>CP144032.1:1200000-1907520 GCA_036426225.1 Cryptococcus sp. DSM 104548
GCCTGGCGGCGCTTAGTTGCTGTCTGCCTCCGTTCTCTTATCATATGACCGACTATCATTTCAGGTTCCCGACTCACTCCTCCAGTCAGACTCTGACACGGATCCTATCGCCATGCTGTAACACCACATCTCCATTCTTCATCCACCTCCCCTATACCATCCACCATGTCCAGTATACACGACGACAAGGCATACTCCATCACCTCCAAGGCAGAGCCCGTCCCAGAACCCATCGACAGCGAGAAGGTCCACGCCCTCGAACGCGTAGAGTCCGCCAGGTCCAATGTCCTCGAAGACCTCGGCCGCGGCGAAGGCATCTCCTACAACGACCTCCCCATCCTCGACATCTCCCCAAAGGAGAACAAAAGAGTGCTGAGAAAGCTCGACTGTCTGTTGCTGCCTCTCACAATGATTGCCTACACTCTGCAATACGTCGACAGGTCTGCTATGAGGTGCGTCAACATCTACGCTAAAATGCACCCGCCGACGAGCCTTCTTGCAGCTATGCCGCCGTGTTCACATTCCGGACCGACCTGCATCTGAAGGGCACCCAGTACTCGTGGCTGGGGAGTGTTTTCTTCCTTGGCTATCTCGCCTTCGAATTCCCAGGCTCGTACGTTCATATCTCTATCCAATAACATCCTCCCACACCCCCTATCTCCTCCGTCCCTGGGCCCCGCACTGAAACCTCGCTTAGATACATCCTCCAACGACTCCCCTTATCCAAAACCATGGGCACCTCCATCATCATCTGGGGCGCTCTTCTCATGTGCATGGCAGCCCCCCGTTCATTCGGCGGGGCCGCTGCAGTCCGCGCACTGCTGGGATGTTCTGAGTCGCTCGTGACGCCTGGGTTTGTACTGCTCATCAGCCGCTTCTATAAGCGCGAGGAACAGCCGCTCCGCGTCGGGCTTTGGTACTGCTGCAATGGGCTGGGGAGTTTTATTGGTGCGCTGGTCAGTTATGGTATGGGACATATTCATGTGAACGATATCCCTTCGTGGGCATGGATCTTCATCGTAAAGTGAGTGCCCCCTCATTCCTCCTCGGCGCAACTGACACTGTGACAGCGGTGGCTTCACCGTCCTCTTTGGTATCGTCTTCATCCTCCTCTGCCCCGAGAACCCCCAAAACTGCCGGATCCTCACTCCGCACGAAAAACGTATCGCCCTAGAACGCGTACGGGGCAACAAGTCGTCCCTGGGCAGCAAGCAGTTCAAATGGTACCAAGTGAAAGAAGCGCTCTGCCCGTGGATCTGCCCACAAGGATGGACCTATGTCTTGATCACGCTCAGTCTGTCTTTGCCTAATGGCGGTATTGGAAACTTTCTGCACCTCATCGTGAGCTGGTGTTCTTATGTAGCGAGCGATACGTGTTTTGCTGATCATGTGGGGCAGTTGCAATCCTACGGCTACACGTCCTTCCAGACGATCCTCATGGGTCTTCCCCAAGCCGCCATGCAAGTCATCTTTCCCCTCACAGGAGCCATCATCGCCCGTAAAGTCCCCAACGCCCGGCTTTATGTTCTTATGGCGTACATGATTCCAAGTTTGGTCGGCGTCATCATCCAGTATAGAACCCGCCAGAGTGGTGCTCTTTGTACGTCCCCCTCCCCTTCATCCTCTTTTCTCTGAAACCAGCCTGACAAACGCCTTGATTAGTGTTTGGATACTACATCCTCGGCTCATACGTCGCCTCCCTCGGTGTCGTCTTTGGCGCCCCAGGCGCCAACGTCGTAGGCTACACTAAAAAAGTCGTCGTAGGCGCCATGGTATTCATCGCCTACGCCCTTGGCAACGTCTGTGGCCAATTCTTCTGGGACGCGAACGAGACACCGGCGTATAAGAGTGGGATGTTGGCGTGTATTGTTTGTTTCACGGTGACGATACCTTTGGCGGGAGCCCTGAGGTTGTTCTACGTTTATGAGAATAAGCGAAGGGACCGAATGCAGGCGGAGAAGGGGGATAGGGGGGAGGTTGAGGTGGGGAATTTCGCGGATAAGACGGATGTAGAGAATCTTTCTTTTAGGTATGCTCTTTGACGAGTTGTCGCTAATATCGTTGTTGGTCATCTTTTGTATATACTTGGTATAAGTTTGTCTAGATTAAGAGGGTTGATGGAGCATTTAGGAGGTAGTAATGTAGTATCGTTGTAGGTTATATAGCATTTGGGAAATAGAATGGGCATAATGATCGACATGATGCAAGAAGAAGTACGCGCCAATGAGATAGATGATGATGATGATGATCTGTCACAACCAAATGCGAACCTCACTATCTCCTCTATCACACAACCATTACCTGGCACCACTCGCCATACTTCTACCACATTCAGTCAACGCATTCACGTAACGTATTGAGGCCCGGCACCATCTCCACTCCCGCTCCTCCCAACAATGACCACTGTCCGTAGAGCACAATCAGAGTGCGAGTAGAGTCAATTATTGGAGGCACGGGTGGAAAATGGAGAAGGATGTTGGCAATCATGATGGGGCGACAAGGTATATAAGGAGCCCTTCAGAAGAATCGTCTCTGAACCTCGCCGCTTTGTTGTCTTTCAATACCAACCCATAGCTAATAACAGACCTTTGATAGGGGATATTTTCATCTAGGAAGCAGGTACGTTGTCCACCAATTGCTCATCATGTAGACCAAACACACCCTTCGGCATGTGAACGAACGGCCCACCAAAGGGGTATCAAGCCAGGGCAATTCGGCTCCCGCTTCGCGGCGCTTGCTATCGTCATATGTGGGCCGCCCGACATTGACTTCGCTGTTTCTACTGTACTTCTATATCAGCCCTCAGGTGCCTTTACACAGTCTTCCGGTCAACTACTCGTTCAACCCTTGACAGACGCTCGGGCCACCGCGACCACGTGGCAATCACGGTCCTCCGAGGGACGCGAGTGTTCTTTTTCCTGTTTTCTCTTCTTCAACTCTTTGTCCCTCCCAGAAACCCTAATTTTACTGCCTCTTCTGCTCGGCGCAGTGCACTACACTACAGCCCGAGACATACCTCGAGGCGTTCCTCATTGCCGACCGCGGATCCTCGGTGATTCATCCCCTTGAGTGCCGCGGTGAGATTCCTCGTTGTCGTCTTTCAGAGCCATCCTGACCCAGCGTGCGCAACCCCCGATATCTGATTGTTCTCCCCACCGACGCCATGGCCTACTTCAATCTCCCCCCGACCCTCCCGATCACCTTGCCCATTATCTCGGGGTCTCCAAATGGCGCAGCTGGTCCGGCTACGACCTCCAAAGCGAGCTCGCCGTGGGCAGGCTTGCCATCCGCCTGATCGACGACTTATCCCAAAGCCCCTCTCCTCCTACGGTATCTGGTCCACCAGCATGGAGGATCCTTACGCCAGATTAACTACTGTCTGGCAGAGGATACATCTAGAGTGCACGGTTTCGCGATATGGGTTTCTGTCATGGGGAGACACCATCTTCAGCATGCTGCGCCATGTCGAGGGGGGTTTCACGGACTTTGATCCAGATGAGCTTGCCCCAGACTAAATAACCCTTTCGGTCAACTTTGACTGGGTCTTCTATCAGATGACATATCGCCTTGCGTGCCGGGAGCGTCCTTGGGTGATATTGGGTATCATCCGCCTTCCCTCCGCCGGCGACAGCAACACCCTCATTTTCGCTGATCCCGTCCAGGTGGCTTTGAGACGGGGCGATACCTCCGACGTCGCCAGGAGTTCAACTTTGCCAGGATTTTCGACGAAAGGCTTGCGTATAGGCGGATCCCGAAGAAGTATGTTGTGGAGAGTGTAATCTTTACGGCCTATGTAAGTTCCTGAAAGGTGCTAGAGGATTTCGTACTGATCATCAAAATCTGCTTACAGCACTTTCCCTTGGATCTACCTCTAAAGTACTTTGTATTGGACTTCAATGATCTGTTCCCCTATTATAAACCCAAATGGATCGAAATCACCTCTTTCAACCCTCACACCACCAGATTCATGTTTGTGATGGCCCAAATCGCTCAGAGGGAGAAGGAGCTGAGAGAAGAATACGCCGAGAGTTCGGAAGAGGTTTTCGAGGGTATCGCTGGGATAGGGGACTGTGTGCAGGAGAGAAGCTTCTGTCGGGATCGTCGATACAAGTTGGGATAAGTGTATGACGTCGCGTAGTGTCGGCAGTGAAGATAGATGAGCATGCAGGTCATTCCACATATATACCATACGTGCCAAGGTATCATCCTTCTACAAGAAGCCCTCATTCAGCATGATCTCTCATCCACTGAACGATTTTCTTTAGCTCTTCCCATTGCTGTTCTCTCAGCTGCGTGTCCTTGCCAGGCTTGGCTTTTTCGCACGCGTCGACAAAGGATTTCGCTTTTGATATGTCGGGGATGACTGGGTGTTTTCTGACTCGAGCATACCAGCTTGATCTGTAAGCCTGAGGGGTAGAGGGTCGCAAGTAGGATGACCTACTATTTGGAGTTCCAATAATCGCCTGTAGTGGGGAGAGGCAGAGGCGTCAGCGCAAGAGCATTGCCGAGTAAGAGAACCTACCTTCTCTCCTATGCAGAGTAGCATGTAACAGATCCGCGTTCGAGTCTCCTTCACTGTCCTGAGCGATCAAATGGCAATGGTTGATATCATCATTCGCCAGATGCAGAGCTACTCGAAGTGTTAGCTGCGTCTACAGGTGGCGGCCGTACCAGAAGACTCACCTGCTTTCACAAAGCGATGTTCATCCAAGGCCGATATACTGCCGACAAGAGATGTATCGTATATTTGGGTGCCGGGTTCGAGGGGTGGCAAGGGCCGGGCAAAGAGATGCGCCGCGATCTCGTCAGTGGTGGTTGGGGCCATTGTTTTGACTGTGATTCTGGGCTGATACTTTTGTGACTTGTAGAGTTTTCAATCGTAGAGGAGATGTATCAGTACATTTGCTGACAATCCGCCTCTTTTCTTACTGGCCGATGAGCTCAGAGCTGGCTCGGAGCCATCATGGCGCGCATGACGGAAAGAGTGGAGACCAGAGGTGGAGGCAGTACCTGTAGTCGCGGGGGACTTGCGGCGTTAAGCTCATGGAGGATGTGGCACTGGGCGCGCTCGCTGGCAGCACCACGTCACGTCCATCGACAACTATACTTTTCCACTTCCATCCGCCCTCATACCCCGACTGTAGTGCATCCTCAGGGGCTACCCATCAACCTCGCCACTCCCCTATCCCACAAAACATTCGGTAAACGCTCTAGACGGAGGAGTATTGCCCAAGATGCAGATGCTCACCAAGGTAAGCCTGGTCAACGCGTGTACACCGACGCAGCAGCTGATATCGCGCATAGTTTGAGAGCAAGTCTCCGAGGGTCAAGGGCATTGCTTTCCGTGAGCGACATGTCAATTTCATTTGCGCGCGCTGATCCAAAGCAGACCCCAAGCAACCCTTACTCGCGGCCTCTTTGCACAATGGCACTATCCAACTTTGGAACTATCAGATGGGAACGCTGGTCGACAGATACGATGAGCACGATGGGCCTGTTCGAGGCATCTGTTTCCACCCCACCCAACCCATCTTTTGCTCTGGTGGTGACGACTACAAGATCAAGGTGTGGAATTACAAGCAGAGGAAATGCCTCTTTACCTTGACTGGACGTGAGTATCAAAATCCAAAGATGCTGACCATGGCTGACTGGTTGTAGATCTCGACTATGTCCGGACCGTCTTCTTCCACCGAGAGTACCCCTGGATCATCTCTGCCTCTGATGACCAGACCATCCGAATCTGGAACTGGCAGTCTCGAACTTGCATCGCCATCTTGACCGGCCACAACCACTATATCATGTGCGCCCAATTCCACCCCTGGGACGACCTCGTCATTTCTGCCTCCATGGACTTGACTGTCCGGGTCTGGGATATTTCCGGCCTACGCAAGAAGAACCAGGCCTCCAGTGCACCGCTGTCTGCCGAAGAACAGATCGCACGCGCCAGTCAGGGGCAGGCCGATTTGTTTGGCAACACCGATGCTGTAGTCAAGTATGTCCTCGAGGGCCACGACCGTGGAGTCAACTGGGCTACTTTCCACCCCACCCTCCCCCTGATCGTCTCTTGCGGTGACGACAGACAAGTCAAGCTCTGGCGAATGTCAGACACCAAGGCTTGGGAAGTTGACAGCTGTCGTGGACACTTTAATAATGTCTCCATGACCTTGTTCCACCCCAAGCACGAGTTGATTCTGAGTGCCAGTGAGGACAAGACTATTAGAGCTTGGGATATGACAAAGAGGACCGCGGTGCAAACGTTCAGGAGAGAGCATGACAGGTTCTGGGTATTGACTGCGCACCCCAACCTCAACTTGTTTGCCGCAGGTGAGTCAATCGTGCTCTATTCCAGGTCCTATGCTGACAATACCAGGCCACGACAATGGCCTCATCGTCTTCAAGCTCGAGCGAGAGCGCCCTCCCTTCTCCCTCTCCGGCAACCAGCTCTACTACATTGACCGCAAGGTCATCCGCATGGGTGACCTCGGTACCGCCACCAATCAAGGCCTCTGCTCAGTCCGAAAGTTTGGCTCGCAATACATTCCTCCCCGTACCCTCAGCTTCAACCCCGCCGAGCGTGCCGTCCTCGTCACTTCTACCGCTGAAGGCGGTCTCTACGAGCTCATTACGCTTCCCAAGCCCGGGGCGCCTACATCGATGGACGGCAGAGATGTGCCTTCTGATGGAAAGAGGGGCACTGGGTTCTGTGCGCTGTTTGTAGCGAGGAACAGGTTTGCGGTGCTCGACAAGGGTGGTCAGACGATCGAGATCAAGGACTTGACCAACACTACTACCAAGACGATCAAGTGCCCTGTTCAGACCACCGAGATCTTTTACGGCGGTACCGCTTCGCTCTTGCTTGCCACCCCTTCGTCCGTGGTCTTGTTTGATATCCAGCAGGAAAAGGTGCTTGGCGAGTTGACGACCCCTCCTGTCAAGTATGTCGTCTGGAGTCCCGATGGCAACTCTGTGGCTCTCTTGAGCAAGCACACCATCACCATCGCCAACAAGGCCCTTGCCCAAACGGCTCTCATTCATGAGACTATCCGGATCAAGTCTGCTGCTTGGGACGATAGCGGTGTCCTCATCTACACCACCCTCAACCACGTCAAGTATGCTCTTCCCCAGGGCGACAACGGTATCATCAAGACACTGGAGCAGCCCGTCTATCTCACCCGAGTCAAGGGGTCTGTGGTGTACTGCCTTGACCGACGTGCCAAGCCCCAAACCATCTCTATCGACCCCGCCGAGTACCGATTCAAGCTCGCTCTTACCCGAAAGAACTATGATGAAGTCCTCCATATCATCCGCACTAGCAACCTCGTCGGTCAGAGCATCATCGGATACCTCCAGAAGAAGGGATACCCCGAGATTGCTCTGCATTTCGTGCAGGACCAACAGACAAGGTTTGACCTCGCCATCGAGTGCGGAAACCTTGCTGTCGCGCTCGAGATGGCCCGAGCGGTTGACAGGAAGGAGGCTTGGGAGAGGCTGGGAGCTGCGGCTTTGCAACAGGGCAACCACCAGATTGTCGAGACTGCGTACCAAAAGACGCGCAACTTTGACAAGTTGTCGTTCCTCTACCTCCTCACGGGAAACACTCAGAAGCTTGGCATGATGGGCGTGATTGCGGCCAAGCGAGGCAACAACATGTCTAGATTCCAAAACTCGCTGTACTTGGGAGACGTCAAGTCTCGAGTTGAGGTGCTCAAGAGCACTGGGCAGTTCCCTCTTGCGTACTACACTGCCAAGACGAACGGACTGGATGACACTGCTCTGGAGATCCTCGAAGAGGCTGGTTTGACGGAAGACGACTTGCCTCCTCCTCCCCAAAACTCTGGCCACTCTTGCATCGCCCCTCCCCCCGTCGTTTTTGCTCAAGAGTCCTCCAACTGGCCGCTCAGGGACCTCGGGGACAGCTTCTTTGACCGTGCCCTTGCCAACGGCGGTATCGATGCCGCTCCCGAGGAGACTGGCGAACAGCTTGACGCTTGGGCTGCTGGTGACGAAGCTGCTTCATCGCGGGTTGAAGAGGACGATGAGGAAGAAGGGGATGAAGATGAAGGCTGGGACCTTGATGCAGATGTGCCGGTCGAGGCGGAGGAGGAGGAAGAGGTCGAGCAAGACATCTTGGTTGATGAGGATGCAGAGGCTGATCTGAGTCAGGGTGTGGAGGCTGGAGTGAGTGAGGATGAATTGTGGGTGAGGAATTCGCCTTTGGCGATTGATCATGCTGCTGCGGGGGCGTTCGAGTCTGCCATGCAGGTAAGTCTCAGACTTGATTCGACGTGCAAAAGCTAACAGAGGGTAGCTTCTCAATCGACAAGTCGGTATCGTCAACTTTGAGCCGCTCAGACCAATGTTCCTCCAAGCCTACCAAAGCTCACACGTCTACATCCCCGCCAACGCCTCCCTACCGCCCATTCGATACAATGTCCGCCGCGATCCCGAAGCGACCGAGATTGGTCAGCAGTTGCCCGCGATTCCCTTTTCTCTGGAAGATATCAAGGCCAAGGAAGTGTCGGAAGCGAACAAGGCGTTTGGGAGGGGCAAGTTTGTCGAGGCTCTTGCCGGGTTCAGGGCCGTGTTGCAAAAGATCCTGGTGGTCGTTGTCGAGACTGATGGGGAGGCTGAGGAGGTTGCCGAGCTCGTCGAGTTGGCTCGAGAATATGTCGTCGGTCTCACCCTTGAAGTTGAGCGTAGACGGATTGCAGTCGACCCTGAAAACGTCGTCCGCAACCTCGAGCTTGCGGCGTACTTTGCCAACTGCAAACTCTCTACTGCGCACACCCAGCTTGCTGTGAGGAGCGCTATGAAGGTGTTTGCTGAGGCGGGCAACAATGCCACAGCGGCTGTGTTTGCGAGAAGACTGGTGGATGCTGGCGTGGCTCAAGCTCAGGCGTTGACTCAGGTATGTCTTTATGCGTGTGAGAACGAAGTGGGCAGAGCTGACAAGAATGCAGGCTCGAGCTGTCATTGCTCAAGCTGACCGTAACCCCCGAGACGCCCACGAGATCAACTTTGACAAGTTTACACCGTTCGACGTCTGCCCCGCCTCCCTCACACCAATCTACCAAGGCTCGCCGGCCGAGGTCAGCCCGTATAGCGGGGCCAAGTACCTGCCAGAGTACAAGGGGACGATCTGTGTGGTTGACGGGCTGAGTCGGGTGGGTGCTGGGGGTAGTGGGCTGAGAAGTAGGATCTAGGTAGAGAAGGAGGGGCTGTTGTAGACGCTATACCTGAAAAGCCAACCATGAAAAGTAGAAACGTGTGATTATTGATGGCTTGCATGAAGGCTATGGAAATATCTTGCATCGGGTACGTGACTGAGGGCGCCGTTGAGTCGAGAAGCACGATGATGCCACTTGGCGGCGCCACCCGCCGAATGCTCCCGTGCGGTTGCGCTGCGCGTGCAAAGAATGACGCATGAGGGAGCACACCTTTCGATTGGACAGTGGCGAGTGAGTGGGAGTCAGATGACATATATATAGCCCATGCATCCCCCCGCTTCTCTCCATCTTGCCCATCATGGACCATCTCGCAGACTTTGTGCCCACCTCCACCATCTCCATCAACCCCCCGGGAGGCACCCACACCCACCATCGTGGCGGCCACCACTCGCACCTCCCTGTCCCCACCGACGTCTTTGTAAGTCCTGCCCGTCCCCCGTAGCTCCCCGCTCATCTGCCTCAGCCCTCGGCCTCTGCCAAGTTTCTGCACGTCACTCACTCGGGCCATGTCGCTGCCTGGGTCTTTACCGCTGTCTTTGCCGCTGGCTTGGCCGCTTCCGTCTTCCTCGTCACTAGGACCCCGAAGAAGAACCGTCTGTTCCATGGGTACGCCGCCTCCCAAGTACAGCCGGCAAAGCTAACAATGACACAGCATCTCTTCCGTCATCTTGCTTGTCTCTACTCTAAGCTACCTCTCTTTGGCTACCCACATCGGCGCCGACACGATTGTCCCGATCTACCACCCTCCCGGCCACTCTGACCCCCTCGTCCGCCTCTGGCGCCAGATCCTCACTGTCCGCTACATTGACGCCGCCATCACCCTCCCGCTCATCCTCATCACCCTCAGCCGTCTCTCGGGTGTCAGCCCCGCTACGACGGTGACCATTGTGATTGCGCAATTGGTAGAGGTGTATGCGGCCTGGGCTGGGAGTGTGTCGGGTGGATGGCCTTGGGGCAAGCATGGTAATGGGGCTGGTCCCAAGTGGGCCTGGTTTGCTATTGCTGGTTTGGCCTTTTTTGCCGTTTGGAGCGTTCTCTTTGCCCAAGGCCGAAGGGCTGCCGTCCACAGGCTTCGATCCACCCAAGGTCTCTTCTATCTCCTTTCTGCCCACGTCTTTATGTAAGTCCTTTTTGCCGTCTCGATACCCAGCTGACCACTCATCAAGCCTCTCTGCCGGTCTTGGTATCATCTGGATCCTTACCGAGGGTCTCAACGTCATTTCTGTCGATGCCGAGCTTATCGCCTATGGCATTTTGGACATTGCCAACAAGGTCGGCTTCACCCACGTCCTCTTGCTCTTGCACAAGGCCGATGAGGAGGGGCCTTGGACGCTCCCTGCTTGGTGGGCGGAAGACCCCGAGAATGAGGGCGAGGACGGGCGAGGCGTCTATGGCGCTGTTGCCAGTGTTGGTCAAGAGTAAGGGTGGCTCTTTGAGCTGTCCATGCTTACATGCCAGGACTACAACTGAGAAAGATTAAGAAGAGAAGGCAATACGTAACGTGAAAAAGAAAAAAGTCATGTAAAGTAGAAAGAAGTCGAAGCATGAAGCCTGTGTCATTATGCAAACGAAATTTTTTGTGGTAGTTGAATGACGGCTACCCATCATGGATCGTGTTCTTCATTGAGAGCATAGTCGTCCATCAATTCTTGCACAGGGTTCATAGATGGAACTTTTTAACTGTACCATCATTGACTGCTCATATCTTCTCATGTCAGGCGGTTGTGGGGCACATTGATCATCTGTCGAGGTGTGCTCGGACTCTGTATAACTTACAAACCGATATTGTGTACGGATTAAAGGCTGGAACTCGCCTTTATGAAGTAGGAATTCCGAGTAATCGCGTATCATAACGACGCGGTGAAGTATACCTCTGGGTGCTGGAGATATACATTTTCCCTACGAATTCCTAACTCGAAGAGATACGCTATAACAATTCGACTTAGATAAGAGAAAACGTAAAACTGTGAGGGATGGGTAGATGGATGGACAGCCGTATGGAAAGAGAAAAAAGAATAGAATAACCAAAGAACCAAAAAAGAACAAAATGAATGTAAAAAAAATCCACGGTGGTGATCGAAACCACGACCTCTTGATCGTCTCGATTACGAAATCGTAGTCAAGCGCACTACCACTGTGCTACGCGGACTTGATATCTATTTTGCCATATGCTTTAATATATTCTGTACCAATACTGCCATCCACCGGCCATGGGATGGTACGAGGAAGAATGCCGAGCAGAGTAAAGTCTAGCAGAAAAGTCTTTAGGAGATCAAACAAGAATGTGCCAAGTGAGGGCTCGCTTCTCTCTCCATCATCCTGACAATCCTCTCCAAATCACCCTGTTGTCCCTCCCCTTCCCCTTCCCCTTGCTCGCTCTCCCACTCTGCCTGCTTTCTCTTGTCCCTCTTGTCATGCCTCTCTTCTTTTCTGGCCCCCCTTCTTAGTGGTGGGCGGTTGGCATGCAATTCTTATAGACGAGTTTAGACGCTTCCAATAAGTACAAGCAAGGAGGGTGGCGGCATTGGGCCTTGGGACCTCGTTCCGCTTCTGCCGTTTATTACTTCTTCCCCTCAATCGCAAACACCAGAGTTACCTTCCGTGCAATACGTGGGTCCACGTCGAGAAAGGAAAGCAGCTTGAGAAGAAGTCATCATACGCGCGCAACCAAGACGAGCGACAAAGGAAGGTATCACAGCCTTACTTTGAGTGGATATTTGATGGTATCATGGTCAGAGATGCCGTCAACAACAGTGCCAGTCTTTCGTTTCATCAATGTTGCTGTGTATGAACAAAGGAGACCCAAGCACTAGAGACGGCCAGTATGGGAACTGACGCCTGGGGGTGGGTCACCATGCAATTCGGCCATTAGTCTCAGGAAGCTCAGGAGCATGCACGCTGCATGCACTGCTTCAGGTGCATGAGGCCCATGAGGCCCCATGCATGGAGGCTAGACACGCTTTCCTGCCCATACATACTCAGAGCCCCAATTTCGAGCACTGAGGCATGGAGCCTTGTCACCTTGTCACAGCTCTATCAGCATTGGACTCCAGCGGCTGTTCTGGCTTCTTAGTCTCATCACTCAAGCAGTTTGAGCCCCCATGTACTGCTTCCCGAACAATGGTGGATGACCGCGAGAATGAACATGCACGTATCGATGAAGCATATGCATTATTGCGACAAACCGAAAGTTGAAACTCTCTGTACTTTCTATCCTTTTTCCGTCTACCATCAAGCAACACCAGCGGTCGTTCTCCCGATAGCCTTCATAGCAGCACCCTCCAATACTGGCAACGCCTTGCCCTCCTTCTGAGGTCTGTCCAAGAAGCCAGCCCTGATAAGCCAAGCAACATACAGACCAAGCTCCTTCTCCGTCACACCCGACGTTCTCGGCTCGCCAGAGGCAGCCGCCAGCTCCTGCGCATTCGTATCATCCAGCTCGGCAGACTTGGTGCTCGTGGGCAGGTCATCAAGGACGAAATGCAGCAGCGGGAAGAGGGCATTGTCTTGCGTCTCGAGCACGTGCTGCTCGAGCTTGGTACGCCACTGGATGTACTCGACGCGCTGAACGTCGTAGCCGAATGTTTGGAGAGACCCAAGGAGGTCGTTGAAACGGAGCTTGGGGTGGCCAGTGACGTGCATGATGTTGAAGGCGGATGATGCTGAGGAGGAGAGCGCGGAGAGGGAGGAGAGGCGGGCGACGTGGTCGACAGGACAGCAGGTGATGGCGTTGTTGATGTCGGGGATGAGACCCAATTGGATACAGCCCTTGACCATTCGCCAGATAAAGTCGTCCGTGTTGGTGACTGATGTAGATTAGCAGACGTCCACATACAACAAAATGACACTCACCGGCAGTCTCAGAGTGACCAAGCACATAACCGGGTCTCAAGATCCATCCCGATAATCCCTTCTTACCAGCTTCCATGATGAGCTTCTCAGCCACCCACTTGCTCTGCCCATATCCAGTGTCCAACCCAGTCCTTCCATCCTCCAAATCATCGCTCTCCGACAAACCCTTGCCATCGGCCTGGACGGCCACATCCGCCTTGGCAACAAACGCCTCAGAGTCGAGGACCGAGGTACTCGAAACAAAGGAGAACTGCTTGCTGTGATGTTGCGCACAGAGCTGGAGGCAAGTGAGGGTAGAGATGACGTTAGCGGCACGAAGCTTGGGGTAGGGGTAGACCCAGTGGACGATGGCACCATTGTGCACAACAGCATCGGCGTCGACGGCGACTCGATCCCAGGTGGCCTGGTCAAGACCAAACTTGTCCTCGGCAAGGTCACCGACAACAGCCTCGACTCGGCCTTGCTTCACCCAGTCTTCATCCCAAGCACCACGTCCCTCGCCACTGTCGCGCAATCTTTGCAGACCTTGTTCAGTGGTCTTGGCACGGACAAGGCAGATGACCTTCTTAACTCGGCGACCGAGAAGGTCACGCAAGATGAAGGCACCGAGGAAACCGGTGGCACCAGTGAGAAAGACGGTAATCTCCTTGGTAGCAAAGTCGGCAGGAAGGGGAGCAAAAGTGGGGAGGTGCTTGCCCAGAATTTCCACGTCGGCAGCATAGTCAATGGCCTTCTCGGCCTCGACGACTTCCTCGCCAGCACCAGAAAGATCGGCATTCCTCAAAGCGTCAATCTCGGCAGCTTGCCCACCAATGGTAGGCTTGTCAAAGACAAGACCAAGAGGGGCATTGACAACAAAGGCCTTTCGGATCTCAAAGATCAAACGCGTGGCAAGAATAGAGTGGCCGCCCATGTCGAAAAAGTTTTCGTCGAGAGCGACCTGGGGAGGAGGCGACGGCAAAAGCCTAAGCCAGATGTCGTGGATGGTCTTTTGTGTGGGGCTGAGGTCGGCTGTAGAAGCAGCAGGGGCAGGGGTCAAGAGGCTGGTATCGGGGAAGGGAAGCGCAGGCTTGTCGATCTTTCCGTTGGGGTTGAGAGGAAGCTTTCGCAGAGGGAAGTAGACGGCGGGAATACTGTAGCTGGGGAGCTTCTTCTTGAGGTACTCTCGGATATCCTTGATCAACTTTCGGTACTTTTTGACGCCCTTGATCATCTCGGATCCCAAGTCGAGTTCCTCCTCATCTTCAGCCGCTTCACTAGCGCTCATCAAACCCTCGAGGTCGCCATCGGTCGGAACAAAGTAGCTGACAAGCACCTTCTCTTCATCCTTGTCACGCCTGACCAAAGTAACATTCTCTCGAACGAGAGGGTGTCGACTGAGGTGGGTGTCGATTTCACCGAGCTCAATTCGGAAGCCTCGAATCTTGATCTGGTCATCGGCTCGGCCAGTGCATTCCACGCGACCGTCGGGGAGGTATCGACCCAAATCACCAGATCGGTACATCCTGTCTCGGATACCAAACCAGTGCTCTGCAGCCTTGGGGTTTTTGTCCTTGAGCGTGTCTACCCGCTCAACACCCTGGCCGAACCAGTTGGTGACAAACTTTTCGGCGGTAGCGTTGGGGTCAAGGTAACCCTCAGCGAGTCCACCAGATCGGACGTAGATCTCACCCATCTCACCGACAGCACATGGCACATTTCGGTCGGTCCTGTTGACGACCAAAAGCTGGACGTCGATCATACCCTGACCAGCGGGGATGAGATCCTTCTGGGTAGTAAGGAAAGTGCTGTCCTCGTTGACACTGGGGATAGCAAAGTAGGACACCGCACGCTGAGTCTCGGTGGTACCGTACATGTTGATGATGCAGACGTTCTTGGCGAGGGACTGAAGACGGGTGCAGTCACGCTTGGTGAGAACGTCACCGACAAAGAAGGCGTTTTGGAGAGCGGGGATTTGGCGAGTAGCTTGGGCTGAAAGAAGCTGACCCATGGCTATACAATGTCAGCAAGGATAGACGAAAAGACTATTGTTACTTACCAGGAGTCAAGTGGGTCACAGTCACTTCGCTGTCGGCCATCCACTCGGCCAATCGTCCAGGAGTACCAATGTCATCCGCAGTGGGAACGTGCAGTTGAGCGCCCAAGAACAGAGGAGTGAACACTGAGACTCATCAGCTGCAATTCTGGAAGAATCGACCAAACTCACTGTCACGCTGAATAGGGTCGTGCGCGATACCACTCAACATGGTGTACTTGGAGTTGTGGTCCAAGCCAAATCTCTTGCCCATCCAAGGGAAGAAGTGCGTCAAACTGTAGTGCCTACCCTTGACACCCTTGGGGATACCAGTGGAGCCAGAGGTGAAAGACAGAGTCGCGGGTGAGTCGGGGCCGAGGACGACACCTGCGGGAGTCTGAGAGTACTGCTGGAATGGCGCGAGGATGTCTTCGGCAGAGCCAGCCGGGGAACCAGTGACCCCAGAAGAAGTAAGCTGGATAGCAGGAACCAGAAGGCGGAGGGAGAGGTTGTCGTTGATGTAGTCTGACACCAGAGGAGCAAGCTTGCCAGCACTGGAGATGACGAGCAAGGCTCTAGGAGTAGACACTGAGAGGTAGACGTTCTGACGGGATGGGGGGTAGGCAGGATCGACGACAGAGAAGACACCACCAGCCTTCAAGATACCCATCACACAGACTACCATCTCGACACTTCTCGCGGCATACACCATCACGACCTCACCCCTCTCCAAACCATTCTTTAGCAAAGAGTGGGCAACAACGTTACTCGCCTCGTCAATCTGCTTGTAGGTAAAGATTCTCCTTCCCCGACTCGGCCCGTCCATCATTGTCTGACCTTCCGCGGGCTCGCTCTGGACTACACAGACGCTGTCAGGGTTGGCCTTGGCATTGGCAGAGAAGATGTCTGGGATGGCGCCGACAAAGCCACACCAGTCAAGGTCGGCGGCAGGGTCCGGCAACGCCGATCCTTGCTCCTGCGTGCGAAGAGGGAGGGAGCCGATCGGGTGGGCAGGCTCATGAGAGGCAGCCGAGGAGAGGAGTTGGAGGAGAGACTCGAGGGTGGCGGTGATTCGACCCTGGGTAAAGAGCAAAGAGTTGTAGGAGAGTCTCAGCTCAAGAGGGGGCACAGAAGTTCGGGTGGCCGGAGTATCGCTGGGAGACGCGAGCAAGTAGAGGGTCAAGTCTGTGGAGAGAGACGTCGAGGGGTCGGTGACAACTTGAGTAGAGTCAAAGAACCTCACTCGATAGAGAGGGCCCTCCGGCTTGATGTGGTCCACCAGATCCTTGATAGGGACCACGTCGGCCTGGGCTTCCTGCTCTCGCTCCATAACCTGACGCAGCACGTCAAAGAAAGTCATCTCGGCCGCAATATCGAGCTTGAGGAGCAATGGCTTGCTAGGGTCACTCGAGGAGGTGCAGATGACCAGGGATGGGTCCGGGGTGTATCTGAAAAGGAGGATAGCGAAAGTGGTGAGGAGTATGTGGTAGGGAGTGGGAAGGGCAGAGGCGGGGAAGATGGTGGAGAAGTCGAGAGTGAGCCTCATGAGGACGGTGTTGAGAGTTGTGGGGATAGGCATCGACTGGAAAGACTCGACGAGCTTTGCCGGCGCTACAGAAAGTCAGCACCGTAAGTGGAGGCGAGTTTCGGGGCGCACAAGGTCTTGGGTAGTCTGTGGGGAGTGCCAGGCTGGGGAGCGCCCCGAGGCGGGTTGTCCAGCGGTCCAGGCGTTGCTTGGTGTCGGCCATTTTCGACTACAGAGAAAGATGCAAAACACAGAGATTAGATAGCAACAAACTCAACTTTTCCCCCAGCGACGATGACTCGCGAGCTCGGACATGGCCGCCATTTACGGCCGGAGAGTAATTACGTAACACCCTGCGGGAGCTAATGGCGGCGGCCCTCCAAGATGTCTCGGGACGCCGTGGCTGGCTTTCGTTTTTCAGAATCAGATCATCTGCTGCGGTGTCTGGAGCTCAATTTGTGCATAGCAGCCCCCAAGACCCGCTCTGAACCTCCTTCCGTCTTACAAAATGTCATCTACAGCCGTGTCCCTTGAACCAAGAATCAGGCCTCACGTTCTGACCATCGCTGGTGGGTACCGTCTAGTCCTCGCAACGCCGTTGGCTAATATGACAACGCAGGTAGTGACTCTGGCGGAGGTGCGGGCGTCCAAGCCGACCTCAAAACTATCGAGTCATTTGGATGTTATGGCTCCTCAGTATTCACTGGACTGACCGCCCAAAATACTTTGGGTGTCCAGGGCGTCCATGTCGTCCCTACCGACTTTGTCCTTCAGCAGGTAAGCTCTCCCTAGTATCCCGAGAAGTGGCTCATGCGTCTATAGCTCCAATCGATCGTCTCTGATGCACCTCCAGTAGCCGTCAAACTTGGGATGCTCTCCTCTGCCGCTACCATTTCAGCTCTCGCCAAAGAGATTGCCAAACTCGACGCTACCGTCGTCCTCGACCCCGTCATGATCTCCACCAGCGGCCACACTCTTCTCCCAGACGACGCCATCGAAGCACTGTACGAGCTCTACCCCCATGTCGACTATCTCACTCCCAACATTCCGGAAGCCATCAAGCTTTCCAAGTGGGAGGGCGAGGCAAAGACAGTGGATAGCTTGGTGGAGCTTGCAAAAAAGACGAACGAGAGGACTGGCTCGGCTGCCGTCTTGCTCAAAGGTGGTCATGCTGTCGCTTCAAGGGAGGAGCTGCTTCCTTACGTTGGAAAGTATGAGATTATATGGGAGGAAGGCGATGACCAGGATGATACCGTTGAGATCTTTTCCGAGTACATCAGATCCCTCAATCAGGACATCAAGCAGAAGAAGGATCTTGTTGTTGACATCCTGGTCAACAAGGGCCAAGTCGTTGCCTTCTTTGTAGGGAAAAAGGTCGACAGCACCAGTACGCATGGTACTGGCTGTACCCTCAGTAGTGCTATCGCATGCGCCCACGCTACTCTGCCTCAAAACAGCCGTGAGCGCGATATTTGATGCCTGGCGCAAGTGCTTACTCTATGCAGCCGACGCCCAAATTGCTGTCTTCAAACGTGCCATCGCATACACCCAGTCCGCCATTGCCACCGCCTTTCCCTTTGGCCACGGGCATGGTCCTCTGAACCATGGCCACCTTACCTTCAGCCGTGCTCTTCCTCCGTACGCATGCCAGGCCCCACTACAAAGTCTAGTCCTAACAGTCATCCTAGTCCCACAAAACACAACCCTCACCCCTTCCTCACCCACTTGGTGCAGTCCGACTTGCCGCTTTGGAAGTCGTACGTCCGACATCCGTTTGTCGTTCAACTCGGCAAGGGCATCCTGCCCAGAGAGTGTTTCGAGCACTACATTAAGCAAGATTATCTCTATCTGAAACACTGTACGTTGCTCCCTCTGGAGCTTGACAATGTGCTTATGATTCGCAGATGCTAGAGCACATGCACTGGGCGCTTACAAGGCAGACAATTTCGCAGATATCGAGGCGTTCACCAACATCGCTCTCCACATCTCTTCAGAGTCCACCATGCACGTTGCTGTAAGCCTCTTCCATTCCCATCCCAAGAGCCCATCTGACATTGTTAGTACTGCGAGAAATTTGGCATCTCTCTGTCCACCCTCCAATCTACCCCCGAATCCGCCCCCACCTCCGCCTACGCACGTTACATCATGGACATTGGCTCCCAGGGCGATATCCTCGACCTCTACATGGCTGTCGCGAGCTGCCTGGTGGGCTACGGCGAGGTCGGGCTGTGGTTGAAAAAGCAGGTTGAGGTGGGGGAGGCCAAGGTGGAAGGGAATTTGTATGGGAAATGGATCGAGGATTATAGTGGGGATGACTTTTTGGGCGCGGTCAACAGGGGTATCGGTGAGTCATGTGTGGTCCTGACTTGGACGTATGCTAATGGTGTGTTGCAGAAAACCTCGAGCGGCGAGTGGCCCTCGATCCACCCAGTCCTTACAAACTCGCCAAGCTCACCCGGATCTTTCACGAATGTCTGCGACTGGAGAGAAACTTTTGGGATATGGGCTTGAACTTGTTGTGAGAGAGACATTCGAGAGAAAGGTAGAACAGGGGAGGTGAATGGAAGGCAAAAAGCGAGCTCGTACTTTGAGCGAAATTCATCATGCCAGCACAGTACAGGTACAATACTGCACGTACTCACAGGTGTGATGAATCAACGTCGTAGCTCTTCGACTCCCCTCACATCCTTTTGTTTGAGAAGGTATGCATCGCTGCAACGCCTGAACACTCCTTTACATAGTCTTGAACATGTCTCACCTCTACGCCATTTCTCTTCTCCTCTTAATGGAGACCCACGGTCCCAAGCCCCAACAGATCACCTCCTGTCCGGCCTCCGTCAACTTCAACGACTTCCATCGGCATCAGTCGTCCCTCGTCAGTCACCTCGCACTGCCGAAGTCAGGTTCTTCTTCTGGAAGAAAATCCACGACCATATTCTCCGAGTGCCCGTTTAGCAGTGCGACTACGTACTATGAGCATTCTTCAGTCAATATAGTCAGTGCAGTCGCGTTGTACTTTGTAGTAAGTTGATCTCGGAAGCTAATATTGGTGCATCGGCCGGAGTGTTGGTACATGCTCGTTCAATATGGATGACTCGATGCTCAGAAGACAGCAGATCTGCAGCGGATCTCGCCAGGTCATGGTGCCACCTGCTACAAGCTTGGCATATAGCCTTCATATAGGCGCTGAGCTCTCTCAACGAGAACCCTCGTCAGCCATCTTGGCGTCTTTGTGGGTTCTCTTCACCACAACCTACTACCGTCTACCGCCCGGCTCTCGCCTACTAGCCAGCAGCCACCCTCGGCCTCGGTCTTCGTTACCTAGCACTTGTGATCCTTGCAATTGCCGGCTGGTACGTGCCTGCGTAGCCTTTAATTCGACATCGCGAACCCTGTTCAAAAACTGTTCAAAAATCCTATTGTTCTCTGTTGCGGTGACCGCCGCTTGTCAGGGCGGGACCAAATTACGCCAGGTACTCGGGCCCTAAACACGCGAGCCGAAGGGAATCCTGCCATTGTTGTTTGGTGGAGGCAGGCCGGAAGAGCGATGGCGGGCGAAATGGACATGGACGTCGATGGAGGACAATGCAGGGAACAGGAAAGGAATTTCTCGTCAGCCACGTCTCTCGTCAGCAGCTACAACGCACATCAGCCACAGGAAATCCATCCCCCGTCCTCTCCCACACCCTCCCAGTACCAACACGCGGCAGACACACCCCCACCCAAATCTCGCTTTTGTTCAACCCCAGAACAATCAACCTCCTGTGCATCCACTGCATCACTGCACATCTCCACCCCCTTTGCGAGCGCTCAGTCTCGGTCTCAAAAGCGCCCAGACCCCCTCCGTCTTATCCACTCGCCGCCCAGCAGCCTCGGGTCCTCTCACTCAGCAACCCACTCTGCACACTCTGCACGCTGCCACTCCCACCCTTACAGCATCCCACTTTCCTCTGCCAGAACACCACGAACCCCTGCTAAAATCATGTCGGGCGATATCCCGTCCGTCCAAGCGCCCAGCGAGCCTCACCACAGCTCTGCCTCTCCCCAGTCGCCCAAAGCCAGCCACACTGCTCCGCCCGACTTGCAGCCCGGAACCCCCTTACCGCCTTCATACCATATAGGGAGTCCCACAGGGTCAATGAGCATGTCTCAGAGACGTGGGGCAAGGCCGGCTTTTCTCAGCACTACCAGGGGTGTACGGGGTGCATCGCAGAGTGCAGGAGGGGTCACTTCAAATCGGGGGCTTCCCACGCCGACGCATAGTGCTGGCTTGCGTGCTGAGCCTTATCCATCACCAATTCCCCTGCTGACAGCACCCATGACCCCTGCTGCCCGGCAGCAACGTCCGCTGCATCATCAATCCGCCCCTGCTGCCCAAACTCAAGCCTATGTGGGAAACAGCCTCGCTGGCTCGAGCTATCAGGCCAAGCACCCGCACCCACAACCCCGTCCAAATCCTTACCAGCTCAGCCTGGACGAGATACCCAAACGTTTCGTGCTCAAGAAGCTCATCGAGCTGGCACCCAAGTACTGGTACTCGCCCGAGACCGCAGACTGTCATATCGGTGAGTTCCTCTTGTTCCTTTGATCCGAGTCCAAGCTGATGGTGTACCCTCCAGTGGTACCTCTACGCCGTGTCCCAAAGCCTAATCGGAACGACCATCAAGGGCCCAGAACCGCCGTGCCCCACGATGCCCGAGGCGACCTGCAGGCAGACGGTCTCCGCACTGCCGTCCCCTCTGGCTCTAATTCCTTCGCCGAACAGCAATCGCGCCCTCGCATGCCTGAATCGAGCGTTGGGGGGTCTGCACCGCATGGCGCGGGGGGTACAAGACCAGATGTCGTGTCGAGCTCGCAAGCACACGCTTTGAAAGATCTATCTATTCGAAGGGGCAGTCTGCCCGACACCCAGAGCCAGAATCCTCTAGACGTACGTCCCCCTCCCAGCCCTATCTTCGAACCAAGCCTAATACCCTCGAAGCATTCGCTAGTATTCCCCCTGCACAGAGACTATATCACCACCCAGTCCTCCCTCTTCCACACCCTCCTCCGGCAGAGCGCCGCCCAAGCGTCCACGCCTACGCAAAGAGATCTCAACGGCCGCCTTGTATGGCACGCACCCGTTCACAAGGGCGCAAGGGTACTGCCCACCCGCCCGGGGGCTCCCAAAGCTATCCAAGTGCCTCTACCCGATCCAGCTAGTTTCGGGGTCATCCTGCATTATCTCTACTGGCACGACGCGGAGCATTTCAACCACTGCCTCACAAAGGGAACTGTCACATGGCAAGGCATCATACGCAACATTGAGTATCTCGGGCTGGACCCCGAGATCAAGCATCTCGCTGGGAAATGGTGGAAACGCTGGGTCAAGCCTGTTGAGAGCGCTGACCGGTCGCTCGGTGCCCCGAGTCTGAGAGCGGGGATGCAAGCAAGGGGGAGGGCGGGGGGCATGGCGGTGGACGACGAGGATGAGGACGAGGAGGGAGAGAGAGGGAATAGTAGTGGGGTTGAGGGGGATGATGAGGATTATGAGCAGGTGGATGCGGAGGAGGATGGGTTTGCGGACCATGTGTCATCGCGGCTAAGTCTGCTCGGGGCGAGCTGATGGGCTGTTCGAGTTTGCCTTGTTCTACTGTCCACTGTATATATTGTTCGGTCTTTGATACATGATGTACATGATTCCACAGCATTTACTTCTTTACTCCACTTTACATTTGCTTGGCTTTCATAGCTTGTTTTTGGGGAAACACGTCCATGGGAGTCGGGGGCAGACCAAAGATAGGAGCGGCCAGATCCCATACCAAGCCCAAAACAAAGGCAAGACCATTCAGCAACGCATAGAAGAGCTATCACGATATCAGCTAAATTCCGAGTTATACGACTGACGCACCATGGGAATGACGCCCATAAAAATGTTGCCCACGATCCCCCGTCTGCGAATCGTTTCCCACAGCTCTGTCTCGACAATCCCCTTGGCACTTGCCGTCTTGTAAGGTCCCTCTAGTCTATAGAATGTAGAGAATGCTGCTCCGAAACTACCCCAATCATCAGCATCTAGTCCAGCTTGAAGAACATAATTGCTCACCAATACACAAAAACAATAAACCATCCATACTCCCACCACAGCGTGAACAGCCCAGGCTGACTGCCCAGATCAGCAGCCAGCGTTGACATGTATGTCGAGTGGTCGACGCCGTATTGGATCCGCGAGGTGGGCGCGTGGAGGAGATGGTAGTTTTCAGGCGAGGTGGGGATAGGGATGCGGCCTTGGTTCAAAGCGGTGAATAACTGGGCTTGCATCTCTGCGATAGGAGGGATGGCGCCTGTTACAGTCAGTATTTGTCCTTCCATCTTTGACACCCCACTCACCCACTCCCGGCCTCACAAAGCCGATAAAAGCGACACTTAGATCCTTCTCACTCGTCACGCCCCGGATCTCACACTCGTCTGGACCTTTTGGGTACCCCTTGCCCAGCCAGCTCCAATCTTGCGTGTACCCAGTACACATCACGACCAGGTCGGGCTTGCACTCTTCACGCCAGGCTGTCTCTTTGCTCCTGTGCGCGGGGGGCGGTGGGAAGATGGCGCATCCCTCATCATCGAACGCCTTAGGGAACGTGACAATGTCGATTTTGGGGTTGCCTGGGGGAGGGGGAGGGTCGATGTAGTGCGCAAAGTACTGGTGGAGAGGGGAGAGCTTGTAGAAGGGCTGGTTGATGAATTGCATAGCCTTGGCGGACTTGTTGAGAAAGACGTAGGCCCTACCTTGACGCTCTGGAGGGAGCTCTCCGGCCCATTGGTTGCAGCCTGCTTGGGTACCGGTGAGAAACCACAGAACGCGCTTGATGACGAGGTCGGAGATGAACCAGCGAACGTGGGAGGCGGAGACCCACGGATGGACGTAAGCCGTTTCGAAAAGCTACACATGAGTGAGATAAGACCCCCGCTATGTTGAAGCAACGTACATTGGTAATGAGACCGTCAATGGGAAGATTCCCATCAAACGTTGTCCCAAATACCCGAAAGTTGTTGAGCACTTTAGGGAAAGACAACATGCCCGACCTCACCGACAACCACACTTTCTCTGCCCCAGCCATGATCGCCTCATACCCAACATCCATCCCCGTTTCTCCGCATCCCATTACAAGCACCTTCTTTCCCTTGAGCTGGCTGCGAGACTTGTAGGCAGACGAGTGGATCCACTTGGGAGGTTCAGGCGTGCAGGGAACGGCGTTGAGTCCCGGGATGGCAGGGATGTTGGGGATGACATGGAGGCCGGTGGTGATGATGACACGTTCGGCGACTATGGTGAGAGGTTCCCCTTTGGGGAGCTTGTTCTGGTCGAGAGGCTGAAGCACGGCTCGGTGCTTGTAGATGTCGTCATCGGTATGCTCCAAAGATATGAGCCTGATGGAGGTGTGGATGAATTTTCCCAGGTCGAAATGTTGGACGTAGTCGTTCAGGTATTGGACAAAGTCTGGGAGTGATGGGTGATCTGGTGCTTCCAAGGGATACCTGGAAACAAGTCAGGCTTTGTACAACAAGTCTTGATCTTCAAGTACCTGAAATCGGAGAAGCACGTTAATTGCTTGGAGCTGACCAGTTCCGCGTTCTCGTATCCTCTCCATCTAGAAGGGGGTACACGTATCAGAAGATATATTGGATACAATACAACAACACTCACCTGAAAGTGCCCCCGATCTCGGACTCCATCTCTACCAGATAGGGCTGCTCCCCGTCGGCCCAGGCGGTGCCATACTGGACGGCGTACTTCAATCCTACAAGACCAGCGGGGCCTCCCCCGATGACAAGAGTGGACGTTCGGGGCTGTTGATACTCACTGGCCATAGTCGCTGCTGCTGCAGAGTATGTTTGAAAGAGAAGAACGATGGAACCAGCACCACGCAACGCCAAAACGAGGAACACGAAAGTGGAGGCCGTCGTGTACCTTGACCGGGGCGGCGAACACCGACCTCTTCTTTCAGTTGACTGGCGCACTCTTCAAGTCGATTTTGTGTATGCATCTGCTTACGCCATCTTCAGGATCAGTCTAAAGCATCTGCTTGCAGAAGGAGACAGATTGCGGTCAAACGATGCCGTCTCTAGGGCCAACAGTTGAGCAGCGCACTCATGTCGACCGCCTGGTCTCATCGATACCGGACAGAACTCTTCCAACCTATCAACGTCTGACTTACGATCAACTACTGGTGAGTGACGATCCTTGTGCAACTGAGCTTTCGCCCTGATTGTTCTGTCAAAGCACGACCATCTTATTCCAAATACGCCCTTCCTCTTGGCATCTTCCAATACCAGCCAATGGCCTGCTGTCAAAGCACTTCGAAATCCAGAGGGTCGAGCAGGCGAGGCTTCAGATCCCAATCTCAAAGGTCTTCGACAATACTCTCACCATGTTGTGCCAGTAGCAAACACTCTGAAACCGCAATTCTCAGAATTTGAACGCACCGAGCGACCATTAGGAGAAGTTCTAGATCTCTGGGAGAATGATATTGAAGCTGCTAGGGGGCTCTATGTGAAAGATTGGCATTTGATGGCAGAGATCGAGAGTGAAGGAAGAGGCGTTGAGGAGGTATATGCTGTTCCCGGATGTCTGAGAGGTATATCTCTCAATACCCCGTAGGCGGGATGCTGATAGATGTGAAGCACAGACGACTGGTTGAACCCTCCATACACTCCTTCGCCGCGCACTACACAACCCGAGTCGGTTTCTACCTCAACCTCCGACTTTCGCTTTACCTACGCTGGACCTGCCTTGACATATACACCCCTCCACCGTGATGTGTACGGCTCATACTCGTGGTCGGCAAATGTCGTCGGGCGGAAAGTGTGGTGGCTGTTCCCTCCGGAGCGGCTAGACAATATCAAAGACAAGAATGGGAAACTATACTTTGATGTGAGGAATCTGAAAGATGAGGGCGGAGCCATCAAGGTATTGCAGCAGGAAGGCGAAATTATATTCGTCCCTTCAGGATGGCACCACCAAGTGCTCAATATCGACTTTGTACGTTCCCTTCCCGATAACTTCGCTCTCTGCTCATGCATGATCAGTGTATATCTATCAACCACAACTTTTTCTCCTTTCCCACCATTCCCAGAATATACGCAGCACTCTGCGTCTCTCAGACTCGCGTCGAAGAGTCGATTCTCGACGTCAAGGAGATGATTATCGACCGTTTGGGCCAAAGCGATGGGTCTTGGGAGAAGGAATGGTTTGAGGAAGTGCAGAACCTTTTGGAGATGGATGCTGGGTGGAACTGGAAGGGCTTCTGGGCTACGGTGAAAAAAAATTTAGAGGCAAGCTGCCCATGACTGAGACTGGGTCGATTGCTAATCTGGGCGCAGCTGAGTTCATCAGTGAAGCACGACCTGCCGCCAGTCCCTCTACGAGAGCAATGGGTACGAAGTGTAATCGCAATGTACAAGGAGAGGCGAGAGTGGGTGGTGCTAGATGGAGTCAAGGAGACCGTCCTTGAGGTTGAGCGACTATTGACATAGGAGGGCATTCCGTCCGCAAGTGTTTCTAATCGCAGGCACCCGATGTTAATGAGTGTAGCATAGCTCGATATGCATAGACGTATGCGATGACATGTAACATAAACACGCCAAATACTCATTAATCGTAACAGGACCAACAAAAACTTACCACCTCTCTAGGCCGACAGACCGAGCTTGCCCAAAGCCTCCATTGCCTCCTTGGCCTTTCCCTCGTCCTTGTCCTTCTCAACTGCAGCCCTAATCTCACCCAACTTGCCGACCATCTTCTCATACTCGGGGCCTTTCATCTTTTCAAAGACGGAAGCGAGCTCTTCCTTGATAGCCTGCTCGGTGCCAACAATTACTGTGCCGTCGTGGAGCTTGTTGTGAGCGGGGTCCTTGAAAGTCTTGGTCTGCTTCAAGTCGATAGCGACACCGGCTTGTTCGAGTTGTGCGGCGATCTCGGCCTGGTCAAAGAAGAAAGGCAGGGTGACGGTGGGGGTCACAGTAAGGATGGCTTCAGAGACAGAGTTGCTTCCGGCGTGAGTCTGCACAGACGTCAGCACACGTCTCGTTTAAGGAAGCAAAGACGCACGATGAAGAATCTTGTAGCTTCATTCGCCAGTACAGAAACTTGAGGAGCGTGCTTGACGATACACACATCCTCATCGCCTTCAAACTCCTTGATCAACTCGGCAGGCGCGGGCACCACAACCGAGGAGTGGGCAAAGACGAATGGGATATTGGCTTCGCGCAGACCCTTGAGGATGGAGCGCATGATTTCGGGGCGAAGGACGGGATAGAAGAGGGTACCGAGACTTTCACACAGCGTCAGCCTTGTCCGATGAGGGATGAATCAAGACGTACCTGACGTAGGCAACAGACTTGGGACCGTGTTTGGCTTTCATATCGTCCAAGAACTTGAAAACTTTGGCATCATCGGGCGTAGCTGCTCTGCTAGCAGTCTTGCCGGCCCAAATCTGAGCAGGCACCTGGGGGCTGTGAGGTAATCAGCCTCGACACGCAGAGATGCTGAGAGAAAGACTCACCCGACAATGTAGAGGTCTCTACCCCAGTCCGCAGCCAAAGCTTCTACACCTTCCGTACCAATCTCTGCCCCAGGCAAGATCAGTCCGGTGACCGAAGGGTCCCGGAGACCCACACAGGCCTTGGTGACGCCCATGAGACTCTCGGGAGCGCCGGGCAGACAGCAGGTATGAGGCCTGTACTCGTCTACACCAGTGGTCAGCCATATATTGAGCGTTCGTCATTTCAGGCTTACAGTCAAACTTGGGCGGGAGACCCGGGAGAGTGACGACCTTGCCATCAAATACGTTGGTGTACTTTTCGTAAGCCTCCTTGGGGGTAGATCCTCTAGCGATCTCTTCGCTGGTAAGCCGGTCGAGGCGGGCAAAAGCACCGCCCTTGTCCTCGGAAGTCAAGGAATGGTAAGCACCAACAGAGTTGCTAGGGACGAACGTAACCAAAGGAGGGAGAGGGATGCCGCTAGCACCGAGGACGGCGCGGGTGATCTCGGGGACAAAGTACCGGAGGAACTGGTATGGAGTCAGTCAACGTGCGGTGTGAAAAAAGAATCAACGTACGTCGTAGATGATGGAGGTAGGCTTGATGCTTGCAAACTTGTTCTCGGTACCCTCGGGCTGCTTGGAGCTATCGTACAGGGAGGCAAGTGCGCCGGGCAAGGCCGCAGCAAAGTCCTTGGCTTCATGCTGGGCAGAAGACGGGTCCAAGACAGGCGAGGGCTCAAAGCCCTTGGTGTGGCATTCGACGAGCTGGAGTCGGTCAACGACCGCCTTGTAGCCCTCCTTCAGCTGGTCGACAGATTCGAGGCCGAGAAAGGCGGTGAGCTGGACGAGGCTGCGCTGAACTTGGGCGGCGGCGGAGGGGCCGACGAGGAGGGAGGCGTGCAGGTTGGGGTGGGTCTGGAGAAGGTTGAGGATGAGCTGGAGAAGAGGGCGAAGGTGGCCACTAGGTGAGAGTCAGTGAGAACGGGGTGGGTGATATGGGGATGACATACGTGATGGAGACGGGCACGACGACGACATGAGCTGGAGGGGCGCTTGTGATGGACATGGTTGTATCGTATGGCTTAAGAAGAATGATGGAAAGAAGAGAGATGGGATACATTTCAAACCTCATCCCGCCTTCTTATATAGTCGCGTCCATGTAGAGTTAGTACCCCCATGATCCCGTGCGGCGTCCGCCTCATCCAGGCCCTCATCTGATAGCGTCTGAGAAACAAAAAAAAGCGGGGGACGCGAGACTTCCATGGGGGGTGATAGAGTATGCAGCTTACAGGACACGTGAGCAGGACTTGACTCACATGGCCTGGACCAGCAGGAGTGTTGAAAAGTACTGGGCTGCTGGGATGTTGAAAAGGCCAAGTGAGTTGTTTCGGTGCGGTGTGAAAGTAGCAGACGCGTCGCGTCCTTATGGTGTCCCGATCTCCCTCTCCTTGTGCATCTACAAGTCGCAGTCCTTCTTCCTCTTCCATGCATGCATACACGTTTTTCTCTTCTCCATCCTCCATGCCCAGGCATTTCTGACCAGCCCTGTGCATACCACAGCTGGCTGGCAGAATCGCACTCTTGCCTTCAACACCGGCGCCGGCTCGGAGCTCGGCGGTCCTCGCCGTGCTAGCCCGACTCCTCCGTCATTATCAACAAATCCAACTATTTATCGTTCACTTTTTTACTGCCATCCTCCGACCCATACAGCTACATCGTACTATGGCGGACGACACCGCACAGCGCAGACCGCCTTACCAGGGGATCTGGACGAAAAGAGCAGCGGACGCTGACGAGTGGCTGCATCGTGAGTCGTACTCTGTTGGGTGAGATGCGATGCTGACAGGTCTTCAGTCCACAAGGTGGTAGGTAGAGCCTTGATGTTATCTAGTAGATGAGCTAAGTCATTCTTGCAGGTCGTGTCCGCCACTTCGGCATCACTGATCTCGACATTCACCGGCTTTCCTCTCGACTCGCTCAAATCAAGGCTGCAATCGTCGAGAGAAAAGGTCTCGATCCCGCGCTTGGCTGCTGGGGTCATCAAAGAAGAGGGCATCGGAGGGTCAGTAAACATCACAGTATAGCTGGTATCCTGCTAACAACCTTTGTAGTCTATGGCGGGGGTTCCCGTAGGTCCTTTCTCTGGGCCATGTGTAGACGGACTGCCTCCTAGCTAGTATACTTCAGCACAGTGTTGACATAAGCTTAGATTACCACTCGTCACCATCTCCATCGTTCGCACCATCTCCTTTACCATCTATTCTTCCACAAAACGCATCCTGAACGCCGTTCCAGTTCTTCCCGACGCACCGCTAAAGAGTGAAGAATTGGCGTTTGGCGATCGGCTGGACAAGGGGTGGGGATCAGGAACTGGGGTGGCCAACAAGGACAAGACACAAGTGGTTGAAGAAAAGGTGCAGGATCCGTGGATTGGCCTGCGGCTGGGCATGTTCTCGGGGGACAATCCGAAAGATATCGCCATCACGAGTATGCTCGCGGGTGGGGCGAGTGGGGCCGTTGTCTGTGTGGGAAGTGCGCCATTTGAACTCGTCAAAGTCAGCTCCTCTCTCTATTCATATGCATCCGAGCTAACGTTGTTCTAGGTGAGACGCCAGTTGGAGTATCAGATATACCGCGACTCTCGCCCCGAGCTTAGAGACTTTCCTCCCACCCCCATCCCAAACTCTGCCCTGCCGAAGGGCACCGCCCCCTTCCAACCGCCTACAACTACCCAAGCTGTCCGGATGATCCTTGCCTCCTCTGGGCCTCGAGGCCTATACATCGGCTGGCGACTTCACTTTATCCGCGACACCCTTGGTACTGCGCTCTACTTTGCCGAATACGACGTCATGCGGTATTACCTGGGACGGGCAAAGAAGGAGAGGCGGGATGGGGAAGGGGGAGGAGGCAGGTTTGGTGATGATGTGCAGGGGGATGTACCAGAGTGGTGTAGGGGTTGGTTGCCGAAGGGGGTGATACCATTCTTGTGTGGGAGTTTGGCGGGGGTGACGAGTTGGGCTTTGATCTATCCTGTTGATGTAAGTTTCTCTCCCGCTCGTCTTGACTCATTCGCTAACTGTGACACAGGCAATCAAGGTACAGTCAGCTTCCAATTGTGGATGAAAATACTAACAAGTGTATAGACAAAGGCGCAACAACGAGGCCTCTCAGGTCTCCCCATGCGTACACCTCTCGAACAACTCTCTCGCCTCGTCCGCGGCACCGACAAGGCAAACCCCAAACCCTTCCTTACTGGTATCGCCCGTCTCTACCGGGGGTGAGTCTTTCCCATCACCATGGTCCCGCAACAATGCCATGTGCTTACGCGAGCGACAGATTGGGCATATCAATGATCCGGTCAATGTTGACTCATGGCTTGCTGTGGACGCTTGTGGATGCTGCAGGGAACTATATCGACTCGAGGCCATTCTCAAGGCTGGCGAGTCAAGAGGAATTCAAGTAGCACTCCAGCACTTCTTTCCTGATTTCTCCTCTATTCGACACTGACATGTCTCATCAGCGGTCGCCCGCCCACTCAAACCCAGCATCTGCATGTTTCTCGATTCGTAGTCTTTAGATAGCGCCAAGGTGGGATGTGCATGTTGGCCATCATATTATAGAAAAACCTATATCGGCACTCATAGTATATATTCAGAGACCCCTCGTATAGGGAGTCTGTCACTTGTATCGATTCTTCATAGCACTCTCATATTTCATGGAATGTACAAATACATCAACAACGACCGCTAAACAACCACTGGACTGGTGATAAGACAGCATACATGGGGCATACAATCTGCGTGTGTTTGAACGCGGTCTGGGGAGTGCGTAATGATACAAAGACATGTCTTGACGCAAAAAAATACGGTCACGCTCTTTATCTACTTGGCAGCGAACTTGCCGACTTGGTAGACACCCTTGCCAGCCAACTTGAAAGCTCCCGCACCAAGCTTTCCAACCCCCGACAAGACCTACGTTTCCATTCGTCAGCCTCAATCTCACGCCAAACCAAAGATGGGTCACTCTCCTGATCCTTTCTCTGTACAGTAGCCACCGAGTTCCACCCATCTACGACCCTCTCCGACGCAGTGTTGTAACCGCTCTTTGCGCTTTCGGGGATATATGACTGGAACCCTGAAGTGTTACGTGGAGGCGGAGGAGGTGCTGTGGGGCGTCGTCGTCAGTTCTTGAGTGTTTGGCCACATGGAGACGAGGGAGACTCACGAGCTGTAGCAGCCTTGGTAGAAGTGTCTCGCCTTGGAGGAGCGGGGGGAACAGCTGGCATCATACCTTCTTGGGGAACGGGCGGTACCCTCCTGCCCCCACTCGAACTCGCTCCAGCCGACGCCGACGAATCACTCCTCCCATGTGAACTCCCTCCCCACCTACTCGTCTGTTTGGGAGGTTTGTTGTTCTGAAGCTGCGAGAGGGAAGAGTACTGGACGGGTTCGTAGGCGTCGTATGAGGTGTGGGCGGGGGGCTGAGTGGGGTGGGCGGTGTGGGTGGCGTAGGATGGAGGAGGGGGCGTGGCGGGGGCAGCAGGGGGGATGGTGGTGTTGGAGGAACGGAAGGGGTTGTAGCTGGTAGGTCGCGAGCTGGTGGGGATTGGCGGGGGAGGCATTGTGAGTCGTTGTGCGAAAGAGAAGGCAAAGAAGGAAAGAAAGAAGGAAAGAGAGCGAGAAGAAGAGGCGATGTATGCATGCGGCGAGGACCGCGTTCACGTCATACAGGAAAGGCCGACGGTCTTACATAAGCACGCCTGGCGCAGCAACAACTGCAGCAACGACCAATTTATTCACTGTTTGGTCCTCCAATGGCGCGGTGATGCTCCCTCCACGAGCAAGGCTGATCTCCAAGAGACTATACTCCCTGGTCGGCAAGATCCTCGGCCCCTCCACCCCCGCCCCAGAAGAGATCCAACTTCCACAGCCTTCCTGCGCAGCGTCCGTCACACTTGGCAACAGGTCCATGTCTGGCTCAGTCGACCGCTTCTTCCTCCGACATTCATCCCCTCGCCTGCTCTACCCATTCTTGCTCCTGTGGATAACAGCTTGGATCCTCCTCATCCGACAGCAATACTACATCCCCTCGTCGCCGACGATCATTAGCTGTACCTCGGCACCTTGGGATAACTGGCCCCCGGATACTTGTGGTATCAATGGCACAAGCTGTCTGGATGATCTAACAAGCCTGCAAGGGGAGACCTTCAGATGTATGGGGGGCTGTAAGGATACGACATTGGGAAATGAAAGGTGGATTGGAGGGGAGAGGGTCGACGGAGAGCCGCTCATCATCGGTGGAGGGGATGTGGATGGAACGTACAGGTGCGATCGTTCCTTGCCTCACTCGAGCTCGAGCTATGCTGACATCATGTCAAGGGCGGATTCTTGGATATGCGCCTCTGCGATCCATGCCAAGCTTATACCACCGCTTTTGGGCGGCTGTGTCTCGATCAACCCATTGCCCTATCCCACCGGCTTTTCCAGCTTTGTCTCTTCATCCAGCAATGGCCTCACTTCCACCGGTTTCATCCCCTCTTTCCCCGGGGCCTACACTCTTTCCAGCGTCTCCCCTTTTGGGTGCTGGGATCTGCACTACATCATGACGGGCTTTAACGCCGCCTGTTTATTGATATTCACGCTCTTCCTTCGGCCACCTCCTTCCCTTCTGTTCTGTGTCCTGCTCGTCATGGGATACTTTCAGATCGTCCTTTTCAGTGACCCACCCAGTGCTCCTCCGTCTTGGGAAGACGTATTTGCCGGCTTTATACCCGTACTTTTGGTGGGGTACTGGATATGGAATCAGGCTTTCAAATTTACTCTCCGTGGCTTCACCAAGCTGCCCTTTGACCTCGCTTTCTGGCAAGGCGCGGGCTACTGGATAGGGGTGGAAAGTAGCACGGTATTCGCTAGGCTTCCCATCTCACGGCTGGGTTATGACTCTCTGGATCCTGCCGGGGTCATCGCTTTGACTTGGATCATAATCATAGCCGTATTCGTCATATTGATCCAAGCCTGGTCCTTCCGTCGCGCCGGCCTCGTCCGTTACTACCTCATCCGATACCTTCCCCTCGTCCCCATCCTCATCATACTCGCCAACATTCCTAACTATTCCCTGAGGCTGCATCACTATCTTTTGGCGCTTGCAGCCATCCCGGTACTGTCCTTGCCGAACAGGGTCAGCTTGTTCTGGGGGGCGTTCATGTTGGGGTTGTGGCTGGATGGCGTGGGGAGGTGGGGATGGGATTCGATTTTGCAGGAAACCACTTTGGTTTGTCCGTCCTCCCCTGTGAAAGTACGATCATGCTCATGATAACGATAGTTGTTGGGGGATGCAAACTCGGGCTCTTATACGCCCATCTTCTGGGAAAATATAACCTCTTCCACTACTCTCGGGTGGTCACCCATCACGGACGATCTGAAGACTGCCAATGTAACCGGCTACTCTCTTTTGGTCAATGACATGCAAATATACAACAACTATACAGACTCTTGTAAGTGTGGACGCTCTCCGAAAACGACTAAAAGTCTGACAAAGATATAGCGATATCGCTAGATGGGCTTATAGATGATAGTGTGGACAATTACTTCAGACTAGCTGTGAGTGCGTCATCTTCACCGGAAACAGCAATCTTCTGAGCACCCACACAGTTTGTTGAGGCTGGATCCTCGTTGGATTATACAGACCCGGTCACGCGATGGGCAAACGGGTCCTGGAGCGGGATGGTCGACGAAGATGTATAGTATGTATGTGCAAGTCACGTACCCCCTACGCAGCCCCCCACTTGAACATGACCTGCAAAGTCTACATCTCTTGCGCCAACTACTCATCACCGTCTCTACCGGGCGGGCGCGGCGGCATTCCGAAAAAGATCCCGCCACCTTGTCAATTGACAACTTGCCTGTCAAGTGACTAACCACCATTCCTTGAATCTAGGAGTGGTGATCATGTATGCGATGCAAGCCATACATGCCCAAGAACACACCTCTCCCAAAAACTGAATGCCGGGGTATCTATGCTGACCATCGTGTCTTGAGTCGTTTCCCTGATGCTGAATAATTTCTCTGGTCATACAAATACAGTTCTTCGTCTGATGCTATTGTTTTCGGTTCGAGATGTTGCTGCCAAAATATATTTAGTTGCGATGTGATTGGTATCAAGGGCGCTCAGGATATTCGTCCTCGCGCAAAGGAGTCACGAGGGGTGGCGGGTCGACCCAGCGCACCGTATCCTGTGATCAATCAGCACCCAAACAGTTTCAGAATGAGTTCAATCCTTACCCAAGCCCAGTATCCCTTCCCAGGCTTATCCGGCCAGTCATGGCACCTGATTCTTTTGGGTGGGCTACGCGCATCATCAGTATCTGCCCCACTGTGACCGAAAGACAAACCCACTAATCATTCCACGCAATCGTCTCCACCATACCGTCCCCCTCATCCGGGAAATCCACCCACCCCCTCATCATCGCATCCTCCTTCCCATACGTCGCATGCACCCCAGGCACAACCGCCACTCTGCCGAACCCATACTTCCAAAAGTCCCACGAGATGAATGAGCTTTCGGAAGCCTGGCATTCCCAGAAATCATCGGTGCGAGGAGTACCACGGCGGAAGCGGACGTTGTACGGGGGAAGGAAGGGTTCGGCAGACATGACGGCGACGCCATTCCAGGCGGAGAAGACTTGGAAGGGGAGCATGCGGTTGTAGCGGCGGAGCGATTCGGGGGACGAAGGGAAGAGCTGTGAAGATGATCAGTGCAAGTTCCGAAGGGTACATGTTGAACCACCTTTTGAGGCAGATCCTTGTCCTCTTCCTTTACTGGGAAAGGAGTGTACAGATCTCCGCTCATATCTCTTCCGACCCATCCATCATAAAACCACTTGCCCGCATGATCCCACCCACAAGTCATATCCGCGTCCTGCTTGAAATGCTGGTGCATCAATTCCAAGAAATGTGTAGCAGAAATGTACACATCGTTGAAAAAGATGACCGCGGTCCATGGGTGTCCATCTGGAGCGAGACCTTTAGGCATGGTATCGTAGAAGGGCTGCATCCCTGCATTTCGCATGGAGGCAAGGAGCTCGATGCGGTGATTTTCATCCCAGTCGACTGCGGGCATACCGGTCTGAATATGAATGTTGGCGGGGGGCACGCCGATGTTGAGAAGGTGGGCTCGCATCGCATGTGCTAGGATCTCACCACTGCATTCGATTAGAGATGCACTACAATGAGGCGATAATGACTCACCTGCCGTCTTGCGAGTCCCCTTCTATAAGAGAGAATGCTAATGACTCGGGTCCCAGAAAGTCGGCCATGACTGTCCAAGCAGCAAACCAGTCCGCAAGCATACCTGCAGTGCATTAGTTGTGTGACTATATCACTGTGCAGATGTGCTCACCAGCTACCTGCCGACATACTGTCACCATAAACCACCTCCTCTCCGGGCCTCTCACCCACTGTCCTGTGCTCAGGTCATAGACATCTCTTAGATGCCTATACCTCTCCTCCAAGTCTGCTGTCAAAAACGGCGGGAATATCGGCTCCGTCAACTCATGCTCTCGCGGCACCTCTGGCGTCAACTCTTTCGCCTCTCGTAACAGTGGATGCAAGAATGCCCAAGCTTCGTCGATAGTGGGCAGCGGGCCTATGATGTACTGCGGATCGTCTGGATCTGAGCCAGGCTTGACCCGCCGTGATTTGCCGGGATGCGTTGGTCTCGGAAGGGTAGTATTTTGACGTGTCTTGATAGGGCGAGGGACACGAACGTCGCCTACGAGTTTGGGTTTGCTGTTCCACCAGGACCTGGCGCTTTTGCCAGCTACTGGCGCGCCCCCGGCTCGCAGTTCGTGTATCGTCGACGTGTCCCAAGTACCTTCTTCGCTGTCGCCGGCATTGCGCATGAACAGTACGAGTCCTAGTACAAGGGCGCCTACCAGTAAGGCCCTTATGACTGGCCTGGACAATTTGAGTCTTGGTGCTAGTGTTGACGTTGACATTGGGCGTCGGCCAGAGGAGAGTCCGAAATTTGTGTCCAAGAAGGTGGAAGTGGCGCTCGGGGTCTTTATGTGGGGCGGGCGGGGGGTGGAGTAGTGGGGGATGGTACCGCTGCGGGCAGACATGGCGGGGGCTGGATGTGGCCAGAGAGTCGCAACAACAGATCCAAAATGCAAAGCAAGCCAGATCCAAAGTAGTCATGCGGCCGTTCTGCGGCGGTGGTTGCCGACCCGCGCGTCCTGCTCCTGGCCTCCTGCTGATGCCATCACTATCGAAACTGCTGTGCTGATCCCGAGTTGCAAAGGGCAAAGAGGGGCCAGGTTCTTGCGGGATGTGTAGAGAAGGTGTCTTCGTAATCAGTCACGAAACTTGTCTATTGATCGAACGTCCAGGAGCAGCATCGCCGACAAGGACAGTACGAGTAGTACGTACTCGACCTCGGCGCACCGACGACCATCGGGAGCTGTGCCAAGGGGTACAGTTCATTCCCCATCTATCTTGTTTCTCAGTCACATCCCTCCCGCTATAATTTACACCATGAAAAATGACATATCTCTATGCACTCTACTGCTGTCTCATCTCCCCGATGTCTCTGACCACTCTTTGGTCCCCATCTGCGACAGTCGACTGACACATCGCGCAAAGGCAAACAGCTCTTCATCGCCCGAGAATAACGATGAAGATCCGACAGCTGTCGAGTCCAAGCCCTGTTGAAGCCAGTCAGTATCGGCTCTATTTCGACGGAAGAGGAAACTTACGTGGCTATCCATCACCTCCTTGACCTGCTCATCGTCTGCTGCCGAGCCAGTTCCATGTTTGTCCGAAAAGACTTGGAAAATGGGTACGTCACTAGAACAGAAAAGCTTGGTCTTGTTCTCATAGCAAGCTAAGACCGCCGTCAGTCCGTCCCAGCAAAAGAAGAAGAGACTCACCATCAATAAAAGTGATAAACCGTCTCGCCTGATCTCTCTCACTCAGGCCTAGTCTCGGGATATCCTCCACGAAGACTGTCCCAAATTTACCAGTCACTTCAAGATAGTCTGCTGCACTCAGAGGCTTGTCACAAAGATCACTAAATTGGAACTTGGCGACACTCCCCGAAGACTCTGGTACAGACAATTTCCGTCCCCACAGCTCAATCTTTCTGTTCTGCACAATCTCGGTCGATATCGGGTCCCTCGAGGCTAGGGAATTGAAGAGCTTGGAGATCTCTGAGCGGACAGCGGGACTGAGAGGGTCATAGTAGACTTTATTGAGCGCGCGAGGAATTTTTCGGTAGTCTGTGCCAGAGTCGAGGTCGACGACTTCGAAACACTCTTTGATGAGCTCGATGGCGGGGATGAAGGATTCACGCTGGATGCCGTTGATATAGAGCTCATCAGGATGCCGGCTGGGTACATTGGTCAGTGACGCCAGGCTTGATAGTCGCACAGATGGAAGCTTACTTGGAAGTCATGATACACACCACCCCGAAACCCATAAGCCTCTCCAAAAGCCCCCTCAGAATCATCGCAGAGACAATATCCGTAACCTGGAACTCGTCAAAACACAGCACCCGCCCTTCTTCCGCCAGGCTCCGGGCCACTTCCGGCATCACATCCCGCTTCTTTTGCCCCGCTGCCTCGTATTTCGCCACCGCCTTATGCTGCCTCTGAAGGACGTCGAGCATGAACGAGTGGAAATGTATTCTGGTAGAGCCGTAGCCGCCTTGGGATACGGGCCGGAATTGGCTGGGAAGCGTCGAGTGGAATAGGTCCATGAGCATGGTCTTGCCGGTGCCGACCGAGCCGTAGAGATAGAGCCCCTTTGGGACATTCTCAAGGGCGACAGTGGGCTCTGGATGGGCAGGGGCTTTTGAGAATAGCCTGCCAAACTTTGTCCAGATCAGTCAGCGTGATTTTTATCATTGTTTGGAGCTACTCACGAAGGATGAAGACGACGACGGCTCAGACGCTTTCGGAGGGACAGGCCCAGGGTCATAATCTTCCAAGTCATCCCATAATCGCTGTAGTCTTCCAATGATGACTTTCTGGTCATTATCCGGGCGAAGCACCTTGTCCCTCACCAGGTGTTCATACCTAGTCATAGGGTCTTCGAAGCCGATCAGCTTGGAAACCACCATTATAGCGAAAACGTGCTCACCTTTGAAGGATGCTCGTGCCTCTGTAGCATGTATAGACGAGCTCGGGTGAAGCATAGCCTTCGCCTCCTCTCTCGGACGCGCCACAGTGGTGTGAACCCTTCGTTCACAGCTTACACATTTGTGCTGCCGGGAGCGTACAAGAGGGCGAGGTGATGTGAGGGCGAGGAAGGGTATAGAAGCTGCTCTGGAAGTCGAGGCTTTTCTGAGGGGTGTCGCGATGGCTGGTCTCATGGGTTGCGGGCGGAGGGCTGTGATTATAGAGTGGTGAACAAGAGTAGACAAGAAGATATACAAGTCTGGCTGCAGCGTGCAAAAGACGCAAAGAAGCGCAAACAAAAAACGGATCCCTGCGTCAAGCTACATAGACACCGAGAGTCTCAGCCGAGCTACATCGGCGACCTCCGAAAACGCTCCTTTGTCACTGTCATGTACCCGTACTCGTACTGTACTTGAGTACATACAGTGCTGCGTCTGTCTATCTGCCCTGTATATTATACATGGAGCCTATGGGTCAAGGTATGCTTATCGTGAAATTATCGTTAAATGAAAGCCACAAGTCTCGCCATGGTTTAGAAACGGCACTCGCCCAACTTGATCATATCCTGCTTGCCCCTTTTATCCTTGATACTCTCCCTCATCGTCCCCCTCACCCCGCCCATCCTCTCCCTCATCTTCTCCCCTTCTTTCCCCCTCATCCTCGCCCATACAGTCCTCATCTCCTCCTTGATCGCCGCCTCCGTGCCCTCAATGACAGTCCCGTCGTAAAGCTTATTGAAAGGCGGGTCGGTGAACGTCTTGGTCTGCTTGAGGTCGATGCCGACGTTTAGAACTTCGGTGAGGAGGGATGCGATTTCGCCTTGGTCGCCAGCGAAGGGCATGGTGACGATTGGGACTTGGGCGATGATCGTCTGCCGGTGGTGTCAGCTGGCAAATGCAAAAAATGATCGTGACGGCTCACTTCGTGGGTACTATTACTGCCACAGTGGGTCTACACCACTGTTAGTGGATAACCCACCTACATATAGAAGGACTTACAAGGAAGAACCCGGTGGCTGGGTGCTTCAATACAGCCCATTGAGGCGCAAACTTGACCAAGCAAGCGTCTTCCAGCCCGACAAACTCTTCGATGAGGACCTCCGGGACCGGGGCCATACCAGAAGCGTAGGCAAAAACAAAAGGAACACCGGATTCTCGGAGTGTCTGGAGAATATAGCGGACGAGCTCGGGGCGTAAGAGAGGGAAGAAGATGGACCCGAAGCTGGACTAGATGTGTCAGCTCGTGGTTATGTATGAAGCAAAGACCAAGCTCGTACCTGATGTAGCAAACGCTCTTTGCGCCATGCTTCTCTTGCATCTGGTCGAGGAAGGTGACGACCCTCTGGTCGTCATCGCTGCCTGCTTGAAACGAAAAGTCTCCTTCCCACATCTCTTCCGGAAACTGGGCGCTAAGCACATATCAGTATCGCTCAAGCCAAAATCACAAACATTACTCACCCGACAGTATAGATGGTCTTGCCAGTCTCTGCCTCCAGGGCGGCCACTGCTTCTGGTTCCAATTCTCCAGTAAAGGCCAGGGCGATGCCGACGGTTTTCTCGTGCCAGAAGGCCCTGTAGGCAGGAAAGGAACCTGCAAGCACCGGACCGCTGATCGGGATTGTATCTTTGTGGGGCCCTGCATTGAGTCAGCGGACCGCAAGAGGTGTACAGGCAGTGACATACACCATTCGTCTATGATTGCAGGGTCAGTATTACTTTGCGTGATGGGAGGATGAAGGAGCTCACAGTCAAATTTGGTAGGCAGACCTGGGAGGGGAGCCGCTTTCCCAGTGCCCTTGAAGCCATACTACAGACGTTATTGATCAGCCATGTCACTGCACGAGAAGAGAGCTCATACCCTTTCGAAAGCTTCGACAAGGTCCACGCCCTTCGCAATGTCTTCCTCTGCCAAACGCAGCATTCGGCCAAAAGTGCCTCCTCGGTCTTCATGGCTGAGCGTACTGTCGCCCATGTCAAATGGTTGAACGGCCTTGGCGACTTGTATCGACTTACTGCCATATGGAAGAAGGTGAGCAGGGGCCAAACATGACCAGAGGAGGGACCGGGATGTTGAGAGGTCCGAGAGTATCGACGATGAGGTCTGGCACGAACGTTTGAAACATCTGCTGTGGTATCAGTCTTTTTCGCTGTGGTTCATACGAAAGGACTCACATCATAAACAATCATATCAGGAGGCATGCCTTCAACCTTGTTCAAGGTCCCTTCAACGTCATACTTGCCGACGTACAAACCACTGATAACCTTGGGCATCACGATGGCGAAAGTCTCGGCCTCCATTTTCATGTCCTCTGGTGAGAAACCTTTGGTCGCATCAAAACCTTTATGAGCACACAAGATGGTCTGCAGCCTGTCCGCAACAGGCTTAGTACCAGCGGGAAGCTCATCAGCGATAGCAGACTGCTTTCTAAGGTGACTGATGAGGTGCTCGAGATGTTCTGTGAAACGCGGGGCGATGGATGGAGTGAGCAGGAAGGTGGCGTGAAGGTTTGGATGGAGGGTAAGGAGGTTGACTGTGAGATGGATCAGTGGGCGCATGTGGCCCCTGTACATATGTAGTTAGTTTGTGGACCTGTGATGAAGATACGGGACTTACCACATGGCTAATGGGACCACGACGAGATGATTTGGGGTGGTAGTGTCTCCTGGAGTGAGCGGCATGTTGAAGGTGAGAAGTTTATGAGAGTCGAGGGGGATAGTCGACGATGCTGGCTTTTTATATGTTGTTCGTGTGTCCTCGCCACCGCTGACCCGGCGGCGGGGCACCTGGCACTAGAGAAGCATGCCCTGTGCAATAGTGCAACATCTCATGGCCGGGCGGCTATCTGCCCTACGCCCTTGGCTGGCCGAGGTTGGATGGGCAATCAGCTGTCGGGGCGCCGAGAGGACGGGACCCGCTGCCCAACATGGGCAGTACATGCAATTGATTCGAGGAGGCCGAGGGGGGCGCAGTGGTATCGCAGGCGACAGAGGAATGCAGGAGGAACCGAGGAATGCACAAACTGGCGCCGCTGGCGGCTATTTTGGAGCAGCTCGGCGGTCTTGAGTTGGCTATCCAAAGTGTCGTTTCTCGAGCCACATCCTGACGACGCTATGCTTGACTGCTTCACATCCACATAGTACATGTGTACTCTCTGAGCACGATAGCACAGGCATCCACCACAGCGATGAGTCACGACACTTGCGGTACCTAGGATTTTGAGTCCCACCAGCGTGGCTTCCGAGCAGTTGACTCTATGAGAGTGGCAAGCCTAGAAAGCGACACCACCACTCTACCAGCAGCGTTAGCTTAACCTACAGGTCAGCCAACAGTCACCAAAGAGACTCATCAACTGTCTGAATGTGCGCGTCTGTCAGACTATACATCTCGGTCCGGAATGCGTGATGCCTCATTCATAGCAAAAAAAAACCTGGAGTATGTCAGCAAGCATCACACGCGTGGCTTAGGCAGCTTACAGAAGGATCCCAGCAGGATGCGGTGGCTGACAATGATAAGTAAACGAAAGCCCCGAAAATGCCAAAACTCAGGTCTCGTCGTGATTCAAGGTTCCACGCGAACCGCGCTTCATCTCCTCTTGTAAATCCACAACCACCTTCAATTCCACCGCATTGCTGTACGCCCCCTTTTGCTGCTGAAACCCTCTCCCGGCGCTGTAGGCTGCCCGTCTACTGTCCATCATGTCTCACGCATTACTGTAAGCCCCCTTCTGACCCCTCTTTGCGACGTTCCGCTGAAACGCGCCTTTGCCCCAGTCTCCGACTGTTCTTATCCCCCTACTTCTCCATCTCCATCGCCATGCAGTACCTCAAGACATACCCCGACAATATCGGTATCTCGCATTACCTCTGCTGGAGGATGAAGAGAATGCCACCCGATGAGGTTGAATTCTATTGGCCCCAAATCTGGTATGTGGCCTACGCGCCAAGTATCACCCCAAGGCTGACCCCACATAGTCACTTACTGCTGACATACCCCACTTCCTCCAACGCCCTTGAATCCTTCATCATACAACGTGCCGAGGAAAGCACCCACTCAGCCATGCTCGTGAGTCGTCTCCACTGGACGCGCCCCCAATCTCTAACGCGTTGGCAGACATTCTGGTTCATGCAAGCTGCGTTACGTGACCTTACTCCCACCCGGCAAGCAAACCCGGTCCCCTTCGCCATCTGCCAACGTATCCTCCACCGATGCCATTCCATCATCTTTGGCGATCCGCCCGAACCGTCCCGCTCGCCTTACCGGTCACTGCCCCAGTCTTCTTCGGCTCTTGCCTTGGGGCAGTCGCCTTCTGGGAGTGGCAGCCGGGGAGAAATCAGTGCAGGAAAGGGGGCGGAAAATGGGAGGGTGAACCCACATATTCCAGCTGCGCTGGTCGGCATGGGTGTAATGCTTGCCGGTACACCAGGGATGCCTGCGATGGTCGACCTGGTGGGAGACTGGGCCGTTACGCAGGGACGAAGACCAAGAGATGACCTGGCCGATGGAAGGGATCGGGTAGAGGTGGACACCGAGGGAGGCGTGGATGTGCAGCCTGACAAGCTTGGGCGGAGAATGCAGATCAAGGAGAAGGAGGATAGCGACGGGTCGGACGAGGAAGAGACTACTCCCAAGAAGGATCAAAGAGAAAAGGTCTTTGATCTCGGCTACAACGCATCCACCGCACAACTCCCCCATCCAGCACAAACTGCGCCCAACCTCTACTCTCCACCGCAAACGCCAGAGCCCGAGCCTGAGATGGTCGAAGACAAATTTACTGCTAGGCTCAAACGTAAAGGCTCTGATCCTTTCGGCCAGATGCAGCCTCAGCAGAGCCCCGGTCGTAGCGATACTCCTCCCAAGTCGGCTCATCAGCCGTTCTACTCTGTTCCCGAGCTGCCTGTCTCGCGCTCCGCCAATGGTGGCACAAATGGAAGATATTCTGGAGATCGGCCGCCTTCAGCGGAAGCCATCTTGGCTGCCTACAATCTGGAAGCGCAGAAGCAGCTGTTGAGAAGCCACTACTGCAGAAGTGAAGTGAGGTTCTTGCTGCTGCTAGAAGATATCAGCAACAGACTTCTAGTCATTCCCAAGCCTGCGCGCGTCAGTGCATTGAGGGCTGAATTGACCAGTCTGAATCACAATCTACCAGCCGAGGTGCGTTCAACAACCGAGGGATGGTATGTACTGACGTTGATCAGGTTTGCATGCCTCTGTGGTGTACTGCCGATCATTCTCACGAGCAAGAAGCCCCTTCAAACTCTTCCCAAAAACCCCGCACTTTCCGCGAACGCATCTCTGGCAAAGGCCACTCACGAGTCGTCCGCATATCCCCAGGCGACTCGGTTGTCCTCAACTCTGCCGAACGCGCGCCGTACCTCTTGCATGTTGAGATCCTCGAAGGCGACCTTGACTTTGACCCGACCAAGCGCGAAAACAGAGAGTTGTTGAAGAAGATTGTGGTGCAGGAGGATATGAAGAGACGGAAGAAGGCGGGGCTGGGCGGAGGGAAGGATGTCTACGGGCTTGGACATGGGTTGAAGGGTACGATACATGGACAAGATGGGTTCGGCTCGTTGATGCCCAGCTCGATCCCTGCCGAGCCCCCTACTCCCGCCCCGGTTCCTCAACAGCCTAAAGCAAAGACACCCGTCTCCCCATCGACCCCACGCAAAGACGTCAATGTAGCAGAAGTGGAGGAGGTGGATCTCGTGGAGCAAATGTACGGCGCCAAGCTGTCAGTACACGACGAGCTGCCCGATCTGACCGAGACTATACCTCTACCGAGCGGCCCGAAGAACAAACAGTTGGATCTGCAAGCATGGGAGCGCGGGTCGCCTGTGAGCACACCTGGGGTGGGCGGCGGATACAACTATGGCTCGGCTTCTGCAGTCGGCTCGCCTTCGCCACAGACCAGCCATGTGGTCCCTTCCATCAACTCGACGAGCCCTGCTGGCCCATCTGCGCCTTCTACCCCTGGAGCACTTCCAATGACCACCGTCGGCCCTCCTCAATCGCCGAAAAAGGCAATCTCGCTCGAGGACTACTCTGAGCGTATGCGTACAGCGGCTGTGATGCTCGCGCAATTGAACGCATCTCTTATAGAAGCGAGTGTTGAGAACCAGGGTTCTTCGTCTTCTTGGATCCCTGGAACTGGCTGGATCTCACGGAAAGACAAGTCGCAATTGCCGCCCGATGCCGGCGGATCCAACGGAAAAGAGCCTGCGCCGGGTTCTACTGGAGGCAAGCTCAAACTTGCCGCCATTCAGGCAGCGGCGATCAAACAACGTATCATGGAGGAAATGATGTCGCTCGAAGAAGAACGCGTAGAGCGAATGACGGACCGCCCGCAAGGTGTAGAGATTACCGAGGGCGGAGATCAAGGCGGTAATGGGTCGGGAGGGACGGCGGAGGATGAAGGTATCGTGAGGAGGGAATTGAATAAGGCCGATCCGTCGGCGGCAGTCTTTAAGGAGAGCTGGACAGCGAAGAAGAGTAGGATCAGAGCGGCTAGTCCATGGGGTCATCTGGTGAACTGGGACGTGAGTAGAAACGCTCCCCTGTATCGATGCCAAACGCTGACCAGACAATGACAGGTGATCTCGGTGATCGTGAAGACGGGTGCCGATCTGAGGCAGGAACAGCTTGCGACTCAACTCATCAAACAGTTCGCTAGGATCTGGAAGGAAGAGAACTGCGAATGCTGGGCTAGATTGTGCGTACATTGATCGTCAATGGTGTGAAGACTCTTTACTGATGAGGCTACAGCTTCAGGATTTTGATTACAGGAGAAACATCCGGACTGGTCGAGACGGTCACAGATGCTGTCTCTGTGCATTCTATTAAGAGAGGAGAGTATGCCAAGCGAGTAGCAGAGGGCGGAGCTATTGGACACGTGTCGCTCATGGACTATTACGTGAATGTAAGTCCTCTTTCATATAACTTTTTGACAAGTGTTAACTAGTTGGCAGACCTATGGCAAGCCCGACTCTGGCCGATTCGCCCGCGCCCAACGCAACTTCATCCGCTCTCTAGCTGGATACTCCATCATAACCTACCTCCTTCAGATCAAGGATCGCCATAACGGCAACATCCTGGTTGATCAAGATGGACACCTGATACATATCGATTTCGGGTTCATGTTAAGCAACTCTCCTGGAAATATGGGATTCGAGGCGGCGCCTTTCAAGATGCCACTTGTAAGTTTTTGATGCTCCATATGGGTTGGGTGCTGACAATTACACTAGGAATATGTCGATATCATGGGAGGCTTGGATAGTCCCGGATATGCGTACTTCGTCAAACTTTTCAAACAAGGATTCGAGGCTGCGAGGAAGCACTCTGATAGTCTAATCAGTGAGCCTTGTCGAGACGATACGGTGCGGTGCAAAGCTAACATTCAATCAGCTATCGTTGAACTCATGCAGAGAAGTAAGTACATGACTCAACTTACTTTTCTGGTCCTCTCAACAGTACCGCAGGCTGACCACTCCACGTAGACTCGAAATTAGACTGTTTTGTTCTGTTTGGCGAACAAACTTCTGCTCACTTCCGCGAACGTTTCCAGCTGGGTCTCACGACCCAGGCTGTGGACGCATATCTGGATAGGCTCATTGTTTCGTCCACGGGAAGCAACTACACGAGACTGTATGACACTTTCCAGTACTACTCGTAAGTTTGCTGTTCAGGACAGCTACAATTGTATGCTGATCATGACGACAGCCAAGGTGTGTTATAGAAGGGCGGAGGAATACGAGGGAAGGAAGGGTCAATGTTACAGTGGAACATCTTGGGATTTTGCAAAGGATTATGGTCAGATCAAACATACATCAATGTATCTATAGCATGGCAATACCACCTACTGTACCCTATAGCCTTCTCGGTGTGGTATACGGCAAGGCAGGTGTTGCTAAACGTTTTCAGGACGTGAACGAGCGAAGCACGACTTGGATAGACGAGTTTACATCAACTGATACTTGTACATAAGCAAAAAGTGAGACTAGATATCTTCTAATGAAACCACGACGACATCACATCACCACAGCCGAAGCATGCAAGCAGCATAACCAAGATCTCTTGTACCAAGTTTACTATCTGACTCGTCATCAGATCAACAATGCCCTTCGCGGAGAGAAGAGAGCTTACCATTCTCAATATCCCCAACCATTTTTACCATTCCCGCCTGGGTCTCTGCCACGTCCTTGTGGAGGTGGTGGCTGGTAAGGAAATCCAGGATAAGGATCAGCTTCCCGACCATGTTGTGGAGCAAACCCTCTAGGCGGATACATCGGCGGTGTTCCATTGTGTGCACCATGGCCAGCCGCGTTGGGCGGCGTGAAACCATGACTCTGCCCCCGTGGAGAGTACCCAACATGATGAACGTCCGGCCCAGACCCTGCAAGCGAAGGCGAGACTGTTGGCAGCGGCGGCTGGAGTGGTGCGAGGCCGGCCAAAGCGGTGGGGTTTAGACTCGCCATGAGCGCTTGCAGCTTCTCATTCTGGATACCAGCTAGAGGACTGGCAGCTGCCACTGGGTCAGGCTGTACAGTGACCGGTAGAGATGGCGGTAGTGTATTCTCAGCTTGGGGCCGAGATGGTAGAGACGGGGGAGGGGCAGGGAGGGATGATGATGTGGATGCTGCATGTGAGGAAGTTGAAGATGCACGCGGAACCCCTCTGGGTGCCCTGGGATCATGAGGCGGCGTGACTCCTTTTTGCACGGATGGCCTGCTCACGACAGGGGGCTTTCTGTTCCCCACCAGCACAGCCAGGAACAGGCTACCTGTCCGTCCTTCCCTGGGCATGTCCAAGCCCTCAATGAGATCAATAAAGTCGGGCAATGAGTCGGCAGGCCGAAGTGGAATCATGTAAATCTCTTTGATGGCACCTGGTGGAGGGTGTTGTCCGTAGGGTAGGTAAATGGCGTGACGACTGCAGGTCTCTGTAAGGTGGTTGAGGTATTGGGAAGGCGAAAGAAGACTTACTCTCTTGACAGATAATCTTCAACCATCTCCTCCCATCTTCCTTTCTCTCCCTCGCTTGCCCCTTCACCCAGGCTGAATAATCCACAGACTAGTTCCTTCGCTGGATTCATCCGCATTTCCTTCAAGAATTTGAGAGAATTCTTTGTAGGGACACGTCCCGTGATTTCAATATTTGGGTGAGGGAGAATCAGAGGAAAGACTTGATTGTGTGGCGAGGCGGGGGAGATGAGGCGAAGGTCCGTAGGCGGGACATGAGGGGAGGGGGCGGCTGGGTTCACAAGCTACAAGCAGGTATAAGCATGGAGGCGTAGATATCCAGAGTCACTTACTCCTCCTTTCCATACGATGGTCCCAGATTCAAACCTTTGCATGTCACTCAACCTCGACGTTTCTCCTTGCTCCTCCTCGGCATGGCCATAGTCCATCGAATAGTCGACATCGCCTTCGGCAGCAACAATATCCCCCAGGTCAAGTTCTATCTCCCCCTGATCTTGTCCACCAGAGCCAAGGAACGCATGGTCGTGCTGTCCGTCCCCCGCCCCCGCCGACCACGCCGACTGCAACGAGAAGGCCGGTCTATTGAGTGACGGCGATCTCGAGTGTGATGAGCCGGATGCGGGCTTGACCATCGTAGAAGACGATCGCTTGGGCATAATCTCTGGCCTAGAGGATGAAGCAGGTTCACTCTTGCCTATCGACACGGGTCTTTCATCGAGATCGGTATGCACCATTCTCTCGCTGTCTACGTCCATCATTTCCCGCTGCCTCTTGGCTTCCTCATCTTTGCGCTTCTCTCGATCTTCCACCTCCATGATCTCCCGCATCTCTCTCTCCTTCCAGTCTTCAGCCTTTTCAAAACCATCTCGTCCTATTCTGATTGCTTGTCCAGCGCGTTCCTCTTCTTTTACTTTGTTTCCCTTGACAGTCTGCTCCAAGCTGACCTTCTTGGCGGCATCGATTGCCGCGAGCTGTTCTTCAGAGGCGAGGTCGGCGGAGGAGAGGAGTGCGAAATCGGAGGGTGCAAGGGTCTTGGACACGATCGAGGAGAGGAGAGAGGGGCGAAGACCTTTGGTCATGGAGTTGCTGAGAAGGCTGAATTGCGTTCTATCGTCTTGTCAGCACCTACAGCTAAAAGGTGCAAGGGTGACTCACTTGTATCGATTCCCCACAGTCTCTTTTCCTTTTACATTCTCTCGGAAATGCATATACATGGCGTCTTCCACCTGGTTCACATACTCTTCCACTTCCTTGCTACCCAAGTTGCCCTGAAAGATGTTCTGGATAAGAGGCAAGAGCTTGGATCGAACATAGGTTCGCATAGGAAGCAGGGTCCCAGTGTCGGCTTTCGTGAGACTTGGTTTGCGTTGGGAAGCTGAAGGCCGCTTGCTCGATACCGGTGTAGATTTTGAGGTGGACGGGATACGTTGACGTTTCAGGGCGGGAGATTCCAAGGGAGACGGGGAACGAGAAGCTTTTGAGGGGTGGTGAGATGAACCAGACGAGCTTGAGGTGCTGGGTGTAGAGGGAGCCTCGAGAGCCTATCAAATGGTCAGCCATGAGCATGGGAAGATACGAAACAATGCGAACCTTCTTCTTTCGTTTCGTCGGCATTGATAGACCAATGTTGAGACCAGGGGGCGGAGACGGTGAGGGGTATGTCGAGATATCGTTTGTGTCTGTGCATGTGTTCTTCGTAAGCATTGGCAATGTAAAACAGGTATGATAGAGGAAGGCGTATTGTCTAGAGACATAGTATCACATGATGGACGTCTTTCTGATCACCATGCAGTTGGAAAGAAACCACAGACAGTGGGCTTTTAACGATCGCTAACAGCCCTCTGACACCCCTCTGTGACTCTTCCTGACAGGACGAGACGTTGTCTCATTCCTTTCATGCCGAACCGAAATGACAAAGGACAGCCACCAGTTACGGACCCAGTATAGTTGAGCGCGACGTCAAGAGAAAGACCGTCGTCATGTGCGGAACAGGACAGTGCCGCAAGAAAGCCGTAGCAATGCAGCAGACTTGCACGAACGTGGACCAAACAAACAAAAAGATGGACATAGCAATGACCCTATGATAGAAGACTATGTGGCTATGGGAAGACAGACACTTACAAGTCGTATGTTTGGCCGTGCTCTCCGAACATGGTGGGCAGATGTAGCTGTCTGTTACAACATGAGTATATACCGACAGAGGGGAGATCAGGGACTGACGGATGCGCTCTGCCTCTGCCTCGTGCATGTGTATGCAGGCGAAATGGAACCTGATGGTGTGTCAGCATATGTATTCCACTCCCGCTCACAACGACCTACCAATCATTACAGTGATCACATTCGATCATAGGGCCGTCGGTGTCTTTCTTACAAAGACAGTAGGTGTCATCTTGCTTCTTCCTCTTGACCTTTGGCTGGGCAGGAGGGGCAGAGCTTGACGGGGCGGATGCGGTCGCTTGGGCGGCCTGCAAAGCGCGTTTTGTGTCTTCATACTCGAGCACCTTTTGAGATTTGACCCTTGACCGTTTGGAAGTCCTTGAGACGAGATCGACAGCAGCGATATCGGCCATGGTCAGTGGAAGTCAGAGCTGGATTGGAATGCCACTTATATGTAACAAGGCGACAAAGACTCTGAAATGGAATCCATTTGAAAGCGAGCATGGGCGGCGGCGGGATCAAATGCCACGTCAGTATTTGTTGCGCTGTTCTTCGCGCTCGGCGCAGCACATCTTGATCACCTCCAGAGCCACACTTCACCCAGCAACTGGCCCCAAAACACGCGCAAGCATCCCCCAGAGACCCGAAACCATGCCTCCACGCAAATCAGCCAGAAAAAGCGCTCCAGAAAAGCCACTCCCAGCCGAAATAGAGGTCCCCGCCCAAGTGCTCTCAACGACCCTCAACACAGACCCCCTTCCGACCGTCACCGTGAACACGGCCAACCTTCAGGAAGTCAAGGCCGCTCTTGATGATATAGTCAAGAAGGTATGTAGGGGTGAATTTGTAGCAACGCAGCTTACGTCCCACAGTATATGCTGGACCAGGAGTTCACGCCGTCTCTTCTTCATCCGACCGTCCATCTCAGCCTGGGCTATTCCTCGGTGGTGATTGCGCTCTCTGCGGTGCTGTACTCCTTCAGAGTCAGCTTTGAAGAGTCCAAGACGGTGTTGTGGGTGGCGGTGATATCGTATGCGTTATTGCAGACTGCTCTGTGGGCGTGGAAGCGATGGGTTGAGAAGGGCGAAGTGTTCAAGGGCAGGCGGAGACGGATGGTGAAGAGGGTGAGTAGACTGTGGAATGCTCTGTCTATGCTAACAGTGCACAGATTGAAACCGACCACGTCCAAATCATCACGTCGACACCCCTCACTCCCCCTCCGGCCCCCGTGGTCTCCTTCTCACCGCATACCCGCCCTTCTTCCCCTTCATCCAACCCGACTTCTCCCAAAATGTCTCAATCCCCTGCCAAACTCTCTTCCCCTTCTTTCCCCGAGGAGCCCTCGGTGCTGACAAGCTCTACCGCCTCCGAGATCCCTGCCACGGGCCCTTCCTATCTTGTTCACCTCAACCTGTCCACCACTTCCAACAAGGGCAAGTCGTTGATTCACAAATCCCGCGTCGTTGCTGGGCGAGGAATTGGAGAGCTTGTTGATGAGGCTGGCGGCGTGGAAGAGGGCGAGGTACTGAGATGGCTAGGGTTGATACTGAGCGAGGCCGGTTTAGTGGGCGCTGAGGACAGCGACGAATAGGTATAAGGGTATACATGTAATGTAATATAGGATCCAATGTCATTCGCGATACTATCGATGCAATATCGTACATGACGGACAGAGGATATGCAGCAGCATCATGACCGTCGTTGCCCCTATCCTGGTGAGTTGTAGCCGCCGCCGCCGACGGGGGACTTTTCGCGTCTGTTTCGCGTTCTCGCATCCTTCTTGCTCTTGTCGTTTCTGCCATCTCCCCTCCATTCTCCTCACCTGTCATCCTCTCATTCATCATGTCCAGCGACCCTCTCCGCCGGGCTCAATACCTGCACGACGATGCTATAGCACGCAACTCCACTTCCGAGGTCGTAAGTCCTACCTCTCTGTTCACTCTCCTGCGTCTGACCATCCACCAATTTCAGCGTCGACGATATCACTCCGCCCTTATTGAACTTCCCTCCACCGGATCCCACAAAGCCAAGCGCTTCTTTGGCTCCAATATCTCTACATTCTTTGCCGAATTTGAGGACCTGCAAGATCGAGCTATCGACGCTTTACTAGATCTGTGTGAAGATGAAGATGAGGATATGCGTATCGTCGGTATCAACGGGCTGGGACCGACGGCAAAAGCGGACCCAAGATGGGTCAAGGGAAATACAGGGGTTCTGCTACAGCTGCTTGCGAGTCGTGCGTTGTTTTCTGTCATTCATTTGAGGGGAAAGGTGAACGGCGGTTGCTGACGGTAAAGCACATTAGAACCTCGGGAACTAGAAGCAGTTACCAACGCCCTCGTCGACCTCCTCTTTGTGTCTCCAGTGGACGTTTTCAGCGTCATGGCCGATGACTGTAAAGGGTCCGAGGCAGAAACCGGCGCCTCTCGCGACAAGATTCTCAAATTCCTCCAGCACGAGGGCGCCTCCGCCTTGAAGGAGCTACTGCATTCGGGGAACAATCGGGACGCAGAAGAGAGATTTATGACCGAGTTTGAGGGGGTGCTGAGTGGTGGTGGGTTGGCGTTGGAGGGGAAAATGGCGGTGATCGACTTGCTCGTCCCTCTCTCCACTGTGTCTGGTGCCAATGCTCGGACAGACAGTGTGAACAGCTTCATCAAACTCGTCACCAATGTGATCCCTCCCATGGCCCCTATCTCTGAGAAGCCCCGTCTGAATCACATCCTCAAAGAGCTTGTCGACAGACTGCATCATTCACACCCCAAAAATCCCCCGTACGACTGTCGATACATGCTCTACTTCCTCAGCATTCACGGCGCCGGCTTGACTCTCAGTCTCTTCAGACGTGAGGGTGATATTCGCGCCAGGGGGCTGTTGGAAGGAATGAAAGAGTGGGTCGTACAGGCAAATGTCTTGTGGACACACGGCCAGGTGAAAGACCCCTGCTTGGACAAGATGATAGTGGCGAAGGGTATCGTGGAGCAGTTGTGGTCAGGGTCGTCGGTGCGTCTGCAGAATGGGCATTTTGGACTCTGCTGACAACAATACGCCAGCTTGACGGCAAACAACTCTTCGCTTCCGACAAGGTCGACAGAGAGACGAGTCTTTCGTTTGAGATACTCTTTTGGTGTTTCTACAAGCTGACTACCAAGGTCAGTCTCAATAACTTGACCCTCTTATACATCATTAACGACTTGTATAGCCCGACTTTCGTAATGTTATATTGCCGTCTGATCACCATCTTATGTTTCCTTTCCGGATACTGCGCGATTGGGCAGACACGAAAGCACATGGTCATCCAGAGCGTGATATATGGCAGAAGATCCATCAATTCTTGCTTGTAAGTAGCAGCCTTCCGTGGGCGATACCAGACTGATGTCTGCTATAGGTCCTGACAAACCCGACTTCTCCTCTACCATTAGAGATCTACCCCTCGTGGCAACCCCGGCATCTGTACCCACAAAGACCCTCTCAGCCAGTGCGCAGCAGTTGGGACGCTAGAGGGCAAATGCCCCCTCACAGACCTGGGCAGACATGGCAACAGGGACAAGGACAACGCCAGGGGAATGGGTACAGGCCGGAGCCGAGAGGGTTCACCAACGCCCCTACCGGCGCTCCTGTCACTTTGGGGTCGAAGAATGGGTTTCACCCTCCTTCTGGCCCTTCTGCGAAGTCACGTCCTCGACCAGGCCCCCAGCAGGTCCAGGGTCCGCCGTCGGTACCTGCCCCGCGGCGGGAAGCTAGCACACTGGCGAATGCTGAGGATGGCAGAGTCAATGACAAGGATGGGATGAATGTGGACGCAGTAGATGTTACACCTGCACCAACTCAGCCCCAGGTTGTCGCAGAAACAAAGGCTGTGTCGAAACCTTTGCTGCCCAACACAACCGGCAAACGCACGCACGAGGCCCTCTCCCAGCCTGAGCTGACCCCCGCCTTCTCCAGACCACCTCCCACAGGACCCAAAGCAGTCTTGTCCACCGCTTCCCTCCAGGCCGCTTCTGCAAGCACTGCCAAAGCTAGCGGTAAAAACGAGAAAATGGACGGTGCTGCTGGGCGGCCAGCAAAGAAGCGCAAGTCGGAGGTGCAAAAAGAAAAGAAGGAAGGGGAAAAAGTTGCTGCTCCAAGTGGGGCAAGCGGGGCAGTACCTGCCTTACTGGCCAGAATGGGACCGAGAGACAATGCGTCTCTTCCTCCGACGTCCGCTCCCGTTGCGCCACCACTTTCCGTGTTGAGCAAAAATCAGCCTGAGCCGGCGCCTTCCCAGCCTCCGGTTGGTCCACCAAAGAAAAGCCTCAACGATCGACTAAATTACAAGCCATCCCTGCCTTCTTCCGGCTCCCCATCTATCCCCCCAGAGCCTCCAGCTCTCGCCCCAGAGCCGGCTCCTGCTCCACAACCTCCCAAGGTTTATTCCATCCGCGGCCATGCCAGCGACTCTCCACTCCCCACACCCGTGTCCACTCCAAAGCCCGATGATATCCGCAAACCTGTCTCCATCTTGGGCGCCGGCAGCAGTAGCAGCATCTCTATACGCGATGCTGCAAAGAATAGATCGGACGTGACTTCATCCACTGCTGAGGAAGAGAGCAGGTTCATGTCGACGGCTCCTTCACCTGGCGTGGTAATGGCTGAGGTTGATGAGCCCGGGACTGTCAAAAAAGGTAGAGGACATCGGAAGGAGGAAGACCCTCCAGCCTTTGAACAGAGGAACTTTGGGCTTGGCGGTCAGAATCGGATGGTGAACAAGGATTATCGCCAGCAAGGTAGAGTCCCTCGCGGTGGCTATCCTGTTGGTGGTGGTTTTGGACCGGCCAGACGTGGACGATGGGCGCCTTGAACTGGGGTGTACAGTGTATCATGAACATTCAATAATGTGCGATGCAAACTTTGCACCGATAAGAGTCGGCGTCTTGGATTATACTGGTGCTGATAGCGCAAGGCAGAATGGACACGGAGTCTTTGACCGGCACGGGACGTCCGCCAAGGTCTGGGAAAAAGTAGCATGTATATAACGCATCTATAATTGTGCCAAAACTACACGATAGGCATTGAAAGCCCAGCTATAAAACTAAATACTCTGCAACCCCTTTTTGGGCGCCATCTCCCCCGCTGCAACTTTTACACCTTGCTATCTCCCTTCCTCCCATTCTTCTCCCTCTCCTTCTCCTTCCCCTGATTGATCTTGGCCACCGCATACACGATCCCCGCGATTCCTCCCACAGCGATCGCGGCACAGTTCCCAAACGACGCAGGGTCGCCAAAGAAGAGGATACCGCTCGCGGCAACGGGGAGTTTGTTGAGAGCGCCGACCATGGAGTATGTGGTGGACCCGGTGATGCGGACGCACCAGGCGGTAGAGTAGGAGATGAAGACGGCGGCGGCGCCGGAGAAGGCGATGGCGGAGAGGAGGAAGGTCCTGCCTTCAATGGGGCTGCGGGGAGTGTCAGTTCATAGCCTTGGTCGTGCGGGAGGGAAAAGCTCACAAGTTGCGAGAGAATGATTCGGCTGACCAGTCTTCAACGATAAGAGAAGCGATAAAGAGGACAGGGATGGACAACAGGTTGTTGTAGAACATGGAGTCCCAGTCCTTGAAGCCAGTCACCTTGATTCGCTTCCTCATGAAGAGAACCTATCGCCCATCAGCTATAATGTGGCGCAATGATCCAGACTACGTACATAGGCAGCAGAAGCAGCACAGTTGATCGCCATCCAAGCGTATCCGACGTTGAACCCACCGAGAGCGCCCTGCGCGACCAAGGGCACATCGGCACCGCTCGTGGGGTCAACCACTGCCATACCAGCGGACATGCGAGCAAGAGTGGACGAAATGTCGGACCAGGCGGCGATGATGGAAGAGCCGACCATGAGGAAAAAGGAGACGAGAGTCAAGGGGGTGACGTTCCCTCCGAACCAGAGGACCTCGCCGTAGGCGATGAGGATGATGGTGAGGTTTTTGAAGATTCTGTCCTGATGTGAGCAGAAACAAGTAATAGGGATGTACGACTTACGTGTAGACGGGGATGGAGAGGAATTGGAGGGACTTGCTGCCAGTGTAGATGACAGCGACGAGGAGAGAAGATACCGGGAACCAGGCCTTGGCATCGGTGAGATCCCAATCACGGACTGCGTCCACGTAAGCTTGCGATGACAGTCTACGGGCCAGAGGCACTTACAGGTGATCATTCCGATACGCTTGGCTACCCAAACACAAGCAACGCAGACAAAAGACTGGATTGCTAGTACTGTGGAAAACATGTCAGTCTTTGGTATGCAGTTGGACTGTCGAGGTTGGACTTGCATAGAAAAGTCATGGTGAACTGCCTGCCCGAGACGACAAACTTGTTGACCACCGTCATCATGATGGAGGCCATACAGTAAGCCAATATAGGAAGCACTTGTCAAAACATCAGCAACCCCGCATTACACCCCCCTGCAAAATTGACTCACCAGGCGAGCTCGCAGGTACAGGCAAGTCCTGCCTTTTGGCCTTCTCCTCCTCATCCTGCGCCTTGCGCAACGCCTCCTGCACCTCCTTCTCGGCCCTCAGTCTCTCCTTCTCGTCGTTGATCGCGCCGAGCGCGTTGCCTCCAGGCGATACCAGCCCCGAGGGCGTGGAAGCCTCGTATGCGGCGCTGGCGAGGTTTGTGTATGATCCCCTGGGAGAGAGTCCTAGAGGTGTGTGGGGGCGAGAGGAGGAGGGGGTGTATGGGGCCATTTTGGGGGACGGGGTGGAAAAGAAAGAGAAAGATGCAAGAGGAGATGGGCGCGTTTTTATAACTCTGGCGTAGGAAACTTGAACTCTAGATGCGCGTGCCTCGGACTTTGGAAAGTGAAAAGCGTAAACAGATTCACGGGCCCCAGAGCCGAACAGTGAATATATCTTTGCATGCATCTGCGCGATATATATGCATCTCGGTCCCCCTTGGTGGGAGTCTGGGAGATGCACAGTTTCAGACACGACAGCGCAGGCGATGCGATGTCGTGCGCCGGGTCGTTGCGGTCCGCGGCTCGTTGTGATGGCAGACTTGGCCGGAGCTGGGATAGTAGACACAAGTCCATGCCATAGACAAATATGCACGTATAAACTTCTTTCGTAATACACAATTGACTTCTCTCCCTGTCCTTCTCTTCTGCTTGCGAATGGATAATCTCGACGATTACAACTCTACCATCATGGCGGGCGCTCGATCCCAACTGATCTCAATTGTAAACAATCCTCAACCCCCTTCTCCCCTCTTTAAACCAGAAAAGGTTTTACGCATACTTGGCCATAAAGTCCTGGTGGAACTTTTCAAACCTCCCAATAAACTCGGCAGTGTCTGGGCACAAGGCAGTGACTCGAAGATGGTACGTCCCCGGTTCTTGCCCAAACCCACTGCCCGCTACCGCACAGATCCCTGTCGCATCTACATCCCTCCATCAGCCCTTGCTCCCTCATCCTCTGAAAAAAGAAGACTCACCAAGAAGGTCCAAAGCATACATGACATCCACCTCTTTCCCAATCTCCTTTGCCTTCTCCACCGCCTTCTCCGGCATATCAATCTTGGGGAAAAGGTACATGGCGCCTTCGGCATTGTTGCACGTGACGCCTTGCATCTTGTTGAAGTGCTCGGCCATGAGGTAGGAGCGGGATTTGAGATTGTTGTGGATGAGGGAGGTTTCTTGGGACCATAGGTCGTAAGAGGGGGAGCCTTTGGGCGGGGGAGAGACCATGAGGTCGACACCGACCTAAGGAAGGGGTCAGCTTGGGATCAGAGAAATGCGATGGGACTTACTTGGCCAGAGACGGGGGGACACAGAGAGATACTCGCCATCTTGTAAATCTGGTCCATCACCTCCCCATCAATATTGACACACTCAAAGTACCCTCCCCTTCTTCCACACTCTCCACTGACACCCTTTGAGATGGAGTGGAACGACACGAGCTCGACGCTGTTTGCAATCTCTTCAGGCATACTCCTGAGGACTTTCTTGAACGAGATGAATGGGCGGTGGGAAGGGTCGTAGATGTTGGCCTGGTAGACTTCGTCGGCGAGCAGGAGGATGCCTTCTTCGTAACAAAGCTTGACGACCTGCTCCATCGCTTCCAAGCTCAAACAAGCACCCGTGGGGTTTCCAGGGTTGATAATGACCAGCGCTTTCACGGGCGTTCCATTCTTCTTGCCTTCTTCGACACTCTTCAAGAGCGATTCGTGGCTCATGGACCAGTCGTCGGTTTCAGAGAGATAGTAGGGTAAGGGCTCGGCCTCGAGGTAGGCGAGGGTGGCGGTGTAGAGGGGGTATTGGGGGATGGGGATCATGCAGCCGTCGCCTCGGCGCAGGGCAACGCCGAGGATGGAGGCGACACCGGCAGAAGCACCGGCAGTGAGGTAGATGGACTCGGGGTCGGCGGGGAAACCATCGCGTTCTGACAGTATGTCAGCGCGCGTAGCGCCAGAAGTAAGGGGACTCACGTTCAATAAACTTGGCGACTCTTTTTCTGATCTGAAGCACTCCTTTTGAATGCGTATACGCACCCACACTGCCAATCTCCTTGTAGAGACTCTCGGCCCTTTCCAGCACATCCTCCGGGTAGATCTGCTTTGCCAACGCCTTGTGCGTCGTCATCAGATCAGGATACTCTAGCAACGAGATGACCTGGCGCCAGAACGTCAGGGGGACTTGGTCGAGCCCAGCCTGTTGGGGGTTGCCGATATTGGCAGTGACGACTTTTTCAAACGGCAGGTCGGCCTTTGAGACGCTGCCTGGGGATGAAGCGGGGGAGGAAGAAGGGGATTTGAGGAGCTGGGCATACTTGTCGGCTCTGGTAGCGAGCTCGCCTCGGACGGCGTAGTGGACAGAGAGGACGGCGGGGTTTATGGTATCGACCGTGAGGGCGGGCTTGAAGGGAGACATGGTGGATGAAAATGTGCGATAGAGGGTGGGCTGCTGCTGGCGTAGAGGCAGCCTGGGGACGGCGAGGCGGGGCATGGTGGGGAGGGAGAGGGTTGGAGTCAGCGATGAATGGAATTATAACGGAGGATGAAAGAGATAAGAAGAGAAAAGTGTTATCGTTAATTCGACTCGGCTAGCACGGGCCCCCGTCGTCCAACGACCCAAATGATCTCGACGAGGCATGAACTCATAGAGGCGAGATGCTATGCGTTGTGGACGAGTATGTGGGGAGAAGACAAGGCATGGGATAGAAGTGGGCAAGAGCTGGACAGAGATGCTCGCCCAAGGACGCCTCGGGAGAGGCAGCCGGCAAGAGGGCAGTGCCCGGTGACGCAGCCAATGAACTGGGGGAGATGGCTCAGCACTCACCTGACTGGTCTCCTGGTAGTATAGCGTGAGAAGACGGATGGAAAAGAAAGAGATGATGGGGCATGCATGGCTGTCTTCCCTTATATACATTTCGTCACCGGGCCGCTCACCGACCGACTACCGCTCCTTATCTCCTCCTTTCAACGTCTTATCGCGATCCTGGGGGACTTGCTCTCTTTTCTTCTGCTCTCCTTTTCCTGCTTATCTCGCCTTCTATCCCGATACCCACCAGAGATACGATATGCATGGGGGACTGGCCTGAATTGCCAGATCCCCCGCACAACGCGCACCCCAGATGCGCCTGGCCGAGCAGCCAGTTCAGCCGGGCAGACGCCGTCCCCTCATTTTCGACGATCATGGGGTCCATGTATAGTACAATGCTGCCTTATCTCCCATCTTTCCATTCACCCTACGCAGATCCCCCAAAGGCATCCGCACCGCCGGGCCAACCCCCCCCCCCCCTGCCCCCCACTGCACCCCTGATGGCAGATCCCTCTCAATTCCACTGCCCTGCGTCCTGCACATCACGTCAGCGTCCACCCCCAGCCATGCCACATAACGACTCACCATGAGTCTCTCATTCTGATTACCTTGAGTAGCACTCGTCCGTCCTTGTACCGCCAGCTTGCCAGATAGTTGTCCTGCTTTTGGGTTTGAAGCATGCACTCCTTTGCCCTGCGCCTGATCATCGCCGTCAGCTTTCCCGCTACTTTACGTGATCGCAATGCCACCAATGAAGAGTCGAATACGGAGAGACGCAACGCACAGCTTTGGCCCTCTCCTCAGCAGCCCTCAACGCTCTATCCCTCGCGTCCCCTCCCCCTCCCCCAGCCCCAGCCCCGCCTCCGCTTGTACTTCCCCCAAGACTCTGCGCCGGCTGACTCTGTATTCTCCCGCCCTCCCTTTGCGGGCCCCCCGTCCCTTGCGAATATCCTTGCTGTTGCGGCTGGTGGGAAGTAGAGGGGGCGGATCCAAGGACTTGGCCTTTTCCCTTTGGTTTCGGCGGAGACGGGTCGGAGAAGCAGTTGCCCATGATTCTTGAACGAGATGTATATGAAGGGAGAGGGGAGTGACGGGAGTGGCGGGATTGGCGGCCAGGCAAGGTATATAGGATGAGGCAAGGCGATGTCGATTTGTCGATACCTGCGTAGTCGGCATCTCCTTGGCAGGATGGCAGGCGGCAGCATCAATGCGGGCTCGGGGCCTCGGCCGCCGGCGACGTCCGCCAGCTTGCAAACAGGTTTTGCCTCGCCATGGCTTGACTCGCAGTCCACAGAGTTGTACTGCATCATGCTGCGACAGTGGCAACCGGTTTGTCTTGTTTGATGAGGGAGCAGAGGAACTACTAAAGATCCACCGCCACTCAAACCCACATATAAAGATAGACTGGATGTTTGAGTACGCTTAGCGAAATGATCACAGGTGCAGACGAGAAGGATGCGTAGAATGCGCATGTATTGGTCTGTCAATAGATCTTTGCAAAAGGTGTGCAATATAACGGCGACGGGCAGTTGCGAGTTGCGACTCGATACCGATCTTGAAGCCGAGCAGGAATATCTGCCCGCCATATCGCTAGTGGCCACAAAGCCCCAAAAAGCCAAGCAAGAGTAGACAGAATGTGCATCAAGACTAGTTAAAGTCTCAAATACTTCTTTTCACCATACCATCGCTCCAGATACGACTTCGCAGACTTAGATGAGGAGCTTCTCAATCTCGTTCTACAAAACTCCATCAGCCTTTACTCAACTACAACATGATAGAGCCAGACTCACCTTGACAGCCTGGATCTGAGCATTGAGCTCCCTAGCCTCATTGGTAGTCACACTAGCAGCAATAACAGGCCTAGAAACACCACAAGCCCTGCCCAACGCAGTCTTGGAGGGCAAAAAGACGTAGGGCACATTCTTGTCCTCACAGAGGAGGGGAAGGTGGAGGACAATCTCGATGGGCTCGACGTCGGCGGTCATGACGATAAACTCGCAGATACCTCGGTTGAGAGTCTTGGTGGCTTCGTTGGCACCCTTCTTAAGCTGCTTGTAGTGCTGGGCTTGCTGAATCAAGTCGAGGATCTGCGCAATGGTCAGCATTGGCCTTACGTGTCCTCCCGCTCCGTCTTGATGCCTAGGAGCCTCTAACCACTTGTCCCCATTCAGCAATGTAGAAGGAAACGCACCTGGTTGGTGAGCTGGGCGTTGGCCAAAGGGAAAGCCTTGGGGTTGGGTTGAGAAGCCATTCTGACTGAAGACGAGTTGTTTTTTTGGTGGTTGCTGGGTTGAAGATGGAAGGATGACCTCACACGAAGATCCTAGGCCTTGGTTGTATATGCGGGAGGTTATGGGCAGGATAGCAAAGAATGAAGAAGAGAGGATAATTCCAAGGTGGAGGGCGGCGGGAGAAAATGTTTTTTTATGTGTTTACGTAATGTCACGTGGCTGTGGTTGCGGAGCACCGGGTGGTATTTGGTTGCTCTGATTCACGCGACTGTACTTGTCTTCTCTTTCTTTCTCTTCTTTCATCGACCATGACCGGCAGCGCATTCTTCCCTGCCGACACCGAGCGTGCAGAAGACGCCCATGCAGTCCAATGGGTCGGTACCGCAGGCGTCAAGGGGCCACAATGGGCAAGACTGCCGTTGCTCACCGTCGGCATGCTCGGGATCCAAGTGCGCAACCCTCTCACTTGCAGTGTTCGAGCTGACCTCTTGCAGTGCGTATGGTCAATAGAGATGGGCTACGCCTCTCCCTACCTCCTCGAGCTCGGCCTCTCCAAATCATTCATGTCCCTCGTCTTCATGGCCGGTCCTCTATCCGGCCTCATCGTCCAGCCCCTCGTAGGCATCTTTGCCGACCGCTCCCGCTCCGCCCTGGGCAGAAGACGGCCATTCATGCTCGCCGGGTGCGCAATCTGCGTATCAGCAATGATGCTCCTAGGATGGACGCGCGAGATTGCGGGGGTCTTTGGGGCTGGGCAGTGGTTGGCGATCGTGCTCGCGGTATGGGCCATCTACTGCGTCGATTTCAGCATCAACGCTGTGATGAGCACGGACAGGGCATTGGTGGTCGATACGCTGCCTCCAAAGGAACAGGAAGAAGGGTCTGCGTGGGCGGGGAGAATGTTTGGGTTTGGGAGTGTCGCTGGGTTTTGGGTGTGAGTGCTACGCAGTGCGCAGGCGCAGTCGCAAAGGAAGTGGGAGCTGATGTGAATCTTGCAGAGGGACGTTGGACTTGACGCCGACGCTCCCGTGGTTGGGCAAGACGCAGCTGCAAATCTTGTCATTCATTACGAGCGTCATCTTGATGGTGTCTCATACCTTTACTTCATGGGCTGTCTCTGAGCGGGTCTTATTGCGGGACGAGTAAGTTGTCGCATGATGGGGACCACGCTGACAATCAGCCGGCCACAATCTCAGAGTGGCCTGAAATCGAATCTTAAATCTATATGGGACAACATGTTCTCTCTGCCCCCCGGCATTCGGACCGTCTGCTTGATACAATTCTTTGCTTCGTACGTCTTTTCAGTCATCCTCGTACTTTTACTGACGCAAGCAGGCTGGGCTGGTTCCCCATCCTCTTCTTCACGACCGTCTGGGTGTCCGAGATATACAAGTCCTCCGTGCCCTCGGAAGGGATCGACCGGGCGGTCTTTGAATCCGACGCCGTCCGGTCTGGCGCTCGCGCCCTCTTGCTGCAGGCGTTGGTCAACATTGTCACCTCCATCGGCCTGCCATTTCTCGTATCTGAATCCGGCGTCCAGCCCGAGGCTCAGACAGGCGGCGAGTACGCCCCCATCGGTTTGGGGATCAATGGTGCAATATCGGAAGCCCCGCCCACTTCAGCCACCTGGAAGCGGACGCGCCAAGACCTTGCCGGGAACGGTCTTGTTCAAAAGAGCATCAATTGGGTGAAGGATTTGATGGATAGCGTAAAGACTGGGGAATGGGGACTACCGATCAAGGGCCTGACGTTGGTGAGAGTGTGGTGGATATCACAGTTTGTCTTTGCCGCTGCTATGGCTGCCAGCTGGTGAGTCTTTTTTGCCCCTTCTGCCACAAGTCAAGCTGACCATGTAGGTTTGTCACATCTGTGCACGGTGCCTACGCCGTCATCGCCACAACAGGCTTCTGCTGGGCGTTATCACAATGGGCGCCCTACTCTCTCCTCGGCGAGCTGATCCTCATCCACGGCACCGCCTCTCGCGAAGAAACGATCGGCCTCGCCCCAATGGCTTCTTCCGAAGCAGGTCCTTCGTTCACCCTTTTCCAAGCTGGCGATGAGGATGATAACGAAGGGGGCGACTCCACCCCACTTCATCGATCCGACATTCCGACCCGTTCCACCCCTCTCCATTCGCGGTATCCCTCGCGCACATCTCCCAACCCCTCGCGCAATCCCAGTCGCCCACCGAGCCCAGCTGGGAGAAAGGACAAGGGACACAGACCGCAGCTGTCGCTTTCGCTGCAAAGCGGACTGTCTCCCCTGGTGATACAAGGCGAACAGCCGGTAGAACCGCCGCTAGGTTCCACAGTTGTCCTTCGACACTCTGACGATTCATCCTCGTCTTCCCCGACGTCCTCCCCTTCCCACCTACGGCACAACTCTACCTCGTCCCACTTGTCCCGCGCCGGTCGAGACTCGCCGGAAACAGGGGCAGAAGAAAGCACAGCCGACAAGGCGGGTGTGATCTTGGGGATCCATAATGTCTTTTTGGTCTTGCCACAGTTTATCGTGACTCTGCTGAGTGCTGTCATCTTTTGGCTCATGGAGCCTGACCGGACACTGCCGGCTCATCACCCGGGTGCTGTGCCCGTCACCAACACCACTGCTCTAGTCGAGGCCGAAGATGTTGTTGGCCAAGCCATCAAGAGGGGTTTGGACATTTGGAAGAGAGAGATTGAGCCAGAGGTGTCGTCTCCAGATGCGGTGGGGCTGATTTTCAGGATAGGGGGAATAAGTGCTGCGGTGGGGGGCTGGATATGTTGGAGAATGGCGAGGGATTGGAAGAAGGGAAACGGACTGTGAGCTGATGAGCTGCTGAACAATGGATTTGAATTTTGGGCGACGGCTATATTTGTTGTACCATGAAAATGCAATCGTTGTATGACTGTGGTGCTGCGTGATTGCTTGGTAAGATGGACATGAACAGATACGTGCATTTGACATATATTGTGACACGGAGTAGACGTACTTGTACTGTACTGAGCAATGTGAATGAGGGTATAAAAGCTAATGATGCGAACCAAGCGAATATCCGAGGTAATGGTAGTCATAATAATAAATAGTAGAGAATCAAAAATGCAATTGCGTGGTAGAATAATCAGACCTCATAGCCGCGATGGACACGAGTTCGATATGGGGGAGGGAGGATGATACAGCACAACATTCAATTACAATCCCTTCTCGCGTCTTGTTTTTTCTTCAGATCACTTCGCCCGACAATAGAGAGATGAATCATAGCCTAGACCATGTTGCCGTCGTCCGAGTTGGCAGCAGAAGTGGCAGCAGAAGCCTTGGTCGCAGCGTTCTCGTTGTGAACGGACCTAGAGTAGTGCTTCTCGCTGGCCCTCTTGGCGGTCTGAGCCTGGTCCTCGGCAAACTTGGTGGACCTCCAGGCGGGGGTGTGGGAGAGGTAGAGGGCGTCGACCTCGTCAATGGAAAGACCACGGGTTTCGGGGACACAGAAGAAGACAAACACGAAGAAGAGGGCGAGACAGCCGGCCCAGATGAAGGTGATACCGGTACCAATAATGGCCTGGATCTGGGGGGCGGCAAAGGCGATGATGAGGTTGAAGAGCCAGTTGGAAGCGGTACACTGGGGATATGTCAGCTTGGTTGTAATGGCTAGAGACGAAGGGACTTACAAGAGTAACACACAGAGAACTGAGTCGGATGGGGAAAGCTTCACCACAGACGACCCAAGCAACGGGACCCCAAGAGGCGGCGAAAGAGGCGACAAACATACAGGTGAAGGCGATCAAGACGTCACCAGCAACCTTGTCATCGGGGTAGGCCTTGGAAACGGATCCGACGACGATCTGACCGATAAACATGATAGCGCCACCGTAGAGGAGAACGGGTCGTCGACCGGCCCTGTCGACAGCAAGAATACCGGGGAAGGAGAAGATGACGTTGACGGAGGCAAGGATGATTTGGAAGACGTAGGTGTTGTCGATACCGGCAGTCTGGGCGAACTGGACACCGTAGGAGAAGAAGAAGTTGATACCGGTCAATTGCTGGCCGGCCTGGATGAGGAGACCAATCATAGTTCGCCAGAGGATACGGTCCTTGGGGGAGAAGCATTCGGCGTAGTGGGCATCACCTCGCTCCTGGTCCCTAACGGTGGCAGCGCGGACATCCTCCATTTCAGCCTGTCAAAAAGAGTCAGCATCGGTGTGGTCGAGCGTGGTGGGGGCTGAAAAAGATGGGGGGAGCGACGGGATCAAAAAAACTCACGTCGATCTCAGGGTCGTCGATGGGGAGACCACGCAAGTTGGCGAGGTTCTTCCTGCACTGGTCCCACTTGCCCTTCTTAGCGAGGAATCGAGGAGACTCGGGGGAGAGGACGAAACCGATAAGCAAAAGAGTAGCCCACACCATCTGAAGAGCGACGGGGATCCTCCAACTGTGAAACCTGTCAGCGCTGATCGCCGCCGCACCAAAGCCCACACGCAACAACACCATCACGTGCATCGCCAGTGAAGAAAGGACTCACGAGATATCACCAGTGTGAGTGCTCATGCCCCAATTGGCCATGGCAACACCCCAGATACCGAGAGTGACACAAGCCTGGAAAGAACCGGTGACAAGACCTCTCCATCGGGGAGGAGAAGCCTCAGCCTGGAAGACGGGGACGAGACCAGAGGTGGCGCCGACACCGAGACCAGTAAGGAGACGAGCGACGAGAATCTGAGCGTAGGTGTTCATAGCAGAGGTCTGTGGGCGGCGAGGGGAAGGGTGAGGAGTGAAAAGATTTTGGTGGTGCGACACGTAAGCAGGGGTGAAAATCGACAGGGACGAGTGAGGGTTGAGGCAACCAAACGTCAGCTGATGAAGATTGTATGGATTCGAGAGACGCACCTCGATAGCAGCACCGATGAGGTAGATGAAGATGAAGATGAGACAGGTAGTACGGAGACCGAACTGCGGAGGATATTAGCCACACTCGCACCAACTCCACAAACGACCGAGCGCCCATGAGCGTCGATAGACACTGCGCCAAGCCGTGGTGAGAGGTATGAGACTTACTCGATCAGCGACAGAACCAGAGCCGACAGCACCAATGGTGGCACCGACGGAGAGAAGACCAGTGATGGCAGATTGACGGGTGGTGCTGAGCGCGCAAACACCAGCAGCGTCGCAGGTACCGAATCGGGACTGGTACTGGGACATGGAGAACTGTGAAGGCGTCAGCAAGACTGTGTTGATGATGAGGCTGAGAAGGCGTACCAGACCAGAACCCTCAGAGTTACTCCAACCGAAGAGGAGACCCGCGAAACTCTGGAAGAGACATAGGACCAAGGCTTTCTTGTCGTTGCCGGCCATGATGACGGTTGTCGAGTTGTCGAAGCTGTCGAAGGTAGATTCAAGTAAAGGTGATGGAAGTTATAGATTGTGGAGATGCAAATGAGAAATCGATTTTAACTGGGTGTCGATTTTATAGATGACGAGGGTGTGGAAATGTCGGATCGAGAGGTGGTTGGTGGAGGTTCTGCTAAAAGCCAGAATCTATAGGATCTATGAATTTAAACGGTGTGGTAAGCCAAAAGACTACCGGCAACCAAGAGGTGGTAAGTATACAGAAGGGGGGATGGATGTTTGGAACTGGCAAGAGAGAGAAAACACGGTCGACGGATGCTCGACCCCGTTCTTATATATACATTAACGAACCTGGGGAACTGGAAAAGGGACCTAGGGTTTCCCCAAGCGCTTCTCCCCGGGGGCGGGGTCGTGTGTGGCCTGACCCCGCTTGGGATCGCGTGCATAATCCCATGAGGCCCATGAGGATGCTCGGTTTGGCCGCACTCGCAGAGCTGCTGGGTAAATTCGTGAGAATTTTGGTGGCAAAGAACGACCATTCCCGAGAAGATAAACGACTTGGATCAGGGAAAAAGGGACGAAACCCAGGAATCAAGGGTTTATTCTGCCATTGCCGCCGGCTTAGGCGATTTCTGAAGACGTTCCTGGCTAACGGCCGAACTCGGATCCAGCTTGACACCGTCATGGCCCAGCTGATTGGGTAAGCCAGGTTGCGAACGGCCCTTTGCGGCCTTTGGCGGAGGTGTCAAACGAGGATTTGCTCCCTTCCGGCGCCGCAAGCTCTGCGGCAGTTCAAGGCACATGGGAGCTATGCAGGGTTTCGTTTTTCCGTGTATCTCGGTCTTGTCCGAAAACTCCAAGGCCTTCGGGGTGGTGAGGGGCAGCTGGGGTCTTGCGAGAGTGGCACTTGTGGCACTTGTGGAGAAGCTCTGGAGAAGCTGGGGATGAGGGGGATTTGTAGGGTCAGCCTTGAATCAGTTTTGCGGGAAAATGAGAACATTTGGCGGGTGCCATATGGGGCCATCCTGGTGTACCCGAGCTTGCCCGGGGCCCGCAATAGGATAGAGCATGATACTGAGGGAACGCACCCAGGAGGAAGGGGGAAACAGGAAGGAGGAGGCGATCCTGATGATGATGATCGCATCTCATCAGCCCACCAATAGTTGATATGCACATGATGCCAAAGCCATACGCTGCTGGCGGCTGAAGTTCCAATTATTACCCTCAAGAGCACATGGTCATCAAGTCATGAGGAGGTTCCATGGCAGGAAGTGGCAACGGCCGGCCTGGGGTTCATTCAGTTCTTCTCCTCCGCCACCCGAGAGTTGAAACTATAACGGGCGCCGCCAGCTGCCACACTTGATGAAGGATGACGTTGAATCAATCCGCCTGCTGGGCCTGCTGCCTGATGTCAAAGGTTGTGGCCGTCGTGGTGCATCTGTGCATACGTGGGCCTGGTAATAGACGTGTGGGGAAGTGGGGTAACCCTCTTCTTCCTGAAACCATGCTTCAGCGCAGCGCTTGTCGGCTAATAACGATGTCCGCATCATATTCTCATTGTCATGCATCTACATACTGACTGCAACACTTTTGTTGTCCTTGGCCATCTTTCTGTTGCTTTCACTATAACCGTCTCTTCACATGCTTCACCCTCGTCCCGTCGATGCGTGCTGCTGGATAGACAATTCGAGGGCATCCATCGTGCTGTACAGAGAAGCTCTCCCCATTCTTCTGGTAACTCGAGCAGCAACAAGCACACTCACGCATGATCTGATAGTCTTCTTTGTAGATTGAGGGAGATGGCTCTCTTTCTGTCGTTCTCGAGCTGCGCCGTCTGTACCCTCCGTCCTGCATACTGCTGCTCCATGACTTCTTTCGTGCGTCGCACCAATCGGAAGTACTAAAATGATGAGCATTCTACTCGTCCGATCTCTCTTTCGTTCGCCATCCCAGCTAGCTGCAATATCCATGGTCTCCCGACATATAATACCTTGTGTTGGTAATAGACTTGATTTCTCTTGGTGGTGGTACCTGGCTGTATGCCGTCGAGTGCCCACCATGATGTCTCTGATGTCACTAGTATCACCATCCTTGGCGGTGTGCAGCCTTCATTCTCACAGTATCATCGTCATGGGCCGTCTGTGTCCTACAAACTGCACCAAACATCAGGAGGCACTTGGTGAGCGAGGAGCAACAAACCACATTCGTCGACCACGACGTGCAGAATGGCTACAGGTGATACATGGAAATATGAGACGTGATGCGCAAACTCTGTAACCTGATCGTAGCCTCGTTATTGTCTATTCGACCTCTCAAATCGCGCTTGCTGATATATACGAACTCATAGCAGACTAGGTGATTGTGAATGTCGTCTCATCTTCTGACGCCCTTCTTCACGGCATTCGCTCTCGCAATCTCCCTCAACACTTAGGCGGACTCGTCCTCGGGCTTCTCATTCACATTCTCCCACTCGGCACCGCTTCCCTGACTAGCAGTCTTGGGGCTCGAGACCTCCTCCTCCTCCTCCTTCTTCTCCTCCTCCTTCTCCTTCTCACTCTCGGCCACAGCCTCGGCGACAGCGGCGGTAGCAGCAGCCCTGGCCTCTTCCACAGCCTTGGCCTGCTCGGAGGAAGAAGGAGCATCGTCAATGTCATTGACGCTGGCAGGTTGACGCTCGGGGGTTTCAAGAGAGGAGGCGACGCCCTGGGAGAGACCGATCAAACGGACAACCATCTCGAGGACCTCGGGAGGGCAGACTCTTTGGTAGACTTTGTTCTCATTAGCATTGCACTAGAACGTACTTCCAAAGCAAGACTTACCAGTGAGCAACTCTCCGGGAGAGTGGTAAACCCTCAATGCCTTGAAGAAGTGCAAAGCCGCCTCGACATAGTGCTCGGGACCCTTGGCAATGGCAAGTTCACCGCTGTTGGCCTGCTCGGCAAAGTAGGCTTCTTGCTGGTCGGGAGAGGTGGGGACGGGTTCCAACTGAGTCCTAAGGAAACCTTCCCGGAGGGCCTGCAAACGCGAGTCAGAAGGGTCAAAGACAAGTATTGTGGGCTGCTACGTACAAGAGAGTCCTTCTCCTTTTGCTGCTTGGCGTCAGCCTCGGCAACGGCGGCAAGCTTCTTCTCTTGCTTCTCTGTTTATACAACATTTTGATTAGCTTTCTCTCTCGAGCGCAAAAGCAAGATCGACGCACTAAGACTTTTTCTGAAGGTAGCCGAGTGCCTTCGCTGGTAGTCAAAGTAGACGGCGTAACCGAGGAAACCTGTGGCGGCGACGGCGACAACGGCGCCGGCGACTCTGACGGGGCTAATGGAGGCCATTTTGGTGTATAGGGTCGGTTGGGTTGTAGATTGTTTTGGAAGAAAGCGCTCGCAGAATGACGAGTTGCGCTTTTTCGGCGGCGTTGTGGCACTGCGGCGATCGCCGCGACCTCTTCCGCTATACCGCCATGACATTCCCGACGATTTGTAGATGGCAGCATCTATTAAGAACGAGGTTGAAGTATACCCATATTCATCTTCTCCCACTATGCCCGCCTACGTTCCCCCCCACCTCCGCAACAGGTCGGCTCCCTCGACCCCCAGCGCCAACAGCCAGGGCGCCTCGTCCACCGGTTCATTCACCCATGACAATCGTACACCCCAGTCCAATGGGAGGTCTCACAACCAATGGTCTCAATCCGACAGCTCTCACCCAGGGAGATCGCATTTTGCCCCCAGATCGTACGGCGGAACCACGGGGTCGAGCTACGGTACTCCTCGAGGGGGACGCAGTAATGGCAACGGCTGGAACGACTCCCCTTCTCGACCCCGCAATCCCAAGCTATATACCCAAAACTCACCAGCCCAGCTACATGTCTTTGGGGACAGCTTTGTGGGACCAATGAAGCTGGTCAATTCCGACTATGTGCAAATAAAAACTTTCAAAGGGGCTTCAGCAAAGGTGAGTGTCCATCGCGCTCGAGCTGATGTACGCTGATCAAGTGTAGGGACTGAACAACCCGAAATCGATCAAACAAGTGTCGAAAGAACTCTTGCCCATATTGAACAGTCTTCTTGTCCCTCCCCCGTACGCTTATCAATCGGGCCGCGGTCGATCAGCCATGTTGGTCTTTGGCAACGTACGTGTAGTCCTTCTTAAAGCAGACAAATCTGATCTGTTTCAGGTCGATCTTCAAATCAACTACATCTGGCAATTAGCCAATAAACCAATCGAGGCCCTGTCCTCCACATATATCGCCCCAGCGGAGGTCAGAGAAGAACGACCATCCCAACCTCGGCGTACTTCCTCTTCCGACATCCTCGCTTCTGCCACCGAAACGTCTTCGGCTGGTCCAGCTTTGGGTCCCGAAGACTTTGTCAAAGCCGTAGCCGGTGCTTACACCAGCTGGCTCGAGAAGCAGATTGTCAACAGTGCTATCGGAGAACGCTTGACCTCTCTTTCCAAGCGTCGAGAGGCCGACCCTACTGCAGTCGCCGGTGCCGGGTCAAAGATCCTTATAGCCAGCGCCCTGCCCCCCCTCATTGAGGACCACATGCTCCCCCGCATTCCCGAAAAATATGTCGAGAGGCTGGAAGAAGACCTGGAGAAGCAGCACAGGGCGGTGGAAAGTCACAATGCGGCGGGGAGAAGTACCTGGCGAGGCGGAAAAGGCGATGAGTGGATTGACGGCATGTCGAGCCTCAAAGTCAGCGATGACCCGCTCGTCAGACCCGAGGTCAGCCCCAGAGGATCAGAGATCTCTACACCTGTTGACTCGCCTCTACCTACCACCGCAAGTTCCATGTCCACCGCTCCGACTGAGCTCTCTCTGGACGCTCCTTCCCCAAGCTCCAGGACAAAGACCCCGATCACCTCTCTACTCGAGCACGATCCACCACTGTGTACGCTTCCTGTACGAGTCAAGATGACCAATCATTACAATTCTCTCCTCTCTGCCTTCTGTGACAAGTACCCCGAAATCTTTACCTTTGTCGACATCACGCCTGGCATGAAGGCTGGCTCTGAAGCGCCCTCCGTGCACGGGGAAGTCGACAGGATGGTATGGGCTTGTCCCGTAGACCCCACGAATGTGCATCCTCTGTGGGAGCCGACTTTGCCCCTGTGGCTGGCAGAGTTGAAGAAGTTGGGTATGGACACGGATAGCTGGGAGATGAGTGAAGACGCGGCAGAGACCTTCAAGGCGTATGAGATTGATAAGAGGAGGAGGACGGAGAAGGATAAGGACAGGTATAGCGACAGTGTAGTGCCGATCAAGTTGAGATATGAGTAGGAGTGTACTGGACAGTTTGAAGTCTTGTGACGTCGTCTTCATTTGTAGATACTGATCCCATGAATATTGCATATAAACTCTACGCCTTGCTCCTCATGGCCAGCGCCTGCTGGACCTTGGTCCTCACCTGCATTGGAATATCAGCACGGCTCTGTGACAATTTGGTGTACTCACCATCTCCTTGAACCTCCTTCTGTGTCTCTCACTCCTCAGCCTTCTCCTCCTCACACTAGGCTTCTCGTGAAACTCGTTCAATCTCGCTTCCTTCTTCATGTTACCCGATCGCACCACCGACTGCAATCTCCTGTACCCTTGCATAAAGTCGCCCCCTCTGATGAGGGGGATGGACCTGCCTGAAAAGTACTTTGTGGGCAGTCCAGACGAAGACCTTGATGTGTATGTACCAGATGGTTTGGGGGAGGAGGAGTGCATCCACCAGCTTTCGGAGGTGGGGTCGGAAAGGCCAGACGGAGAGTTGAAGGATTGGTGGGAGGGTTTGGAGGAGGATTCGGGGATGCGAACGTCGTTGATGTCGAAGCCCGCGCCTCTGCTGGTCTCACGCTGCGACTCCTCGAGTAGTGATTGCACTTGTGACTCGGGTTCGAGCGTGGTCGTCGTGGCTTTGGGTGGGAGGGACGAGTTGAACCTCGGCAGAAGAGGGCAGACGATATTTTGGGCTGAGAGGGGTAATCTTCGTTGGGGAAGAGCGGGAGCGATGGAGGCCATCGGGAGGCGCGAGGAGGACGCTCTGATAGCGCTTCTGAACAGCAAAGACATGGCGGGCGACGCTGAGGTTTCGATGGTACGAACTTTGAAATGTCGACAACCAAGGAAAGAGGTGAGACGCGCGGGAGAAAAGAGAGAAATTGACTGCAAGAAATTGTACTCTGTCTCTGGGTCTGTTGGTCAATTTCCTCCCGTGTCGGCTTCTCCAAAATTGACTTCTATAAAACTAATCATTCTTTTTCTCACAAGGACCCCATTGACGAGTACACCAAGGACTTCATGATATATCATGGCTCGTATCTCCCAAAAAGGTCTTTCACTGAAGATCTCCTGACAAAAGACGAGCCTCCACCGGCGTATCAACAAACGTGTTCTCATAATCGCGATGAGCGATGACCTACCTTTCTATTGAAGTGGAGTACGAATGCTGAGCCCATTTTGTAGAGTTCCAGACGTGTGACAAGTAGTACTGTCCTTTGTAGATCAATTAAAGACCGAAGACGTCGCTTGTCTTCCAGTCCCACTGTAACGAGCAAGACGATTACGGTGGTCCACTGTAGTGTCATGGATATACTCCAAGCAATCTCTTATCATTCTACACTTTTCATCCACAAAGAGGTCTTCCACAAAGGTTCGCAAGCTGGGTATTGCTCAACAATAATATCGCGCTGGGTTTGGACGAGACAAGGAAGCGGGCATGACCAGACAGCCGTACGAGAGGTATATGGCCGCTCGAGCAAACTCTCCTCTCCCGAGCCTCTCCAACTCTTTGCGAGGCCCGACTCAGCTCACGTACCTTCCCAAGGCCGAGTCCTTCTTTTGTATACTCCCGAGTGAACAACCTATGAGTATCAGGAAAGCTGCTTCCGAGGCAGGAGAACAGTCTCTGGTGGTGACTACCATGGGGGATGATGTCTCACTGACGCCTGCGGCTGACGGGCTGAGACTGCAGTCCCACCACTCCCGATTGGGCGAGTATGGTGCCAGTCGAAGGATAACGATGACTCCTACAGGGGAAATACTCACCGGCCGACCAATGCAATCGACTTTGGAGGGTGCTACTCATCTTGGAGAGGAAGCCTTACAGTATCTCTCCAAGTACTCGGGCATCTTGGAGCCGGCAGGCATCAATGTCCACCTCAGGGAGGACCAAAGTCTCAAGCCCACCTCTCATGGTCTCTCTGCCAGATCTGTCATCATTCGCGAGCTCTACAAGATCTCAGGCGTTGATTCTGATGGTACCAGAAGACTAGTTGATGAACTCAGGAAGAATGCTCCTACGACCTTTAGCAAAGTCAACCCCCAAGGAGAAACCTTGGACAACTCGTTTTTGTGGGTTGCTCCAGACGACAGCAGGGCAACCCCTGAAGGGGCTTTCAGCGTCAATGGGGCAGCACTTTCGGCGGCTTTCGAGTCTTCACGGCGATTGGCGGAAGAAAGCGAAGCTGGCGTCCAAGCCGCTCTTGAAACAGAGCCAGCGACTGAGAATGAAGTTGACGGGGAGGTGACCAACCCTGCGACCGTTCCAGACTTGGCATAGAGCGGAGGAGTGTTGCAGTCAATTTAGAACCAAAAGTATATAGGATACACATATTGTTGAATAGCCAGACATGCAAGGAGCGCTTGAAAAGGCAGCTCTACTCAGGCTGCACTTTGCATACAAAACCGTCGTGGCGGAAGGCCGACGACCAGCCGCGTCGACGCACAAGCCAGATGTCCTTTTGTTCTTCTTTCATCATCCTTCCGTTCCCCCACTGCCCGACTCTGGATGCTTTTCTCTCCTCTCCTAATCCTGGCCCCGGCATTCGTGTCAGCATCCGACTCCTTCCACGAGTCTCTCACCTTGCATCCACTTCCAGACGGCAAGCTTTCCGTCCTCTTCGAATTCACCACCTATTTTACCCTATCACATCCCTTGTCTTCCATCTGTACGTGAATCTGTCTTTGAGGCGCACTGCTGACAGTCACTAGCACAATCGCATCATGCCTTGACTCCCCCCTCGCTCTTGTTACCGCTACAAAACCGGAACATCTCCGAACTCACGATTTCCTTCACTTCTGGCCGGTGGGATCCACATCGCTCCTCTCTCTCGGGACCTCTAAGTTACGACTCTGGAGGAGGCGGAGGGGAGGTACGAGGGTGGGTGCGTAATGGCGAAGGCGACGAAGAACAGCGGTGGGGAGATGTGACGCATGCCCTCGGAGGTCTCTTTTGTGCCGGTTTGGGACCGAAAGAGGATGGGGAGAATGTCAAGACGTTTGGGGATGTCTACCCTCCACAGAGGGGCGAAGAATCCGGTATGGACTCTTGCATACTCTATTGGACCTGCGCTGACCGCAATGAAGACATGAAACATTTCCTTCTGTCCCACCCTCATCACAATCTCTGTACCGAAAACCTGACACCCTTTCTCTCGCTACTCCCGTCCAAAGGTCTTTCCGGTCTCTCTTCCCTCTTGGCCCAGCCAGGGGTAGTCTTCTCGTGGGGATTCAAATCCGAGGGCATTGAAGTGATCATGCCCTCGGATGAGGAGCCGGAGGGACAGTGGACTGGTTGGTGGGAGGGCGTGGTCGACCTCATACCGCCAGGCGCCGGGAGGAAGCATGTCACAAGAGACACGAGCTTACAGAAGCTTTTCGGGAAAAGGATACCGAAAGCCTGTCCCGAAACAGAAAGCTCGGTTGTGAGGCTCATTCTGCCTGAGCACGAGGCCGTCAAGGCTGAGCCCCAAGGGACAAGCGACAGGGCTTGGGTGGACGGAAGAGAGAGAGGTGTCATTGAGTGGAACCTGAAGCAGAAGGCCATGGCTGGGGAGGACCTTCGAATATCTTGGGATGAGGACAAGTTCAGATATCGTGAGTATAGTCTGGCAAAGGGCCTGCATATCTGACTTGTATCATCAGCCCGGACATTCAACCCACCACCTATTACTGTCTCGCGAACAGTAGTTGACTCTCAAGCCTCGGATGGTACTTTCCAGATTGAAATCTCCAATAATGCCAACATATCTCGGGAAGCAATGTACAGCGAGATATGGCCTTGGTGGGTGAAGGGATGGATGAGTGAGATTGAAGTGCACATCGACGGCCAGGGGCAAAGAGGTAAGTGGTCCAGCCGTGCGAAGGTGCTAATGCTAACAAGTGACAGATGACCTTGTGCAAGGTATTGCATATAATCCTTCCTTGCCCCCCAGTGTATCAACGACAACGGCACACCTGTCTCTCACGCTGCCGCCACAATCGGCGGTGGTTATTCGGATACCGTTCACCAAACTCACCCTCAAATACACCGACCATCGCCCAGATGCCGAGCGAGGACAAGAGATATCTTCTGGCGTCTTGACGCTCCTCGATCTCGTGGGCGAAAAGCCTCTGAACGCCACAGCGAATAGTGACTCGGACGTTCTGAGATCCGGCCGCGCGCGGGTTTACACTCCTCGTCTACTGCTGGATATCCCTACGCCAGACTTTTCTATGCCTTATAATGTAATCATCATGAGTTCGACGGTGATGGCGGTGTTCTTCGGGTTGATGCAAGGGGCTTTGACGAGGAGATGGGGATGGGTGGAGGTGAAGGATCAGGAGAAGCCAAAGGAGGAATAGTAACGTAGAAGACCATGACCATCGCAGCATACTATTGCCTCCATAATGTCTGACTATGCATAGCCATTGTATCACTGGGCGCCCAAGTCTCGGGCAGGTCTCGGGCCTATGCATAGACTTGTCGGGTTAACGTTGCATGATGTCGCGCGCCTACTGCCTGATGCCTGATGCCGCCTATTTCGACGTGTTTGTTTCTCGCACGCGACTGTTTTTCGCTGCGCGACATCTCAAACAATCACCTTCTCCATCTTTGATCAGTGCGAAAAGAGCGCCAAACCAAGGCTGCACTGCCACCAACTGACTCAAGAAACAGAAGCATTCGACATGTCCCGCGTTGGCTTCAGAGAGCACCCAATCATTGTCATTTCCGATTCTGAGGACGAGGGGATCAAAGACTTTGCGCTTCCAGCACCCAGGGTAATCTCTCAGAGAGCAGCAAGTGAGCCAACAGCGCTTTGATAACAAGACATACCTACTGACCATGGTCATAGAGCCGGCTACCTTGCCTGCCTCCAAGCCTAACAGCAAGGCACCTCTATCCCCTCGCCGCACTGTCGTGTTTGCTCCCTCTCCAGCAAAGCGTGAACCGGTCGGCAAGAAGGTCAGCGCTACCCCAGCTGCCAAGGAACCCATCACAAAATTTGCGAAATCGCCAGCTCCCCAGAAGAAGACTATTGTCATCAGCGACAGCGAAGACGATGTGGGCGTGGAGTCTCTTGGCCTGTAAGTGCCGCCCGACAGATCATCACGACTTGACTAACTCTAAGCGATAGGGATGGATTGACAATCGATGATCCAGTGATGATAGCCGGAAGGAGCTTCAATGGAGCTGCAGAAGATGATATGGCAAGCGCTGAGGATGTACTCAGCTCGTGAGTGCTCTTTACGGACGATCTTGCTTTTTCTCTGATCATCCACCTTCATAGGCCTACCCGCCGCCCTTCTATAGGACTTCCACCCCTTCTTACCTCTGCATTGCCTCCCAATGCCACTACTACCTCCAAAAAGAAAGCCTCGACCTCAACTTGGGAGAGCGATTCAGAAGAGGACTGGGTGCCGATGCGAACTCCTCGCAGAACCCCCGGCAAAGCCAGAAGGCTCATCCTTTCTGAAGATGAAGAGGAGGCAGAGACCTCACCATTGCGTGAGAATGTAGCCAAGGTCAAACGGCCGAATGCCTCCATGTTTCTGGATCTGGCTGCAGAGGTAGAGGGCGAGGAGGCTGAAGAAGGGGAGGATGGCTACTACGACGAGGACGACTCTTACGGCTCTCTGAGAGACTTTATCGTTGAAGATAGTGACGCGGACGACTATGTCGAAGCTCCTCTGCCGGACGAGTCGGATGAGGAGGAAGGCTTTGAGCCCCGAGGTGCCCGAGAAAAGTCGAGACGGCCGCGTTCAGACGATGAGGAGGACGAGTCAGAAGATGATAATGAGGCTCGTGGTGCCAGCTGGGATGATGCGGACACGAATGGTCTTCTGCACTATTCACCACCTCGTCGTCCGCTGCGAGTCTCCGACTTGAACCTCAAGACCCTGACCATCATCGACGGCACCGACTCTGAACCGGACGAGCCTCTACCCTCTCGCACCCCCAGCAAGTCAAAGCCCAAGGGGCAAACCAAATCAAAACCCAAGCCCCCCGACACTCCGTCCTCTAAGGCAAGGGCGGACATGACCAAGAAGGGCTGGAACGAGGAGAGGGTGAAGATTGCAAGCAGGCTGTTCAGAGAGCTGGATGAGGCGGTGTTTCAGAAGAAGCTGGGACCGAGGGGCGCCAAAGCAACAATCGAGTGGAATAGTCGGCTGTTGAAGACGGCAGGGATGGCGAGACAGAGAAGGTAGGTGACGCCCGTTTTCACTATCGGATATTACGGAGCTGATATGCTCGGTGTAGACCTGTAGCCAAGGGCGGCACCATCTCAACAATCTATCTCGTCGAGCTTTCAGAGAAGGTTTTGACAGATGAGTGTGAGTGAACCTTCACTGGATATGTGACGCAGAGATGACAGTCTTCTAGCGCGAATCAAAAACACTCTGGCTCACGAGATGTGCCACTGTGAGTCGTTGCAATTCAGAAATAGTACAATAGCTGACCCGCTTTCAGTGGCCACATGGGCCATCAGTGGCGACTTTAAGAACCCCCATGGCAAGCACTTTAAGAGCTGGTAAGACCGACGCTACCACACGTATTGGCGAATGCTGATGAGAAGCGCAGGGCGAATGCTGTCATGAACGTAAGAAGCGACATAGAAGTGACGGCACGTCTGGCAATCTCCCCACCATCTTCTGATGTAGGCTGACCGTCTCCTCGCAGACACGTCACAATTATGTTATCGAGTACAAGTATGAGTGGAAATGCTCGAACGCGACCTGCGGTGTCATGTAAGTCCAATGTTCAAGATGTACCGAAGGAGCAGATCACTGACATCGGTGCGCAGATACAAACGACAATCCAAATGTGAGTCTGCTGGGCCATGATCTTGACGCGATACTGACGCCGGATGTAGCCATCGACATCACCAAGCAAGTCTGCGGTACTTGTCGTAGCAAGCTCGAGCCTCTTTTCGAGACAAGCCAAAAGGCTGCCTCGGGTTTCCAGCGTACGTGGCAGCATGTCCGAGTATCTTGTTCCAATAGCTGATGTGACGGCAGTATACTTGAAGGAGAATATGAAGAATGCCAAGGCAGCCATGCCTCTGGCGTCTCATGGCGATGTCATGAGAGCGCTCTCTGCCCGGTGGACGGGGGCGGGCAAGGAAGCGTCCAGCGACGAGCATGCCAAATACTGGAGGGACCAAGCGAGTAGACGGTAGACCTTTCAAACGACCCAACGACCCCAACCATCATCTACATCATCAACATCATTAAATGCATACATTCACGACTTCCCTCTCACTACACTACTTGAGCAACTCGAGTAAACGCTCTTTCGCCTTGATGGCATCTGCCCGACCACCCGAGATCTTCATGACCTCCCCAACAAGACGCATCACGACCTTTTCATTCCCCTTCTTAAAGTCTGCCACCGCCTTGGGCTGGTTGGCCATCGCTTTTTCGCATATCTCTGACAGATCCTCTGCACCCGCATCGGAAGACGAAGGTGCAAGGCCGAGCTGGTCGAGGAGAGAAGTGAGGGATGCGGGCGACTCGGACGAAGGGGGTAGTGAGACGAGATGTTTGATAAGGGCTTTACCGGTGGTGCCCGTGATTCCTCGGGATTCGACAGCGAGTACCAATTCCCGCATGAGCGGCGCGGGGACGACATCGGGCGTCCATTGTCTGTCGGCTTTACCCAGCTGGCCCAAGAGTTCATGTACGATCCTTTGCACCTTTATCAGCCACTTGCCCGACCCAGTGAATACAAACAGAAAGTCGGAGAGGAGGAGAGGGAGAAGGCTCACCAATTGGTAGCTTTCTTGGCAATCTTGGTATGCCCCGAAACGACGTGTTCGTAGTAGGCGACACCGCTGGCGTGGTACTCGTCCAGACCCAAGAGCGTCTCTGCATCCCGCTTCGTCACTCCATACTCTCGTCCCAGCCGGTCCACGCTCTCCCACGGCATCTCTGGTAACCCCTCCTTCAACTCTGTCAGGTATGCCTATCTCTCTCTGTCAGCTCCTTGTTCCCCAGTTACATGACTTTTGACCCAAGGGGTGGAGGTGGGACTCGCCTGTGGAATGATCATAGCGGGTAAATTGGAATCGGGCATGTAACGGTAATCCGTAGCTTCTTCCTTGGAGCGGAGGGAGAAGGTCTCGAGGGTGAGTTCGTTGAAGCCGCGAGTTTCTTGGGGTAGAGGGACGGAGGGAGAGGAGGTGTAGTGAGCGATATGTCGACGGCGTTCGGATTCTAGATTTGGTCTTGGTCAGTGCTCAAGAAGACGGAAGGAGAGTGGAGAGAGAGGGAGGGGCTTACCGATGGCTACTTGGAGGAAGCGCACAGAGTTTATATTCTTGATTTCGCATCGGGTCCCAAAAGGTTCCCCATGTCGATGAACAGACACATTCACATCAACCCTCAGGTTCCCCTACAACCCCCATAAGCACACGCCACACACACACCCCAGGGTACTTACCTTCTCCATATCCCCATCCGCCGAACCAATTCTCCTCAACAACCCCTGCAACCTTCTCAAAAACGCCCCAGCTTGCTCTGGTGAGCGCATATCCGGCTCGGTGACAATCTCCATCAAGCCCGTGCCTGCGCGATTCAGGTCGATGAGGACGTTGGGGCCGGAGGTTTGGGATTTGGCGGTATCTTGTTCGATTTGGAGTTGGTGGATGCGGACGGACAGGGGGTTTGGGGAGGCAGAGGTGGAGGTGGAGGTGGAAGAAGAAGAGGTAGAGGGAAGGGTTATGGGGAGGTGGCCGCTCCGGGCGAGAGGATCTGTGATGGTGTCAAGATTAAGCTTGCAGGTTTGCAGGGGATGGGAGAGACGGACTGTAGTGTTGCGTTATTTGGTACGATGACGGGATGTCGTGGTAAAAGTAGTGCTTGCGATCAAAAGTCGAGCGAGGGTTCTGGCTCAAGGAAGGTCAGCTCGAGCAGTGACCAGTGGAGCAAGGGTGGGTTCACAATATCGCAGTTCAGAGCTAGCGCAGTCATGAGTGACAGCCGAATAGCTTTCATGTCAAGTTTCTGATGTCGACTCGTTAGCATCTCCATCGAGTTTTCGGGACACGAGAGCTCACTGGGAGAGTACCGGGAAAGGCAGCATCATGGAGGTCGACATTCGTGTTCGGTTCATGTCCATAGGAGGTCGATGCTTCTTCACAGTATGTCAGCAGACAGTCCTCCTTCTGACGGGCAAGCTAACCTGAAAAAAGCTTGCGTCCGGTCTTGATTTGGGCATGGATCTCGAGACCGATGACTGTCTGCCAGCCATCATCGAGGGGTTTGGCCTGCGTTGCGAGCCGTCGAGCGCATCGGAGGGCTGTATGCGTGGGGGATATGCGCCAGCCAGTTGAGGAGATCATGTGGTGGGCATACGCTTCGAGGCTGCAGAGTAAAGAGCTGAAGCAGAGCGAGGATGTGGAGGCGAATGCTTCCGTGGCGGCAGTGGCCGCTATCTCGTTGATAGGAACGCGGGACCAAATTGTCGTTATCAAGCGGAGTATAGCCGGGATGGTCTCGGGAGGTCTCGGGGCTGTCTAGATGTGGAATGTGGCAGTTGAGAAAGCCCTGGGATGCCCTGGCGTGCGGCTGAACTGCTCTCATTGGCCCCCCGCTCATCTACTGTGCTCGGCTCCCTCCTCGTAAGGGTCCCCTGCGGAGATTTCGAGGTTAGGGGACCGTGAGCCGTGGGCCATCTACCCATCTACATATACGACTCGAGTCACAAAATGCATGCCCCCTTCTCTTTCCATCTCCATTCGACATCCCTCCATCTACCTTCTTCTATTACCTTCCTCTATTACCTTCCCTCGTCTCTCGCCTATCGCTCCGTACAGCCGTACTGCACTTGCCGCATCTTGCCGCACCCGCGCCGCATCTCCCATCTCGCTGTGTCCCTGAGCCGAGCCACGTAGATATACGGGCTGCCCATCCAGATCCTAGACAGAGCTACCACAAATTCCCAGCTCTAAACGGCCGAAACCGCAACACGCCTCCACCTCGACGCACCACCCGGAAATGTCCTTGCCGCTTGCCCGGTCACTCCCGAATTCGGCCCGTATATCAGCTCGCGCATTTGCATCTCCTCTCTCTCTTCTACATCTCCACAATCACAGACACATCCACTCCACCCCCATCCACCGCTACCACCTCACATCCCCTACCATGTCCACCCTCCAAGGCTTCACCATCCCCAAGACCCAGACTGCCGCCGTCGTCGAGGCCCTCGGCGCCGACCTCAAGTTTGACCACAACCACGCCGTCAAGACTGCCGAGGAGCTCAAGCCCGGGCAGTGTCTTGTAAAGATCTCCCATACCGGTGTCTGCCACACCGACCTGCACGCGAAGACGGGAGACTGGCCTGTGCCCTCCTCCCACCCGCTCATCGGCGGCCACGAAGGTGAGTAACCAGTCTCGGGCTGCGTTGTAATAAGGTTGCAGTGGCTGATTCAGTATGTAGGTGTCGGTATCGTCGTCGCTCTCGCTGAGCCTTCCGAGACTTCCCCCGTCAAGCTTGGCGACCGAGTCGGTATCAAGTGGCTTGCCGACTCTTGTTTGGACTGTGAGCTCTGTCGACGAGGCTACGAGATGAGTAAGTCCGCGTTCCCCTTCCATGTGTTGGAGCCACCCTCCTTTGCTCGACACACGCTGACGTACCGATAGACTGCCCCAACGCCCAGCTCTCTGGCTACACTGTCGACGGTACCTTTTCCGAATACGTCGTCTCCTACACCCGCCACGTCACTCCCATCCCCAAGGGCCTCGACTCTGCCGGCGCCGCCTCCATCCTCTGTGCCGGTGTCACCACCTACAAGGCTCTCAAGGTCTCCAACACCAAGGTCGGCGACTGGGTTGCCCTTCCCGGTGCGGGCGGTGGTCTCGGCCACTTGGCTGTCCAGTACGCCAAGGCCATGGGTTTGAAGGTCATTGCGATCGATACCGGCGATGCCAAGGAAAAGCTCGTGAGGTCGCTCGGCGCCGATGCGTGGGTCGACTTTAGGACTACCAAAGACCTCGTCGCCGACGTCAAGGCCATCACTGGCGGTCTCGGCCCCTCCGCCGCGCTCGTCACCGCCGCCAACAAGTCTGGCTACACCCAGGCTATCGACTATCTCAAGCCGTCTGGTACCCTCGTCGCTGTCGGTATGCCCGATGCGGAGATGGGCGCGAATGTGTTTTGGACTGTATTCAAGTCGATCAGGATCCAGGGGTCGTATGTCGGTAACAGGCAAGACGCTTTTGAGGCGCTCGAGATTGCGGCGGCGGGCAAGGTCAAGGTGGTGTATGAGCAAAAGACTCTTGCCGACTTGAAGGAGTGAGTTAACCCTTCTTAATGTTTTTGTGTGCATGGCTGACAACGTACCGCTAGCGTCTATGAGGACCTCGAAGCCGGCAAGATTGCTGGTCGTATCGTTCTCGAGGTCGCCAAGGAGTAGAAAGCTAGACATACGTGTGTTGTTGTTCCATAGTCCAAAACCAGGGTCTTTTGATCTTGCAGACGAGCTGAATGAGACGGGTAATGAAATTGTAGATTTGTAGAGTAGAAGGTAGAAGAATGAATAGAAGTTTCAAACCTATCTTGCTTTGAGGACGATTAGACTTTGGGTTGTCATTCTGGTAGCTAGTAGATACGTCGCTTGAAGGCCGACGACGAGGAGCCACCCGGGCTTTGACGAGAAGCCGTCGACTGATGGGGCAAGCAAAGCCCTTTACTGTCTACTACTTATCAGCGTCAGAAGCAGCTTCATCGTACCGGCGCACCGGCGCACCGGCAAGGTTCTTACCAGCTTGATTGTGAGTAGTACACATCACTATGCGAGCTCAAGTTGCCCATGGCCGAGCCGGCCTTCAATGTCGCGGGTCTAGCGTTAGGTTGACGGAGGGGTAAAAGTTGGAGTGGTGGCGATGTGAATCTTTGGGGGGCAAGAAGGGGGTGCATGGATTGTAGAGATGCAGATTCAGAATGCAAATGGCTCTTGCTGCCGGGAATGGTCACAGGACTGAGGACCCGGCCGGCCACATCCGGTTCCGGTCTATGCCGCCCCGTGTGTTTCGTTGAATGATGTGCCGAAATGCCAAACTACGATCTTTTCAAGTGCATGTGGTTACTACTTGTATTACTGGCTACTGGAATGCCGACTGCATTCTCATGGGGGAGTGCGCTCTACGTTAGGCGTTGACATGTCGATTGATGCTCGGTCGGGGTCCCGAGCCCGAGGGGTTGTTCTTTCTGGACGGGCTCCTTCAACGGGCTCCTTCAACGCCCGATTTCTATGCGTCATGCAGACAAGAGTAAGGGAAAAATAAACATGGAACCCTTTGTACATGGCTCTATAACGCCTGATTCGCCGACGATTCATAGATTAGATCAGAAAAGGAAATGTCGCCCGTCTATCTTGCCTCCTCCTCGGTCCTCCGTCGTATATCTCCTCCTCACATATCCAGACTAGCTGCCATTGTCCTTATGTACCAACCAAGCGGGGTCTAGCCCCAGGTCCCATGCTATATACCCTTTTCCCTCTCGGGACATACTCTCTCCGCCTCGATCATGCTGTTGAGCATCTTGGGGATCGCAACGAGAAAAGTCGTCTTGCAGCAGCATGCCGGACAGTCGGGAGACCCGGGCTATGGCATGGGTGAGGACGGGTCATCGCCTCCTCGGTGCAATTTCTTCAATTTCTACAAGGAGCTGTGTTGTAGTCTCTGTCTACAGGTCGGACCATAGAGAAGTACGCCATGGGCTTGCTCGGAAGAGGTTCATCCGTCTATACGGCAATGCGGATGATCCACCGGGGGGACACAAGGTAATGTAAAATCGGGAAACCCATCATGCGGCGCGGCCTACTATCAGGCCTATTACTAACTGTGCACAGGATGGACAGGGTTGCTCCCTCGTCGCCAGATCTTTCAATTACATCTCTGCTGTCTAATGCTTGTCATCTATCAGCCGCCTTGACCTCCTTGAACAAGCATAGTTGTCTTTCCGGCATACTGACATAATGACGTTAGCTAAGATCGCAAAGATATGCCGGCTCACTACAAGACACCTGCTCGGAAAATCAAGTAACTGTTTCATGTGGTGTCGGGAATGAGGGCATGGTCCAGATCCGGCCTGCAACCCAGCACCCCAGCGCGATGTGCCCAAGCAGGTCGAGCTTCATCACGGAGACCACGGGTCTGGTACAATTGAGTAAAAGTGTCGAGAAATGAAGTTTGTCCGCGGAGCAACTGTGTCTCGTCGCGCTCTCTGAGCGCTGATCGTCTGCTGTGGCACATGCATCGCGAGTCCAATGCGATGAGCAGCTCCTCGAACATACCTTTCAAGGCTCTCAGATTCACCTAGGATCGATACGACCCTCTTCTTCAAGGTCTCTAGTTTCTGGGCACCCAATGGTTCCTCGCTGCCCTCGGACCGCGGTTCGGGATAGGGCCACTGAAGGTACACCCTCACTGCAACTGGTCCGCCTCGCAGTCGCAAAGACGGATGCATGCAACGGCTGCCATCTCTGCTTGGCCGAGCGAGTGGGTATCCTTGCAAGAGTCCATAAGTGTAGGCGGAGACGGCTATCAAAATCAGTCATCTCTTACTGAACTTGCTCGGGAAAAGCGAAAATATCGACGGCAGCTCCCGCCCGCTTCCCGCAAATTGATCGACCTCTTCGCTCCAGCTTCGCTCTCTTCTCCTTCCACTTGCTTATGCCATGCCCGTCAGCCGCTGACCGCTGACCATAGCAAATAGGGCCCTCTATCGCTGATCTGCCGGATCGATATTTACGGTACTCTCGATAACACGGGCTTGGTCGGTTGTCAGATCCTTTAGTCTTGCATCTGCCACGGCATTTCCATCAGCAGCTGCTATCCCTTCGTAAAGTACCTTCGACACCCCGGTATCGATCCGTCCTCTCAGACAGCCTCTTCCACTGAAACGGGCCGCCCTCAGTCTTCTCGAGATACGGGTTCATGATGCCAGCAACAGTATTGAGTAATAGGCGGGCATCTCTCCCGTGGTGAATGGATTATGGGTCCGCTCTTATGGAAGACTTGGCCTCTATTGGCACCCTTTATTGCTTCTTCGGCCGTCGAGGCCCTCTGAGGACCCCTCTCTGAGACTATATAACCTCGACAATCGTTTTTTTTTTTCGCCCAACTTGATCCATCCTCAAGCCCCTCTGCCAGACCCCACCACGACTCCCCCAGCTTGAGATCAAGGAAGACTGGACTTCCTTCAACCACCCAGACCGCCTGCCTGACCCTCCTTCGCCATGGTCTGCCTGTCTTCAATTACTTTCTCCGGGCTTGTCCTCGTCCTTTCCCTCATCAACTCCACCTACGCTCGGGCAGTCTCCAACACCACGCTCGGCGCTCGAGGCGGGTCTTTGTTCTCCGGCTCATATCAGACCTGTGTCAGTGTCTCTGGCAACTGGTTCGGCTTTGCCTACAACTTTGGCTGTCTCTGTTACGACGACATTGACACGTTCTGCTCAAACAACAACATTGACTCTTCTCTCAAGTCTCTGATCAAGACCTATGTAAGTTGTCCTCCATGCTTCACTCACTGGAGGCTGACCATCATCTACAGGTCAGCTCCAAGGGCTCGAGCAAATTTTACCCCGACAACTCTCAACCTACCTGCGACGGTAAAGGCGGCTACACTTGCGGGTCCCTCTCCATCACCTCCAAAGGCTGCAGCACTTCCACCTGCGACTCCAACAAATACTCTACCAACGGCGGCTGCTGTCCTCGTGGCCAGACCTACAAGAACGGCAAGTGCTGTGGCTCTGTCGGCTGCAACTTTGGTCAGCAAAAGTGCACCCCTGCCCTCACCTGCTCGACCTACTCTTCCAACGGCATCTGCTGCCCGAGCGGTACTTCTGGCTGGACGGGCTGCAAGACCGTCTGCTGCCCCAAGGGTCAGATCGAGGACGGCTCCACTGGCAAGTGCATCTCCTCGTGTCCTTCTGACCAAGAGTACAACTCGGCCAAGGGCAAGTGCGAGTCCACCTGCGACACCTCTAACGGCTACATCTACCAGACTACCCTTAAGGGCACTGGCATCTGCTGCAAGAAGAGCACGACCGCTTGTTCTACCGTGTGCTGCCCTGTCGACAAGCCCGAGGTTGGGACTACCGGGGTATGCTGCCCTGCTGGTTCCAGCGTCGTCAACGGTGTCTGCACCTCCCCATCTGGCGCTACCACCACCACTGCTGCCCACAAGAGAGCCTTCTTTGCCCCGCAAATCCAGCTCAAGGCCGCCTCTTTTGTCGCTTCCTATGGCATGCCCGAAAACTCGGCTGGCGCGCTCTGTCCCAGGGGTCTTGCTGCTTGCCCCATCCCTGGCGTCGCTGGTGCTCTCGACCAGTACGAGTGCCTTGACTCTTCGTCAGACTTGCAGTCTTGTGGCGGTTGCGTGAGCTTGGGGTCCGGTCAGGATTGTACGGCTCTTCCCGGCGCGAGATGGATGGGTTGCAATGGTGGGGTTTGTGAGGTCTATTCTTGTAAGCGTGGATGGGCAAGGGCTGCGAACGGGACTGTTTGCGAGAGGCTATAGAACAATTTTCCCGCTTTTATAATGAGTATCTCTGAAGGAGTTGTATTTTTACCAAAAAGGACTTTTCGTATCCTAGATCCCTATCGCGGAGCAATTTTCTTTCTTCCTGCTGGGCAATACCCGCTTATAATGCTATGATAATGAAAACACGATACCAATCACCTATGGTTGCATACAAGACTGCTACATATAAAGCACATTAATTATATGAAAAAAAGTCAAAAGTCTGCTGATACTATCTACTGTCCGTACATCTATCATCTCAGATCCCGCGTCGACCCACACGCCTAGGAAGATTCACTCCTCCCTCTCCCAGCACAGCCACCACCGGCCGAGGCTCGTCCGCACCATCACGGCTCAGCTTTTTCCCCGCAGGCAGCCTCGTGGGTTTCGTCTTGGGCACGATCGGACCTGACGTTTGGCGAGTGCTAGTGTTCAAGAATGGTGGCGGTGGCATTGATGTCGGTGTAGGCTCACGAGAGCTTGTCTGAGAAGGGAATACCATGCTGCCCTCTCGGGATATGGGCCGAGATGAATCTGGCAGTTGGTCGGTTTCTCCCTTGGCGGTATTACTATCCTCAGCAGCCGGTTCCTCCGCCTGCCCTGATACCTCAGCTTCAGGTAATCCTTGCCGCCTTCTCCAGTCCGCCAAGATAGCTTCTCTTGGGCCCGTTCTGTCCCAGCTTGACCGCACGTTCCATGTCTTCTTTCGAGGAGTGATACCGGTGGGTACGTCTTCTTCGATGCCAGACTGGAGGAAGGTAGCGGCAGAGGACATGATCGCTTGAAGGGACGACTCGGCTGATGAATGATGTTCAGCGAACGTGGCAGACGCAGTAGATTGCTAAGGTATATGAGCTTGATACTTCAACAGATGGGATGAAGGACTTACCGAAGCCAGAAGGGTAGATGTCAAAGCCTCAATCGAGCCAGCCATCGCTGTCGACCTAGCTTTTGATGCCTCGTGAGTGGCAGACGCATTTTTGCTCAGAAGCTCGACGAGATCCGAATTCTTCTTGCCTCTTGCAGCTGTCTTGCTGGCGACTGAAAATCTGATTAGTAACGATACATGAAGGACCAATCTGATGCTCACCATTGCTCGCCCTATTGGCCAACTTGACGCAGAAGCCATCCACTACCTGGACATGCTTCTCAGCCTCGCCCATGGTCTCCTGTCCATAGTCGACCAGCCGTTGTCGGAGTCCTTCGCGCACTTGACCAAGAGCCTGCACAGTCGTCAGCCACGATTCCCAGAGAAAAATACGCTACGCACCTCTTCGCCAAGTTCCTTCTGCCGAGCACCTGCCTCCCGACCAGTAGCGGCCTCGCTTTCAAACACCTTCCGCCTCCCCTCGCCCTCGACCCACGCTGCGCCCACTTGTTCCCCAAATTCCTCCAACGACTCTATTCCAGCCTGATTATCCCGCTTGGCCTTGTCCACCACCCCGCTCCAGCCCTCATCTTGCGCATCCGTAAAGTCCTGAATCATGCTCGTCAAGTTGCCTATCAGATCCGTCCGGAGCTTGGCCGTTTTGGACTTTTCCTCCGCTAAAAGCGTCATGAGGAGGTTGTTTTGCGCACGCAAGCGATCAGCTTCCGAAGCTGAGCGCTGTATGGCCAGTTCTCGGGCACGCAAGGCGGCGGCGGCTTCGGTAGCGAGATGTTGTTGTGATGTAGTGATTATGGCCTCTACGAGGTCCGAGGTAGATGCGAGGACAGAGCCGACAGCTGTGAGATGCAGCTGCTGGTGCTCCAACAGCTCATCCACCATCGACTTGCTTCTCTCGCTTACGCCCTGTGCCCATTCCCGCACAGAGTTCTGCACCTCGTCTTTGACAGCCAAGAGTGATTTGCTCATGTCGGCAGACTCGCGCTGGCCCTTCTCATTGGAAGCAGACAGCTTTTGTGCGAGATCGGAAAAGGCAGCAAAGGCCTTGTCGAGATGTGCGAGGTCGTGCTGGGTGGCTTGCTGGCCTGTGAGGGCAAAAGCCTCCATCTGGGATCGGACGTCGTCGCCAAACGCACTATGGGCACTGACGAGCTGGGCAAGACCGGCGTTGAGACCCTGTGAAAGGCCTTGCATTTGACCACCAAATGTTGTTGCAGCGTCGGCGTTGGATCCAAGAACTTTTGCCTTTCGAGCTGATTCGTGTCAGCGGCATTCGACTTGTATACCAACAAAAAATGCTCACCAATCTTCATAAATAGACTACCAACGTCGTTGACGCTTTCCGTGGCAACCTGCCTCAGGTCGCCGGCCACAGCATCCAGCCTATCTTCGCCCTGCATGTACGCCTGGCTGACCGCCTCCTCCTCGTCGAGCTTGACCTTCATCTGGCCAAGCACCACTTTCGTCTCGTCCAGCATCTCATTTAACGTCCTCTCCACTTCCCTCACCTGCGCAAGCTCGTCGGAAGTGGACAGGAGTTTAACGCTGATCTCGTCGAATTCCTTCTTGGCAGTCTTGAGAGCTACCTCGATGGCGCCAGCTCGTTCACGGGCCTCGTCAAAGTCTGATTTCTGTCTGTGCTGAACCGCTTGGAGCTCGCGCCACTGGTCCTCCGGTATGTAGATCCCATTCTTCTCCCTCGTAGCCGTCAACTCAGCTTTGAGTTTTTCAATATCGCCAATGTATTCTTTGAGCAACCCAGCTTTCGTCATGTGGGCGTTGACCTCGGGTCGGTTGCGAATAGACTTGGCACGGATGGCATAGTCGAGGGTGGAGAGAGTCTCTTCCATATTGGATCGTGTGGGACTGATGGTGGCTATGATGGTGGTCTTGGTTTTTCCTCCCAGCGAGTCTTGCAGAAGTCGGGTGAGTTTGGACTCGCGATAAGGGATGTGACTACCCTTCTCGACTAGGGCAGAGATGACTCGGCCCAACGTCAAGAGTGATTGGTTGATCATACCAGCTTCCCTGGCACGCTTGTCGGTAGCGCCAGAACGGCCGATGGCTTCGGAACCAGCAAGGTCGACAAGGTTGAATTTACCGATTCTGAGCATGTCTTCCCCGCCGCGCTGCATGCTGCTCTCTTTGACGTGAACGGTGACGGTAAGGATGGTGTGTGATCGTCTGAGATGATGTTAGACCATTCTATATTGGCGAGACAGCACTCACGATGACTCGGTGTTCATCTTTGTCTCGGCAGTCTGCCTCCTCTTGACACCCTTGTCCACGATGCCCAACGCTTCTTTCAAACTCCTCGCTCCCGCCTCTTCGAGTCCTTGGATGTTCACGCCCTTTTTTCCGTCTTCATACAGCTTGAGCCCAGCATTCCCGTTCTGTTCCCCTTTGTACTCAGGAGCGAGCAGGTCCCGAAGCTCTTCGTTGTAGAGCTCGACATACGAACACTTGACAGAGTATTCCGACTCGGTGTCGGCTTCGAGAATACTGAACAATCGATGGAGGACGCGGGGGACGATACCGGCGGTAGATTTGGGTGCGCCGAGGTTGGTGAGCTCACAGTCGCCTTGCATGGTGTAGGTTTTACCCGTACCAGTCTGCCCATAGGCAAAGATGGTACAATTGTAACCCGCCAAGACCTCTGCGAGCATATTCTCGGCCACTTCGTCAAACACCATCGTCTGATCTGCCTCGGGGCCAAAGACTTTGTCGAATGGGTAGGTCTTTGTAGAGGGCTGGTGAGAACCTCCGTAGGTCGATGCTGTCGTAAAGGACGACATTGTCGAGGAGATCTGGGGAGTAGTTTCAACGGTGACTTGTTTCGATAGAGGGCCCTCCGTAGTAGTGATTATCGGCGAGGCTTGCGACACTTCTTGTGTTGATCGTCCTCTACTTTGCGCATTAGTCTTACATTGAGCGTGTACAGAGATGACTGACCGGCATCGCACGACAACTTGGATGTTTATCTCTCCGTTCTCATTCAAATGCAGCACCTGATCGCCTTTTCTCGAGCTGATGGATCCCCCAGTCACCTTCCTTGTCCTCCTAGAAGGGCTCATCGATCTTCCGTCGGCGTCTTCCCCTCTTTGTGAAGCTTGTGACACCGACATCGCCGAGGGCGGGCGATTAGGGACTCTAGATGGGGGAGGCATGGCGAGAGATGCTGAGGACGCTGTGCGGGCTATACCCGTTCGAGATGTGGTGGGCCGCCTTGACATGCTTGACGATGGACCGGGCTTGGCGGGTATGAATCTTCGAGGGTTCAAGTAAAAAGTGACGGAAACAACGAACGCGAAGGTCAGTCGCGTTGCTTGTTGATTGTTTGCGTCGTAGCCACGTGGCAATCAACCGCGGCGTTGTCGGCCTTTCTTGACGTGGCGCGCATCTTTCTCTTGCAATTCCAATCTCAATCCAAGCAAAGTGCAAGCATGCATACAACGTAATCTACAAGCTGTGCCGGGCACAATGGACTTCTACATGCTGCCACACTACAGAGCTGGAGGGGGGACGCTGAACCCTGGGGGAGCTGACAAGACATTGTGAAACTTGGAAAGAATGGTCAGCGGCACATCGCAAGCTGAGACGCAAGACCCACCTGTCCCATCTGCCAGACTAAGAATTCTTCCTTTTTTGACAACACTTCCTGTCTTCTGCAGGATTTGTCAATTGGGTCGTGGATCGCAGACGAGTTCAGCCTCTCGATCTACGTACTTTTTGAGGATCGCGAGCAGGTCTTTGATATAGGCAGTGGCTTCACCCAGACTCATGTCGGCGTGTAAGCCAGCTACACCGAGGTCGAGGGTAATGGTTTGTCTATCTGGTCTTAACAGACGGTTAGCTTCAAAATCGGGATAATATCTGGAAGACACAGGACTACCTACATCCGCGTGTGAACCCAAACGCCAGCTCCCATTTCTGTCATCGTATCTAGAGGCAGACTCTCCTCCTTTTCCAATAACTGAATCCGGCCCAGCAAGGATTCACTACGAATGTGCTTGATCAGCCCGAAGACCACAGCCCGACGAACAATCCCTGTACTTACTACTCGGACACGTCAAAGTCGACAGCATATATATGACGCCTTGTTCCCTCGAGCTCGGGAATGAGCGAGTGCTGTAGATGCGAGGTGTAACTTTGGATTTGCTGAGTCATGGAGTTCGAGGGGAAATTTGCGTGGAGGATAATACGTAGGCTGTCGACAGGTGTGAAACGTGAGTGATGGCTGTTATTGTGTGCGATAGTCTGCTGTGGCTCTGATGTCAAGGCTGGGCGGGATACGCTCTTTCAAAAGTGATGTGTTATAGAGAAGCTTCCAAAGAACCATTTCGAGGTTGAAGGACTACCTACGGTTCTGTCGGGCAGCCGAGAGAAGCCGTGACGTGGAATAATCGCTCGGCCTTTGTCCCCGCTTAGTGCTCGGGATTGTCTCGGGAGTACCATGGCCAGTCTAACTATCTTCCTTTCTCTTCTGCATCTTCGTCTTATCAATCTCAAGCTCTCAAACTACAAGCATCATGGCAAACTTCCCAGAACACGTCAATACCCCACTTCCTCAGATCGACGCTGTAAGTCGCCCCTGCCCCGTCCTTTCTTCCTTTCTTCAGCTCGGATCCAGCTGACCGCGTCAACGCGCCCTATGTATAGCTTTACGATACGCTCAACAAGAGATTCGCGTCTGGTGCTACTCAGACGCTTGCTTATAGGCTCTACAACCTCAAGCAGCTCGGCCACTTGATCAATGATAATATTGAGCGCATCCAGGCTGCGGTGGAGAAGGATATTGGCAAGGGCGGCTTCGACGTGTTGAACGGTGACGTGAGTAATCATCCCAATAATAGTAATAGACACCCAGAACAATCATGAAATTGAGCTGACGCCAAACTAGCTTTGGATCATTTTTAATGAGATTGAACTCGCGGTGAGAAAGGTTGAGACATGGATGAAGGATGAAGGTCGTATGGGCGATGCTTTGCTCTCAATGCAGTCTATGCGTAAGTCACCCAGCACCAGTCCCAGACACGTTCTGAAAGTACCTTAACCATGTAGGCCCTCGAGTGAAAAAGCAGCCCAAGGGCGTCGCCTTGGTCAGTAATTATTCACTGCACGCCGAATATCATTGACACTCCTCAGATCATCAGTACCTGGAATTTCCCCTGGCAGCTCTCCCTCAACCCTCTCGTTGGCGCTATCTCCGCTGGCTGCCCAGCCATCATCAAACCTTCCGAGCACGCGCCCACCTCTTCCGCCCTTTTGGCCGAGCTTTTGCCGAGATACCTCGACCAGGAGGCTTATGGAGTTGTATTGGGTGCTGCGGATGAAAGCAAAGCGCTTCTGCAGAAGGGCTGGGGACACAGTGAGCTTTTTGGATTCCGTTGGTGAGGCACTGAGGCTGACGAGATGCGGAGTCCTCTACACTGGAGGGGGTGAGATTGGCAAGATCGTGGCTAAGGCTGCAGCGGAGACTTTGACCCCGTCGACTTTGGAGGTCAGTGCGGGAGCCTCAATTTTTGACAACATTCTGATAGATGTCCATATAGCTCGGAGGCAAGAGTCCTGTCATCATCTCTCCATGTGCGGACCTCAAGATCGCCGCTAGGCGAATGTTCAGTATCAAGGTGATGACTGCCGGGCAGATGTGTGGTAAGTAGGCCATCATGCCGATATGGACAAGTCTGATGCCTTTTGACAGTGGCCCCCGACTATGTGCTTTGCCCTAAGGACCGAGTCGATGAGTTTATCGCTATATGCAAGCAGACGTAAGAATCTCCTCTCCCTCCTCTTTGACAACGCTCACTCGCATGGATAGTCTCGACGATTTCTATCCTCCTCATCCATCCTCATCCTCGCTCCTCAACTCTGCCCATACGTCTTCGCTCCGTAACGCTTCCGATTACGCTCGAATCGCCGGCTACGTAGACAAGGCTGAGAAGGAGGGCAAGCTCGTCTACAAGGGCGAGAGGGACGAGACCAAGAGACGTTTTGGTATCTCGTTGATCCGGCTCAATGAAGGTGGGGTCGGAGAGTCGGGCGGTGTGGCGGACGAAGAGATCTTTGGGCCTATAGTGGCTATCGTCCCTATCAAGGTGAGCATGGTCTTCAGCGATGAGGAGCCAGTACTAATTCTCGGCAGGACGTCGACGCTGCTATCCAATACGTCAACGCCCGACCCCACCCCCTCGCTCTCTACGTCTGCTCTTCCAAGCGCTCTGTCTTTACAAAAGTCATCAACGAGACTACCAGCGGCTCCGCTACTTGGAACGATTTTGGCTTTTCAACCTTTTCAAGAAACATTCCATTTGGCGGTGTCGGCGCCAGCGGCTGGGGCAACTACCACGGCGTAGACGGGTTCAACACCTTTACGCACCACAAAGCTGTGCTCGAGATCCCGTACATCTTTGAGCCGCTCATGGCGATGAGGTACCCACCGCTTTCGGGTCTGAAGAAGTCATTGATTACGTGGATGATGTTTTCGGGTATGCCTTATGGGCGGCCGAAGTCTGTGGAAGATGAGGCGAGGAGACTGTGGAGGAAGAAGTGGGGATGGAGGGCTGCCTGGGGAGTTGGGTTGATCCTTGGCGGGGTGTTCACTCAGAGGGGCAAGTTTCTGAAGAACTAAGAGTGGGGGTATCACACTCTTGGGCCATTGATACGGACATATTATGAGCATGGGTTTAGTAAGGTTGGCTCGTTCCATTCGATACCAAATGTATCAACAAGTTGCACGTCCTCTACAGGAGATGCAAGATGTGAAATTGTTATGGTTATGTAATGCCAATGCACAACAATACAAAACACCAAAAGGAATCCATTGACCATGCTTGAATGGTAATCATGTAAGCATTGACTAGATACTGTGACAGAAATGTATACAGACATCCTCCAGGAACCAGGATTCAGGCCGGTTCAGGTCTCAGTTGCCCGGCATGCCCGGCGGATGAGTGCGCCCTGGCTGGCGTCTAAATCGAATCGCATTTACCTCATCCGGTCAGACGATATGTATAGCTGCGAACGACGGGCGGTGGATATGCAATGACACATGACGCTGTGTCTGTCGATGTCAGCATCTGACCACGAGTTGACATATGACCGAGTGAAGAGATACATACCCTCGGTCAGCCGAATCACACCACCGCAGCCGCGGACAGCCGCCAAACATCTGATCGAGCGTCGCACGTCGCGTGGAACAGGCCACATGTTTCAAATACAGATCCATCTTGATTTCTCTTTTGCATCTCTACCTCCATTGTTTATAATAGTCCATCCACACTCATCACCATGACACAAGATCAGAACCAAGGGATTGCTGTCCCCACTGCGATCAATGCTGTAAGGCTCTCCTCTCCTAGCCTGGCATCTTCGACTCTATCGTCATTCTGAGCTGACGGGTATGCGGCAAGCTCTACGATAGACTCCACAAGCGATTTGCTTCTGAAGCCACTCTTACTGCTGCCTACAGAATCTACAACCTCAAGCAGCTTGCGTACATGATCAAGGACAATGAAGAGGCTATCAAGGCGGCTGTGAAGAAAGATCTTGGTAAAGGAGATTTCGACGTCTATTTGGGCGATGTGAGTTCATTTTCCACTCGTATAGTGCTCGGCTGACATAGGATCAGATATGGATCATGTATAATGAAGTCGATCTTGCCGTGCGAAGACTGGAGTCATGGATGAAGGATGAGAGTCGAGTTGGAGACTCTATTCTTTCCATGCAGGTCATGCGTACGTTCGGAGCAGACCCCCTGTATTATCGTTAACCACCATTTTCACAGGTCCAAGGGTAAAAAAGCAGCCAAAGGGCGTTGCCTTGGTCAGTCTATACCCTCGAGTTTTTCCACGCAATCGAGTATCCACTGACCCCCTCCTCTAGATTCTCAGCACCTGGAATTTTTTCTGGCAACTGACCCTCACCCCCTTAATCGGAGCCATCGCCGCTGGCTGTCCTGCTGTCATCAAGCCCTCTGAGCACGCGCCGACCTCCTCCGCCTTGTTGGCCGAGCTTTTGCCAAGATACCTCGATCCGGAGGCTTATGGAACAGTGCTGGGAGGTTCAGAGGTGGCCAAGATGCTGCTGACCAAGCAATGGGGACACAGTAAGTCAGAACGCGATTCGGAGTTTCGGGCTGAGGTATTTTGGCTGACATTGCCCAGTCTTCTATACAGGAGGGGCCGAGATCGGCAAGATCGTGGCGACGGCTGCAGCCAAAACTTTGACACCCTCTACATTGGAGGTAAGATGTACTGCTTCTCAAAGTGCCGCCAGTGACTGATACCCATGTTAGCTTGGAGGCAAGAGCCCAGTCATCATATCGTCATGTGCAAACTTAGAAATTGCTGCTAAAAGAATGCTGAGTATCAAGACATTGGCAGCTGGCCAGATGTGTGGTAAGTCTCAGGGCGCAACCCTGATAGATACCTGTTGACTCCAGTGATTGTCAGTATCACCCGACTATGTCTTGTGCGCCAAAGACCGCGTGGATGAATTTATCGAGATTTGTAAACAGACGTAAGTCATCGTCATCGTGGCTCCCGTATCCAGCTGACGCCCATTCAGCCTCGACGAATTCTTCCCTCCCGCTCCATCTCCCCTCTCGCTCCTCAACACTCCCCAATACGCCTTCCTCCGCACCGAAGCCGCTTACGACCGCTTGATTGGCTACATTGACGAAGCCGAGCGCGAAGGCAAGCTCGTCTACAAGGGCGAGAGGGATGAGAAACAAAAGAAGATGGGGATCTCGGTGATCCGGCTCGCTGAGGGTGCTGTAGGGGAGACGAGCAAGGTCGTGGAAGAGGAGATTTTCGGGCCTGTTTTGGCTGTCATCCCTGTCGAGGTAAGCATTATGCATCGTCGATTTTGAATAGTACTGACATGATTGCAGGACGTCGACGCCGCGATCAAATACGTCAATGCCGGCCCCCATCCCCTCTCCCTCTACGTCTGTTCCTCCAAGCGCTCTGTCTTTACCAAAATCGTGAATTCGACTACCAGCGGTTCTGCTACCTGGAACGATTTTGCATTTTCCACATTCTCCCGCAACATTCCCTTTGGCGGTGTCGGCGACAGCGGCTGGGGGAGCTATCATGGCGTAGACGGCTTCAACACATTCTCGCACCACAAGGCTGTGCTCGAGATCCCGTATATCTTTGAGCCGCTTATGAGCTTGCGTTATCCTCCGCTGGGGGCGTGGCAGCAGACTGCGGTGACGTGGATGTTGAATGTAGGAGTGCCGTTTGAGAGGCCTAAATCTGTAGAGGCTGAGGAGGGTATTCTGTGGAGGAAGAGGTGGGGTTGGAGGGCAGTTTATGCGGCTGTGTTGGCTGTGGGCGCTGGCACTTTGGTCTACCAGAGAAAGTTCTTGGGCTGGTAGGTGTTCTTCCCGCTGAGTATTGATTCGTTGTTTGGTGGGATAAAGCTTTGTATCTTCCAATGATAGGCATACCTTTGAATTCACTATGTTGGATATGATGCCCCATATGTTCATCCGGTCCTCAGTGTTAATCCTCGAATTGGTCCAGCAGGCATCACAAAATTCAACATATCCGTATCCTGTCCAACCAGACACATACTGCAAAGAAACCTCTACCAGTTCACTCTCCAATCACAACATCCATCTTACGAAGCTTGTCCAAGCGCTCTTGAGACACCTCAAAGGACTCTGGGAGCCCAGTATCCCTCCAAGCCGCACCTTGGATAATCTGGGCGAGTCCTCTGGAGCAGGTAAAAGTTCGAGCCTAGGTGAAAAGTCATCAGTGCTCTGCAGCTCCGGGATGAAGGTGAGGTAGGCGCTACGTACCATACCGTGCCCATTGTGCCCACAAGACATGTATTGCCCAGGCTTGCCTGGTACGGCGCCGATGAACGGAAGGTGGTCGGCGCTCTGTGGGTTGATCTCATGTCAGCAGCAGTACTAGTATGATCATGGGGGTACAAGGAGGAAATGGGAGATTGAATTTACCCTTCCAATGATACCGCTCCAAGCATAGTCGTACCTTGCCGCAGTACCTCTTACTCCAGGTGCCAGATCCCTGATCCAAACATCAGTACTCCGTCTCGTCGCTGGATGGCTGATATTACCCACCACTCGAATCCTTGAGTGCCAAGAGTCCTAACAGCCTCAGTAACCGGCTCGAAGTTCACCAGCCCATCATCCACCCTCCTCTTCTCCGGATCTCCCGCAATATACTCGAACAACTTGTACTGGTTGGTCGCCGACCCGCCAAAAAGGACTGCGCCGTCCGATGTGGAGCGGGGGTTGATGGAGAACATGCCGGTGGGAAATAGGACTGCGTAAGAGTTGCGGAGGGCTTTGGAACCGGAGTGCGAGGTTGGAGGGATTACTCTGTTGCACCTGTGCCACATTTGTCAGCATCCAGACTTGAGTCGAGAGTAGATGGAGAAGGCGAAAAGACATACATGTGTGGCGTAGGGTTGATGGCACCTTTCGTCTCGGGCAACAAAACTCCGGCATAAGCGTTGGTACAGTGTACCACCTTACTAGTTTTGATATCCCCTCTCTCTGTATGGACAGTCCACTGATGGGCAGAGCCGGTGACAGAAGAGACGGGGGTCCAGGTCTGCAGGTTGAGCCCGAGGTCCAAAGCGCGCTGGACAATATGGGCGACGAGCTTCCAGGGATGAAGGGTGGACGCATCCCAAGCGTACACGCTTTTTGCGCCTTTGATTCGCGAGATCTCTTGTGTGTTAGCTACGATACAGGTGATGGGGTAATGGAAGCTGGCTCACTTCTTCGGCTTTGGAAGGGTCGGTAGTCACTTCAATCTTGGAGGTGTCTCCTCCGGCAGCTTTGTAGTCCGAAAAGGTTTTGGCTGCAGTAGCGGCTACTTCGTCACTCATGCAGACGTCAAGCTGTGGTGAACTGTCAATTGAAGCCCAAGAGATGGAGATGGGGATGGGCGTACAGTCTTGCCGACCCAGAGGTCGCATTGGACGTCATTCTTCTTGACATAGTCGACCAAGGCTTCCCAGGTCTGTTGCTCATTGGCGAGGATCTACATCAGGTCAGCATGAGCCGGAACGTTGTGAATCAAGGGAAAGCCCACCTTCAAGGCTTGATCTGTGCCATGCAACTCGTTATATCTCGTAAACCCACGCCATTGATCTGGCTAATACGACGTGAGTACCCAGCCTGAATAGAAATAAGTAGTTCTCACCTTGCAGTGCCCTGCGTTCCTCCCAGTAGCCCCAGAGCTCAGCTCCCTCGCCTCCAGGAGGACCACACTCTTCGGTGAATTCTCGCTTTCGAGCAAAGTCTTTGCACAGAGAGAGCCAGAGATACCAGAGCCAATCACAACGACATCTGCTTCTGTCGGGAGAGAGTCGGTGGTGCGGTGATCGAGGAGGGGGTTGTTGCGGACGGTTTGTAGCCAGTGGGAGAGGGAGAAGCCCGAGTTGAGAGGCTTGCCTGTGGTTGGTGGCTGGGGAGGGGGCGAGGTTCGAGTGGCTTCGTCGCCCACTGGGGGCAGTGTGGCTGTGTCCTGCATGGTAGCGGTGGGGAAGAGGAAGAGGTGGGATGATTGATGGCTGATAAGTGAATGCGTTGATCGGCCATGTCCTAAGAAATAGCGTGATAAGCGCATCTCACCCTTCGGAAGACCGCGTTTACCCGCATTCTAGACACCGCACGTGCAGATGCTTCATACTTCCATCCGCCCAATGTTTGGCTCCATATACTCTTGGTTTGAAGGTGAGTACATGCCCGTATGACTCGTACTCGCGGGTCAGCAGGAAGCAAATGATCCAAGTATGATCATCTCGATGCCCGGCCTTCTTTCCTCAATTCGTCGCGGGCCGGCGGTTGGAGTACTCGCAGATCGCCCCAGTGACCAAAGGTCACCTGGACGGTCTAGAGCAGTGTCCTAGAGCTACCTTGTCTGCTGTTCGTCCATGGCAACTCATGGCATGTTTATTGGCATCACGTTTCACTTCATCGCCTTCGGGCCCGATGGGGAGCGGTGAGCGCCGCCTCTCACACGTGACTCTCCCCATCGTGCGACACTTTGGCGCGAATTGTCCCATGCTCTCTTTCTTTTCCGTTTCTCCCCAACAGCCCGCTGTCTCGCCATGTCTGCCCTCGAAGAACTCGCCAAAAAGCTCTACCCCCACGCCGGGTTCATCGGCGGCCTCGTTGTGGCTGTCATTCTCGGCCTCGTGATCTTGAGGCAAGGTATGTTCTACTACCTTTGTGGCCCCTCTGCGCGTACAATTTACGCGTATTCCCGTGTCTTGGTGTCTTCCTTATCTCCCCAGAAAGTGAAGAAAAGTATCCTTGTGCTGACTCGATGTGCAGAAAAGGGTAGAAAGGTTCTTGACCCTGTCGAATGGAGGTCTTTCAAGCTCATTGCCAAGGACCACCTCTCCCACAACACCGCACTGTGAGTATCCCATCGTACTCTGGGTGCCTTCCACTAATCTATCAATGTAGCTACAGGTTTGCTCTCCCTCGTTCTACCGATTCCCTCGGTCTCCCCGTCGGCCAGCATATCTCTGTCGCAGCCGAGATCGACGGCAAGCAGGTTGTGAGGTCTTACACTCCCACTACTTTGGACAATGACAAAGGGCACTTTGACTTGGTCGTTAAGGTGAGAACTTTGTCAACATCTGGGACTGAGTGGTAGTTTGCTAAAGACTTGACAGACTTACGAGAAGGGAAACATCTCCCGATACCTCTCTCTTCTTACTATCGGCCAGGAGGTCAAGGTCAAGGGCCCCAAGGGCAAATTCGTCTACACGTAAGGGATACGGTACTGCCCAAGGCTGCACTGACAGTACTCTAGTCCCAACACCTTCCCCGCTCTTGTCATGATCGCCGGCGGTACCGGTATCACTCCCATGTACCAGATCATCCGAGAGTCGATCCAGACCCCTGGTGACAAGACCAAGCTCTCTTTGATCTACGCCAACGTTGAGGAGGATGACATTTGTGAGTCTATTGCATGTTTTGTGGGCTGTCTCTCATGATGATCTGCAGTGCTCCGTAAAGAACTCGACCACCTCCAAGCTCACTCCAACGGCCGCTTCACCGTCCACTACGTCCTCAACAAGGCCCCCGAGAACTGGACCGGCGGTGTCGGGTTCGTGACTAAGGAGATGATTGAGCAGGCCATGCCTGAGGGTGGTGTTGGATCTGCTACCCACGGCGAGGGCCACAAGGTCCTCATGTGCGGTCCTCCTCCCATGATCACTGCTATGAAGTAAGTACAGCTCGTTTATGATATCGACATAAAGCTCATCTCATCTTTCCAGGGGCCACCTTGCCCAAATCGGCTACCCTGCTCCGAGGGCCATGTCCAAGCTTGAAGACCAGGTGTTTCTCTTCTAATCCAGTCCCTCTTGCTTGCCCAATCTCCTCTACCTCTCGTGGCTCAATCACGCTAGAAAAGATACAAACGTCAAACTCGAGACTATATGTAACGTAACATGCATGACTACCGACTACAGCCCAAATCTTTGCTCATCTATTTATAACTCTTTTCAGCAGAACAACATTTACCGCCGCAGATCACCGTGAGGAGTGGGTAGAGGCGGCGCACTATCCCGATTCCAGTGACCCCCTCCTCCATGTATACTGGCGCTATTCAACGCCGCACCTATCGTCGACTCGCTCATCGGCCGCTCTCTCTCCCCTTCCCTTTCAGGCATCTCAGACAACGTATCCGTATGCCCCGGATACTTTGACGCAGGACTATACACCGTCGACCCTCTGTAGTACGTCCGCGCGCCTGTACGGGGTTCGTACAGACTTGGAAGGGTGTTTCCGGATACCGGTCGTATGGATGGGTCGCGCGACGAAGTCGGGGCTTGAGAAAAGTCTAGATGGAGCTGGTCTGGGGCAGGAGGTGGGAGATGCGCGGGGGGCGGAGGTGCTGGCGGGAGAGGGTACTTTGCCCTCGCCGGGAGGGTTGGAGAGTCGTCTCTAGCGCTTTCCATCTCCACCTCATCCTCTTCCCCCATCATTTCTGACGGCGTGAGGGTGTTCCTCGCTAGCCTCTGGCTCGTCGTCGTCCACCGCTCCTTTTTCTTCTCTATCTCCCGCTTTTGGACTCGAGCGCTAGGGACGAATGCTTCCACCCAGGTACTCCTCTTCGTGTCCCGCCGGTCGCCATCCTCATCATCCTCATCCTCGCTTTCGCTGTAATCCTCGTCTGCCAAGCGCTGGCTCGTAGTCCTCCAAGCTTTCGCCGACCCCACTTGACTCTTTGGCGCGGGCGGCGCTCTCCTAGGCGCATTGAACGCTTCGGGATCATTCATCATCTCCGTATCCCTCTTACCCCCAGTCTCCCCAATCCCGCTCCCACCGCCGACGAGCATGTCAAGGAAGTTCTTTCCTGCTGCTATACTATCGCGGAAACTCTGAGGGGGGTAAGGATACTTGACGCGAGTCTTTTTGGTGCGTTTCTTGGCTGTACCGGTACCGGGCGAAGAGAATGGGGAGTTAGGGTTGGGAATGCGCTTCCGGTTCTTGTACCATCGCCAGAAGAGGAAGAGGAGTATTAGCGCAAAAACACCACCGCCTACGCCGCCTATGATCGCTCCCCAATTTGTACTCGTCTTGCCGTCGTCACTATCATCGGAACTGGAAACGGAGGATGTGACGGCAGATGAGGTGGTGGACGCTGAAGAGGAGGCTGTCTTGGTTGGGCTCGAGCCGCCGATACTTGAGGAAGGAGACGAGGGGCTGATTGATGAGGAGAATAAGCGCGAGAGGGTGGTCGAGTACGAAGGGGTAGAGCTTGGGGCTGCGATGATAGAAGATACGGTCGCTGCTGCCCAGGTGGCTCCGGACCAGGCCTGGTAGGCGAACGGCGGTATGTCTTCTACATTCTCTGCGAAGCCCAGTCTGAGATCGCGATGGATTGTCAGCACTCAACTGGAGGTATAGATGCAGAGAGGAAAACGCACCCATCTGAGTCATAGCTTGAGCAGCCGGACGCCCAACTTTTTTCGCTAGGTATACTGGAATTGCTCCATTGACAATATGTACATGCTGCCTTTGGTACTGGGTCAGCAATTCCTGGACACAAAATGTCGGTACACTTACCATGAGGCCGTAGCTGACCGAATTGCAGTAACACTCTGTGCTCGATCCTGTAGGAGCAGTATAGGACCATGAAGAGTCCAGAAGGGGTGGAACGTTGATAAAGGATTGAGAGGATACGCAGAGGGATTGGATCTTGGCCCATACCAGACTGAGCAGTGTGTGAGCACTTTCGGTGTCCGAAGTAAAGGAGAAGAGAGCAGACGTACCAAGGAGATTCTCCGTCGCTATTGAACATCCATTGATTGCCATCCGTTTGCGAGCAAGTAGCATTACTTGTTTGTGCCCTGGCGACCGAGAAGCAGTGCAATATCAACAACAATGGCAGTAACAGTCGTGACCCTGGTACGCATCGCGCTGATAGACCCGTACCTCCAGGCCAAGCTTTCATCTTAACGCCACAGGGTCAAAAGACGCCTTGAATCCACCCCGTTTTCCTCGAAATAGCGACTAATGGCTTTGAAAAGCAGATTTACGCGGTGTGGATGATGACCTGCCGGATCTGAGGAGGGGTCGGGGTTTGGGATGGGATTGATAAGGGACGAAGTCGTGAGTGGTAAGAATAGTAGTCTACTCCTCCTCGAGTAGAGTAAGAGTTGGAATCGAGCAGATGTTGTTTTGTCACAAAATCTCAGCCATGAACCTCAAAGCAAGACATCGAGAGGGTCCGCCTTTCCGTCATCATGGAGCTCCTTTGAGGTCGCCTGGGGCGGAGCACATCTCATCCTTTGTTGTGCAAAGCTGTGGCGGAGGTCTGGTACTAGGGGACGAGCGTGATTGAGACTTTCCTTATGATCCTCATTATGGGAGCTACCTTCGAGACTGCGCTCATGCTCAGTAGCCAACCAACGCACTTACCGAAAGGAACGAAAATTATATATACACCCAGCCGAGAGGTGTTCTGTCCGCAGCAAAACGAAGAAGGTGAAGTATCATTTCTTGTACTTCAGCTATCACCCTTCAACCCTTATACTAGCAGCTGCTCTTCTAAATCTTCGATCTTACGAGAGACGTAACGAGTGAACATCATCCCCATGTCGGATCGAGAAGAAACCCCATACACCATAGGATATTCTTCTCGTCATCCCAGCAACGAAAGAAGGCATATGGGCCATCATGAAGATACAAACAGTCACGGACGACAGGCGCTCCCCCGCTTGACCCACTTATGGGTGGAGTTGATTCGTACATTGACGCCTCTAGCGATGCGCCAGGCCTGACGTCGACAACTGGAGGTCCATCACTCACAATGCCCGAGCTTACTTCACCGACTCTACCGTCGCCTTTGGAACACCTTCTGAATACAGAAGAGTCCTTGGGTGGTGGCCGCGCTTTCCCAAGCGAGAGAGGAGACAGCTCCATAAGAGGCGCACTTGGGAGCCAAGAGCCTACTATAGCGTCTTTGCTTGAGAGCCCTGCGTGACGTACTACCGCAGGGACTAGAAGAGGTAGCCGTTGGAGACCGCAAGCACACGGCTCTGCTGCTGCAGCCTCCACCACAGGCAGAGACCATAGGCGACCGATTCGTACAGTGATAGGTATTAATTGGTCTGCTGACGGACCGGCGACATGGGGTCGTGGAGGAGGGAAACGCGACATCCTCCACCCAGCCCGTGTTGGAGGTTCTGCAGGCGAGGACGCGTGAGCTTGGGAAACAGGAGAGATGTGGGGCAGAAGAGGTGTGGGGGCAGGAGAGACGTGGAGGAGCGCTGGCGCGCGATGGACCAGTATTTTAATATCCTATTGTAACATATCTCTTCTCTATTGAACTTCTTATACATATTCTTCCAACAGGTTATGAGCCTCGCTCTTCCCTAGACAGAGATACCACCAGCACATCTTCGCCCGTCACCTCTTCTAGAATCGAATTACCAGTTGTCAATTGCTGGTACGCGCACAACCTACCCAACCCTCCAGTCGCTCGTTACTCGAGTCGTCCTCGCGCCCGTCACCTACTCCTCCCCTGTCCGGCTCTCTTCAAGTGTCTCTCCAACTACCCTCCGCTGTCCTCACCGACGCGGTACGAGACTGCCCCCCTGCTTGAGAGCTACGAGTGAGCATTGCTCCTCCGAGGACCTATTATTATAAAGTGTGAGGGAGGGCACCCGTTATCAGCCCCCCTATTCTTGAACATCTATTCTGTCAGTGTTAAAGTGTGTATGACTACCCTTCCAGGTGTATCTCTACTTCATCTCTTGCTCCGCTTCTGCCCCTCAACGTCAAGCCTGCCTTTTCCTGCCAGCCTCAACTATCCGACCACAGCCGAGTCTGTGCCCGAGAAACTCTCATCCATTGGAAATCGCGGAGTCTACGCGGAAATCGTAACCGTGAGCAGGAGTGGGGCGAGCCAATCTGTCTGCAAAAACATTGGCAATTAAGAACAGCCCCGTTCCAAACGAACGTCTGTTCTTCTTCATACCTTATCGAATCGCTGACCGCCGTTCAAGGTCACTCTATCATGTCCTCCCTCGCCTTTGCGCTCCCTCTTGCCAATCCCTCCGTCAAGGAACTCCCCCTCTTATCGTCGAGGGGGAATTGGGCTCTCTTCCTTTTAGGGGTCAAGACTCTTGCCCAAACCCTTGACCTGGAGGTTCTCCTCACCGACGGGGTCCCGTCGCCGTCCACCAACCTCACCCACTCTGCAGCCGACTGTCGTGACCTTGGTCGTCTCGATAGCATGCTTGCCAGTGGCATCTTCTCCCGCATCTCCCCTATCATCTCGACTCGCTACGAGTCCTCCCTCAGCTCCGCCACCACCTCTCGCACCAAGTCACTCCTTGAGGCGCTCAAAAAGGACTTTGGTCACCGTGGCCCCTTGGACTTGTTCCAGGTCATGATGCGCTTTGTGACCACCACTGCTCCCTAGCTCTCCGGCATTCCCGAGTGGGTGGGTGTCCTCGACGGTCTCTACCACGACCTTGTGCACCGCAAAGTCACCTTTGAAGACCTGTACGCCGTACTCCTTCTAGCCCGTCTACCCCCCGACGCCCGCCCTCTCCGCGACATCATTCTCTCGCAGAATACTACCCTTGATCGTGAGGCTATCCGTGCTGCTGTCCTTCAGTATGAGTCTACGTCCGCCGTCGATTCACTGGGGGCCCTCTCTGGCCTCTACGCAGCCGCCAAGTGTTTCCGTTGCGACTCTCTCGATCACTTGGTTCACGACTGTCCTCATCCTCCTGTTGGTCAAACCTCTGGCGGCGGCGGCGGTAATGGGAGAGGCGGTGGTCGCAGTGTTGGTGGTGGTCGTGGTCGTGGACGTGGCCGTTTCGGTCAACAGAAAAAGAAGGCTGCTGTGGGTGGTGGGGGCGATTCAGGTGGTGGGGCTGCTCCCGGCGCTGGGGCTGTCCCTGGTGCTGCGGGAGAATCTACCGGCGGAGCGGTTGTCACGGGTGTCGCTGGCATTGAACTCATACATAATCTTCCAACAGCCCGAGACTTTCTTCATAAGACCTGATGCAAGGGCTCCCAGAGGAAGAGCTTGGGATGATGATGATCCTCGCCAGAGCGTGCTCGATGCTTCTATAGCTCTTCAGGGTGTCACCCAGTCGTCCAGCTCAGAAGAGCAAAGCGAAGAAGAAGAGTCGGACAGTGAGTCAGGTTCAGAAGAGGAGGAGAATTGAGGCCGAGCACAACGACGCGATTACCAGCATAGTACGATGAGAAGAAGTGATGGTGTATGTATGGCACCTCTCTCTCAGACGGTACAGCGCATGACATGAGTACAGCACATGAATACAGCACATGAATACTACAGCACATGAATACTACAGCACATGAATACAGCAAGACACAGCTCCTCGACAAGTGACAAGTCAAATTTGTACCTCATCTGAGGAAGTTGGGGAAGCAGGGTCAAAGCTCAACGTATCGTGGACGGTTGCTGTCATGTCGCGATCGAGTACGGTCGTTGACGTTGAGTGGTGATAAATTTACTCAACTAAGGGATTGAATACATGGTAGTGAATGTGAATTCACCTTTGCCATAGGACTCAATGGTAGCTCTATATGAGAAAGACTCGAGTATGTTCCTGCTTGAATGGGGGCACAATCAGTGGTTAGCCACCACTACTATTCGCGTCAGCAGTTATGACAGGTACCAAGCCCCCCGCGGCTCAGTCAGCTCCCGGAGTCCCGGTTGTCCGCCAAGCCGGGGGCCGCCTGTAATCTCTTTCAATCGCAACGTTCTCATCTCATCTCTGTACGCCTGCGATCAACGTCAGACATGGAGCAATCATCCGACAGACAGGAGCTTCTGCAAAATGCTGTGCTATTCTTGAACGACCCCAAAGTGAGTCAAAATCACGGCTGGCAGACCAGAACGCCGCTGACAAGCGCATCTACATCTAGGTACAATCCTCCTCCCTCATATCACGCATACAATTCCTCGAGTCAAAAGGGCTGACAGAGCCAGAAATACAACAAGCCCTCAACCAAGCTGCAGGGGAACCGTCGGTGCAGGCTGCAGGCCTTGGCATAGGGTCAGGCGCAGGTAATGCCCCACCTGAAAGACCGAGAGAACCGGCACCGAGATATAGATATCAACAGGCTTATGCGGTGGCGCCTGAACCTCCCGGAAGGGATTGGAGAGACCTCTTCGTGAGTTTTTGTCAATCAAGGTGACCGCGAGCTGATCCAGTGTTCAGATCATGGCAATGATCTCTGGGGGTGTGGTATATGGTATCACGGCGCTGGCTCGGGTAAGTCTCTTTGATCTTTACTCCCTGATGCACTAATCTCATACGTCTTTCAGAAATATCTTGTGCCCCATCTTCGCCCACCATCAACCACAGCCTTCCAAGAGACATCCACCTCTCTCACATCTCAGTACGACGAAGCCACACGTCTCCTCGGCGAGCTACAGACCGAGACAACCAAGCTTCAAACCAACATTGAGGCGGACAGAGAGAGAGTGGATACTGTGGTAGGCGATGTTGAGGATGCCCTGCGATCATTGCGGGACGGTGAGGAGAGGTGGAGAGGGGAAATGAGGGATATTCGTGGGGAGGTCGAGAGTGTGAGAGAGCTAGTACCCAAGGCAAGTTGAAACAGCTCGCATTCCTTGTTCCTTGGCTTATGGTGTCTCAACAGATGATTGAGAAACATGCCCAGTCCCAATCGACAGCTCTGGCAGACCTTCAATCCGAGATACGGTCCCTCAAAACTCTACTGGCCTCACGGCAGGCAGCCATCTCGTCCCCCGCAGGTTCCAGTAGTAATCTTCCGGCCCACCCCGGGCCTGCCCAAAGCTCGGGTACTCCCACGACTCAGGCTGCGAACGCTCTTCTTGGACCTAGAGCCGGGCGAGCGAGCATTCCGGCGTGGCAGATGGCCCCATCTAGTAGTGCCAGTGCTAGCGGAGCTTCCAGTCCCGATGGCAGGGCCAGTCCCGTCAAGGAAAAGAGAGGGAAGGAGAACGACGGTGCCGCTTGAGCTTGATTGTTGTATATTATGCAGTCGTGAATACATACGTACAGTACATACACTGATGATCAAAGTCAAATGCCTGTTCAGGTCTCTTCCTCCTCGTTGAAGCTCAAAAGACCCTTTTTTGCCTTCTTCTTCTTCTTCTTCTCAGCCCCGTCATTCTTCTTCTCGTCTGCCTTGCCTTCTTCTGGATCATTGCCCACAAGTTTGCGCTTGTTGAGGTTGGGCTTTGGTATTACAGGGCGTTTGGGTCCTTTGTCTGCCTTTGTTGAAGGGTCTTTGGGAGCATCTTTCTTGGCCTCTTCTAGTGGAGGGGTCTTTTCTCCTCTGGCTGTGGATTGAGACCAATGAGCATCGTGACGATCATCACAACGAAGCGATGCGTACCTCGTCTCCGTTCCCTCTCAATCTCGTCCCTACTCATATGCCTCCCCTCTTTCAGCACAACCACCTGGGGTCCCTCGTCCCCGTCTCCCCCGAGTGCTCTTGACCACTCGTCCTCTTCCTCATCATCTTCATCATCACTTCCCCTTGCCCATTCACCCTCTGAAGGCCTCTCTGGTAGAGCTTCTCTTCCTGGTCGGCCAGACGAGGAGGATGCTGGAGGAGCGCCAAAGTTTTGAAGGAAGGAGGGTTTTTGCGCGACGTAGGTGAGACCTTGGGAGTATTGATTTTTGGTGAGGCCTTTCTCGCGAGGTGCCATTGTGGATGGGAAGCACGTTGTGACTTTAGGTGGTTTGACGGAAATATCGGGATTCCGGCCGTCGTTGCTGTTCAGAACGAGATTGCCTCCACTTTCTTGAACCACCGTGCCCGAGATGCTCGCGTGATACAATGCCCAGGATGAGAAACAAGCTGCAGTAACGCTGCAGGTATCTCTACCAGTATCCGAGGCGGTGTGCAGCTTGACTCTGATCCTCTTTCTACGACTCTGTGAGCAAATATGACCAGCTTCGCCAAGGCATCGTTCGATGTGGCCGCCTATCTCCATTGTCGCCCGTAGGCCTCTTACCTTGCTTAATCCAATGGATCCATCTCTGACTCTCATTCCACAGCTCCTACCCACAGAAGGTATACTCCCTCATCTTATCGTATCACTCTGCCACCCGCTCTTCTCCTCAATGGGGCACCCTCCTCGACTTGGGATGCGGCCCAGGCTTCGTGGCGTCCGAACTCGCCCCGCGCTTCGACCGGACCATCGCCCTCGACCCTTCTGCAACGATGGTGTCCATAGGCCTCCAGCCTAAAGGCCACGATCAGATTGGTGGCAAGCAGATCCAGTACAAAGTGGGAAAAGGGGAGGACCTCGCAGCCGCTGGTATACAGGACAATAGCGTGGACCTTGTAGTCGCTGGTTCGTCTTGAGAGCTAATTCCGCCCATCTTCGAGAAGCACAGTACTGATATCCCTTTCAGGTCAGGCAGCGCATTGGTTTGATCATGCCAAGGTATGGCCTCAGTTGACGAGGGCCGTCAGGCCAGGCGGGAGTGTGGTGTACCTGGTAAGATTACCAATCACTCTTGATATAGTGCATCACGTCCTATGACTGACACTCGGCTTTTCTTAGGGATACGCCGAGATGCAATTTCCAGATTACCCCAACGTCACTTCCCGTTTCTCCAACTTCTCCTCCAACGTGATTGGCAAGTATTGGTCCCAGCCAGGCCGCTCCATCGTCGAGAACCTCCTCGACGAGGTGCCATGGCCTGCCACATCCACTCCAGTCTCTGCAGAGATCCAGCAAGCCATCGCGAAAGAAGGGGCGACAATATTTCAGGCCGATCAGAGTGGATGGGACCTATCTACTGCCGTCCGCGTTCGCCACTCTCCAGAATCTCCATTCCTGATGAAGCAAAGCTGGTCGTTGGCACAACTCGAAGGCTATCTCCGCACCTTCTCGGCCGTGCACGAGTACTTTGCTGCCAACCCCGAGGACAGGGCCAAGCGCGTCGGCCAAGGGCAGGAAGATTGGAAAGGCTCTCCCACTGGGGATCTTGTTGAGAGGACTGTGTGGGAGCTCAGACAAGAGCTGGAGAAATCAGGGGCGCTGAAAAATGGGAAAGAAGAGTTCGAGGTGGCATGGCCGTTGGTGCTGATGATGATCAAGAAGAAGAGTGCTGTATGATTTAGGGAGTGCGCGTCTGGGAGTCTGAGCTATATATCGTCTCATATGCATGTCGGCATTCTATTCACGTCTCTCAAAGCGTCGGATCTATCTCTAAAGAGTCCCAAGCTCTACGTTTTTTGCCCAGCAGAGCTTCGCACAAGTCGGCCTGTAGGTGGCTCCAGTACGACGGATACACGGGGATATTGGCCATTTCCGGATCTATCCGCTCAGCATCATCCTTCCTCCGGTAGAGCAGCATGCGAGACATGTACTCTGCGTTTTTTGGGTCCTTGTACATATTCTCAATGATGACTTTGCCCCAATTGTTCTCCAGCGCAGAGAGGGATTCGCTAAAGCTCAGACCTGGCGCTCCATGCAGGAAATCCTTTAGACTCGGTATGTGCTTCAAGGCGATTGTAGCGACCGAGGGTTCCTTCAACAAGGATGCAATGATGAAGGCGTCCCAAGAGGCGCCAGGTCCAGCCTTCGGCAGTTGCTCGAGCTGTTTCAACATCTTCTCATAAATTGGTCGCTTGACGCTCTGCCGTTGACAGAACGGCAGGAGCACCCTCAGCTCGTCAACTTTCAAGGGGAAAGCTCTATCTCCTGAGAGAAACGCAAACTCGAAAAAGCACGCAAGGTGGGCAGACGCAAGGTTCACCTCGATCGGGTCACCGCGGAAGGGCTGTCGGGCAGCCGAAGAGGGGAAGAGGGACTGGGGCGGCCGTGCGGAGGAGGAGGCGCTGTACGGCGGGGGTATGTCGAACATATCTTCAAAGATATCGCTGTTCAGGTTTAGCACGCATCCCTGTGCCACTGAGAGAAGAAGCCCCTACCTCACAGCTATCAGACGGTAGCAGTCAATGGCGAACAGGACGTTGTCGGAAGATAGAAGGTAAACATCGCCTTTCTGGAAACCCTCATGGTATGCTTGAGTAGGTGGGTCGGTAGAGATTTGACCCTCTGACATGTTCAGAAGACATTGAGTTTGTATCAGGAAATGAATGATGGAGATTCAAGTTGCTTGGCGCCGAAAGCGACGAGCTCGCAAGACCGACGTATGCTCGGGTCGTCAAGTCCGTCGGCGTCTGGCCACCTGTGGTTGAGCCTGCGCCTGCGGCCGCCTTTGCGGCCGCCTTTGCGGCGGTGGTCGAGAACGAAGTAGTGCAACCGGACAAGTTGAGAACATCGACGATGCCGCAACGATGAGGAGTACTGAGAACCAGATTGCAAGAGGAATATCAAACTTGTCCATAAGGCTGAATACCTTAGCTTTTCATACAAGAGTTGCGGCAATTTGTACCGGGCGCATACAAGAGCAACAGAGGAGCTAATATACTATGTATCATTCTCAGATCTAATCACGCATCCTGATTTGGCCTCCAGCCGACCAACAACTCTCTCAAGTCATCAGAAATCATTTTCTTCGCCTGCACCTTCTGCTCCTCTTCTCTGAGCGCCTCCGTTTCTTCCCGAGGCTTCTCGTTGGCCTCGACCTCCTTGCCCTTGCCCTTTCCTGTGACCCTCTGTCGTAGTTCACCTTGCTGAGGTTCTTCGGCAGTGGACTTGTCAATGTCTTCTACCATCGCTTGGAAAGATAGGAAGAGGACTTCCGCCTGCGCAAGGGTACTATCCAGATCAATCTACATGTATTATCAGCTTTGCATTCACAAGTGAGCAAGACAAGAACGCACCGTCCCACTGAGATCATTCGCATACTTCAGTACCTCATCAAACTCCACCAAATACCTGATGATCACCTCCCTATGGCTCTGCAATACGGCGAGTGCCACAAAGATGACAAATTGATTCGAGTAGTACCCCGTGAAGAGGTTCTCCCAAAGACGGGGGATGGTGGTGAAAGGGAATTCGCGCTTGAAAATGATGAGTATCCAGCGGAAGGTGAAAAAGAGGTTGAGGGAACCGGTACGCTCTGCAACACCGTTAATCATGGGACGCGGTGCTGGGAAAGCTGCTTACCAAGATGAACGTAAAGCTCGGGGTCCATGACTGCAATAAGCTGTTGCAGCTGACTGAGTTGCTTCTTCATGCCACTCTGGTCTCGCAAAAAGTTGCTCTCCTGTGTAATCCGTCAGCAGGAAACTACGATGGCTTGACCAGATACTCGCCATCATTTTCATCACTCCAACCAATCCCCAGAAGGAGTCTGCCTCATTGGCATTGAAAATGACGTAGATCGGGCTGAGGAGGTCGGACATTCCTTGCACATACCCAAGCTCTGGTGCGTATGTGTGGTATGTCATGAGAATCGTCCGCAGAGCAGCGATATGGTCTGCAGTGACATGTCAGATTCAATGAGACGCGAGGAAAAGGGACTGGGGAGACACACGGTTCAAAGGGGCCATACCACCCTCTTCATCTTCATCACCTCCATCCCCGTACTCAAGAACCTCGGTGGCGCCTTCCTTCTCATGCGCATTAGCTTTTGCCAAGTCGGACGGGACGGCGTAGATTGGCTGGTTGCGATCTGTCCTTCTGCAGTCGACCTGGATAACTGTCAGCAAAGCACCGGGGTCTTCCGAATATAAATAGCCTCACATCAATTCGATGCCATTCTTCACTCCACCCGACTTCACCCCTTCCTTCGTCGGCGTCGCCCTTCCACTTCCTCTTCAGCCCCTCATAGACCTGTCTCTTCCCTTCCCTCACTTCGCTTCTCTCTTGACGTCTCTTCCTCAGTCCATCAGGTGATGTGTCCTGTCCACCGAGGTGCCAGGGCACAATGGACAAGATCACCTCCCAGCCCTCTCGCAATGCTTGTCCATCGGCAGGAAGAGTCGAGAAGCCTCGACGGAATATCTGTTGCCTCACGAATAGCTCGTCCTTGCCTTCCTCCTCAAATGTGACCCAGTCTTGCAGGGTGATGGGATTCTGAGGCTGACGCGTTGAACTCGGTACAGGCCTCTTGGCGTATGATTTCGGCAAAAGAGAGAAAACGCCCAGGCTTGACGCAAGGTCTTCGTCAACATCAGTAGACGAGGTTGTCGGGGAAGAAGGGCGAATACGAGCCTGGGCAGCAAGTTCCTCGCGCCTGGCACGCTCACCCTCTTCGGCCACCACCCTCGCCCACTTTGCCAAATAGAGCCGCGCAGACTCAAACTCTGATGCGACATCGCTGCCGCCTCTTCCGCCATTCGCACTCTGTGATCTGCCATTACGTTCCCATTCTCCCGAGACATTCACCAGGGACTTGAAGGCTGGAGGGAGATGGGGTACGACAGGCTGTGCGAGAGGATGGGAGAGAAGCTGGGATGCCTTGCGGCGAGACAGGCTAGTGAGGCTGGAAAGACCTGTCAGGATGGTCTGCTTTGGGGTGAGGTTCTCGATACCGGCGAAACCGGGATAGACAGCGGGATAGTCAGCCTTGGGTGGGTAGTTGGCCTTCTGTGGAGGGTTGGTTTGCTGGGTTTGGTTGGGCCTTCGGGTGGGAATCGCTTCTGGCTCCTCGTCCAATACGCCAGCTTCGTGCACCTCGCGATCAGATCTGGTAGGGTTCACCAACCACAATTCAGCACCCATCGAGCGCTTTGCCTGTAGCAGGCGAGATCGAACCAAGATTGCTCGAGATTCAAGGAGAGAAAGGAGTGGCGGAAACCCCCATCTGGCTCTCGGTACAGGGCGGGCAGCGGGATCCGGCTGCGGTGAGGGTTTCGGTGAGGCAAGAAGCGGCGATTCATCGTCGTGAAAGTAGAGCGTTGGCAGAGAGACTCCACCAGTCAAGTTGATTGTGGCCGAGCCATACCAATGCGAAAGGCTGGGTGGATAGACCAGAATGCTGTATATGTCGGTGACGGGTATCGAGAACGCATATTTTTCCCCTTTCGGTGGCGGCACGGACACGAAAACGAAACCTGCTTTACGCTCAGCTATCTCCTCCCCCAGACTGTCGAGGCTAGCTTACCATCTTCTTCCGTATCCCCCTCATCTGCGTCGCCTAGCTTCTTGTATACGTTTCTATCGTGCTCGTCCATCCTTCCCAAGACCTCATCTGGGACCCAGGTGACAAGCAAACCCTCTCCCGCCACATTGACTGGTTCGCCTGTTGCTTCATCATCTCCAGGCTGGGGCTTTCTCGACTGGGTCTCTACTACGCCCAGATATCCCGAGATGTTGTCGGTCTTGAATGCTGTGGGATGTATAGCCACATGCGACTTGCAATACAAGAGCCTCGCCTTGCCCGCCGGTACATCCCCATTGGCGGACGAGGAGCGGGCAGACATGGGAGGGGTCGACGATGGGTGTAATATGTGGTCCAAAGAGGCAGAGGGGGTGGCGATGTGAATGTAGTCGCTGCTCTGTGAATTGATGGTAGTGAGTGAGTGGCGAGGGTACTGTTGGAGTGACTGACAAGGGAGCTCCTTACGTTATCGGGTGGGAGGCTGTCTGTGGTCATGCTGTGCTGGCAATTTGTGTCTCTTGACTTGACCAACGATCCAACATCTCGCTCAGAACTGCATAGCAAACAGAGTCCCGCCAGTGGTCCTCGTCGGCCCGGACTCGAAACCAATGACGACACGGCTTAACTCACCGCCCCTTTACGCCGGTGCAGCTGAGGACCAGAGGTTGAGCAGTCGCAGAGAAGGATGGACAGCCGCTGGTATGCTCAGTTGTACAAGGTGCATACAAGATAGGTGCTACAGCCTGATATTATACTTGTGCCAAGAAAAGATATATCTACACACTCTCCTAGTCCCGTAGGGGCTCCAAGAAGCTACAGATCACCAACCCAATCTCGCCGTCTTCTCCTTTCCCCACGAGCACCCCGTCATTCTCGACACCGATAGCAGGATAAGGGAACGCCGGAAGATCTTCGATACGGCCCACTTCATGAAGGATACTTGTACAGATGTCAGGCAAGCTCGACGGCGTTCCACAAGACTTACTCGATGAGATCTCCTGGCAGCATCTGCAAAAACTTTAGCCCTCTATATCGTCTGTTGCCCAGTTCCATCGGATCGCTATAAGCCGGTGATGAGCATGAAGTATTGCGACACAAGTCGGTTTCGCTTACAAATCCGCCACACAGGCACACTGATACAGCACTGGCTCATCTCTCCACCCATCTGACACATCCCCAGACTCAGCAGCCCCAGGGGGCAAGGTAGGACTGGCAAACGGATGCCCCGAGCTCCCTCTTTGAGAACCCCTCATAGGCATCGGGACATCACCTATACCCAGGCCGGTAAGGCCACTGAGAGAGATCTCAGAGGCGGTCGCCCCACCGCGCGAGTAAGGATGCCGGTCACCAGAAAGCACACCGAGGTCTGGAGTTCGAGAGGTAAAGTACCCGCTGATACCACTCCTGGGTGTGCCCATCTCTGGTGTCTTGCCGAATTCGGGCGTCCTTCCGCTGAAGCCGAAACCAAAGCTCAGGTTCGGGCTCACGAGACTACCATTCGTCAAGGTTGGACTTGGGGGCTCGCCACCAGAGGGTGGCGGATGAGGCGACTGCCTGGGCGACACCGTGAGCGAGTTCGTAGGAGAGAGGCCTAGTCCCTTGAAGCCTTCAATGGCTGTATTCGGGATCTGTGGTAGACCCCAAGAGTGACGTGAACTTTCACTTGTTGCAGACGAAGACGAAGGCCTCAACCCACTGCCTTGTCGAGTGTGGGTAGGTCTCGAAGGTACCGACTGAGGCACGACTGACTTGGAGTTGGATCGGCGAAGGAGATTGAATCTCGAGCCCGTGCTTTCTCTCTTTTCCTCTTTGCCTCCAGGGCTCGTTATGACGAAAGAAGCGGAAGACACAGAGTCTCGCGGACCTGACAGTCGGTCTCCTCGAGCTGAGCCAAAGAACGGACTGGTAGGAGAAGAAAGAGCATTATTTGATGATGCAGAGTGTCGAAGAGTAGGGGAAGGCAGGTCCGTCGAGTTGGTGAGGGACGTGGTTCTGCTTCGTGGCCGATTGAGACCCATGCGAGCGTCCACATGCGGTGGTCTGTAGGCTGCGATGGGTCAGGTCGACTTCATCCGTGAACAGCCAGATGCACTTACAAGACTGAGTGCATTGGAATTTGTCCAACGCAGCAGCACACCCCTTCCAACACTCGTACCAGGCCTTCTCCAGGTCGTCTCCAATCAACCGCTCATCCATTGACCTTCCACCCTCAACACCCTCGTATATCCCAACACCGATGGGCGACTTGACCCAGACCAAGCAAAATTCCCGAAGTCTTGCACGAATATTGGCAAAGTATCGGGCCTGCGCGTTGGCAAAACCGACAACAGCGATATCGAGTATCCTCATGCACCCTTCCAGGAAAGCGGGGAGTTCCTCCAAGAGCTGCTCGTGGAGAGCTACGAATTCTTGGGCGTTTTTGATCACATGAGGCTCGAGGGCCACTAGTTTCTTTGTCAACGGAGCGGAAGAGTGGGAGTGGTATCTATTGTAGTCGGCATGCAATGATGACCGTTTGGTGAGGACCTTTGAGGGGTTGGTCATAGACTTGAGTAACGTAGAGAGAATGGGAAGGACTTGGGATTTGACTTCCTCGCTCTATCGCACATCATCAGTCTTTGTTGCTAGACGGACAATGAGACTTACCAGCTCGGACCAAGCGCTGTCCACCAAGCCATCCACCACATTTCTCATTTCCAACACCCTATGATCCGCCCGATCACCCTCCTCCAGCCTCCCCACATGGTCCCATGCTCTCAACACAGCATCCTCCGTTCTCAAAACTTCCTTTGCAGAAGCAGTCCAGAGGAGCATATCCTGTCCAAGGGTTTTGAGGGAAGTGTTGTATATCTGGAGGCGTGCTTGGAGAGTCTTGAGAGCATGGAGAGAGGAATTCGATAGTAACGTTGATGCCGTGGGGGCTGCAGATACGGAAGATGCCAATGTTGCAGAGGAAGCAGAAGCTGGGATCGAGCCTTTCTTGAAGCGCTTCAGTCCCAAGAGCTTAGGCCCTTGTGGCTTTGTCTCTTTCTTGTCCGTAATAGCTGCTTTCTTCACGGCTGGATCATTACTCAGAGCCATCTCGACCACCTCCTTTCTTCTCCGCCCTTCGTCCACCTCTGCAGCTAGTTTTCTCGATTCGCTTCCAGCCTCTCTGATCCCAAAGTAATCACCATGCACAGGTGTCGTGACCTTGCCCAGATCCTCGAACAAAAGCGGGTACTTTGTCAAGCGCTGGACCGGCTTGATGAGCATGGAATCGAGGTTCCACGCATGGGTGTGCGGCGAGATGACAGCCCACTGGGCTTTGAGATGGACAGCGTGGAGAGGAGAGGATAGCAAGGTTTGTAGGTGTCGGGAAGCTGAAGGCTGACGGGAACAGTAGTAGTTGTACAGTGGTCTCAATTTAGGCACCTTACGAGCAAGTCAGCTAGGACCTCTTTCGAAACAGAGACGAGACACACCATGGCAACAAATACTTGTCCCAGCCTATCACTTCCTCTCTCGCCCTCTCTCTTGCCCCCACCCTCTTCCTTCTCATCTTCCTCCCCCAACGCTTCCTCAAATCTTGTCGCCAGCTCATCTGCCACAGCCGCCAGATGATCCAGATTCAAAAACACCGCCTTTATGTCTGCGGGTGACAACGGCTTGCCAACTGGTGGAGCCATCATACTCAATGTCTTTGGGTTCTGGCTGGTCGAATTGAGAGATTCGCGTGATTTTGCCTTATTTGAGAAGTAGCTCATGTTGAAACCATCAGAGGGGCTTTTGGGGATACCAGTGGCGCTCGGCGGGCCTGCCGCGCTGGCCGTGCTAGACCGGCTGGTCTCGGCGGTCTGATACGTGTAAATCGAGCTTCTCTTCGAATGCCCTGGACGAGTGGTCGTCGAAGGCGTACCAGGAGTGAGGCTGCCGCCAGAGGATGTCGAGGACGAGAAAGACACCATACTATCCGGTCTTGCACCACCTATTTGGAGGTTGAGAGGCAACATGAAGGCATCTCGGACCAATGCCAGATCTTTCGCATACGCCCTTTCACTCTCAGCAATCTCTCTCAGAACATGACTACGCTTTGACTTTGCCGTCTGGGCAGCGGAAAGCAGAGACGAAAGTGGCTCCTTTGATGTTTCCGCGCGTTTCTTCCCCAGTCCCGCACCATCTCCTGTTGGAGGGGTGATAGTAGGGAACGAGGGGTCACGGAGGATGGGAAGCGAAGGGCTCTTTGCAGGCGACCGTTCTTGGGGAATCGAAGCCAGGGGTGTCGAGGTGGTAGGAGGAAGATGACGTGAAGTTGTATTTGGTGTTCCAAATGAGGATTGTCTCTCGAATGAAGGCCGTGTCTCTAAAGAAGGTCTGTTGACGTACGGCAAGTCGTTCTCGGATGATATACTAAAATTGGGCCTAGGCAGAGATGAAGATCTCTTGAGTGTCCGATTAGATATGACCGTTTCGCAGGACAGAAGACACGTACGCGATGTCCCTTCTCGCCCTCGTGACTGAACCGCCTTTGTCTGTCTCCCTCCTTCTCCTTCCCCTTCTCATCCTTCTTCTTGCCCCAGCCCCCAACATGGATATGGTCCATCACGCCGGAAAGTGGCCTTCTTCTATGTCCCTCGTGACCATTGGGCCTCTCTGTTCCCAATTTCCCATTCGGTGAAGGTTGAGTGGCAGACGACGTGGACGCCGTGAAAAATCGGCTCTCGGCCGAACGAGGCGTTGTGGTACCTTCCGTACCCCAGCTCTTGGCCGACCCAGGGGCCGAATCATGATTCGAACCGGAAGCCGACGATTGAGAATAGATGGAAGGCGCGGTGAGCATGGTGAAGCGGATCTCATTCTGCGACTGCGAAGATCGCCGCCGGTCGTCTGACGGTGAGATGGGTGAGGTGGGGCTTTCGTGTACGATCGGGGAAGCCCTCTCGGCAACGGACAAGGATCGACGTGAGTCTGTCAGTGCAGGAGGGGAATAGGGTGCCAAAGGGCTCTTGATGGGGCTTTCGACCGTAGAGGCCTCGGTCATCCGCTCCATACGAGTGGCGGCCGATAACGGTGTTCCCGCCACTGCCGTGACACTCTCCATCGAATCCACTCTCCTCATTCCTTCATTCCCCACGGGATTTTCACTCTTGTGGGGCAATCTAGGCGGCGTACTGGCCTGACTCCTTTCCTCGCCCTCACCGCCCGAATTCCGCGAGCTACTACTGACCGCGGTTGATTGCCCGCTAAAATTGCGTAGCGGGCTCTTTGTGGGTACGGGAGGCGTAGGTAGAGAGGCGATGGCACGGTGGAGTTTGGCGGAAGAAGGTGGAGCAGGTGGATTTATGCGAAGGTTTGGGGATTTGACAGAAGATTTGCGAGGAGAGGGTTCTTGAATAACGGTTGTGGGAATATTTTGTGATAATGGAGAGACACTTCGTGAGTGTGACGCTGAGCGAGATAACGATGGGGAAATAGAGTCTCTCCGGAGGCCAGTATGACCACTGGTGCCATTAACGCTTAAGGAGCTCGCCGAGCTCGACCGACTGTGAAGGACGGGTCGATGTGACAACTGCCGCGAAAGATCAGAAGGAAGCACGACACTGCCGAGTGTAGGCGCTTCATCAGAGTCGACAGATACTGAGGAAGTCAGACAAAGCACACTATAGGTATAGCAAACGACATACCAGGCTCTGCGTCTCGTGTTTGATGTTGCGGACCAGCAGCACTTGGGGGGCGAGAGATTGCAGGTGATTCAAGATACACCGTGCTTCTCGCATCCCCAAGACTAAAATAGCCGTCCACTATTGAATCTGTTCTTTCCCCGTCTCCGTCTGAGCGTGCCACGGGCGACGTGAGCGGTTTGGTAGTCGGCGAAGGGGTAAAATATTGACTGGAAGCGGCTGATGGTGGAGTTTGGGTGAAGGAGCTTTGGCGAGACGCAGCTGAAGGTGGCGACTTGACACGTAGTATCCGGTCTGCACTTCCAGCCCTAGCCATGCCCTCCGACTTTTCTGTTCGGCGGCGTAGTGGTGGCATACGTCTTTCGGGTGTCACGCCAGATATGGATATTGAAGGCCGCAGCTTTGTCCTGTTCGGGGAGTAGCCAAAACCAGAGTGAGATGACACGTCTGAGCGAGGCGAAAAATCATCAGGCTCTGGCTGGAAGCTTGAGCTGCCATCGCGTGGCAAGCTGATACTGTGCGGCAGCCTGCTGGCAGATGAGATCCCCTGGCCTCGCTGCCGGATGCTACCCGTCTCGCTCGCTCTACGTTCATCACGGGGGCTGCCCAAGCTCAGGTCACGTGGCTTGGTTCGAGTTGTAGCGGTGGATGTACTGGCCACAGGCTGGGCAGCCTCGGATGGCGGCCGATATGAAGGTGAACTGCGATTCGAGCTCGGCGAGTTGCGCAAGGGGTTTTTACGAGGCGACTGTGGGGGCGTTTGGGAAGGGAGGGCTGTTGACGAGGATGCTGGGCTGGAAACGATCCTTGTGGGGATGGAAGACCCCGATCTGGCTTCGAATCTCCTGACGGTGTCTGAGACTGAGACGGATCTGGGGATGGCGGACTTGGGCGGTGATTGGGCGGGCGAGGACATCGTGTGCTGTCAGCCCGGGACCATGGGCGGTGGCGGTGGCTGATGATTGCTAGTAGGTCAAACGATTATTATAGCAATGTAGAGTAGAATGTCCACTAACCACTTGCTGGTACAGGCCCAGGCCCGGCGCGGCAATGTTGTTGTTGAGTATTCATTACGTAAGTGAATCTTTCCCTCCATGCAACAACATCTAAACAAGCACTGTATAGTAGTGACTATGCTGTTTGTGCTGATTTATGCTACCCGTAAAGCCCAAAACCGGGTTACTACCTACTATGTACCAGAATATGGTAGCGATTGTCGGGCAGGTATGGCAGAAACCAATACTCAAGTGCAACGCATAAGCAGCGCCCGCGGCCCCCGTTTTCCGCAGAGGACACATAGGCAGAAATACATAGTGGGAGTTGCTTGAGAGCTTGAGTACTACTTAGTTGACCCGTTGACACTGTACTCTGTAGATATACGGTAACCAAATCTAATGACAGAATACAGGGGTTGGTCCGCCTTGCCCAACGTCAGCAGCCTATAGCCAGCCGGACCGCCTTCTGGTGGGACGTGCTGCTCCCTCTCCTGAAATGTCTCTTGAGTCATCAGCAGTCCGCTGACTGATGATACGCTACGACTTCCTTAGTCTGCCCTTCATATAGTCTTCCAAGCCCATCTGGCGCCCTGTGGCACGATTTGATGACTTCAGCCGTTACTATATCCTTTGAGAACAATACTCGTGTACCCATGATCCTTTGTGGCTGGTGACTCAACATATAGGAATGCCGCCGTTCATCGTCATGACTGTTTCAGAGACACTTTTCCCACCCACCATCTCTTTACTGGCAACTTGATCTCATCTTCACATCACTTCATTTACGACCACAACAACACCATGGCCGACGACGACGTGACAGGGACGAATACGGATACTGCAACGCCGACAGACGCAGCAGGCCAAAAGAACTCTGTAGCAAATCAAGAGAGCAAAAAGGAGACCCGCACTCCTGAAACAGCAGAATCGGGGAACAGCACCACTCAATTATGGAAGCAGGGTGGGTCTTATGTCATGATTGTTGAGGTGGATCGGAGAAGGTGAACATGATGCTGAACTTTCGATTTGAACCTCCAGAGTTCTCGGAATGGGCCAAGAAAACACGGTCAAGCTTTCAGACCACCTGGGATACCACCAAAAGTAAGGCCAAATCATACCTGGACTCCACCAAATCTTTCGGAGACAAGTCAAGGACAGCAATGAGTAACACTTGGGACTTTGCGAAAACGACTGCCAACTCGGCGTGGTCGAAAGCCTCTTCTTTTACGAGTGAAACGTGGGAAAAAATCAAGTGCGCTTTTGAATGGGTAGGCCCGCCGTGTCTCTGTGAAAATCGGTAGAGTGTCTGTTTGCTCATACTTCATAGGCTGTCGAAGGGAGAAAGAAACCGAGACCGGCAGCAGATACCGGCACCGACGCCACAGCTACAAACGACGCGGATTCCAAGGCCCGACATGAATCATCAGGGGAGACCGAAGCAAAGTCCGCTGAGCCTTCCACCAGGGGCGACAATAGCGACATAAAGGTGAGACGAAGTCAGATCCATGACTATCATTATATTACTCTTGACCTTTTGAGCTGGGTTTGCTGACTCTCCTTGTATGATAGAAGACGGACGCTGAAAGCAATACAAAGGAAGGGAACGATAGCTCATGATGGATTGAATTGAATCACTGGTGCGCTGACACCGAGAGCGCGGCATAGCAGCCCAGGATGTCCAGCAGAAGCGCCTGCGCATGTAGAAATGGAAGAAGAGGGGTGCGGTCCGGAGTTCGAGTTCCTCTTATCCCAGCTAGGTTTAGGACAGCACTGTTAACAACTCATATTGGGAAAGAGAAGAAGAGAGTTGACCAAAGCCTCTCATCAGAAGTTGTTGATTCATGGGTATCGTCTTGAACTCGTGTTAGCGAAGGTCTACCACACCCCGCAACATATCGATGGGAACCAGGTCGAAAGAAAGGAGTTTGTGGGGTTTAACCAAACTTCGAGCAAGTAACCGAAAGGGCAAATATGTCAGATACATTGTTTCACATACGGATACAGAGTCTCGCCCTTGCTAGCGATTATGTACAACTTGTGTGGCCATGGGACCCATCACGCGGACGACGCAGTCTACCACGGGATCTCTAGCGGTCCCGGCTTGCTTGCGACGTCTTTCCCAAGGACTTCTTCTGCGTTTCCGATACCTTTCGCGCCCACTGATTCGAACGTCGTCAGCATACTTCAAAAAACTACCCATATGGTGTTGCCAAGCCGAGGTGATAGGGGTGCGGGGGGAGAAGGAGGGGAAGGTACACTCACAAGGCGCCCAATGCTTCCCGCTTTGACTCGGACTGAGTTGATTGACAAAATCGGCAAAAGGTTTGGCAGCTTCCTCCGGGGTGACAGCGCCCATCTTGTCGTAGAACTTTTCGAACCCAGCGTTCTTGGTCATCTCTGGATAAATGTATCAGTAAACTTCATAGTCTCGCTTCTTGTGCAAAGTGCTCACCTGTCTTCAAGAACCCAGGCTGTATGACAAAAGTCAGTCGTTGTCAAGACCCCACTGACGCACAACTCACATGAATCATAGCAATGGGAATCCCTCGCTCCTTGAGGTCATAGCTTAGCAGATGTCCCACCATGTTTCCGGCAGCTTTGGAGCCATGATGGCCAAACATGCCCCCGCCTTCGCCCTCGGTGCGTAGAGTGATGGAACCACCCTCTGAGGTAAGGAGGGCAATTTTGGCGTCGGGAGTGAAGGACGAGGCAAAGAGACTGTTCTTAAAAGTCAGTAATCATGATAGCAAGCCAAGACTGTTATATGACATGAATACTGACAGTTCTTTGATGACAAAGACGGGTGCGATGGAGCAGACTGTGTACATGAGAACCTGTCCCTCCCAGTCCAAGTCCTCGAGAGACTATTGCCAGCCTATCAGTAGGACGTGGTATCCGGGGATGGCCTTTTCTCACCTCTGGCTTCAAGACACCCGCCACATACACCACGATCTGCACAGCAGCACCCTGCAGTCCACGAACAATCTTCTTACCGCAGTCCTCTTTGGCAACGTCGACGTCTTCGATGACATTGACGCCTTTGGGGAAAGTGTCGGATGGGGATTGGCCTCGGACGGTGGCATAGACGTTGGAGGGAGGGATGATGGATGCGTAGTGCTTGACTAGAGCGAGCCCGAGGCCCCTGGAGGCTCCGACGATGAGAGCGGATTGAGGCTGAGTGCTCTATTGGACAGTGAGCTTACATTCCCCGTGCTGGGCATGAGGCTACCTACAGGCATGATGATGTCTGTCACTTTTGTCTTGTTGTAGATGTATACTGACGCAGAGGTTGTGGGGCGGACACGAGATTTCTTATATATGGAGCGGTCGGGTAAAGTGGAGGCATGACGTCGATATCGCGTGCTTGTCTTCCCTTGTACAATACTTGTGCAAAGAGCCATTCAATTGTCACTATACTTTGCATGCTAGATGAATTCATGATGCCCAAAAGGTTGCAGGGTATCTATTGATTTGATTTGCTTCTTTCGACTACTTATTTCTCCTGTAATGTATACAACATCTATTGCTTCTCGTCTACCCCAGACAAGCCCCGCGACGTCGGCCTTGCAGCGTCTAGCGGTGAGAGCCTTGAGAGGCGCCAGGGGCTCGGGTGTCGCCTAATCCACGGGCAGGGTTCTTGTTGATCTTGCCGCTGTGGGCAAGGTCTCCCTTGTGCAGCTTGCCGTTTTCGAGGATGATCACAATGGCGGCCCTGACAGACATATCAGCAAAGGTCCATTATAGTTACATTAAAGGACTCACTCGACAGACTTGTCCTTGACATTCTTGTCGTCACCAAAGAAAACATTCTCGACCTCTTGTTTGGAGATGGCACCGAGAGAACCAGTGTGTCCAGAGGTGGCAGACTTGAACTGTAGACAGGGTCAGCCGTTGTCAAGAGAAACACCCTTTGTCGCCGAGCACCTGACAAGAGGAGAGTCAAGACATACAATTGAAAAGATACCGAGGAAACGGGAAAGAGCAATGTCCTTGGCGCCTCCCTTCCAGGCTTCGTACTGCACAACCGTCAGCATGAGCACTCAGGGACCGCACGGCAGCCATAAAGTAAGCCCGTGACACTTACCTCGGCGACATCGTCAACAAAGACCTGGTATTCGTCGGCGTGCTCGCTAGACGAAGGTCAGCTATGGATGGAAGCTGCTAGAAGGGCCGGGTAGGGGGCTTACTTGGGCTTGTAGAGGACAGCGTTGGCGACTTCAGACATGATGTGCGTGTGGTTGTTGGTGTTGTTGGTGTTGATAAAATTGCTTGGGTATGCAGTTGAAAAGTGTTGATATGCAGGTTGATGGGGAAAGAAAGGGAGAGATGGAGCAATTCGGGCCCTTATATACCCCAAGCGTGATCACCCGCCACGTCCTCCATGATGTCATTCCACGTGGGATTACATAACTTGGCAAGTAGTGACGTTGAGGCTGGCGGCTGTTGCTTTATTCCCCTTCGTTCAACCTCTCCTTTGGCTCAATGCCAGACAGGAGTATGAAAGGGCTCTCGTCGTATATGCTACATGCAGTAATTGGACGAGTATATGTAGGCTGTCGCGCAACCTTTGTATCGATACACCCCGACTCGATCCCGCAAGGCCTATGCAAAGCTGGCGCGAAGCTCAGCATCATCCCAGCATCATCCTCTAATCGAATACACCTTTGGCGACGCTTTTGCTCACAGCTCACACATCGTCCTCCGACCATGGCTACTCCAGAGGCCGACTCCACCACCATTCCATGGTGTGTTGTATTCCTTTGCCAGCCAACGACTCGCTGCAAAGACCATCTCATCTGGCGAGGCTCGTCCAGACCAGACGGGCCGCTTGGCGATCCCGACTTTGCTTCTCCCCGATGCCATTCCTTGATATCCAGCTATCTTCCTCTTCTGCACGGCAAATGGGTCCGTGCCGTCGATGGAAAGCCTCGACATTGCACGTACAAATGGCGCTCAGCCTATTGCAGCGACCCCTTTGCCAAGGACGCTCAGGCCGGAGAAGTCAAAAGCACACTCTACATCGAGACCAGTGATCAAGAGGTCAGCCCAAAGGGAGATGATATCAGACTTATCTTGCCCCACGAGAGCGGATATCTGGGATTGCTCACAGATAGTCGTCCAGACTTTGCCGAGGCGATGAAGAGACCTCTCCCTAGGTTCAGTGATCTAGAGCCAAAGTCATGGCTTGAACAGTTTGGCGTGTACACATTTGTCGCCCAGGCAAAGCTGATTTGGAGGGACGACGGGGGAGTCGAGCGCGAGAGTATCGTGGACGTCATAGGGGAGAGCTGTCTCTCGCTCGAGCGTACCAGAGCTGGGATCGTAATTAGGCGGCCGGGACCAGGACGCTCATCTGACTAAGGTCAATGCAGCACGGACAAAGCTCCTAGCTGCACTGATCAAGGGTCACCGAGACGATGAGAGAGAGGTGCGATTAACTGATTGCTAAGGGGTGCGAGTTGCATCGAGTGAAGTTGCTATGTGCAGTAAATCAGCCTGGCAGCCACGTATACTTGTATACTCGTATGAACAAACACAGCAAAGATCAGGCGAATGCATAAGTGATTTGAGAAATGAGACTCAGAGAGCAGCAAGCGTAAATAAGTGGCGACGCAGAATGCCGCTTCTCTGATTTGTTTTGGACTTTTGAGTCTCATTCTCCATATATCATCACAATCAGAACTATCTTACACGATGCGTCCTGCACTGCCCGCCATCTCTCGAATCCTCTCGCGTCCATCCGCCATCCCACTCCGATCGTTCGCCTCCCAATCCACCCCTTCGCCTCTCCAATCCAGCGCTTCTGCGTCACCTCCCGGCGGTCCTCAAGCACCTCTCGAGTACTGCTCAGCCCTCGTCAAAAAGCTCGATCCGGAGGCTTGGCTATGCTCGTACTTTTGGCCTGGGAAGGAAAGAGCTTGGTGGCTAGCATGGAGGGCTTTCAATGTAGATTCTTGGATCTTCTGAGTGTAGTATGGCGGACTAACGGATACGTAGCTTGAACTCCATTCCATCAGTACCACCGTGTCACAGCCTGCTCTGGCAGCTATCCGCTTTCAGTTCTGGCGTGACACACTAAAGACTATCTTTGCTACCAATGCCTCAAGCAGCAATGTGCCGCAACATCCTGTGGCAGTTTTGCTGGCAGACATGAAGAGGCATAGGCCGGTGCAGAGATACTATCTCAGCCAAATGATCGATGCGAGGGTATGTCATGCTACAATATCTGTTAAACATCTACTGAACAGACACATCTAGGCCAAAGCTCTCTCACTTCCCCCGTCCGCCTCCACTCTTGAAAATCACCTACATACCCACTCCCCTCTGTCCTCGGCTCTCCTCCTTGGACCTCTCCCCCTCGTCCTCCCCCCTACCCACTCCGAATCAGCCCATCTCGCCCACACCCTCTCCCACCTTTCCACGCTTCTCACAGTCGTCTCCATGCTTCGTAATTTGCCCCTGCTCGTTTCCAGCAAGAGACAGATCAATCTGCCGGCGGATCTGTGCGAGAAGCACGGCGTGGTGGAGGAAGAGCTTTTGAGGAAGGGGGCCGAGGCAAAGGGGTTTAGGGATGTGTGCTGGGAGGTGGGGACGAGGGGGATGGATGAGTTGATCACGGCAAGGCGGGACTTGAAGAACACTGGGGGCAAGGTTATCCCGGGTAGTGTCATGCCGCTCTTCCTGTCAGCTGTAAGCGCCCCTCGTATTCTTTCCCCGTCGTCAAACTGACATGATGAGTACAGGTCCCAGCGGAAAACTACCTCCAGAGGCTCGAGAAGCTCGACTTTGATGTCTTCCACCAAGACTTGCAAAAGCACGACTGGCAGCTCGCTCCAAAGATTTGGTGGAGGTACCAGACTGGCAAACTCTAGGATCATATTGACCACGTTACAAAACACCATTCATCGGCATATACACTGTATAATTATGCATCGGCTCCAGCGACAATACCACGGGCGGGAGAATGGTCTACGAGGAAACGTCGGGTGTCGACTTGAACACAAGTTTGTCTGCCCAGAAAATACGATTCGCCCGACTGGTCGCTTCCAAAGTCTGCCACTGAACGCTCATCCCCAGCCCGCTTTCTTTCATCTCGACTCTACTGGAGTGATCCTGCCCCCATTCACCATCTACAGCCATCACATCGTCCGCCCCCTTGACCGTCTTTCCTTCCCTCCTCATCCGGTCTCTCCTCGGCCAGTCCCGCATTTCCTCCTCCCCCTTCTCGCCATCTTCCGCCCAGATCAAGCGGACCCCTTCATCTTTCGCTTGAGAGGGGTTGACAATATGGCGCGTGGCTATTGGGCCTTCTGCGTCTCGTACCTGAGATACATGTCAGCCTCAACATCAATATCAACAAGGACGCGGGGGTTACGAGGCCAGAGATGAGGTCCAGCAAAGCATTCAAATCATCTCTCTTATCTGTCTCCAAAACCACCTCTTCTCGGCATCCTTTGTATCCTCTGCCTTTTCGCGTCTTGCTCTTCTGTCCTCCCGGGCCCCTAGGGGAATAGGGCAGCACGATGCGATAGGTCTGGAGGAAATAGTCGCCAGGGCCGTAGATACCTATGTAACTCGGCTTTATGATTTCAGTGAGCACTTGTAGAACCATCAGACGAGACAGCATATCTTACCTTTTCCGAAAGGACACGTCGGATGAAATGAGCTACCAAGTCGCCTTCCTCTGATTTATCGTCAATAGGCCCTGGGGAGCGGTCGGCAGAAGGAACACGTGAGGACATCGTCCTAGAATAATTAGTCGATGTTGATGGTAAACATGCAAACCGTGTGTCATTTACCCACTCGCGCTCACATACGGATTATTCAGCAGCTGTCATTGGAAACGAAAGATAGTCGGTGGCGCTGGGTTCCATTCCATTCTGGGAAGCTCGAGCACTTCATACTCCGATGTTTGGCCGAGAAAGCCGGATTGTCTCGACATGTACCATTGACTCACCAGTCACCACCGTTGGTGTGCACAGTGGACTTACTCGAGGAGAAATGCCTTTGAAAGCCCGCGATAATCCCAGATACCCTTTCACGAGAATATCTCAATGGTGCCTCAATTAGCCGATAATCCGTAGAGGCCGGAGCAGACATTGGCGCGGCCAAGAGATATCTGCACCAGGGGTCATTTCGTATCATCTCAAGTGACATATAGTATACCCCATTGGGAATATGTAATTAGCAGAATACGACCCTCATCGTCCTACCACCTCATTCAAACGCAAACGAGCTCTGTTACGTCCTCTTGGGTTTCTTGTTGACCTCTTCAGGTTTGACGGGGTGCAGCATCACCTTGTTGACCGTCTGTCCTGAAGGAGGTACCCCACCGTGGCCCTTGGACCAGTCGTATGAAAGTGCGCTGTGAGGGCGTGTTAGTACTCGGGAAGGGGTGAAGGGCAGGTGGCCGAGATGGGTGGGACTGACTAGGCAACGATCTCGTGGGTGCGGTTGAATGCGCTAGCAACGATGGGCGTGCCAAAGCGCGGTGGACGGACATCGGTATCTCCATTGTTCAATTCCTTGCAACTGAACGCTGCTCGATATCAGCACAGTCTCATATTCATCAATGCAAAAGGCCTACTTTTCAGCTTTGTTCTAGAGATACCGTCCCAGAAAGTAAGACTGCCATCTGATCCGCCGGAACAGAAAGTGCCCTGCACTTTGTGAAAGGTGATGGCGTTGATGGCAAAGACGTTCTGGGAGCCGGTGACGGCGGGGGTGCGGGGCATGGTGCCGGTGGGGATGTCGTATCGGTGGCATTTGAAGGAATAGTTGCGCTTGTCGTCTTCACCTGGGTACCTGAACAGAGTCAACTGGGAAGGAGAGTGGATAGAGAGGACCTACTGGATGGCAATTCGGCCTTCTATGGATCCGACGGCAAAGGCGTCTCCTGTAGGGAAACAGCTGACAACACGTGTCTGCCACTTCAATGGTGACTCGATGCTCTGTAGCGCATCTATCAGCAAAGGTCCCCTCCGATTTCAATGACGAGCTGACCTTGAAGATGGTGGTGGGGTTGGAAAGGTTGATAACGTGCAAACGACGGTCACCAGTAGCGACGACCAAGAGTTGTTGGGCAACATCCATAGAGTAAGCACGGTCAGAAAGGTCGAGCGTAGCGATAGGGTTGGGCGATCTCAGATCCCAGTACTGTTCCAGCATCAGCATCCACCACTTCATCAAAAACTGGAGGAGAAGCGCACCTTCAGCTTTTTATCCCACCCCGCCGTGATCAAGACCTGCCCACTACCGGGGACTTCGGCAAACTGTATACACTTTATCGGTGCGTCGTGTTGGGCTACTTGTTGAGCTTGACCAGTAGCGACATTGTACATTTGCGCAGAGTTGTCGCAACCGGCCGAGAAGAGGTATTGACCGTCCTACGGCTGTCAGCCAGCTATACAAACCAGAGGCAGAAATGTGCTTACTGTTGACCAGCAGAGGTCGAGAACAGGGCCCTGGTGGGAGTACATGGCTTTCCCTTGACTTTGGCCTTGCGAGTTGACATCGTATAACCGCACCTAGCCCAGACTCATCAGCGCTCTCCATCCTGACATCATTCCAAGACGCACATTGTTGTCCCAGCTTGATACAGCAAGGATGTCTGCAGTAGGAGAAAACTCGAGGGCGGAAATGGAGTCTGTGGGAGGGTTGGCGAGCTCGATGTCTTTGGAGGGGGGGCGGAAGGAGGAGATCATGGTGGACGCTGCGCGCTAGGCGAGTTTTCGGCGGATGGTTCTTGGCGTCGGTGGCGTAGAAGGGTGTATGGGGGTTAGTGGGATAAGGAAGAACGCAAGAGCTGAGTGGATGGAAGAGATGGACATATTTGGTGGACGCGCAAGAGGAGAGATGGTTTGGGCGGGCGTGGGAAAGTGTGCAGAAAAGTCTGTCTCTTCTGTAATTCAGTGGTGATTTCTCATTCGCATATCCACCATGGCTTCCCTCACAGAGCTCTTCCAGTTCCTCGACTCCCAGAACCCCTCCGCCAGGCAGCTCGCCCTCCAGAACCTCGTCGGACACACCCCCAAGACCGCCCCTGAGCGACACATCTTCATCCCATCTTCCTTTGCCGGGTCCGGAGCGACCGGTGGCGGTTTGGTGCCCAACAAGAGGAAGGAAGGGACTGAGGAAGATGAGATCAAGCTCAAGGCGCTGAAAGACTTGACGCTGCTCTGCATGGACCAGGGCGTAAGTATCTATTGACCAATGGACGGTGACAGACGCTGATGGAATGTCACAGACTATTGCCCACGATGCCTTGTCTGCGTTGGTAAACCTCTCAGACACTTTGGCCGTTGCCAAGCATATCGCATACAAGGATTTCCTCGTTTGGCTTGTGTCATACACTGCTGTATGTCCTTGAAGGCTACATGCCGAAACGTGCTGACGAATTCCACAGTGGACCACATCTCCCCTCTCTCCCCTTACCTCAATGCTTCTGTCCAACATCACCTCGCACCCCAGCCTCATCCCCCTCCTCGCCAACCTGACCATCCCCCTCATCCCCCTCCCCAAATCAACCCACTACCCTCCGTACTATCTCCCCGCTTCCGGCTCGTCTTCCTCGACCATCCACCCCGATTTCCGCGATCCTTCTCTCGGACTGCCGCCCAATGCCGAAGTGGGTCAGGAGCCCGAGAGAGAGGTCGAGGCGATCAGGGCTTTGGTACAGGCTTTCGAAGATGGTGCTAGTGAAGGTGTAAGAGATGCGCAAGGGAAGAGGAAGGGTGAATGCCATTTCCTGGCTTCCGTCTTTGCCAACATCTCCATGGCCCCCGTCACCCGCCAACTGCTCCTCACCCCTCGCCCGCCCTTCCCCCAACCAGCCGAAGCTCAGCCTTCAGAGGACGATGAGCCTTTGCTGTCCAAAATTGTCGTCTACACTGGTCATCCGGATCTGATTAGACGTGGTGGTGCCCTTGGGTGTATCAAGAATTGTGCCATGGACAGGGCTAGTATGGTGTGGCTGCTGGCATCTGAAGGTATGTTTATCGAAAACAGCCAGGTGGAGGGAGACTGACCTTGTGTAGACGATCGAGTGAGGCTTCCTTCAGATCCCAGCCGCATGATCAAGGGTGTCGATGTCCTCCCCTGGGTGCTCGCTCCCCTCATGGGCCCCGAGGAATACGACATTGAAGTGAGTCAACCCACTGCATACTCTATATAAAGACTGACTCTATGACCAGGACATGGAGAAGCTTCCCCCGACTCTTCAATTCCTTCCTCCCGAGAAGGAACGTGAAAAGGACACCGTCCTCCGTATGATGTGTGTCGAGATTCTTCTCCTCTTGGCTACCACCTATACCGGGCGTGAAGCTCTCCGGGAGCGTGGTGCCTACTTTGTCGTGCGAGAGCACCACAAAGTGGAGACGGACCAGCAGATCAAAGACTCCATCGAGAGGTTTGTGGGCTTGCTGCAGAGGGACGAAGGGAGGGAGAGCAAGGCTGACCAGGCCGAGGGCTTTGTGAAGGGAGGGGCAAAGGTGGAAGAGGGCGAGGGCGAGCTGGATGTCGTCGAGGTGTGATACAGAGAGTGCCACAGTGGTGCTGTAGAGTGATGCAGGGTTATGTCGTCATTAGTGTGCATCGCGTCCCGCGCTCGGCCCTCCGTCTCTTTGCCGTTATCGACTTGTTCTGTTGCATTTGCATTTTTCCAGCAGTCACCATGCAATCCATCGTCGTAAGCCGACTCCCATCCCTCCCGTCTCCACTCACACCAGCAGGACACCGCCCGTAACGCCGCCTCCGCCGTCACCAACGCCGTCGCCCCCGCGCACCATCACAACGAGGAAGACCACATCAAAACCCTCCCCGCCGACGCCACCGCCGGCCCCATCACGACCATCGACGAGGAGGGCCTCTTGGTCTTTGAGGATGATGCGGTCAGGCATGAAGTGCTGGTCAAGATCAGGAAGCTTGCTTTGTGAGTCTCTTTGCTGCGGAAGGAGCGACTGGAGAGCTGACTTGGAGGTAGGGAGGACGAGAAGCATGGTCTTGGGGAGGTTGCTGCCTTGAACCTGACTGATGCAGAGGGTGGTATCAAGAAGGGTATCGATGTCAGCCTGCCCCTCTATACAGTAGCGATATATCTGGCTGACAGCGGGTCAGTATTACCACCCCAAGCGATACTTTACCGTCACCCGTCCGACCGGTACAGACTATATTGGCGAAGTTGAGATTGAACAAGGCAAGAGTATCCACAGTACGTTTCTTCTCAGGGCTAGATTGGTGCAGATATTGACAGAGAACAGTCCGCGCGCATAAGGCTGGTGCCGCCCATCCCCCGACTTTCCACTCTATCGATACTCGACCCAGTGACGAGGGTGGGGCAGTGTTCAAAACTGGGGAGGCGCTTGTCTGGTTTGACTACTAGTCGACACGTTGCCAAGGATGGGGCGCGCAAGGCGATCTATGTGTGCGAGCAAACAGCATGAAAGGGACGATGCGTATGTATATATGAATGCACAATGTCAGAAGCGACATAAACACGGTTGTCTGAGAAGCAACTGAGCCTCAAAAGTCATGCAGCACACACATCATATAAGAACAATGTGCATGATGCCAAACATTACAAAGATCCCTCTACTCGTCCGCAATCTGTAATCTTGATTAGCTAAACCTCGCATCGCGATATACACAAAAACACACCTTGGGCGCCAAAAAGAACTGCAAAGTTCCCTGCTCAAACTCAAATTGCACCAAAAGCGGCACCTCGTTGCTCATGTGCAACGTCACCTCCTTTGCGAGCGGTGATGACTTGGCAAAGTTGGACAAGTATTTCAGCGAAAAGGTGAGGGAGACTTGACGTTCGAGGGTGATGCTGACACCGGGCTCATCGCCGGCGTCGTCGTTCTTTGCGCGCTTGTTGGACTTTTTGTCGGCAGCGACGGCTTTGCGCTTCTTGGGTTGCTCTTCTTGTTGTTCCTCTTCTGTTCATTCGTTAGCGAGACACACATGGCATGCACAGATAAACGCACCACCCTCGTCAATATCAGGCTTCTCATCCTCCTCCTCTTCCTCGTCCTCCTCGTCCGGATCCCTCTTCCTCTCCTTCACATTAGGCTTGACATCCTCCATATCTTCATCCTCCTCATCCTTCACCTGCTTCTTGGTCTTGGGCTTGGATTCTTGGCCCGCAGTCTGCTTCAAGTGCACCGAACCCTTTCCGACTTCACCATCCGAGCTGAAGGTGACACCTTCCTTGGAACAGTCAATCTTGACAGACTCGCCGAGTACGGTGAGGTCTCGGCAGATACGCGCGAATTCGGCAGAAGACATGGAGACGGTGGCGTCGTATTCAGTGTCGGGGATACCGAGGTGTTCTTGGTCAATGTCCATGAGCTTCATTTCGTACTCGCCGACTCGGTCTTCCTCTGCCATCATCCGTCAGCGCGTCGCCGTATGGACAGGCTCGTCAAGACCCACTGGGAGATTCAAAGATGAGGGAAAGCGCGTCGGCATCGTCGGAAGCTTTAAGAGTGACAACGTCCTGGTCTTTGGCACACTTGAGAATCTTGGTCAAAGAAGCAAGCTGCTCAAGTAATCAGTCCACGTCCTGCCCAACAAAGACAGGCAAAACTCACGTTGACACCGAGAGGCATGTTGCGATCGCACCTGTAGTTTTCAAAGCCCTCGGGTTCAAGCTTTAAGGATACAAGGGCGATGTGCGAGTTATCCATAGCCTGGAGAGCCTGCGATAGCGTTGTGAGCTAGGGAAAACGCGCGCAGGCGACGCGTCGAGGGGATGCCTAGGGAGAAAAAACTTACGATGCCTTCGTCGGAACAGTCGAGGTTACCATCGGTTACGAGTTCCTTGATGGCTACATCCCGTGGTCAGCGTAGCACGCGCGCGATAGGGAGCTAGACTGGATCGGGGGGTGGGAGGCGGGTCGCGACACGCGTATTCTCAAACAGCAAGAGGAGAGGGCACTCACCATCCAGGAGCTTTTTGAGAACGACGGCTTGTTTGACGCGAGCTTCGAGCATGTTACGTGATGTTTTGGGTGGTGTGAGAATGTGATTGAGCGAGTTTCTTGGAGAGAGAAAGGCGAAAGAATTAAATGAGCTGGAGGAGCTCGAGAGGCGTCGCGTCGCGTTCTTGATTATGTAACGCAGAATGCCACGTGTGATCTCGGGGCAGTTGCCCAGGTGCAGTTATGGCGCAGTAGTATGGTTCTCATCTTGTCCAGCAAGCACGATGGGGTACAATACTAATCCAGTAAGTCGATCCACTTGTTGTTCCCTGCCTCAGTTGACCGCAGCCAGCTCCACCAGACCCTCAACCTGTACGTGTCCCCGACACAGTACATCTTTGAACCCGCAAGCACCAATGTCGCCTCTCTCCACGGCTCACACCAGGGGCCCACCTTTCTCGACGAGAAGGACGTAAGGCAGAGCTTGGTCGTAGACAGGCAGACCGGTCAGATGTCTCTGGATAGTGAGTGTCGGATGAACAAAGCTCCAGGCTGCTCATAGCGATAACGTGCTCACAATATCCAGACGATACCCACATTCCATTCGGACGAGAAAAGGTCATCACATGCTACGGCATCATTGGTACTCTCAGCCTTGCTACCAGTAAGTCTTATCACGCCTCAAGACAGCTGTTGACACCCGTATCGCAGCCGACTTTCTCCTGATCATAACTTCCCGCACCCCCTCCTGCCGCCTTCTTTCCCACCCAATCTACCTCGCCACAGACTACCGCCTCCTTCCTCTCTCGCCCCTCTCTACATCATCTGCTATCCTGGAACATCCTGTTGAGAAGGAACTGATCGCCCTTGTGGAGCAAGGCCTGAAGACGTCCAGACTCTGGTTCTCGTATGGCTGGGATCTCACCAACACATTGCAGAGGCAGGATGAAATTGAAAAGAGAGGCGAAGCCCTGCCAATGTGGAAGAAGGCCGATGATAGGTTCTTCTGGAACAAGTTCTTGATGGAAAAGATGATCGACGTGACTGAGAATAAGGGGGTGGATCTCAGTAGATTCATCTTGCCCGTCGTCTATGGCTGTATGTGCTTATCTACAGAGAATACTGTATGCTGATGCTTTGCAGCCGTCGAGCTTCGCTCTGCCAACCTCAACAACCGAGACCTCCTCTTCCTCCTCATCTCTCGTCGCTCCCGCTTCCGCTCTGGCACACGCTACTTTACCCGTGGTATCAACGCCTCGGGCCAGGTTGCCAACTTTAACGAGACGGAACAGATTGTGCTTTTTGATCCCTTGCCGGAGAATGGTCAGGACTATAGGAGAGGAAGGGTAGATGGAAGGGAGAGGCTCAGTTTTGTGCAGACCCGAGGAAGCGTGCCGCTTTTCTGGGCAGAGGTCAACAACTTGAGGTACAAGCCTGACCTTCAGATCATGGATTATACCGAGACTGTAAGTCACCTCTAAACCCTTTCAAGTTCCATGTGCTAACCGCGCCTCAGCCACAAGCCCTCAAGGCTCACCTGGACGACATGATTGGAATCTATAACCACACCTACCTCGTCAATCTGGTCAACCAAAAGGGCCATGAGCAACCTGTCAAGGAAGCTTTCGAGCGCTACATGTCCCTCCTGTCCTCATCCGACCCTCTCATCCGCGAAAAAGCCCACTACGTCTACTTTGACTTTCACCACGAGTGCAAAGGCCTGCGGTTCGACAGGATCTCGTTGTTGATCGACCGACTGGCGCCAGCGGTGGAGGAGATGGGGTGGTACCACTCGATCAACCCGCAATCCTCTACCTATGCCAACTCTCAGGATGCAGCGGGCATTCAAGTACTGCGCAAGCAGGAGGGTGTGGTGAGGTCGAACTGTATGGATTGCCTCGATAGGACGAACGTGGCGCAGTCTGCGCTCGGGAGGTGGGTATTGAACCAGCAACTGAGGAAAGTGGGAATCATCAGTATCAAGGAGAGTGTGGAGGATCATGAAGACTTTATGGTCATGTTCCGAAACGGTACGTCACTGCCCAAACCTGTGTTTATATACTGATCTGTCAACAGTATGGGCGGACCACGGCGACACCGTCTCCCGCGCTTACGCCGGTACCGGCGCTCTCAAAGCCGACTACACCCGTACCGGGAAGCGTACCAAGGAGGGTCTTCTCCATGACGGTTACAAGTCCATCATGCGATACATCCGAAACAACTTTTTCGATGGTGACCGTCAGGATGGATTCGACATCCTTACGGGAACGTGGGTTGCGAGAAGGGGTGGGGTGGCGCCTCTGACGGATACGAGGCCGCTACTCACGCGATCTGTGAGTGCTTCTTCCACTCGTAGACAAGGCGTAGCGCTGAGTTGTGGTAGATGCCTTATGTCTTTTCATTCGCCCTCACAATGATTTTTGCTGCTCTCACCCTTCCCCGCACCTCCTCCCTGTCGATCTCCTCCTTCCTCGTTCTGTGGTTCATCCTTGCCTTCCTGTCTGGAAGCTTCATCTGGGGGAACGGCATCTCATACGTCTCCTGGCCCCGTCTGAACCCGCCGCTCGAGATTCTGTCCTACTCTGGCCCGGGGACAAGGTCGATTGCGAGGGGCAGGGGATTGTCATTCGCTTCTCTCTTTGACAGGAGACAGAAGAACGGGCCAGGGGCTGGTCTTTTGGGGGCTGCGGTTGGGGCTGGCAAGGGAGAGCGACCGGCGGCGTATAAGCTGGAAGAGCTGGAGTTGGGCAAGAGAAAGGGCGCTTTGATCGATTGATGTTGGAGTTTGTTAGACACTGAGATAGAGCACTTTGTAATACTCTTGTTAGTTAGTCAGGGGTTTGGTTATTGTGAATGATTCAGTCAAGGCATCCCTTGTGCTGCGACTGGTCTTTGGATACGTTCTACATTCCGAGTATCACTTTTGGACCGGGCTGGTTTATGACATTCTAATATTGCAGATCAGGCCAGTCAATATCATACTCGAGTACCAGTGGTCCTGCGACAATGCTCGTCCATTCTTTCAGTTTCTCTAGAGACCTCGGCAGTTGCTTGGTGCTTACTTTGCTTCTTGTTGTAAGTAATGATCGGGGGTGACCTTTTCTGGTCGACGACAGAAAGAAGCATGACTGTGGCGGCCACATGGGCGATCGTACTCGTATGAACGAATGCGACGAATGCATCCGGTGCATCCGGTGCATCCGCCGGCTTGATACTGTATGCACGGGCTCCTGAACATGCGCAGCACATCAATTAAGGCGATGTAAACCCATAATCAAGCCGGCACGGCCGGCAACGGCAACGCCTACATACAAGGGAACAACAGCGGAGTCCAAAGGCGGCTTCTTCTTGGCTGATGTGATCCAAGCCAAGTTGTCGGCATCGCGGGTTGCTTCGGCGGGTTCGGCGGGCTTGCTGGTGCTCTGTGCTTTGTCCTCTTCCTCTTGACGATCATCAGTATTGCGTACGGTTGTCGCCTTCCACCATCACTGCTTTTGCCTCCATTATTGCTATTGCAATAATACACTTATTAGGACGCGAAGACGCAATCTTGCCGTAGAGTCAACGCCGCCTCACCCAACTTCCTGACCTCATTGGAAGCAATTGGCCCCCATGTAGAGCATCAGTAGCTCTTTGAGATTCCTCCCTTATACATACATCACGTCTCTAACAGCTTCTCAGACATGGCCGGTCCGGCGGTCTTCGGCGGCGGCGGTGATAACCCCTTGATGGTCACTTGAGAGCGGAAGCAAAATACAACGGGACGGGCGAGGGTTGTTGCCCCACGTAGAAAAGTTGCCGCAGTAACAAGGAGAATGACCCCTGAAGGACGAACATGCCCCGAGAGCGAGCAGGGGGAAGGACACGAGGGGGCACCCTTGGCACTGCTCGAGCAGAGCACAGCTTGGGGCAAGAACAAGAGAAGAAGAGAATGCATCACCCATTCGTGTTATCGCGATTTTGATTGCTGGAATCTTTCAGGTCCGTCGGTTTTGACATCTTGCATCTCTTCCTCTTTTCTTTTCTTCACCCTTTACATCTTCTTTTTCTCCTCCGACCTCCCCCTCCCCCTCCTTCTCACGCACAGCGACAGCGACAGTGCGCACCACGACCCGTCGCGTTCCGTAACCCCCTCCGTGTCTTTCCGACCACGACAGGAGCACAGCACCGGGCAGCCTCTTTTGTCATCTCAAACACCCCCCGGACGCGTCGACATCTGCTTTCTCCATCATATTGCATCCCGCAGACCTGGCATATTCTTCATCCACGCGCTTTCCCCTATCGACAGGGGCCGGCAAACAATTTTTACATCATCTGCATAGAGACAGAGTCGCGCCACCATGTTCTCCATACCCCTCCTCTCTCTCCTCCCCCTTCTCCTCCTACCGCTTTCAGCCACCGCCAGTTCGCGCCCTTTAACCCACCCTCACAACATCAATCACCCCCAACGGCGCGCCCTCAAGCGCTCCATTACCGACGACGCGACCTCTGTCAATGGCGAGAGCTTTGACTTTGTCATTGCTGGCGGTGGTGTCGCTGGCTTGACGCTGGCGGCGAGGCTGAGTGAGTGGAGCAATGTGACAGTGCTTTGCATTGAGGCCGGTGGCGATGGAACGGATGTGGAAGATAAGATTGACATTCCTGGTGAGTCTCTTTGTCTAGTGCCTGCACGTCCTTTGGAGCTCTTTACTGACCCTGAGACTCGCTACTTAGGGTACTCGTACCTCAACTCTTTGACTGGTTCTGCCTATGATTGGGCATACAATACCGTGGCGCAGACAGACAACAATGACAGAGTCATGTACTGGCCTCGAGGGAAGGGTCTTGGCGGTTCAGGCGCGATCAACGGTCTGTTCTGGGGTCGCGCGTCCTCTGAGGAATACGATGCTTGGGCCAGTGAGTTGATCCTAGCAGCACATAAGAGAGCATCAGCTCACTCTATATAGCGCTGAATCCTGGCGGGAACGAGACCTGGGATTGGGCAGAGGTTGACAAGTATATCAAAAAGGCTGAAAACTACACTGCCCCATCCTCTGACGTCCAGACAAAATTCGGCATGTCTGTGAACGAGTCTGCCCACGGTGACAGCGGGCCCATCCAGGCCGGCTACTCGGAGTACATTTTCGACGAGGTGGAGAAGTGGATCCCGTAAGGTGTCTCGGTCATAATCTGTCGATCTATCTAATCAACAGTATAGTGCATGGGAAACTCTCGGCCTGAACGCTCTCGATCTCGCAGGAGGTAGCACCCACGGTGCCCAACTTTCCACCTCCACTCTCAACACTCACAACCAGACCCGATCCGACTCCAAAGCTGGCTACATCGATCCCCTTCCTCCAAGGTCCAACCTTGTCATTTTGACTGGGCAACAAGTCACCAGCGTCATCTTCAACGGCTCTACGGATGCTAGTGGAAACATCATCGCCAGTGGTGTGACTTTCCAAAGCGCCAAAGGGGAGACTAGCTACTCTGTCCAGGCGAACAAGGAGGTGCTCTTGTCGTATGTCTTTTCATCTGCCGGGTAGTGTAAAGACTGACGAGCGCGTGTAGCGGTGGTACTGTTGGAACTCCTCAAATTCTGCAGCTCTCTGGTGTCGGCCCCAAGAGCCTTCTCAACAGCCTCAACATAGACGTCAACCTGGATCTTCCCGTCGGTTACAACCTTCAGGACCACATCTCCTACACCATGTACTGGACAACTCCGTGAGTCTTGACCCATTTGACATACGACAATACTGATGGGTTCCTGTATAGTGAAGGAACTTTGACCTGGAACAACTTGAGTGTGTCGACGACTCTTCAGGCGTCTGAGCTGGAGGAGTACAAGGCTTCGCATACTGGAATGTGGACGTACATCAATGAGGCTGTCGGTTGTAAGTCACTCTCCTGTTATGTTCCTGAGCTTTTCTGACTGGTAGTAGACCCCAATATGGGCGATATCATGGACTCTGACACTGACGCCTCGGACTTCGCCGACGACGTCAGCGACAAGATTTCCGACGCCGTCAATAATGTCACCTCCAAGCTCGACCTTCCCGACGAAGTCGCCACTGGTCTCACCGCTCAATACAACATCCAACAAGAGTGGCTCACTGGTGATGTCGGTCAGCTCGAAATCATCTTGACTTTGCTGGGCAATGGCGGGAACGAGTTGGGTATCCAGGTCGCTCTGCAACACCCCTTCTCCCGTGGTACCATCTTTATCAATTCGACAGACCCTTTCACGTCGCCGCATATCAACCCCGATTACTTTGGTATCGATTGGGACATTGATATCATCGGTTACGGGTCCGAGTTTGCCAGGCGATTGGCGGCAGCGAGCCCGTTGTCTGATGTCATGGTCACAGAGAAGTATCCTGGAACCAGCTACACTGGTGCCACGCTCGCAAACTACACCAAAAACCAGGCTGGTACTGAATACCACCCCGTCGGCACCTGTTCTATGCTTCCCCAGGACAGCGGTGGTGTTGTTGACACCACCCTCACTGTCTATGGCGCTGCCAACCTTCGTGTGATTGACACTTCCATCGTCCCCATCGAGATCTCTGCGCATACCATGGCCACCACCTATGGCATCGCCGAGAAGGCTGCGGACATGATCAAGAAGAAGCACTGGGTCGTCACTGCCGCGGATGAGACGACCTCTGCCGGCGCGGCGGCTAGTACTACCGCTTCAGCCGGCAAGGCCACCGACACTGCCGTCACTGGTTCCACCAGCCAAGACAACGCCGATAGCTCTAGCACTTTGAGCACTGGCGCCAAGATCGGCATTGGAATTGGAGCTGGCGTCGGTGTTGCTGCTGTGTTGGCGGGTTTGTTGTTGTTCTGCCTTGCCAAGAAGAGAAAGAACAACAAGGTCGATGAGAAGGCGTGGTACGGTGACACCGCTGGGGGCTGGAACCAGCACGGTGGTGCCGAGACTCGTAAGCCGTGTTCACATATCTATTATGAACCAGCGCTGACAATCTCGTAGCCTACAAGGAAGGAGGCCCCACCTACCCGATGGTCGCTTTCAACTCTCACGACGCCTACGACTCCCCTACTCCTGCGCCTGCCTTTGCGGGTCACTCTCGAAACGACTCTTTCAACACCATTGCGACCGCCGAGCTCGCTTCCCGCACTCCCATGCCCAATTCCTCGTCGTTCTCGTACGGCGGTGCCGGATTAGGGCCGGACAATGGAGGCAGCCCGTATAGAGATCATGATGTGTTGAGTGATGATGGGGGTCACGGTCATCAAGGACAGGGGCATGTGTACCAACCGCCTGGGGTTGGAGCTCCTACGGCTGTGCCGCCAGGTCAGCAACCGTGGGGGGCGCAGGTGTATCACCCCGTCAATATCAGATAAGATTGACTTTAGTCTTGTCTCGATGATGGTGTTTTTCTTCTCTATCATATGGTCGTGTTGTTTCTCTTGCCCCTCCTTGCACTCTTACCTTTCCAACGATCGTGCCATGATTGACGACGAACCCAGCAACCACTTTCAAAGGACATTGCCGGACGTTTATATTTCTCTTCTATCATCATTCTCATCAGATAGAAAGTGTATATGGACTTTTTTTTACGTAGACACCTGTGGACGTTGAGTGATCACTAAGCTTTGGTTCTCTTTTCTTCTTACTTTCACATCTCTTTGCTTGGCATGACCAGGTATCTTTCTCTATACGTAAATCATGTGATTAATGATGCATAAATGGTACAGTACGAGTACAGCACAAGCTGGCTGATTGCAAAGAAGGGCGCATTCAGTACTCCGGTGCACAGCGAGGCAAACGACTCTTGGGTACTTCCCTTACCTGCTGGTCACAGAGCGCATCGTGCTGATTCATCCGCTCTGCAGTCTCTGGGGTCTCTGGGCTGGGGCTATGCCTTTCAGGGTGACCTTGAAGGATGTCTCGGTGGCACTTTGGGGCCTTTGCGACTCCGTCCACGGCCCACGGCCACCAAGGCCGTTGTTGTGCCGCGTCTCGAAGCTGCAAGTAGACCAGGAATTTCTTACAAGCGCAACTCTAAAGCAAAGAAGCCTTGCAATGAATGATGAGAGTGACATGTGATCAAGCTCAGCTAGCATGCACGGAAGACGCGATCAGCAGCATGTGCATGGTGTGCGGTACAGTAGAGACGACTGGAACTCCGGAGCCTCCGGCCTCCGTGTACCTTGGCGTTTGTTGAATGTGAGGCCGAGGATCCGAGAGGAGGCCGATGAGGACTTGGATTACCCTAACGGCCTACGATTACGAGGTGAGAACTCTGAGCTTCCCAGACAGGCAAGACAAGCTCGAATTGAAAGGTGCATGTACTGTCAGCTAGTAGTTCTGATCGATACTTTGTCAAACGAGATAGCCGACAGCATCGCTAGCCTTAGGCCTTAGGCCTTATGTAGCGTTTCGGTATGTCCGTAACATATGCGCAGGCATGCGCGCTTGAATCAAGAAGCCGAGATACGTGCGCGTACAAGCAGAACTCATACTGTGCATACTGAGTACTCTGATACACTCTGTATCAGCTGTATGCCCTAATAGGCCTGGATATACCCTCGGCCCTTGGCCCTCTGCACCCTCTGCTCAGTAGCCTGCACCCAGCTGGAAAGGAAGCAGCCAGGGTATACAGGGTATACTGGCTGGTGACTGGTGAATAGTGCGCATTCGGCATCTCCGTACGGCGGATGTCTCGTACATGCACCTGGTAGCTGTACATAGCTGTAGATCTATCGTCACGTACCTGTACACGTATGTAATAATCTCCTCAGCCGGCTTGGGCGTTCGGTCCGGTCCCCTCGCCCCTCTGCGTCTGCACCCTCTGCCCGCATCTGGCAAAACGAAAAGTAACTCGGGTCTGAGTCAGCTCCCGCTGCTGTCACTTTTCTGTCACACAAGACATGGTAACAGGAAACAATCAGGAAATAAGGATACGAAAGGTTGTTCACCGCTGTCACGCCGTGCCGCGTGCGATCAATGCGTCATAAGGAAATGTTGATTTTCTGGGCTAGTTGTCACACTGAACTTGTCACCCAAGACGCGAGGTTTCAGTTTTTGACCAAGTTCGATCGCAGACTGGACGTCATCGATGAAAATACTAGTGTGGTTTTAGCGTTATCAACTTATCATATCTCCCAAATGGGCTCGACCAGCATGGCCGGCGTCTACTATAGTCTAGTGTCCCGACTTGATTTATATCAACAAAAGATTTGGTTCGGCTGAAGTCGTTTACCTTGCAAGCTCTGCCGTAGAGTGGGTATACTTGACAGCGGCTATAGTGGGCTCGAGTCTCGTGCCAGGGTTCATGCATTTGTCGCATGGCTCACCTTGAGACTTCTTCAAGGTAAACGGCGCGGGCACGGAGTGGCACAGAAGGAGTGACAGAGCATATCTTCATAGATCTCGCAGATGATCCGCCGCACCCCGGCAGCATTCGCCGGTCACATACCTCTCACTCTTCTCTGTTGCTCTCTACTGCAGAGAGAGACCAGAGATCTCCTCAAGAGAGCGCAGAAAACTCGGGAGATCGACCCGGGTCCGGGACCGTTCCCGCTGTCGCACCGAGCGTCGACGCCTTTCTGTATGTTGTACCCCAATTTTCCTCTTGGACAGTGTAACCGTGTGCACACCATGCAGATGGTAGTCTTCCCCGCGACGGGATCTGTGATCTGTGATCTCTGTATGTGAGACGATACTCCACTTGGCCACTTGATTGTTATGACAGTCGGGCACCGGCCGCACCGGGAGAGTTACCAGTTCAGCACGGATGGAATGAAGGTCACCCAGATCACCCAACGTGCCATTTGTTCTGCGAGTGGTAGTAAGTTAGTAACTGCCCTTCGACTTCCCGTGCAGTGTTTTTGTGAGATTATTAGTACTCCCAGTTGAATACATTATAAGAAAGACACGTTAGCCCACCCACGGTGCTCCCTTGTAATATATAGAAAATAGAAAAGAGTACGAGGCAACAAGAGGGAGGACGACCGTCTATATATTATTGTACTATATTTCATAGCATCATATGATGGTGCGCACTCATGTAACGTTTGTAGAGCAGAGCGCTGTATCTGCACGGCCTGCATTATTTTGCGCTGTGCTGTCCCACAGCTTGATATTCCCGCTTCTTGCGACGAGCGCGGATGATGATGGTTATGGGTGGCAAGCCACCACGACATGCAATGCAAGATCCACCCTTCATTCAACAACCCTCAGATGGCGTTGTTGCACATGCTGCAGAAACGCCTTGCAGGTACGGCATCGGCAGTGACGGGCTCTTGTGCCAGATTGCTGCCGGTAAGGGGCAGCCAGTGTCACCATGCGTTGCATGCGCTTCTGTAACAAAAAGGCGAGCATAAGAAAGTTGGGGGTCCCCGGCGGCATGCAGCGTGACAAAGAAAAAGTCCCATCTTTACCAAGTGCCCAGAACTGGGCCACGCTGCCGGGTTTCTGAATTCTCAGCCCAGCCGACTTCCGAGGGGTAGTCACCTCCACCGCGCACTGACGCGTCTAACCTCCACTTTCAGGTCCACCTGACGCGTTTTCGTGACTAATTTTTCCCCTTGTTTCGGGCCCTTTGGTTGGCCTGTTTGTTGGTTCGCCAGTGCCATCCCGTTTTGCTTTCTTGCCCGCATCTTCAACTCTTCTCGTACAAGTACACCCGCCGCCACACAACCCACCTGTATAGATGGCAAGACAGCTCTCCTCCCATGCAACCCTATGCATCCGCTACATGGCAAGAGAAGAGAAACCCACCACCATCGCTAGACGGTGCGCAGCCCGATTCTAGCCCGACCAGTCAAGACCTCGGGTTCCTTCTTGTCTTTCATGTCTTGTTGCACTGCCGACGTCCGACGTAGCAGTCAGTGCCCAGTATAGCGCGCGAGAGCGAGCGAGCGAGCGAGTATGGCATGCCGACGACTTCAGGTGCGCACCAGTGAGAAGTGGTTAGCCATTACGCACCACCCACGAGCTGCCGGTGAAACCGGCACCCTATGCCTCTTTCGCCTTCTTCCATCCTGCCGTGTTCCGTGCGTGACCCCCCCTGGAATGGCAGCATGCCGCATGCCGCAACGAGACTTGAGGCCTGAGGAGTACGAAACTCGCGGCACTTGTACCGACTTCACGGCATGCAGCTTACTTCGCCTTACGCGAGATCCATATTCCAACCTTGCACATGGCCATGCAAAGCCACAGCCTGTCGCTCAACCGGCCATGCAACAGTCGACTTCTTGTTGTACCGCGCCGAAACTCTCAAAGTGTATCTGGACGTAATGCATATAATCGTCTCATATCACTGATCGTTAAAATGTGATCAACACTAATTGGAATAACAAAGTACTAGATAGAAGGAAGAGAAAGATAACCGTATAAGTGACCTATAAATGATGGGTATTGAATGTAGTGAATAATGTGGCGACTCTCTCTACAGAGGCCAGAGGAGAGAAGCGGGGCGTAGGTATAAGAAGGATATCTATGGGAAAGAAGGCAAGAAACCAATGGAAAAAGTTGTGGAATAGGAATGAAGAACTCTAAGTTCGTAAAATCGTATCCCACACTACATCGTAAACGTTTCTCGCTCGGAAAACCTGAGAATGCTCTCCTCAAAGCCAAGAGTTCGAGTCTTTATGGATGATGGCTGAATGCAGTATGAATGATTGGGTGTCGTTATGGGATAACAATGCGAGAAGGGAAACGATGCTGAGAGTTGCCAAGAGCGCGGTCTGGGAAAAGCCTAGTTGCTTAACCGTCTCATAGCCCGGTTGGCACCGAGCTCGCCCACAGCCGGAAGAGCATGGAGCGCCGGCCGTTGCGGGTAGACGATAGCAGGCTGCTGCTTGCCCGTGATGCCCGCGGCCTCTACCACCGCCCGCGCCTTGGCAGCCACCAGCTTGCCAGTATCGGGAGCAATGTTCTCCTTGACGGCGACAGAAAAGGGGTCGACGACGTGCGAGTGGATAGGGGTGATGGGCGTAACGGGCGTCTCGTCGCCGGCCTCGGACGAGGCGCAAGAGCCGGCGGGGGAGGCGGCCCAGGACCCGCGTTGCCAGGAAGAGGTGGAGGGGGCGAGACCGGGGGTAGACATGCCAGAGACGGGGGTGCTGGGCATGACGGGGTTGTAGGTATACCGTCTGCCGGAAAGGTACCACTCGCGGCATATGGTAGAGACGCGGTCGTAGTAGGTGGGGGAGTATTTCCGGATGACAATCTCGGACACCTTGTCGAGGTCTTGCGTGAAGTGCTTGTCGATAGCGGTGGCTACGCGAGCCGCAAGATTTTCATTGACACCAGGGTAACATGGCTTGAGAGAACAGTTAGCCATGTCGACGCAAATTTTTGGTTGAGTACTCACCTTGTAGGCCTTGCCGCAGATGAACCTCGCAAGCATCAAAGCACCCCCAGCAACAGTCGACGATTGGATACCAATAAACTCTCGGTGGAACAAGGTAATCTCCATGAGGAACCTCGCCATGTTGGCCACCTTCTGGTCCTCATACCGAATGCCCGTCGAGTAGACACGCAACCAAGCCTCCGCAGAAGGGTGCCCAAGAACCCAACCGATGGTGGAGAGCACATGCCCTTCCATCTGAATGAAGGCGCTCTCGTCGTACGCCTTGCAGCACATCTCTGACAGCTCGTGCACGAGCGGGACCTTGTCCTTGGCGTCTTCAAATTTGGCGGCGATCCACAGAGCGGCACAGCCAACGAGCTGGTAGTGCTTCTTGTAGACGACACGCTTGGAGATGTACCGGTCGACGACGTTCATGGCGAGGTAGAGGACTTCGGGGCGGAGGCGGAACTGCTGGTGGACCTCGATAATAAAGTCGATGAGGTAGGAGCGCATGAACCATTGGAGCTCGGGCTGCATGTCCATGAGGTCGGCAGAGGCGAGTGTGCAGTTCTGGGAAAGAAAGGTCAGCGAGCAGGCAGGCGGTGCGAAAGGGGGTACTCACGTCCATACTGGTCATGTACTCAATAATTTCATCGCTATAGTCCTCCTCGAAATACAGACTCTCCTGCGCCTTCCTCGCCAGGGCAGCAGCACGCAGCTGAGGGGCAGGCTGGGCCTTGACCTTTGGCTGGGTCGCTGACCGCCGGCTCGACTTGGGAGAGGCGGACGCCCGGGAGCTACGGTCGTAGACCGAGTTGGTGCGCGCAATTTTGACGGTGGGAGCGACGGGCATGGTGGATGGTTGGGACGGCGGGTGGGGGTGGTTGTTGCTGAGCGAGGTAGTCGAGCAGGAGACTAGAAGGGAAGGGCCAAAGTGGGAGCCCTAGGTGTCGACGTGATGGGGGTGAAGGGTGTTGGGGAGACCTGCTCGCGCAACGTAGAGGGGTGTCGTGAAAAGTAGAGAGGGTGGTGGTGGATTGTCGTCGGAGCAGACGAGAGAAGGGGGTAAGGGCGCGGAGGGATTCGTAGATGAAAAGCAAGTACGGAAGAAAAAGAGCAAGTAGGAATTTGATAGGTAAAGTAAAGTGACGAGCGGTGCAGATCGGATGCGGTTTCGTCACGGAAGGGGACCACAAGTGCGGTTTTTTCGACAGGGGTATGGGTGGGGGAGTAGTGTCGAGTGATGTGGGTGTGGTGGGTACAATAAAAGAGGTATAGATAGACGAGTGAAGGTCGTAAGCTGTCGGTCCTCTACAGTATAGCACAAGCCACAGCCGAGCCAAAAGATGGTGTAGAGAGAAGGAAAACGAGACAGTGACGAGAAAACGAGTTTGGGCGCCGGTACACGAGACTGCTGTTGACAATAGCCAAGATGAGAAGTGATGGAAGGATGAAAGAAGAAGAAGAGAACTGAAGCAAAAGGCGAGCTCTGGACGGAAACGCTGAGAACAGCTAGACCAATCTAAAAAGCCAGACCACGGCACCAACCAACCGCACCAACCCGAGGCAAAAAGGTGCCCAAACGCCCAGTTAGGGGCCGTAAGGGAGAAATTGGGTAATGGCGGTAAACTCTACGAGTCACGTCACGGTGCGTTTTCTGTACCTACCGGGGGCACTACAACTTCCTGGAATTTCTTGCCCCTTGGGTGACGGGTTACAGCACATGCCGGTTAGACCGTTTGGCCGATTAGTATTTAGAAGAGTAACCTTTGTAGGGAAGGAAGACGCAGGCTCAGGGAAAGTGACCGGCATCGGCCCTTGACGCGTCTCCCTCGTGAATTCCCCGCAGCCCTCTAAAATCTCACCAGCCTCCGCCAAACGCCAGGTACGCCAGAACTCAACCTCAAGTTTCCACAATCGCCATGCCCAGGGGTACCAGGCCCACCAGGGAGAGGCCGAAAACTGAGCAAAAGACAGTCACGACAGGAGTGAAACTTGACATTCTTCCACGAGCCACGCGCAATCGCCACAATCGCCAGAATTCAAAAGTCAAACTCACCACTTAGATCTGTAATCTGCAGTCTATAGCCAATTAGATTTTCCTTTTCCTCTTTGCTTTGGTAACGATCAGAAATGATGGCGTTTTCTTTGTTAATAGCAAGCACTGATCGAGAGGTTATCAGCTCCATTTTCATTTCTAATGAAGTCTTCAAAGCAAGCGGAATCGTAATAGGAACTTTACTGCCCCCATCTCCGGCCTCCGCCCACCGACCGCTCGGTATCGACCATCGGCGCAGGGCACAAAGGGCACAAAGCAAGACATTCCTCCAATCTGCCAGATCTCCCTCTCGTGATCTTTGGAACATATTTGAAGGAACAAAAAGACTGGCAAGGGTGGGGTGGGGTGGACAAGAAGGTACACCGCGAGACCGCGCATGATTCATGGTGACACGGGTGACACTGGTGACACGGTGGACAGAACAGTGATCGTGACACGGCGACACGGCGACACGGCCGTCTCCAGAAGCTCGAGATCCGGTGTGACCGACCAAGGACAACTCTGGGTACTTTGCTAGGACCTCAACCTGCTCAAGCCCAATGCAGGAGAGCAGCTCAAATGTGACTCTTCGCCTTGATCCACCATTCTCTTCAAAAATTCAGACTCTTCCATTGGACCCAACGTCGCGGGTCGCGACTATGTGGGGCTACAAGGTTTACGGTGCGGGGTGCAGACTCGAAGCTCGAGGGAGGTGCAAACTATCCTGCCCTCCACCGGCCGCAGCCTGTATCAGACGACGATTATGACGACCGAGGTCACCGAGTTCACCGAGACCGCCGAGTCGAGAGAGGGGCAGAAGGATCATAAGAAACTTCCATTTCATAACCCCCACCGTACCCCCAACCCTTAAACCAACGATCACACGCCACTCCGACAACGACGAGGCTGCAGAGGCTGACGGCTGACGACTCCCCAGAAGCAAGCTACAAGCTCTCGCCGATGGAACGAAGCGACAAACGACAAACGACAAATAATTCGAGAATCAGGAATTTTCAAGCCACAGAAACCAAAAGTTCAAGGACGAGAGCACGACTCACCAGTTGATGTGATTATGTATGATACCGTAGGGGAGAGGTTGATGATAGCGGGCGGAGGAGGGTGATCGGGTATAGAAAGATCGATGGAGGCTTTAGGTCTAAGGGGCATGAATCAGCACTTGTGACTTTCTTCCTCGATAAGATTAGGAGATGGGTTGATCGCACGATTGATTGATGGCTTGAAATGTATATCCGGTGAGATACCTGAAAAGGTCGTTGAATGTCGTTAGCGTCCAGATCGAAGAAGATATTTTAATTATGTAGATGGGAAGCAAGATGAGGGAGGCAAGGAGGAAGGGGCTTGTTCTTTAATATGCCGGATGCCCAAGCGCATCATGCTCATGCCCAGGTTTCGGTATGATGGGACAAGAGGCGATGCCGGGTTGAAGGAAAAGTACTCGTGCACTCACGTTTCAGAATGGTCCCAGACTACTACTCTGTATTGTATATAGTAATCCACTCAATGAAACCACTCAGTTGTCGATCCCAAGCAGTGTGTGTATACGGATGATGTATTAAGTGTATGTGTGTGGTGGTGGTGGCGGTGGCCGATTGCGCGTGGAGGGGGACGGTGGGGGGTTGAGTGAGGCGCCGTACGGTTTGTGTAGGGTACTTGTCTGAATGGTTTATGCCGAGGTCAAGGCGGAGTGTATGCTGGAGTGTGGAGAGTACTGACGAGGCGGTGGAAGGGACCAGAGAGGTACAGAGAGAGGGAGGGAAGAGGTCGTGGTCAGCACACCGTAGTAGGCTGAGTGTCAGGAATGCTCACCCAGTAAAAAGACCGTTGTATGCTACTTTTCTGAAGTGGGCGTGGTTCTCAGCTATGGAGAGCGTTTTTCTGTAGGTACAATAGTAGCAACGTAGTAGGCGTAAGCTGAAAATGCTATGCGGGGCAGACGGCTTGCTACACACCAGGGACGCTTGTGTGCGTCAGGGGAGCACTTTTTGTGGTAGGAGGAGCCCAATGTAGGGGAGGATTCGAAGCTGGCGGAGGTCTGCTGAGAGCAGAGGGGGTTATATACGTGGCTATTGGCCAATTTCTCTGGAGAATCGAGAGAGAGATGAAGAAGAAAGTAGGAATGATGATCCGGGGTTGATGTCGGCGAACTCGTGGCGGAGGGCTGTTGCGCTCGACTTTATTGCGGAGCCTGGCTGTATGTCGACGCTAATGTCTGATGCCCGATGTACTGTCGTGTCGTACTGGAGACTTGGAATTTTGCAAAGTGGACACCAGGGGGGGGGGGATACTTGCCAAGGCTCGTTGCTAATATACTTGTCCCTCAACAGTCGACTTGTCCCTCAACAGTCGTCACTGTCGGTCTGATGCGCTCGACATCGCTCGCCTCTCAGCGATAGCAGCACTAGAGCCCTGCTAGCCGTCCTTGGATGTCATGCTCGACCAAGGGGCAGCCGCCTCTTCCGAGGTCCGAAGAGTAGAAGAGAACATTCGTTCATTGAGTAGTGAGTGATGGCATGTAGCGTTACGCAGGCTTGTGCGGTCTTTGGGACCCCTGCTTTTTGAGTGGCTCCTGACAGGCTGGAATCCTCCGCCTTGCCATGTACCGCCGGGCTTGCTTTCAAGCTGGGCTGGACTCTTGGCTGAACGTCATTTGAGGAGAGACTGAAAAGCTGTAATGCGCTGTAGGGTGTGGCCGAATGAGATGCTTTCAGATGCAAATGTCAACAAGACGACCCATTGTTCTTCTGTGACAGGCGCACTGTCCTCTGCACCCGACACGAGGCTTCGGAGACTGGCAGCGTTTCATCTTCCATCATCACTCTCTCACTGTCCGCTCGTCGACCATCAATGAAACGTCACTGCGCTGTCACCACCTTACATCCACAAGGGAGATCGGTTCTCCTGCTGGCATGCGCAAAAGATGCGTTGGAACGTAACTTGAATTATGGCGATCTGTCCTTTATTATGTATCCATCTATGCATACAAGTATAAGGCGTGGCTAGCAGTGTGTCTGTCCGGCGATTGCTACTGTACCCCCCATCTTCGGGCCTCGGGGGGACAGAGACAGCAACACGCAACAAGAAGAAGAGTCATTCACCCTCCCACCTGCTCAAAGCACCCCACGCGGCCACGTCACATACAGTGCCGTCGGAGAACGAAGAAGCATGCACGAGCCATGGAAAGCCTTATCTTACTCTCGCTTCCAGTATCTGCTACAACTTAACCAAAAATAAGAGCAAAGTAAATGGAAGATCTCGAAGATCGTTATGGTGCCCCAACCGTTCAATGTTACAGTCATCATATACTCATCGACATGTATACAAAGAATAGGATATGATTTGAGGGTCGTTACCGGTGCCACGAGCACATCAGCAAATGCCGCAGTCTGTCACATATCCACATTTGATCCTCGAAACTCAGGCTCCTCAAGACACCACCAGCTCAGGTCAGTCGCAAACACCGCCCGCCGGCTCCGCTCTCGCTTTCCTCTACAATACATCTTTCGTAAAATAAAGTAATTCTGTTTCCTCATATCTCCACGAACGATTATCATGTATCTGGACTCTATTGCGCCATTCTATTGGACGCTCCACACTTTACCACCATCCAAGGTGGGAGGGACGGCGTTGCGCAGGGTCGAACAAGGCCTAAACCCTGCAAAGGTTTGCACAACCCACCACAGTTTCGTACTTACTTGTACTTGCGTTGGGATCAAGTCGCTCAAGTGTGGGCTATCCGTCTATACAACTGCAGCCACGAGCTGACTTGTAATGAATTGATTGTCATGGGATAGAGATGGGCCAAGGCCAGGGCAGTAAGGCAGCTGTGGCAGACCCTCGCCATGCGCTTATGGCAACCCTCGGCCACCCGAAGCGAAATCTTGACTTTGGCGCTGCTCTACCGACTACCGTCCAAGAAGCCCGAAAACCAAGGGGACGCAAAGAACAATGGCCAAAAAGGTGCAATGATCTGAGGGAAGAGCGCAGGAAGCTCAGGAAAATAGGAAACAATAGAACCTACCCCACACTTTTCTCTGACAGGCGTTGATATTCGACCAAAAACCCGCCACGAGTATACAAAATTCTATAGGAAAAACGCAGGCGCAGAGTGGCGCTCGGCGCTCGCCGGATGTTGTGCCTGATCGCCAATTTTCAGGGAAAACAGGGTGGAAGAAGGTTAATGGAGAATTTTCCGGCAGGCGCGACGCGTTACCGCGTTTCTTTTGCATTCTTTTTCGCGTTCGGTGGTTGGTAGGTTATAGGCATAGGTTGTCGAATATGTCGGGCCCCGGGGGAGTGGAGCCGAAAAGGATCTCTTTCGGGTTTGGGTTTGGGGACAATCATGGAGGAGAGACGCCGTGCGCAGGCTGCGCAGGTGGAGTCATTGAATGACTGTGAAGGAGTGCATTGTCAAGAGAGACCTTGCGAGTCTCGAGCCATAAGGTGCGTCGTACTCTTGGTCAACTAACAAGAGCACTCGACTATGCAGTCATGGACACAAACAACCTGCGTCCTGCCTTACCCGCCGTTACTCTTGTTGGTCTGAACGCGCGAGATGCCGGATGTGGTTAGTCGTTAGTCGTGAACGCGTAGTGGTCAAAGCATTTTCATTTCTTTTGTAATGGTTACCCGTCTTCGGGAAATATTGGAGACCGTATTACGCAAAAGTACATACGTATTACAATCGAGGTGTCACCTGTTGCACCAGTGGGTAGGAAAGCCGACTATTATTTACAGTTGAAACAAATATAGGCCAGGCTACTCGGAAGAGCCAGAAGGCCAGCAGCCAGCAGAGGCCAGAAGTAGCAAAACAGGCGCAAGAGGTCAGAAGGCCAGAGGCCAGAGGAGTCAACCGTCGATCCCGTCGTCCCAACTCGTTATTATGTGTACTGCGTTTTCCAGCCTATGGCCTATAGCTAGCGCTCACAATAATCATGGAAAAAGAGTACCGCACCATGAGCATGATTTCTATGAGTCCCATGCGTTACAGCAGTAAACGGTTTACGGCTATACGGCCCATGCACTCGACTCTTGACCCTTGACTCAGGTAGATGATTGATACAAATTGCCCAAAAATTCGATCCAGCGTACAGAGATTGTTACAGTAATGAGCCTGTCCTGTCTCCTTTTGCCTCTTATCTCCGTAGGCCGTAGGACGTAGGTCCTCCCTGTATCGGCTCCCGTACTGGGTACTGGATACTGGAGATCTTTGGAAACTTGAGTGGCGAAAAGTAACGCAGGACCCACATGCCACATGTTGCACACAGGTCGTAAGTCGTAAGACGCGTAAGACGTTTGGGCATCTTCTCGTCACTGTTGCCTCACCTTGCCAGCATATCGAATATTCTCCTCGTGCTTATTTTTTCTCTTCTGCAAAGCTGTGAGCCGTGACGGGATTGCGAGGTCTCCGGGATTCGAGGAGTATCTAATGGGCGCTCTATCCCCCCAAGCAGATAGAAAAGACTTTGATAGGGAAATGGATGGCGATATTAGACTTACGAGCTAGAACGACTGTTGGTACCTATCTCTCGAGCAAAACCCACTCGTCAATCTCGGCACCTCTGGATTCACTTGACTGATTGCCATTTTGCCAGAGAGATCAGCCGCTCTACTCCCCTTCTGCCTTCCCTCTACGTAGATAATCGTCCATACTGTATATGCCACAGATCACAGATCAATTGTGGTCAAATCTATCTTCTCTATCAATGCTCTTTACGTCGTCATACCTCCAGCTTGACCGTCATGTCGGAGGTTCAATCAGAATATGTACTCTTGTCGGCGCTCTATATGTAGCGGCCTTCAATTGGCAGCACCCCAGACACCATCTCGCATTTGTTGAGAGATACGCAAGAAGAGCCTGGTGCACTATCATCGTATTCTGTCCTCTTGATCTACCTTCAAGCACGATTGCATGAGTGTATGTACATGTCAAATGCATTTTATAAACAGCAAAGCGAAATAGAAGCTACGACGACAAAAGTACGGACGATGCTGTCAACGAACCCCTTGAATTGGAGAAAAATGCTACGATAATATGATATGGAAAGAAACGAAGCCTCGTGGTGTCTATCTGGTTTTGTATGTTGAAAACTCTTCTCCTTCTCTCAATACCCCACCGGGCATCGACAAGCCCTTCAAAGAATGTCCATTCGGATGGCAGACTCAAACCGCATCCACCACCTTGACCCCGCACTTGGCCTCACAAGCCACACCAATGGCCTTGACCCACTCCACCGCCTCTCCAAGCCTATCGCCCCTTCCTGCCTTTTCCCCGCGAGACGCCGAGAGCCCAGCGAGATGCGACAAGACTTGCTCGACATCAGCCTTGATGGCCACCGCAACACGGCGGCCCCACTCGTCGGCGGTGGAAAAGCCAGGAAGGACTTGCCGCTCGTATTCCTGCATGGTCCAGCCCCAGATTTCGGACGGATGGCGGACTCGCGAGCCGCCCTTTTCGCTGTCGAGCCCCGAGACCTGGGCGAGGACGAGGTTGGCCTGGCGGGATAGGACGGTAAAGAGGATGACGTCCTGCAAGTCTTCCATGGCATCGTCGAGCTCGTCTTCGGCATGGTCCTCGACGTCATCTCGAAGACGCCGCAAGCTCGCGAGTATTCGAGCAGAGGGAGACATGCCAGAGTGCATGGCCGAGGCGATAACGCGGAACGACTGCAAAGCTTCGAGAGCCTCAGACAAGGCTTCACGGGCAATGTGCTCGTCTTCGTCGTCGGTGGGAGAGGGGGCCTGGACGAGACCGTTGACCAGTCGCTTGACGAGTCCTTCGAGGGAGAGCAAAGAGTGAGTCGTGGGGTGGAGCTTGCCATTCTGCCTGGGAGGAGAAGGGGCTCGAGAGGCGGAGCGGGAGGGGTTGATGGAAAGGGACGAAGCGAGTTTGGAGGTCACTCCCTGGAGCGAAGGCGAAGCGGTGACGGTAGCTTCCTTTTGCTTTTCCTTGCCCAGACCAGCAAGAGCTCGAGCGACACTGTTGGGGCTCGGAGGCCTCGATCCCAGAGGAGCGCTGTCCTTTTCCGCAAGGATACAGATCCCCTTCCAGATGACGGCCACCATCACCCCAGTGACCCAGACTTCGCCATCATCCGCACACGGCTTGGCAATAATCTCGAAAATCTTGCGCGCCCCGTCCACACGGGAGGCAAAGTGCTGGAGAGGCGGAGGGATGGCGAGCTGACGAGGAGCGCCAGAGCCGGAAAACTCTTTAGTCAGGCGGGAGGCGGGTTGAGCGGCGGCGGGTTGAGGGACGGTGTTGGTTGGAGCAGGAATGGAAGCGAGGCCAACAGTCTTGACGCCGGGAGGAGAGATTCCTTCGGTTCGAGCCAGACTCGCCACTAAATCCCTCTTCAGGCCAAACATCATGGGCTGCACCACCTTGCTGACCACTAGGTCCATCTTGTCCATCACCGGTCTCAGGGTCTCTGCTACAAACTTTGGCCACTTGCCCGTCTCGAGCGTTTGCTCGAGTGTCTCGCACGTCTCCCAAGCCGCGTGGGCTACAGAGAGGGCAAAGTACTGCACCGGGTTGAGCGGGTGGGTAGTCGCGGACGGGGCAGAGAGGTTGAGAGGAGAGACAAAGGTCGTATCAGTCAAAGCGGAGAGGAGGAGAGACTCGAGACGGGTCGAGTAGATACTGAGGGAGCGGACGGCAGTGCGAAGGACGGCGCGCATGAGGTATGCGTCGGAAGGTGGCTTGGGCAGTTCCCTGAAATAATGTCAGTCGATGAATACGGCCCCAGCGAGATGGCTTACTTGACGACGGCCTCGCCGACAGCGAATCCACTTCCCTTCTTGAAACCCTTCCTTGCCTTGAAATCAACCCCAGCAGAAGCCTTGTTGACGATATCATTGAGCCTCAACCCGATGACATCCATATACCCTCCCGCAGGGCCGGTTTCGGGAGTGGCCACAGGAAGTGCGGCTGCGGCAGTGCGTGGAGTCGCAGTCCTGCTCGCGGGAGGGGACACCTTCTTGCCCAAAGGCTGTGAAGGCTGCACAGAAGCAGGAGGTGGCATAGAGGCGTTGGCGGTGGGGGCAGTGCCATTCACATTGCCGTTGCCGTTGGCGGAGAGAGAGGAAACCTTGTCCGCCACTTGACGGGACAAGGAGCGGGAGCGCGGCTTGTCGCCTGGGGCGATTGAGATTCCAGAGGCAGTGGCGGACTGCACGGCGGGAGGAGCAGGGGAGGCGGGACGGGAGGGGCGGTTGAGGATGGGGAGGGTGCGGAGAGCGTTCATTGCGAGTACTCGAAAGTTTATAAGAGTGGTTCTAAGGCCTCTACGGCCTTTTTTGAAACGGAAAAATCTGTAGATTGACAGGAGGGCGGTTTTGACAAGAGTGACCAAGTATATCGGACCTGCTGGATAGTTTACAGCGAAGCGAGATTATCCCATGCGGGGCGTTGGGCGGTAGGTATTATATAGAGTGGTGTATATCCTATTGTTGCCTGCGTCTGCTGGCTTTTTTGAGAGAGGAGTGGGTGTGGGTCGACTTAGGGTGGCTTGGGAGCGCTGTCGAGGAGGAGAATGATCTGTGGGGGGAGTCTGAGGAGGCGGGATGCGACGGTGCAGCTGTTCGGCGGTCCATGCGTCATAGGGAAGAAGGGAGCGAAAAAAGTCAGCGATGATCCTTCCACCATGCGTGCTCAGCACCGGCGAGCGCACTCACCCTGCTCCTGCGTTCAAAGCGTTTCTGAGATAACCACTATTAGGTAGTTTGGACTTTCTCATCGAGGGGTGGGCACGGTCGGACGCGCGATGTTGGGGGTAAGTTGGGGGAAGTGTGGACTGCCGTGCGGGGGCTGCTGGGGTGCTGCTGGGGTGGTGGTGGCGGCGGGTGCTGCGGTGGCGAATGGGTTGGATGAGATGAATTGAAAAGGAAGAAGAGATAAGAATTTTAACGACAATCCGCGTCGCCAGGCCGTTTCCGCCAGATCCCATTCGACACAGATACCACAATACGTAAGCGCGCCACCACCACTAGCTATACATGCATGCATGCTGTGGCGCTCTGCCGCCCCATCCATGCACTCTCCTGCCCTCCATTGTCGTCACCCAGCCTCCTGATCTCTTAAATGCGCCCCCCTCTGCCACGTGACACCGGAGTGAATGCCGGTTTGCCCCGCGTTGAGACCGGTCCACTCGCTCGCTCACCCGAGCCCATCCATTCCATCTTTCTTTCTTTCTTTCTTTCTTTCTTTCTCTTCCCCACCCCACCATGCTCGCCCACTCTTCCAGGCTCATCTCCAGGCGCACCCACGCCCTCCCCGTCTCTCTTGCAAGGGCAAAGTCTACCTGGGCCAGTGTCCCGGCAGGGTACGTTTCACACCAGTAACCGGCCCAAGGTCTGTAAGCTGACCTATGCGCCACAGCCCTCCCGATGCCATTCTCGGTGTCACTGAAAACTTCAAGGCCGACAAATCGCCCAAGAAGATCAACCTTGGCGTTGGTAAGTCTCCTCTACTCGAGTCATCGAACGTTTTGCTGACTCGGGTCGTCAGGTGCCTATGTGCGTGTCCATACCCCCACTGACATCCAGAAGACTCACAAAAAGCACAGCGTGATGGCGATGGCAAACCCTACGTGCTGCCCACAGTGAAAAAGGCCGAGAAAATCCTCTCTGACGCCATGCAAGACAAAGAGTACCTCCCCATTACCGCAAGTCTCGCGCACCTCGAGACGAGCCAAGCTTACCACTCGAGCAGGGTCTTGCCGACTTTACCAAGCTCGCCGCCGAGCTCGCCTACGGCAAAAACTCCAAGCCCATCCTCGAGAATCGCGTAAGCATCCTCAATCCGTGTCTCTACTGACACTGACTCTTTTCTAGCTCGCTATCACCCAGTCCATCTCTGGTACCGGCGCTCTCCGGATCGGGACCGCCTTCCTCGCCCGCTGGTTCCCCAACGCCAAGACCATTTATCTGCCCACTCCCACTTGGGGCAACCACATCCCCATCAGCAAGGACTCGGGCTTGGAGGTGAAGCAGTACAAGTACTTTGACAAGGACACTGTGGGGCTGGACTTTGAGGGTATGAAGGCGGATATCGAAAAGGCGCCTGATGGGTCTATCATCTTGCTCCATGCTTGTGCTCACGTACGTCCCCATATCACTAGAAAGGACAAAGACTGAGGAAACTAGAACCCTACCGGTATCGACCCCACCGAAGCCCAGTGGAAAGAACTGTCCACCCTCCTCAAATCCAAAAACCACTTTCCCTTCTTCGACATGGCCTACCAAGGCTTCGCTTCCGGCGACACCCTCCGCGACGCATTTGCCGTCCGATACTTTGTTGAGCAAGGCCACCAGATCTTGCTTTGCCAGAGTTTCGCCAAAAATATGGGCTTGTATGGTGAGAGGGTGGGCGCTATTTCGTTTGTGTGTGAGAGCGAGGAGGAGAGGAAGAGGGTGGATTCGCAATTGAAGATTATCATTCGACCGCTCTATTCCAACCCCCCTGTGCAGTGAGTCGATCGCCTTGACGTTTTGGGATCGCGGTCTGACCAACTACCTCAGCGGTGCCCGCCTCGTTTCCACCATCCTGTCCGACCCCACGCTCAACGCCGAATGGCTCACCGAAGTAAAGGGTATGGCCGACAGGATCATCGAGATGCGTGAGCGTCTCTACAACAAGCTCGTCGAGCTCGACACGCCCGGAGAGTGGGGACACATCAAGAGCCAGATCGGCATGTTTTCGTTTACGGGGTTGAAGCCCGAGCAGGTCGATGCTTTGGCACAGAAGGCTAGCATCTACCTGACGAGGGATGGGCGTATTTCTATGGCCGGTCTCAATGCTGGGAACGTTGATGTGGGTGCCATGTCTTGATTGCACCGCAGAAGCTGATTAGTGTGTAGTACTTTGCCGAGAGCGTCAGCAAGGCCGTCAAGGGCACTCTCTAGGGCCGTGGCATCTTGCTGATCCCGTGGTCAAGTCGACGCCCGGTATGACCTGAATGGTCACATGTCTGTAAAGGTAGAAGAAAAGGCAAATTGAATGGAATGAACGCTTTTGTATATCCGCCAATCCCTGTTTCATGTTGCACTTGGACTATAACAAGATCTGGGTATATAAGGCAACCAAATCCTGCTCAATAAAAAACGAAACGAGAAAAGGAAGTGTCCAATCCCAGATAAAACTAACTAAAATACAAGATGCGCTCTGCCGCCTTTACACTGTACTCGCGTACTTTCTCTCACGATCACGAACCCTCAGCCTCTATCAACTAGAGTACTTGTTTGCTACTTCGGCGCAGACCTGCAAGAGCGTACCCAAGCAGGCTTCAGGTCTAGACAGCTTGATGGTCTGCTTGGCGACTTGTCCCAAGACGCCCGCACTATCACGCACGATCAGTCTCCTTCCAAACGCAATAGAACCATTTAGGGGAAGCTTACTCTGCCGAACCGTAGATCGTCTTGACCCCGACCTCCATCGCCCCCAAACTCCCCGGGAAACCCCCAACATCACCCTTCCCTATTCCAAATTCTACTACCACCTTGCTCTTCTTCTCCCTCACCATTACGCCCGCTCCTACCTGCATCTGGGTAGATGAAGGGTCGTAAGAGATGGTGAGGGGGTGGTGGAAAGTCAGATAGCGGAGTTCCGCGCGGAGTCGCTGGGACTGAGACCAGAGGTGGCCGGTGGATTGGATAAACTTAAAAAAGGGTCAGTCAGGCTGAGAGACAAGGAGTGGGACAGACTTACCGAGGAGATGGTGATGTCGTTTTGCTTGAAGAGTTCTTGCATGGCGGCTTTGGTGATTTCAAAAAGACAGCTGGTGGGGCTCTCGCCTTTCCATCCCTTGCCCGACGCCAGCCCTGTACCCTTCTTGCCTTTCCCCTCGCTGTCCTTTTCCAAGTATTCCAGCTCGGCTGAAGAGATGTCGGGGATATAATTTTGGCACGAGAATGATACCGAAATCTCATTGTCGTAAGAAAGAGAGAGGTAGTTGGGCAAAGTCTTGAGCGGCCGCCACAAGTGGAGGTGTTGCAATGAAGTGTACTCTTCCTGCAGGCGGACAGCATCCGACCGGGTGAATTGATCGCACTGGCTTTTGGCATGAGCGATCGCAGCCTCGCACTCGTGCCTTTTAGCCATCAGCTCCTCGAGCTTTGATGCTAGCGTCGACAATTTGCTTTGGGCGTCATGGAGTTCGGTACTGAAAACGGCGATTTGTGCGCTACGACCAAGTCAGCCATTGTACCGCGTCCGACGATAAAAGCCTACCTTTGCTCAGCGATACCCTCTCGATAGCCAGCCAACTCTGCCTGATCACACTGCGCAACTTCCTTTACCGCCTGTCTCTCTTTCGCCAACTCGACCTCTAGCTCCTGCTTCCTCTTCCGCATGAGCGGCAGCAGATCTCTCAGCTCCCCATTGATCGCTTCCAGCTTGACAGCATCATCCTGCATCCCCTGCAGCGCCCCGGCCACTTCAGGCTCGATCGTCTCGAGAAGCTGGCGTTTCCAGTCGTACCACATTTCACGCGCTTTGAGGTGGGTGTTTGTCTTGAATGATTTGAAAGTCATTTCAAACAGTTGACGGTCTTCCTCAGAGGCGGAGAGGTATTCTTGGATGACGGGAGGGCTGTCTTCATCGCAGCGGGCTTCAACGGCGGCCAACTCCTCGTTGCCAGTGTTTATATCGTCGCGCAGCTTGTTGGCGGCCTGTGGCATCGTCAGCGGCTGTTATTAACGATGTGTGAGAAACTTGCCCAGTTGTACATGTTGAGAAAGACGTGATTGACCTGGGCCTCGGTGTACTCGTGTAGAGCAAACTCTCGATCTACCGCTTCATCAGCTTTGCAATCATGAGCAATGCAACACAAGACTCACCTCCAGCATAAGACTGCCCCAAAACACCTCTAGCGGCACTGCTCTTCCTCCTGTTCATACCCGGCAGCCCCTCCATGAACTGTACGCCGGTCATCTCCAAGAATGCCGCAAGGCTGATCGCCTGTGGTTCCTCCTCCGCAGGGAAATTCTCGACTTGTTCCGCCTTTTCAGCTGGTTCCACGGGCGCTTCGTTGGAAAGAGAAAGTCGCATGGCAGTACCAAGCGAAGACCGGCGGGCAGAGAGTACCTGCTGCCCAGGGTCCACTTGCGGAGTCGTCGTAGGGAACAAGCGCTTCTGCTCTCGCACGTCCTCTCGCTCCATGACGCTCGGCGTGCCAAACACCTCGTCGGCCGCCACATCAGCCCGACTCTTCTTGGCGCTTCCACCATCCCCCTCTTCTTCTTCCCTAGCACGCTTCCTACTGCCCCCGCTGGCAGTCGTAGGCTCGAAACTGAGTCGCTTGGCGACATCGGCAGCGGCGCTCTTGTGGGGCGTGGTAGACTTGGCCGGGCTCTTGGCTGGGCTGGGAGAGGGCCCAAAGATGTTTCGCTTGCCATTGGCAGACTTTTGCGCCGAGGCGACCGTGGGACGGGCGAATGAAGGGGTCGCGCTTGTCGACTGACGGGGAGCAGCAAAGATGTTGGTAGAGGTCTTGTCTTGGGCGTTGATGATACCGCCAATAGAGGTGGTCATGTCCATCCCGTCATCCTCGGCTGGAGCCGGGGGTTCATGGGGGAAGCTGTAGGTAAAGGTCATGGTTTTCTCTCCACCTCCATCTCTCGAAGTCATGGTGTCTTCGCTGCCGGAACTGGACGATACGTCCTGCCCGATGATCTGGCCATACGCCTCTGTCTCTTCCATGACGTACTCTTCGCCCTCTATAGCCTCTCCAGGAATGAGGTTGGGCGCAAGGTCGTCACCAGGATTGTGGAACGAGTAACCAAGAGAATTGCGGTTACTCAACGCTCCTTCTGGCGCCTGAGTGGGCAAGAAGCCGCCAATGGCAACAGTAAAGTCCATTGTCTGCTCTTCGTCGAGCTGAGACATTTCGGCACTGTCTTGCTCGTCTTCTGTATCAGCGTCGGCATCAAGGTCTTCAGAGTTGTTGGCGGTGGGCGCCATAGACGACCGCCGAATGATACCTCCGTAGACTTGCGTAGTGATGTCCATATCGTCCTCTTCCATGTCCATCGACTCGTCCCCTTCGTCTCCATACACTGCCTGCTGCTCGGGATGGAATTGCTGCTGCTCGAGCCCCTCCTCATCCTCAAGCTCCATCGACTCCTCTCCCTCTTCTTCGCCTTCGCCCGTGTAAACGCCGGGGGCAAATATGTTTGGCTTGGAGACTGAGCCGATGTTTTGGATGGATGAGCGTCGTGAGTGGTTCGACTTGGAGGGGGGCGTAGTAGCTTCTGTAAAGTTGAATCCAACGGAGGCTCTCGAATTTTTGACAGGGAGACCACCAAACATGCTAGATGATGTTCAGCTGTGCTCGGCAGGTGCACGCACCAAGACGACTCACCGGACATGTGCATTGGGCGCAAAACTGACCCGCCTTGGACCGAGACTCTGCCTAGAGCCTCGAGAGGTATCTTCATTCTCGTTCATGAGTGATCCAAAGGCGACGGTATGCGCGTATTGCTGGGTGAAATCCATGGTGTCATCTTGGCCTCTAGGTTTGAGGATGGACTTTCGCGGTTGCTAATCTGGGTGAGCGTTATCCACCTCATGTACCACATGACTGACCAGGTGTGATCTGGGGTTCTTCTTCGTAGACATGTCGTCCATGTTGTTGACCATGAGACCAAGTTCTCTGAGCCCTTCCCCGCCAATGCTGGCTGCGGCCCTCTTCTTCCCCTTGGAGAGAGTGGGGGGGAGGGGGGCTGGGATGTTTTGGTCGAATGCTGAGAGGGACTTGCGTGATCTCGGTGAGCGAGCTGCCAGCGACATGGCGGATGGGATGAAAGATGCAAGATGAAAGAGGAGATGGGTTGTTTGCGATTGTTTGTCTGTTTGGTTTGACTCAGGGCGCTGTTTACGTACGCAGTCTGACGTTACTGTTCGGCAGCGCAGATATGGATTCTCGTTGTGATTTCAATTGTATGCATGCACAACAACAGCACAAGATGGCCACGGCGACAGTGGACCCTATGCACCTCTATAGGGCCAAGAGAGACGCACAGAGAAGAGGGTGAGTACACCACAGCCCACCGCCTAGCTCATCCCTCGCAGCGTACTCAAGACCTACAAGATCCTCGGGTTCATCTCCTCAGGCAAGTATAGATTTGACTTGCATACGAAAGCGCTTACACCACTAAGGCACCTACGGACGAGTCTACAAAGCCATCCTCCAGTCTCCCCCAAAGTCGACTGTCGCCTCCGCCCTCCCCAGCTCAGCCCGTGTTGCCTTGTCAATCTCCAAAGACAAACTTCCCTCGCCCAGTCTCTCTGACAAGTTGATCGAAAATGATCCCCTAAACAATCCCGAGATGTGTATGCGGCCGGGGGACAGACGGGCAAAGAAGGGGGACGTATTTGCGATCAAAAAGTTCAAGCCAGATAAAGAGGGCGATGTCTTGACGTATGCCGGTATCAGCCAGAGCGGAGCTCGAGAGATAATGGCAAGTGGCGATGGATACAGACGGTGTATATGCTGACCTCTTGCCAGCTGAATCGCGAGCTTCATCATCGTAATCTCGTGTCATTGCGCGAAGTCATTCTGGAAGACAAGTCCATCTACATGGTTTTTGAATACGCCGAACACGACTTTCTGGTACAGCCCTCTCCTTACCGTTTGGCCTGATCGCTGACGTATACTCAGCAAATTATCCACCACCATTCCCAAACCGCACGCGTTCCCATCCCACCCCCAACCCTCCGCCGCCTGCTTCACCAGCTCCTCTGTGGCGTCCACTTTCTCCACTCCAACTTTGTCCTCCACCGTGACCTCAAACCGGCCAACATCCTCGTCACCAGCGCTGGCGTCGTCAAGATTGGCGACCTGGGTCTGGCGCGGCTGTGGCACAAGCCGCTCGCGAAGGGAGGGTTGTATGGGGGCGATAAGGTGGTGGTCACCATTTGGTATAGGGCGCCGGAATTGATACTTGGGTCAAAGCATTATACTGCTGCTGTCGGTAAGTGCCCATCCCTCCTTGGATGCTCTGTGCTCTTCTGACGGTAATGCAGATATCTGGGCTGTGGGGTGTATCTATGCCGAGCTACTGTCTTTACGACCGCTGTTCAAAGGCGACGAAGCCAAGATGGACGGTAAAAAGACGCTTCCTTTCCAACGCGACCAGATGGGCAAAATCTGCGAAGTCCTCGGCCCTGTCAAACGTACGTCCTCGTCTCTCCTCATCGTCTACCCTCCACACTTCCCCCCCACTGACTCGACTCTCAAGCCGAACAATGGCCAGGCATAGTCCACATGCCGGAATACCGCACTTACCAAGCCACCGGCCCTTACCCCAATCCCAACCCTCTCCCGTCATGGTACCACGCCCGATCACAGTCGACCGAAGGGTACGACCTCCTGATCAAGATGTTTGAGTGGGATCCGGCGAGGAGGGTGACGGCGAAGGAAAGTTTGAAGCATCCGTGGTTTCAGGAGGACGGGGGAGTGGCTGCCAAGTACGTTTAACGTCTCTTCTGTGACCTCGTGGCCAGTCTCGAAGGGCGGGAAAGATTGTCAAGCTGATTGCTTTCATAGAAGCGCTTTTGAAGGGAGTAGTATCACCTATCCCACCAGGAGAGTTACGCATGAGGATAATGGTGATGCCAAGATGGGATCGTACGTCTGCTCCGAAGAAAAGGTATACTCAAAGTCTGACGTTATTTTTCGCATAGCCTACCCGCATCTATGGCAGGAGGACCCAGGTTACCGTCAAGTAGCAACTTTAAGCCTGCCAGTGGGACAGTCAATCAGCCAAACCGGAAAAAGACCAGGATCTAAGGTGTGGGTCCGCACGTTGTTTTCTAGCCTGTTGTATCATTCTATAGTACATGTAACGATTGTAGCGACCGTGCAGAGATCTCAAGATTACCTTTAGTTGAACTAGGTGAGCTGATTATTGCAGCTGCTATGACTACAAGATATAAGAGCCACAACTGGTCCTGAACAGAGCAATCTGCACAGTCACGAACAGCAGATGGATCTTGCCTGCTCTTGGGATCAGATCTCCGCCCCAAGCGCATCCTATACTCACTGAGCCAACCTCTGCTCCACCAACCAAAGCGGCACGCTCCCAATTTCTGGCGCATAGACTGCCGGTTCAGTGGTGTTATCACTCCCATCCCAGCACCAAGTATCAAAGCATGCCTGGCACGCCGACGACCGGTTGCTGTTGGTATACTCGAATGCGCGGTCGGTCAGGGCACAAGCGAGGCAGGTGGGCCAGGTATCGACGGTCCCGTTGAGAGTTAGGGAGCGCATACCTGAGAGCATGACGTCCAGGGCTTCGTCGGTGCTGTATTGCAATTGGAACTGTACGAAGATCAGCCTTTGCCTTCCCACCAGAGGCTATATAAAGGCAGGGGGACTCACAGTGGACGTATTAGAAGCCACGCTCCAGGGGTATGATGGAATGTATACCAACATGGGTGTATCAGTGTCGTTACACCCAAAGAAGGTCGGTCTAGAGTTGAATCCCCCATTCACAAACCCGTTCTCACTAGGTACTTCTGGCATCCTCACCTGCATGTTTTGGTACTGTGACAGGACTTGTGCCCTTTCAAACGTCGTGCGAGGCGCCGAGCCATTGGGCCACGTCGTATCCGTATCCCCTGACGCGTCGAACGCGATGATGGCATCGAGCTTTCTCGTCTGTTGTATGAAAGGCTCGAGAGGGAGATTCTGGTTGGTCTCGCCCGCATCGATCAGGGTGATATAGTCGAAAGAGGACACCGGGTTGAGGTCAGGGTTGAAGCTGGCGAATGGATTGGGAACGCGGGAAACGTCGAGCTCGTCGTTGCCCAGATCTTGGAGTATGTCCTTCAGAAAGTCGCCGAAGAGATCCGTGTTGGTGCCGTTCAGCTCGAGGAAAGCGGCATTGAAGAGCGTGGCGGACGTGCCCATGGCAAACCTGTTTATGGATCAGCTGGACGTTGCCCCACCATGAGTATGAGGTGTACTCACGAAAGCTGATCATAACCTTTCCAACACGTCCCAGTGGTAGTACCATTGTTGAGAGATGTTCCGAGATATTGCATCGGTGTAAAGGCACCAGGGCTCTTGTAGTCGCTGCCAAACGCCCAAGAGCCAAACTCGTAGGGAGTAAGCTCGTAGACTGTGGCGTTTTCGGCGATCAGAAGCTCGCCCGGCTCTCTCCTAAAATTGCAGATCAGCAAAAGCTCTCAGAATTATCAAGGGACAGATCTAGAGACTTACTCGGCAGCTATGATGATAGGCAAGGGAAGGCTAGCGTTGGCATAGGCTGGTACCTTTAGGTCCAAGTTGGATAATGTAAAGTTGGGGGTCTTGTCCAGCTGATGATCATCTGGCATGACATGTGCGCCTATAGCGAGGCCCCATATATCAGTCAACTGAACCGGGAAACCCTGGTCCATCTTCGCATTGCTCTCTGTAAAGAGCTCCGTGTAAAAGGCGATTTTGTCAGACGAAGGAAAGATGAGGTTGGAGTCGAGATTGTATAGCTGTCGATGTTCGTGAGCTCCTTGCGATGGGGTATGTCTGAGACCAGCGGCCACTTACATCTTCGAGCAGCTTGCTGGGAAGGGCACCACCGTTCGCCACGAAAGACCCCACGGCCCAGCTCCCTCCACTCAAGCCGGCCATGTAATTAGTGGCTTCAAGCCAGCCTCCTGTGCCGCTCGACGCTGCCTCTGAGCTTTCGTTCATCAGACCCATTACCCCGCCAAGACCAACTCTAAGATGTAACTCAGCATTTGACAGCAAAGGACAAACACAGCACTCACAGCATGGTTCTGTAACCCCCTCCGGAGATGGCTACTCCTATATTGGGTGTCCGTGGCGGGTTATCCAGCCCTCGGGCGACCATCGTCTTTTGCACTGCGGATTCGACCAGGTTCTTGCGCTGGTTAATGTAATCCTGTTCAGCGGAAGCAAGACCAGTCTGCAGAAGAAGTTAGAGAGGTTACAAAATCAAGTCCATCTACACTCACTGTAGCATTACGGACCCACGCATCACTTGTCGGGCACGGAACCTCGTACGGCGCATATGACTTGTCTCCAAGTCCTCTTTCAGCCTGCAATTGTACGCGCTGCACACCTGATGGAGCGGCAAGGGTTCGCGTAGTGAGTAGAGTGGCGAAAGTGACCAGCGCGACCATGGCGGGCAAAGGGCGCGGCATCGCGCTTGGCGGCTGGAACCAAATATCGAAGGCGAAAAGCGCGATGCGAAGACGATGACAGGGTAAAACAAGAACGAAGGAAAGAATGGTAGGGGATTATAGATGTAGATGTATAGATGTAATTGCACACTTTTGAAAAGAGATAACCTGAAGCAGCAGATACTGGTTGGCGTCCTTTGTGCGTCCAAGCGGCCAAGACGGTCAGAGCGTGCAGCTATCTCATCCAGGAACACCGCCTACCAGCATCAGTCAACGTGTGTTCGCTTCTTCAATGCAAAGGCGATATGTTTGCGGAGAACGACAAGTTGAAATGAGTTTTCTTGTTCGCTACATGTATCAGTTCATTACGCAGGGCACAACATGAGAGATGGACTCCCATCATCACTCTCCGGACACGCCCACCAGACCTTCTCTCACCTCACCCTCGCCCCTCCCGTAAGCATCTTCAATGTCATTCCGAAAGACCTTCACAGCAATGTTGCGCTTGACCTTGCAATACGGTGTGAGTATCTCTTCTGGAAACGGTCGGACAGTCACATGCAGGCCACTTTAAGATGTCAAAGCTGGGTACCGTGTCAGCTTGGAGCGAAGAATCGATAGATGCGATTGGACGCTTACCGTTCAGCCCGTTTCGCGCTGCCACCCTTGCTAGTTCCCTGAGCACTTCCTTCTCATTCACCAACGCCTGCGTCGATGCTCGCTCGGGGTCGAGAACGGCAAGAGCGATGAGGTATGTGAGAACGGGTTGAATTGCTGTGGACGAGGAAGGAGGCTAAGAGGTGATCGGAGGCATAGAGACCTTCGAGATTCTCGAAAGCTACATACCCGCAATCGCATATCGGTGGGCTTCTCATAAGCGAGTGCGAAGCAAGAGACAACTTGCTCTCGACTAAGCTTGATCGGTAGTGAGCTCGCGACATGATTGTTGTTATCTTGCCCTAGAAAGATGTAACGTCGAAACAACAGAGTGTACAGCACGTTGTACAGCATGTTGTACAGTATCCACCGGGCGTTTGTGATCTCCACGAGGTTCTGCAGCAGCATCCACCGTATGTGTTCCGTAACGTCTGACTGCCGGTTATTGCTTGCGGTAGAGGAATGCTGCTGAGCTATTCTACAATATCAGCTCAGCACTTTTCGGTACGGACTCGGATGACCAGTAGACACAGCGATGTCATAAGGTAGGCGTACTCTGCAGAGACACCCTGCGTGTCAAAACACCAGAACTTGCAATCAACTGAATACGATACATGTCGTACGAATACTTCTTCCTTGATTCCACTTTTCGTCACAGCCTGGTCCCACAGCTGCCTAAATGTGGACTAGCACGTAAGGGACCTCGACATCCTCCTCATTCTCATCCTCTACCATGACCTCAACCAAAAGGTTCTTGACATGCGGAGGAATGGGCTTCTTGCTGACGTGCTCAACGAGCTCGCTCATGGGCATGTTCATTCGGTCGGCCGCCTAGCAATCCGTCAGATTGTGTTGCGCACCTGAGACAAAGACGACATACCTTTTTGGGGGCCACGAAAGAACTCCAGAGCATTGATACGCCTTGACTGACCATTTGCACTTCGAACTTGTGCTCGTTCTTGAACCAGTCCAAAAACTCGCGCAAAGTGGGGTTCCCGCTCAGCTCAAACCTGTCCCACAACGTCCACTCGGTCTCGCCATACTTTTGCTTGGGAGCAGCGATGGGCTCGGAAAAGCCGAAGAAGGGCAAAGCCAGGTTGACGAAACCATTTTTGTAGTCCTCGAGCTTGTTCTTGCCGTCGATGAGCTTGTAGAGCTCGAGACAAACAAGACCGACAGCAAGAGCAGTGGTGGTAGCAATAGCAGGAATGATCTTGCCCGCAATAAGCTTGGTCTTGTGCTTATCGGCAAGAGTGATGCCGTAGTTGCGAGCTCGCAGGTTGGAAGCGGCAGTGATAAAGTCGATGTGGTGGTTGCTGTCATCGTCCTTCTCAAAGTCAACAGGCTGAAGACGGAACCCAGCAAGAGAAGCAGGGGCCGGCAAGGAAGCGACGATGGCGTCGATGTCCTCGTCATCCTCATCATTGGCGACAGGTTCATTCTCATTGACCTGGACTTTGACACCACTCTTGGGCGTGAACTCTTCGATCTGCATATTTTCAACGACCTTTCGGAACAAGGCAGGGTCGCGCTCGCCCTTGAGGCCGTAGTTGAAAGCGTGAAGGTTAGCGGCAGCGATCAAGTATTCCATATCAAGTTGCTGTGCCGAAGTCAGCCATCATCCTGTTATCGATATGGCTACTTACGTCGTCGATGTCAAAGGTCAGGGCGTCCGGGGCCCTCTTGGGTCCAGACCAGAAGGGAGTACCATTGGAATTGATCTGGTCCTTTGGCAAGTTGAACAACAGCTGCTTAATCTCATTGACATAGTCATGCTCGTACTGCAGCCTGGCCCAAGCAATGCACTCCTCGAAAGAGATAGGCTTCTCCTTGGCAAGGTACTTTTCAATCTGCTTGAGCTGCTCGTGGTGTTGTCCAGAAGATTTGAGAGTAGTCTCGACAAAGTCGGGTTGGGAGAGATAGAGATTGACAGTAGTGGGAGGGTTGACAAACAAGCTGTCGAAAGCCTCTCGCGCCCATTGGATAGTGTGCTCGATGGCGTTGGGGAAGTTTTTGACGGTACAGGAAGGGATGGACTTCTCAGGAGGGTCCTGAGAGGAAGAGTAGGACTCGGTGAGGTGGGGCACAACGACCTGGGTGTTGGCCTTAGTGCCGAGAGTCCCGGACTCGAGAAGAGGCTTGCGGTAGAAGACACATCGTCGGTCCATGTATTGACGAGCGGAAACATTGTCGAGGGCGTTGGTGACACCGTCAAGGGCCGCAAAGAAGTCATCACCGTAGACGTCTATGCAAAGCGTCAGACTTGCCGACCTGTAATGGAATAGCTTACTCTCAGTCTCGGGGCCGACCCTATCCTCGTGCGCGATGATCTTGCCCTTCAGCTCGGGGTTCATCTCAGCCACAGCCCTAGCCGCACTCTCCGCCTTGAACTTGCCCACATCCTTGGCCCTGAACAAGAATTGTCGGTTCAGGTTGGACTTTTCGATAGTGTCCAAGTCGGTGACATGGATGATACCCTCGGGGCCAGTAGCGAGACCCATCATACTCCAATTCTTCAGCATCTCACAACCGATGGCACCAGAGCCGACAAGGAATTGTTTGATGTTGGCAATCTTGTCCTGGAAAGTCTTGCCAAACACCGCGATTTGGCCGTCGTATCTGGAACCGATAGGCTGACAATCAGCCTCGGAGGGGATGTTGGTAGGCAGCGACTCGAGCGAGTCGAGGTACATGTTCTGCTGCATGGGGTGGAATTTGGCAGAGCAGGCCTTCAAGACCTCCTGCGCAACGAAACCACCGATGACAGCGACCATAGGCGACAAGTCACCGGTAGCTTGGTATGACAGCTCCGTGAGGGTCTTTTCGTCAAGCTCGCCTTCGCCCTTGTTGGCAGCGTGGATCTCCTTGGCAAGAGCTATGACCTGCTGAGCGTCGCCAGCGTGTCGAGGTCGGGGAAGAGCCCCGAGCTTCTCGTAGAAAGCGGAGAGCGCCTGGAAACCGACATGCAAAGTCTGAGGCCTGTCCCACTTGGCGAAGTCGGTGATGAAAAGCTCGGGCTCGGCGAGGCTCTCTTTGAGAGACTTGAATTGAAGGATCTTGGGCATCTTGACCTGGGTGAAGAGACCGCCGGTTCTGTACTCGCCAAGGCCCCGTGTGTCGCCAATCGAAAAGGTGTATGGACCCTTGACGCTGACCTTTCGGGGTTCAGCACCGTTGAGAGCCTCCATACCCTTGACCTCTGAGAATGTAACGAAATCGCCATCCTCGAGACCGTGTCGAGTCTCGTCGAGGCAAGTGACGATGCCTTCCTCGTCCTTCCAAGATGTCAGCATGACCGCCAAAAACGTCAAGCCCTACTCACTTGGTCGATAGCAGCAATAATGCCGGTTTGGGGGTTTTCTCCTGTCGCATCTACACAGGCAAAGTCCTTGCCAAAGTCATTGAAGACACTCCCAAACAGACCTCGCACATCTGCCGAGATGAAGTAGATTCCCTTCTGCCTAGCATACTCATCGATCTCGACTTGCTTTCGAGTGGTGGCGTTGGTAAGGACGACGACTTGGTAGGGGTCGATCATCTCGGGAGAGATTTCGCCGGCGCCGGGAAGGATGGAGACCGGGACGTAGGTGTTGAGTTCGGCGAGTCGGGGGGCAGTGACTTCGGCTCTCGACTTGCCAATGTCTTCTTCGCGAAGGAAGAACTATAGCCACATCAGCGCACAGCCTTGTGCATGCCGAGAAAACTCACTTGAGTACCCAGGTCCGCGATCTCGACAGGTGAAGGGTCGTAGATGGTGACAGTCTTGACACCCGCCAAAGCGACGTTCTTGGCTAGAGGCACGTGAGCACAGTTCTCAAGTAGAGCGACATTGAAGCTTGAGCGACCGCTTCGACCTCATTACTGACCAATTTCAACACCAAGACCCTTCATACCCACGATCAAAACGTTGGAACTGGCCATCTTCTTCATAGCTACACCATCATTAGCAGTGGCACTCGTGTCTCTACCTCGCACATAGGCTTACCCTCGTGGCCTAAGACATATCTGAGAGCATCAGGTTAGCATCAGAGCAAGAGCGCCTGCTTGACAAAATGGCGGAACTCACAGTTGACGAGAGTACAAGCCCTCTGTTCCGCATCCTTTGTCAGCAAAGCTCTCAACAACCAATCAGTCATAATATTGTCTCACCATCGACTGTAAAGGTCAGTCACGTTAGCTCACATCTCTCGGGAGAGTCTGAGAACGTACTGGAATCGCCGGGGACAGCTTGGTCAACCTCGATAGGAGACGCCATTCTGCTCGAGTTCTAAAGCTTTCTTTGTATGCCACGTAGGAGTATCGCTAGTATAGCCTTCTTTGGATCTACCCAGAGTCGTACAGTAGGAAAGGAAAGAGACAAAAGCAGACTATAGTGTTCTGGATGGAAAGGTAGAGAAGCACAAAGCGACTGACGGAAACGGCGAGGATAACAGCGCGACCATGACGTCCGCATTTTGTGGTCGCGGGGGGCTTCAAACAGGGACTCGAACTTGTACAACAGGTCTATGATCATACATGTATATATATAGCTATGACTCTCCAGCGGCTTCCTCCCCATCCTCTTTCGGCTGTCCATGCTCTGCTCTCCATTCTTCCGTCTCCCAGACTATGAACGCATATTAGCGAGGGCTCATGCAACGAGATACAAATGACATACTGGGACGATCACCCCTTCCACTCTCATCCACATACTTGCTCGGCTGCGCCAGACTGCACTTCAAGAATTTGTCACTTCCCTGGTATCCTGGTAATTGGTTCAGATCATAGTTGTCGATGGCTTCTTGCGCATCGGCGGCAGACGAAAAAGTTATGAAAGCATAACCTCGGTGCTTTTTGGCTATCAATCGTGATTCAGCATCCTAGCTCTCACGTGTGATTGCAAAGATGCTTACGGTCATGAGGCTCGTGGGGTATTTTGATTTCAATGATGTCTCCGAAAGTGACAAACGCCTGTAGAAGTTGTTCCTCATTGACGGCTGGGGCAATGCCAGAAACGTAGACGGAGGATTTTCTGTTGGCCACAGAAGAGGCGTTGGTAGAGTCGGCGTTTTTGTTCATTTGATACAGTCCGGATGGGCCTGAGATGACCGGATGAAGTTGTTTTGGGTGTCTCGAATCGGTTTGAGGTAAAAGAACAGTCAGTAGACGCATGGAGAGGAAGAAGCATCGTCGCGCCCGCCGAGAGCGGCGGGAGCCGAACCGGAATCAATCATGTATTGCATGTGAAGATACATGTGAAGCAAGCACCTGCTCAACCTTCTTTACATACAATCACCAATCGCCATCTATCGGCTGTTCTGGGCTCTATAGTAACACGCCAGAGTAATACTTGTATCTAATCTATGTAGGGTATATGGCACAAGAGAATATTCGAAGAGAGAAGCGACAAAAAAGGTCCAAGAAGAGAGATTGTAAACATATGACAGGAGCAACGTTACAATAAGAGATGCTGCCTTCATTTGAAAGCGGAAAATGGCGCATGATGTATGTAGAGGAACATGTAAGAGAAGGCCTTGTTTGTGTAGCAGAGCGACGTGGGGTTTAGGCCACGGCCGCTTCACAGACGAAGCTTAAATCAAGGTGACAAGAGAACAGATGAGCAAAGGTATGAGCGACAAGACAGGATATGAGGCGAAAGTGGGAACAGCAAATCTGAAAAGAGGAGTGAATAAGCATACGCGTGTACAGGCAATGGATCGAGCTCACGAGCTGGGCTTGTCTGTGATCTTGACGGTCAAAACCGCAACCAGTCCATCAATAGCGGGGTACCCGTCTTCTTCGACACTGTACAGACTTGTCAGCATGGTCTTTGCGATGTCTCACGATTTAGCGCTCACGTGATGTAGTGGTTGATATCATCTGCAGCGTCCTATCAGCACAGATCGTTATCACACCATTTACAACTCACCACTGGAGTTAGATAGTAATCCGGGAACGTATTCAACATCCGTCTGATAGGTATAGTTGTTGTAGGTTGCTGAACCACTAAGGGTTGAACCGTTGGTCAGACCTCGGGTGTCAATGGTTTGCCCAGTCAGATTGCCGATGAGTTGATCTCGGCCGATGTTGTAGCTGCGCAGGGTCAGTTTGCTCACCAGGATGGTCAGACTGAAAACTTACCCGTCGGCAACAATATCATGCCCCAAAGATAGACTCTCCTCCACACTGACAGCCATAAAGAATGCCCCAGTGGTGTTCTGAATCCAGTATCTCAGATGCAGACCTCCCTTGAAAGTTTCTTGGCAAGTTCCAATGTATGGATCTCCGTAATTGTACCTCAACTCTTCGACCTCGGTCACGTTGCCTTGTCCGTCTCCGAGATTTGCGTCTTGGTCCGCACCCAAATGCTGGCCGAGACATTCTTCACCCAAGCCTGAGGCTCTGTAACGAGTCAGCTGTCATTGATCTGGGCGTGATAAGGCCAGTGGGCGGCACGTACAGCATATAATTCAAAAACCCGCCATTATCAGTGCTTTTCACCAGCACTGCATCGTCCGATTCACTGGAAAGGATGACATTGAGTGGTTCACCCAGGCCAGCTGGATATGTTCCGTTGACAATCTACAACCACGCCAAGTCAGCACTGGAAAAACCGTGCGGTTGCCCCATACGCCTGGAGCGCAAATGACAATGTCTTATCTCGATCTACGAGGAGAACGATTGTACTCACAGTCAACATGTACCCTCCATCGGTCCTGGGGTCGTTATACCCAGTGGCTCGCTTCCGAAGGCTTGCAGCCGAACCTATAATGTCGCGGGGTTCCATCACATGGTCTCTCTCTAGGATGGCCACGTCTGCATGATCCGTGGCAGAGGCGAGAGGTATGGGGGAGAATAGCTGGGCTGTGAGCAAGAGGATGGTGGATTGCAGCGATAACCTGATCATCGTTGTGGCGTCGTTAACGTTCGAGAGCCGGGAGCGATGGCGGTCTTGTCTATTGTCTATCTGGAGAACCTTGAGATGCCGGGAGGTACTGAGGAGGAGTCGAGACCAGTCGAGATTGCTCGTGTGTTGATATGTATGGTACAAGAAAAGAAAAAAGAAAGAGAAATGATGAAACAATAGAGAATGGGGTAATTAGTGATTTTGGTGGGCTTGTGGCTGGACGCGATCAAACGCTGGCTCAGGGCCTACATCATCGCAATCTTTTTGCGAAGTCCTCTCAACCACGCTCCATCGACATGCACCTTCGCCCAGCATCATCCGCCCTCAGAGCCGCCTCCAGGCTGCCCGCCAGGCAGCTCTCTACGACTGCGGCCCGCCTCGCGATCCCCGACCCTGCTGCAGACAAGACCACCCACTTTGGTTTCCGTGAGGTCCCGGAATCACAGAAAGAGTCTCTCGGTAAGGCATCAGTCTCGCCGATTGGGTCACACCTGCTCACAGTGCTATAGTCGGGTCCGTCTTCAGCTCGGTGGCTTCCAGCTATGATATCATGAACGACTCCATGTCCCTCGGTATCCACCGTCTGTGGAAGGACGAGTTTGTCTCTTCCATGCTCCCCCGTCTCCCTCCCTCCTTCCACCGCAACCCCTCGGACCCCGTGTCGTCAGACAAGCCAGTATTCAAATGTCTCGATGTCGCTGGAGGTACTGGTGACATTGCTCTGAGAATACTGGATCGAGCCAAAGACAAGTTTGCGTGCAGGGATATCGAGGTCGAGATCGTAGACTTGAATGAGGGCATGCTGAACGAGGGAAGGAAGAGGGTCACCAAAACCATGTACTATAACAGTACGTTGATTGCCCTGCATCAAGTTTGTGCTGACAAACGGACAGCCCCCCAAATTGCATTCACTCACGGCAACGCCCAAGAACTCCCCACCCACATCGCCGACAACTCTATCGACCTCTACACCATCGCCTTCGGTATCCGAAACTGCACATCCCTCCCCGCCGTCCTCTCCGAAGCTTACCGCGTGCTCAAGCCCGGAGGCAGGATCGGTGTGCTCGAGTTCGGCAAGGTGCAGAACCCTCTTTTGCGCGAAGTGTACAGGCAATACTCTTTCCAGTTCATTCCCGTGATGGGCAAGATCCTTGCTGGAGACGCTGAGAGCTACCAGTACCTCGTTGAGAGTATTGAAAGATTCCCCAGCCAACCCGAGTTTGCCAAGTTGGTGCAGGAGGCTGGGTTCAAGACTGGGCAGATGAAGGAAGGCAAGGGAGGCGCGTGGGTTGACTTTACCTTTGGTATCGCAACCATGTGGACTGGTGTCAAGGCTTGAAGCAATCAATATCACATATATCGTTCGCATTTGGGTATTTGGGCATGCACAGCACTTATCACATCGATCGGGCTGCGTGGGTCACATGGGCATAGGCGTGACATTGATCACCCCGAGGAGGTGTAGATGCGCTTACCTTGAGACAATTGCCTGGCTACTCGCCCTATGTGAGTCATGAACAAGGGTTTAAGACTTGCAAAACCGAGCATAGGATTACCGATTATGGATACATGGGATGAAGCTGTATTAATCGCTTTTACTTCTTACTGCTTCTTGCCTATAGATACAAAGACACCTCTTGACTGAATTGTCTAGTGGACTCCAGCATTCTTGAAGCTGTCCCTAGCGGTCCAAGTCTCCCAGTAAAGCTTGATCGAGTCGTCGAAAGAGGAAGCGCCAGTCTTGGTCTGCAACTGCTTGATAGCATCGTCGACGTTGGTTCCGGGCTCGACACCGGCGTTGGTGATGGTCCTCGCGAGCCAGGTGATCAAGTGGACTGAATACCAGTCAGCTTGCTAGGATATGAAGACAAGAGAGCGGTGATACGTACAGTCAGCCTCGGAGGGCTCAGAGCCGCCGACGAAGGGACCCTGGTGGTTCTTGGTAAGGGCATCAGTGATGAACCCTTGGAGAGCGCCGCCGACAGAAGACCAGAGCTGCTGGCCTTGAGCGTAGTGCGCCTTTCGAGTCTGCTCCTGTTACTCGGTCAGCGTATGTATGGTGGGTATAGCAAGCCAAACTCACATCAGGAGCACCGGTGTAAAAGTCCAAAAGCTGGAGGTTGTCCTCGCGTTTCTTGTTCAAAAAGTCCTTGAACTCGGCGGGAGGGCTTTGAGAAAATCTAGCAGATGGTTAGTGTTGCTTTGCAAGACATGGCAAGACCACTCACTGGTTCAAAGCCTTTTGCCTGCCAGCCAAGAAGCCCTTCTGAAGCCCGTTAGACTTGGCCTCCCTGTCCTTGTCGTCGGTAGCGATCAGAAGGGTAGCGTTGGGGTCGATGGAAGCGCTGTGGATCTACAATCACCATGTCAGCTCAACACACGATAGGAATGGGTGGCAGACTCAGCTCCTCAATGAGACCCACGCCACCGCTAACCTTGCCCTTCGGCTTGTTGGGGGCGACCTTGTTAATCTCAGCGACCGCGCTCTGCGACAATCGTCAGTCAAGCTCGGAAGACGGAGGCAAGACACTCACAATAGAGTCGGTGAAGGTGTCCTTGCCAACGATCAAGGTAGGGACGGTACCCGCGGGGTTGATCTTGAGGTAGGAAGGGTCAAAGTTGGCACCCTATTGGGCTATGTCAGCCGCAAGTACATGCGCCGGATGGAAAGGCATACCTCGGCGAGGTTGATGGTGATGTAGTCGTAGTCCTGGCCCTTCTTGAAGCCGCCCTCCTCGATGGCAATCTTGGGGGCATTGGACCAGACCGAACCGGCGAACTCGTAAAGCTCTGTACATAATTCAGTTCAATCGTCGGGAGAAAGTCTGAAAGCGGACGCACGAAGAGAACCAGACATTGTTACTAGGATGTGTTGTTTTGTGAGGAAATGGATGTGATGCAAACGCAAATCGAGGATGGAGGACGGGAAAATATGGGATAGAAGACACCTCTTATATATGGTGGTATGGCAAGCGATGGCATGACCCGTCTACGTACCCTCGCATTATTGGGCCATCCATCGAGCATCGCACGTCATACGGCTCACCCGTCGCGTTCACTTTTTCAGTTGCCGCACGTCACAAAGAGGGCTGCCTCCACCTGGGGCTCCAGCGTCCCGGCGATGACCATAGCCCGACGCGAAGAACGAGGGCGAAAGAATGCATTGGAAAATGGGAAAAGTGCGTATGCCAGGGCGTCTCCCATGCAGAGCAGGGGGGCTGCAAATGCCGGAGGTCCCGCTGCTTTCCGGAGATGCTTGGCCCAACCTGACCGAGGCAGGGTACAACCTCCTCCGGCGTTTGCTTCTCTTAGCTCGAAATGTCGGTGGTACAGTATCAGCGCCAGCACTTCGAGCTACGGCGTATGAAAGATAGCAGATCAACAGCGGGCTATGCTTATCGCGAACGAAAGCATAGGCATGCATAGATGGGTCCGATAACAACAAACAGCATGGGTCCATCTCTGTAAGCCTACGTCGTCCGATTAAACACTAGCAACGCCAGACTGTCACGCTTGTACGATCGGACACGCCTGAGGTTATGAGTGGCATGCAGCGCGGGCAATTGGGGCAAGTAGAGGCGTACGACCACCTACCATACCCACTCTTGTTCATGTATGTCGCCCAGTCACCTGCTTGATAAGACATCCACATAGACCAGGAAATGCTATACCTTGTTTTTACATACTTGACCTGTGCAACTTGCCTTTCCCAGGCCACAGACAACAGACAACCAGAGATGACGTTCAAAGTAAATACCTTAATACCGCATCCGTTTGGGATCTCGATCCTGATAACCACCCCCAGCAGCCCCTCCAAAGCCCCCGCCTCCCCCTTGGTATCCTCCTGGGCCGCCAGCATTGTCAAAGTCGCGCTTGAATCCGCCGCCCTGGCCGCCAAAGTTTCCTCCTCCTTGAAAGCCGTTATTTTGCGGTGGGAAACCGCCGCCGCCGCCCCTAATACATGTCAGTATGATTGGAATGGATGATCGAAGATGACTTACCCGTAGCCACCACTGTCTCCCCCAAATCCTCCAGGAGCGCCTCCAGGAGCACCTCCAAAGCCTCCTTGACCACCTCCAAAGCCTCCTCGCCCACCTTGGAACCCTCCACGATCCCCACCAAAGCCCCCTCGATTCCCTTGGAACCCTCCACGGAACCCTCCCCTTCCTCCAAATCCACTCCTGTCGCCGCCTCCGTTGAAACCGCGATCCCCTCCCCCGAAACCTCCACGGTTTCCTCCCTGGAACCCGCCGCGGAACCCACCACCACGCGGAGCGCCTCCCCTAAATCCACCTCGCCCTCCTCGGAACCCGCCAGTCGGCGGCAGGACAGGGGCAGCTTCGACGGGTATGGGTTTGGGTCGACCGCCGAGACCGCCTCCGAGTCGTTGGGGCTTCCAGCCTTTGACTGTACGTCCTCTCTCTACATCGACGAGAATCTTTTTGTGGTGGACGGGGATGCCTTCGGCGTCCTTGTAGGCGGCTAAATAGAGTCAGCTTGAAATGTCTGCAGATGCTCAAAAGACCTACCTTTCATATCTCGTTCTCGCTCGTACACAATGAAGGCGTAGCCGGTGCTCTTGCCCTTCCTGTCACGGACGATGCGTATTCTCTCAATAGGGCCGTACATCTCAAACTCTCGCTGCAGGTCGGTTTCGGTCGCCTTTTTCGACTACAGCTTGGTCAGTATACAGCAGATAAATTGGCTCAAGACGTACTAATCGGGCGATAAAGAGGGTCTTGTAAGGATCACCAATAGCCGAGGGGTCGTCTTGCGGTTTGTCTAGAGTGCACTGTCAGTTACCACACCCAGCACCAACCATCCCACTCACAAGTCTTTTCCGCGTCCTTCTTGTACTCTTCCTGCCTCTTCTTTCTCAGTTCCCGTCTCATTTTGACAGCTTCCTCTCCAATGACACCCATCTCGGCAATCTTGTCTTTCGCCTTCTTTCTCTTCTTCCCCGACTCTTCCACCACCTCCTTGACCTCTCCATCTTCCCCTTCCTCCTTGACAGCCACAGCCACATCCGGCTTGACATCCTCCCCCGCCTGCGTAGCAGCCTTCTCAGCTTCCCGCATCCCCAGTTTTACCTCGGCATCTTCCGCTTCTTCCTTGATCCTCTGCGCCAGGTGGGCGACGCCCGAGAGCTTGTTGGGACCGCGGCTGCGTTCGTCGCGGGTGAGCGGCTTGAGGAATGGTGGCTGAGGGCGGGGCGCGAAAAGGCGGAGGAGGTTGGGGGGTAGTAGATGGGACATTGTCGTAGAAGCCCCCGGTCTGGGCGTGTTTTGGTCTATAGGCTGCTTCTTGTAGAGAAGACGTTGAACTCGATACGCCAGAGCTTGCGGCGTTATTAGTGTGGCGGTGGGCACCGCCGCCCTGTCAATGTGGCGCTTGGATATGATGCATACGTATTGACTGGATTATATGGACCATGCAAAGGAGAGATGTCTATGGATGCTATTCAGATGGTAGATGAGGTGCAATTTTTTTATGCAGTTTTGCAAGGGAGAGCAGGAGATTGATGCTATTCAACACGCTTCTTTCGAGTTTCTACAAAAAAGACGTTAAAAGAGCCAGGTCCTACGTGCACCCCTAGACATCATGTTGAGAAACGTGAAGCTCCGACTTGAGCTTGCTGACAAGACCTTGAGAGTCTTCCAGGCGCTGCTCGAGGTCTTTGATGGTAGCGTGGGCGCTCTCCAAGTCTGTAGCCATCTGACAGTGTGGTTAGTACATTTTTCAAAGACAGTACCAAAAGAGAACGTACTTTTTCAGTCAACTGCTTCTTCTTCCACCTAAACTTTTTCTGCGCCACCGCATTCTGCTCCCTCCTCTTCTCCTTGTTCCGTCCCTGCAACCTCTTGACAGGCTTGCCGTCCGCTCCCACCATGCCCTCCGACTTGGAGGAGTTGCAAGTACGTTGGCGCTTGGACGTGAAAGAGGAGGACGGGGTGGATCCTTGTTGGGAAGAATCCAGCAAGCGTTTGGCGGGCGTTGAAGAACACGAGTTAGGAGAAATCATCTTCTGCGAACCGCGTCTCGGCTTGCCGCCCATAGCCTGCATATCGCTTTCCCCGCCACTATCCGACTCGTCATGGTCCATGTCTGTACCCGAGTACGGTTCGCTGCCCGAATATGAAGAGGCAGAGGACAGGTCCAGACCGGGTTCTCCGTCAATGGGAAGGATGGTGCTAGCGCTCGACATGGTGGATCTAGCTGGAGACACCGGGCGAGGGCTCGCGTGCCTCGTATACGGGTTTTGGTCATGGCTGGATACGGGCGTAAGAGGTATACTGGACACCGCAGTAGCCAAAAGAGGCCTCCCCTGATGCCTTGGGCTGACGGGAGCAGACGCCGGCACGCGCTTCCTCTCTTCCAGCCTCCCCGCTGAATTGCCGATGCCAAAGCAAGACTTGGATACCTGCATAGGGGCCGTCTTGGCAGCATTGGCAAGTTTTTCTTTCTGCGAGATGAACCTGTACGACTTCTGACGCGGACGGGGCCGCGGCTCAGCAATGATAGGGACGTGTTGAGGGGTCGGCTGATATGGGTGGCAGGGGGCATACGAGTAGAGGAGCTGGGGCAGGGGCTCGGGCCAGCAGGGGCGAGGATGGCGCACTCGGAGAGGGGTACCAGCATCGGTAGGAGTGAAAGGGTAAGAAGCCTGGCTTGCTGACCTTTTCACGGCAGACTGTTCACGTTGGTCGCAGGAGGGCGAAAAGGCCCGAGGAGGTTGGAGCAGACGCCGAGCGTCTTCGTGCCAGCCATGGATGGACAGCTCGGGGTAGTGCTTGTCGAGCTGTACGTTCTGGAGGGGGTACTCTTTCTTTGTTCTTGAGCTGTGGCTCTTGGCTTGGCCACTGCATGACGAGGTGGGGTGGGATATCGTCGTGGTCGGGATGACGGGCGCAGTATGGCGACGAGTCGTCTGGCTCGGAGGCTGGTTTGGGCGGACGCTTTCACCGCGCTTGTACCGGCGCACATTGTACTCGAGCGGCAATGGGGCCTGTTCTACCGGGACCTGGCTAGCGAGTGCTTGATCCTTGAGATTTGGTAAGCGTGAATCGAAAGTCGGGTGAAAAGCTGTGCTTACACCGGGCTGAGCCTGGGAGGGGTCCGACGACGGCTGGGTCCATCCCTTGGTCAGGGGCTGGCGGGTCGGCGTCTGGGGGCGCGAATGAGGAGCAGCATTCTGAGAGTCGACATCAGGGTTAAGCAAGGCAGAGATGGGCGGCAGGGCGTAGGAGCGAGACCGAGAGTGGCCGGGGGGACGCTCCGACGCATCGGCGAGGGCGGCGTCGGCGAGAGAATGCAAGCTGACGCTCATGGTACTCCTTTTGGGCTGGGTCTCTGGCGGCCAGCGGTGCTCGGCGCGGAGCGGGCGGGTGAGGAGGAGGGGGAGGGTGGAGGGGGTGGATGTGGCGAGGGGGGATGTGGAAGATATACCGGTGGAAGATGAGAAAGGCATGTCACAAGGCGGCACGCTCAGGCGGTACAACGAGGGGCAGGACGTGCGTGGTGATACTCGGCGCAGTTTGGGGAATTGGGGATGGATGATGGGGCGAGGTATTAGTACTGCAGCAATCCCCCACCTACGCCCCAGACATCAAGACTCACGTTCTCCATGTATCACAGTGCCGATCTTCTGAGTTACTCTTGCTGGAGTGATCTCGCTGCACTCCTTTCCCTTCCCGTACCTCCTGTGCCTGCCAGCATCCTCTCCACTGCTGCAGCCGCTGGCCGCTGGGCCGAGTAAGCCTCCGCATGTGAGCCTGTGGGCTGTGGCCCAGGAACTGATAATCCTTCTAGCAGCTGCAACGCCATTTCTCCCGCAAGTGGGAGCGTTAGCTGTTGCTTCGCTGTGTTCATCTCCGGCAGCCGCGAGCCTGGAATCGTGCGTCAGCAGTCGACTGACACAGCCCGTATGTGTGTCACATAGCGTATAGGGGTACATGGCGAATATGTACAGGATGGGCGCCGCGTTGGTGGCGTGCTGCTCAAATGGGGGTCAAGTATGGCAACCTCATTGCAGGACCCTGGATGGAGTCAGCATACTGCCACAACAAAAACATTGCCCCAGATATCAAGTCTCCGATCTGCACAGATAGCGTGAGCCATCAGCGCCCAGAAGCGGGCTTTGATATGATAATACGCCCTCGCCAGTCATTGTCGTGCGATCCCCCATGTCCTACTTTGATCCCCCACTCTCGCCTGTCCTTCCGGCTTTGAAGCATCAAAAAGACCCTCAGAGTAAGCTTTGATGGTCTTGATCACGACGAGTCGGGCTGAAGGCACTTGTTTGCTTGGTTTCTCCATCTTTTGCGGGACGCCGGTCGGGGCTCGAGGGCGCATGAGTTGTTTAGTTTGGAGGAGTCTGGGGCCAAGGCGCACAGAGGGCGCGGTAAGAGGGTGTCGTTGGAGACTAGACTTGAAACAGGACGACTGATTGCATCATTGTGTCAAGAAACGGTCAACCGAAGCAGGACCAGTTGGCGGAAGCAGATGTCGCGTCGACGCGTCGCAGGTGATGTCAACCATTGTTGTCAGCTGGTGACGCTCGTAGCAAGTTCATACTCTCCCCCTTTCGATCCTGTACGACTGGAATCATGGCCAAGGGAAAGCGATCAGCATCCTCAGAGGAACAAATAGAGGTAATTCAGGTGCAATCCGAGGTCGTCGCATGCTCATGGACATTCACCGTATCAGGACAAGAAGCCGGATATTACTTCCGAGCCCCAGAAGAAGGTATCTCAAACTCACACGCAGCTCTATGGACATACACTCACCCGAAATACACTCACCTAAAATCCTAGAAACCCAGACCGTCTACAGACAAGACGGAATCAAGCGGGATGGCGGCCGAGATTGAAGAGACTGCTGAAGGGGATCCCTTCTTCAAAGTACGCCATATCATTGCACCCACCATCATATCACTGACATTTGCTGTAGCTCTCCGAGTATCGACGCGTCGCTGTTCGGACTTTCAAAGGCAAGACTCTGATCGACATTCGCGAGACGTACAAGGACAAGACAACAGGGGAGATGAAGCCTGGCTCCAAGGGTATCAGCTTGACACCAGAACAGGCAAGTAGTGTACTCCTGCATGAGATGAAGCTGACATCTTGCAGTATGAAATCTTGAAGAATAACATAGGGAGTATCGACCAGATGATTGACAAAGTGGAGAAGAAATGATCATCCGTTCTTGGAGATCTTGGACCTTGTAACGATAATGACATTCAGTATTTCACAATCATCTACTCTGCTGATAATGCTTCCCGGGTTCGGTCAAGTCCCGCCCTCCTGACCTTTTGAGTCCAGACTCCCAATCCTCATCTCTTGTCCTTCTGGTGAACATGGCTGAACTTGCCAGATCATCATCGCTCCTGTAGTACACCCCTTCTTCTTCCTCATCCACCGGTGCCACCGGATAACGCCCATCACGACGACTACCTCCTCGCCCGTCATTACTCAGAAGCGTCCAATTCTTCTCTGCATGGCTCGCCACAACCTTCTTCTCTTGCCTCCTTCCCCCACTTTCACTCCCACCCCCACTCTCTTCAGCCACATAATACGCCCTCCCCTCTTCCCCACTCGTATCACCCCCGGAAAAGGAGGACAGACTGTATACACTGGCCCCATCATAATCGCCCATGGGTGCACTCGGATTATTCTGGTTCTTCCAATCCCACGGGACATCCTCCGGCGCGGGCGGGGCGAACGTCGCATTGGGGTCAGCGTCGGTATAAGAGTTGTAGCCAAAGGAGCCAATGAATCCAGGGAGGTTACTGGCGATGCTGTTGTAGAGCTGAGAGCCCTTGGAGCTTCTGCGGGATGATGCTCTAGGGGTCTTACCCCCGGCGGGGGTAGAAGCCGAGGTGGACGGGGTAGAGCGGCGTGGGGCGAAAGAGCTTGGGGCTTGGGTATAGCGTTCCTGTCTGTCCTCGGCATAAGAATTGGACCGGGTGGAGTGCTTGCTTGGACGAGTCATAGTGTGCGGGGATTGGGTGGGTTTTGGTACGCTGCTCGTTCGGAAAAGCTCAGTTATATAAAGCTTGGGTCTTATCTCCGCCCCCCGCCTGCCTTCACAAAGGAATTTCACAGCAGCTCCGTCTCCGAATCGTATTCCACTTCATGATAGTGTTACAAAGCGAAGTCCTTGGTACGCTCACTATCCGCTTCAATGGCAGCAGCAGTACAAAGATCTATAGATCCTGCGCGTCATTTGACGCGACGCGTCTTTCGGGAGAAGCCGACGGTCTTATCGCGCAATTGCAACATCAGTCCTCTTCATTTCACTCACCTTTCAACCTCACATCATAAGCCTCCAATGCCAATATCGACCATAGCCATCCTCTACCCAGGCGCAATGGGCGCCTCCCTCGCCCACGTGCTCTCCCTGCGTCTCCCCCATCTCCGACTCATCACATCTCTCGCCCGCCGCTCGCCCTCAACCGCCGCGCGAGCTACCGCCGCCGGGCTCATTGACCTCTCGATGGAGCAGGTCGTCCAAGAGGCCGATGTCATTCTGTCGGTACTGCCCCCGAGTGAGGCTGTCACGCTGGCACACGAAGTGGCGGGCCATCTGGGAGGGAGGAGACCAGTGTATATCGAAGCCAATGCCGTCTCACCCGAGACCGTCGCTCAAATATCGTCCATATTCCAGCCCCATGGTGTTCCCTTCCTGGATGGTTCTATCATCGGTTTCCCGGCCACTCCCGACCTGAGCTCCATTCCAAAGCTCTACCTCTCTTGCAAACCGGAATGGAACGACAAGCTTGTCGAGGTGGCTGGCGTTTTGGGTGGAGGGGCAGAAGGGGCAGGGATCAGGGTGAGGGTGATGGATGGGGCGGGGGAAGGAGGGGCAAGCGCGCTCAAGATGTGTTATGGGGGGATTAATAAGGGTACTGTGGGCCTCGGGGCGCTTCTCGTACTTTGTGAGTGGCAGCGCCAAAGACCCGTGGAAAGTATGGAGGGGAGCTGACTTGATTGATCCCCAGCGGCACAAGCCCATTCACCCGGAACGGCCAAGGCATTGCTCGACGAGATGACAGAGTCCCAACCTGCTCTCACACAAAAACTAGTCAAGGCAATCCCAGATATGCTGCCCAAGGCTTATCGGGTGTGTATCTGTTCCTTTTGACTAATTATATGTACTCGAGACTGACGTGTGGACAGTGGGTAGGAGAGATGGAAGAGATCTCTTCCTTCATCATGGCCTCTATTCTAGACTCTTCATCGCAATCAAAAGGCCCCAATCCTGCCGATACGTTCCAGGGGCTGGCACAGGTCTTTCAGCGCATAGCGGACGACTTGAAGAAGAGAGAGACTTCGGAGAAGGAGGGTGATGATGAATTGAAGGGGCTTGTCAACTGGGCAGAACAAGGAAGGGAAGAGCTGGAGAGGCGACGTTCAATGTGACAAGGTCATCCGCTAATGACTGAGGAAGGTTGCTCCAATACACCGAGCGTGCTGGCTTTCTTGCAGTCACCTATGCAGCCGGGCCGGCCTGCTTTCGGCCGTCAATGTGGAGTTTTTCCGATTCTATAGATGCTTGCATATATGGAGGAATGTCTTATCAGCCTATACTCTTGTCACAAAATTCGCAGTCGTTTCGGGACAGACCAACAGCAGGCAGGCAACTTGGCGCTTGTTCCTCTCTATGAGCGCCTCGCCAACCCGACGCCAAGACTGACCATGAGGGTGACATGGTCTACCAGGGTTACAGATGCCCCCTATGCATCAATGGTGCAAGCATACCTCAGCGTCACAAGAGCCAGCAACCAGCAAAAGACGTTGAACTCACAGGCACGCCAGCCACAAAATAGATGAAACACGGCCATGTGCGGTGCCTGTCAATGTTCTTATTGTTCTCCCTCTTGACGCCGAGTCTGCACTATACAATCCCTCGCCGCCATGCGTTGCTTACGTGTATCTCCCTCTCCCTGTCCCTACATACGTAAACTGTCTCACTCGACAACAGGACAAGGATCGGCAGTCGGCAGCAGTTTCATTTGAGGCTTGAGACTTGAGGGAAAAGCTCATTTCCCACAGCCTGACCTCTTCTATTACCTTTCCCTTCCCTTCATTAGACAGTATTAACAGCATTCCAGATATACGACCACTCAGAGCTCCACTGTGCTGCGGTCTCAACCCTGCGGCATCGGCTATCGGCTTCACACCTCGGTCAAAACGGGTACACCTACTGGCCGAGCCAGGTCGTCAAGGAAGGGTCCCCTATACGGGCGGGTGAGTCAGCATTTGAGGAAAGCTTGCGCCCTTCGCTGACATGCGGAGCAGCAATATCCTGTCTCTGAATTTGCCTCTCGCTACTACAAACAATTTCAAAAGCCAAGAAGACAGAAGTAGGAAGTAAAAGCGATCGGTCAAGAGGAAACGAGACAAAAGGCAAGTGTGTGTTTCATGGTTTCCTTCGCTGTCCCTTCGCTGGGGCCTCGTTTTCGCTGTACTCGCAAATCCTGACTCTTTTCTCTTTTGCATCTCCGTTATCTACTATTCATACCACAGCCCCTCCCCCTCCTCCTCCCCCGACTTCGGTATACATTACCGCTTCACCTCTCGTCTCCTTCTCCGCTATCCTCGCGTCATCACGACTCGTCCTCGCCGCACTCAGGGAAAGTCCTGCGCACACCAGCTCCATCAACCCATCATCCTTTTCTCATATTTTCAATTTCAAGTCTCCACACACTTCTTTCCTTCTCTTCATCTTTTGACCAGGCTCAACAGCTTTCAGCACTTGCTCTTGAACAAGTCTAGAAGTCGTCGCCAAGTCTATCACGAGTTTTCGTCCACCATATCGACTATCCCTCTACAATAGGGAGTCCAGGACCTGCACCAATTGCCACCCATATCTCCAATCACCATCCAATCACCAACATGTCCAGCACCAACTCCCATCTTATGAAGACCACCCGACGGGGCAGGCCGTTTGTCAAAGTGAGAGCTTCTCGCCGTGATGGACCAACACGAGGCTGACACATTCCCAGGACACTCACGACCTCTTCTGTACACTCGTCGTCAGTCTCACCTTTGACACACACCGAAACTTTTTTAAAGTCTATCCCAACAGTTTCACCACGTACGTCGACCCACAAACAGCTCTGCGCAATCGACTGACCTTCGCATAGTGATGATGCCTGCTCAAACCTCTCATCGCTTAAATTCTCCCAATCTACTCGTGCGGCTGATCCTAAAGATCCTACCCGCATCATCACCACCACAACGACCACAACCTTTTCCATGTCGCGCGAAATGGCCAAGGGTATCTGCCAGCACTTCCTGGACTGCCGCCTGATAGAGAACGCGACCGACCTCATGTCGGGTACGTTCAAAGACCGAGGCATCTACATGTTGACTCCCAAGGGACTCCACATCCTCGAGCGTTTCGTCAGCAAGAACGGCATCACGGCCGATCACCTGCTAAAGGTCTTTGCTACCCAGCCCATTACGATGAAGCTCCTCCACCTCGAAAGACGTTCTTGTGACGACGAGGTCATCATCACCCGCGGTGTCATTGAAGTACTTTTCAGGCGTTTCATCGGTCGCGTGCCCAATTTGACTAAGCTGAGTGATGACGAGGTCGTCACCCACTACTACTCGAGATTCTACACCAAGACCCCACCTCTTCCTGCCGACGAAAGCCTCGACAGGTCGGAAGGCATCATCATCAGGAAGAGCGAGGACAAGGACGACTATCAGTTTTCTTCCCGCAGTGCCGTCGAGTGGATGCTAGACTTTACCTCTGCGACAGGGGTGGACGAGGCCGCCGATGTCATGGGTCAGTTTGTGCGGTACGGTTTGATCACTCTTGTCAGTGACAAGGGCAAGCCCAAGGACGGGAACTTGATTGTGACTGTCAAGGGCGGTGGTGCTGGAGGTGGTGCCGGTGCTATCATGGTGAGTGCTCTTCTGATCGATCTCCTATCTTACTGACATCACCATAGCAAGAAGCCGAGTACCGAGTAACTGAGCGCGCCATCTACAGGGTCACGAAGGAGGGCATGATCACCGCCAAGTGGCACGAACCCACCTCCAGCGTCTCTGCCGGCGCTTCCAAGCCCAACCTGCATGCCGAAAGCGCCTCCACCACCAACTTCAAGAACCGCTCCTCGCACGAAGCTCACCCCTCCGTGTCCATCAAACGCCGAAACTCTGCGTCGGACCGCTTCAGGAGCGATTTTGACATCTCTGGTGTACCGGGCGGTGACAATCATGTCAAGGACAGTCACACGGCGAGATTGAAGCAGATTCTCGAGGAGCCTGCTTTGAGGAGTCTGTTCCGAGAGTTCTTGAGGGTCAACTTCTGTGAGGAGAATCTGAGTTTCTGGTTGGACGTGCAAGATTTCAAGAGGCGTTTCCAAACGACGAGTTCTGCTGTGGCTGCACCTGGGACCAAGTCGAAGGTGTCGGGGCACCAGGCTATGGAGAAGCATCAGCAGGATCTGATTGCCATGGCCTTTGTCATTTACAACAGTTCGTCAGCTTTTCAACTTGATACCCATCACTGACTCTTTGCTCAGCCTATCTCGCCCCCGCCTCTCCTTGTGAACTCAACATTGACCACAACCTCCGAGCCGACCTTGTCTCGTACATGAACCAGATCACCGCCGACAAGGAAGCTGGTGTCAAGGGTCACATCGAGCCCGGAATCGGCAACACACTGCACGCTAGCCAGCTGCAGACCATGGTCAAGCTTTACGAACGAATCCAGGTGTACATCTTTAGGCTCATGGCGACCGACTCTGTGCCCAAATTCTGCAAGACTGAAAGAGTAATCCTTTTGGTTGGCAAGACAATGATGGAGGCTGATGCGACACCAGTTCCTCGCTCTCATGCAACGGTTCTCAGAATACGACAAGGATGACACCAAAGGCCTTGAGGGCAAGACTGCCAACTTGTCTATCAACCCTCGTAAGGCTCCTGTGGAAGATGTTGACCCGGAAAGTCCTACTCGGGCATACCTCACCATTTCCCAGGCAAGTCTTTCCCAGATATTGAGAGTACCCGACTGACTTTACATAGGCTGCCAACGAGAAACAAGCAGCCATGGGCAAGGCCAACCATTAGATCCTCGGCCGCTCTTGCATGCTAGCCTCATTGTCATGATCTCACCCCCCACCACACGTGTATATAGTAGTCATTCCATATCAAGCCTTTGTGCCGTTTTTGTCCCGGCAACGATATGCTCTTTTGCGTCCGCTTGAATAGCCAGGAAAGTAGCCTATGCTCATTTCTGTCTTTCTGTTGATAGATCTTGTTATAGTATTGCTTTGAGTTCTCTACCTGGATGCATTGTCCGCTGTTACTTGCTGCTGCAGGATAGGTCGGCCGCTAGGGTCAATTGAATGAATCAACACTTGGCATCAGTCCTGCATTCGTGCTCCTGCCCTTTCTTGGCAGGTAAATCTCTGCGCAACCGACATCACGAGCAGCCTACATCTCAGCCGAGCACTTGTCCAGTGTCGCCAGTAAGACTGCATGAGAACATATCGTACAGGACTCTACTATGCACCAACCTCAACCCCTGTCACATCCCCCAACATCTGGTTGATTGCCTCTTGGTCCAAAAGTGTCCCTGCCGGCACATTCTTCTCCACCCAAGCATACGCTTCACCGATGAGCGTCTCGGTAAGAGGGATTCCTTCTTCGCCGAAGATCTTGATGATGGCGGCGACGAGCGTGATGGCTTGTCTTGCCTCTGGGGCGATTTCCTGTCTCCCTGTCAATCTTCGGCAAGGATAACGCGATATAAACCACTCACGTCATTTTCATTACTGTAGACAGCATTCAAATCAAACCCTTCACCACCTTCCCTCTTGTCCACAGATGTTCCGTTGCTGACCCAGACGAAACCGTTCAAACCGAGAATGACGTCCACGCCGTTAGGACCGCAAGGAGGGGGGAGGTGGTAGAAGTGGGATTTGAGGCGGCGGATGAGTTGGGGAGCGACCGCGATGAGGAAGCCGTTTCGCAGCTAAAAGATCTTTGGGTCAGTGGGTGCGGGATTAAAAATGGATTCAGTCACACCTTGCCGTATCTCAGGGACCTGGTATGTAATGACATGGCGCCGTCTCCGAAGAATGCTTGTACTTCGGCCACCAAGAGCTGCAAGATATTAACTAATCGTCAGACCCGAATGCAGGACCAGACTCACATCACCTTCCGCCAAGAATTCTCTCATCCTCAACGCATCCGACTCTATCTTTCTCCGCTGCACGCCCCCGGGAAGATTTACACTTGACAACATGAGGACTGCGTCTTGCCGTCCGTTGGCGTCCACTCGCCATCTTTGAGCGCCGACTTCGACAATACGGCCGATCACCAGATCACCGACTTCGGGGGTATATCTAAAGTGCAGGTCAGCTATGTGTATGAAGACTGAGGGATAGAGAGCTTACCTTGACCGGAGCGGTCTCACAGAGATGAGCTTGTTGACTCGATCGATGGTCCCGGCTACGGACGATACGACATTTGAATCATCGATATACGTTCCATGGCCCCTTCAAGACCTATCAGCGCATGTCCATCAAGGTCATACATCAAGAGCTCACCTCATGTACTCTTTGGAGCTGGTGATGATAGTTCCAGGCGTGACGATATTTCTCGAGCTCGGTCCAGCTCCTCCGGGCTCTTCTCCATCAAGGTCCATGGCGTCGAGCTCTGCTTGGTGTTTGCGGTGTACGGCGGGGACATCGTCGGCATAAGAATGGTTGTCGGTGACAGTCACTGTTGATACGCTAAACATTGTGGTTACTTGATAGAAGACGATAATGGTTGACGGGTGGTTGATGATTTTGTGGAATGGAAGAAAGAGTTGATGTGCAAGCGGCGAGGTCCGACCTCCACTCTTCTCTTCCACGCTGATGGTGGCAAATGCAACTATTTGTTTAACATTATCATAGATTGATATCCTGTCTGTTATTATCGCATATCGAAGAGGGTCATAGAACAACTGCCGACAAAGTGGAAATATGACCTCAGAGCCGAAAGACCTGCTCCTCCTTGTCTGGGTCCACGGGTATGTGAACTCGGCGCGCGACCATAATGTGAAGACCAATCTGACTTTCGCTTTTCTTTGCATAGCTTCAAGGGCAATGATGTGACTTTTGAGTCATTCCCAGACAGTGCGCTGCATGGACTCGAGCCCTAGTAAGGAAGCTCATGACACGTTCAGGAATATGTCACCTCTTGCAGGCCACCCACGAGTCACTGAGAGTGGAGTCTAGAGTGTTTCCCATGTACCAAACAAGAGGAGAGCTGGTGAATATACTTTCCACGTTACATCTGGTTCCGTTTCACTGACAATTCCGGAAGCACGCAGCGACACTGGCTTTCGTAGATTGGTTGACGGAGCTCGTAGTCAATTTGGAGAACGATCATGGTCAAGGAGGAGGGGCTGGCAAAGCCAAGATAGTGCTCATGGGTCATTCGTAAGCTGCAATCAATCACCTTTTAGTATGCTCGCTGATGTGCGCTGAAGTATGGGAGGTCTGCTATGTGTCGATACTGTGCGAGATATCGCCCGCAATACGAGGGAGGGCGATCCTATGTGGCCGAAAGTGGTTGGCATTCTAGGTAAGTTGCTTTGCTTGCCAAGATCTTGTTGTTTACTGACCCGGTCATGCTCAGCGTTTGACACTCCAGTGAGCAGTCGTGAGATATCAACGAGAACGGTTGCTAACAGTATTGCAGTACCTGGGGTTACATCCTGTAAGTCCTGTCAGGTTGAAAGTATCACATAAACGCTGACAGGCACATGTTCCATTGCAGCATACATTTGTGAGTATCTCTCGTGTTCTTCCATGGCTTGCTCTTCTGATGGCATAATAGAAGCATCATATCTCCCAAGCAGCCACATACTTTGATCATGCTCGAAGCATAGCTACTGCCGCGACCATGCTCTCCCCCGTGGCTTCTAGTCTCGGCTGGAACCCGTTTGGCAAAAAGTCAAGCACAACGAGCGACACGCAAGCGTCTTCTAGCAGCAAGGGCAAGAGCCGATCCACAACCGTCACCGAAACATCCGAGCAGTCTGCCGAAAAGTCTGCCGCCTCCAACTCTTTCTGGTCCGGTCTATCACAAGTGTCCTCCGGAAAGACAATGTACGGCTTGGGAGCGGCTGCTTTGGGTGCAGCGGCGGTCGGAGCCGTGTACTATCGCCGGGAAGACTTTGTGACGGGGTGGAAATGGGGGTACGAGCATATGACTTTTGTCAGGAATCTATGGGATTCAGAGGGAATGACGACGAGGCTCGAGGCGGTAGATGAGCTGATCAGGGAGAGAGGGTTGTTGTTCAGCAAGTAAGCCATTATTTGCATACAATTCCCGCAGGAGCTAACTCATTTCACAGCTACTATACGCATCTGCCACCAAATCCCCCCGACCATCTCGTCGCGCGCACCTTCTCCATCCTCCCTCCCACAACCCACCCCCTGTATCCCTACTTCCGCCCAGCCAGCAACACGCTCGCAAAGGACGAAGTCTCAGCGCATATGGGCATGTTTAATGCAAAGACGAATGATGGGTTCTATGATCTCGGGCTGGCGGTGGTGAAGGAGATTGGCGAGCGTATAGAGAAGGAAGGCGTTGGAAGGAAGGAGGGTGTGGTAGAAGAGGAAGAGGAAATGGGCAAAGACGGTGAGGCGACAAAGAAGAAGGAGGATGACGAGGTATGGAGGGTGGAGAAGGACGAGGACGGGAAGGAGGTCTGGGTGGAAGCATGAGATGCAAAGAATAAACATGGCTCACGTAAGAACGGGTTTGGTCGGCGAGCGCCGCCTGCCGGTGCCTGCGGGTTACTGCCCCGGATCGTCATGCGCTCCTGACGTAAGAGATCCACTGCCACGTCTCATGGTGTGCTTGCTCTTCGTCATCCCGCAAGACGTCATAATCACACGTCTGCTGCTCCTCGGCATCCTATATAGGCAGCTCCATTTCCTCCATCTCCATCTCTTCTCCCACTCTCTGATCTTTGTCTCATTCACCAACTACTGTATCTCTACTCGAACGAACAACAAATACCAAACACCATGTCCAACACCATCAAGAACGTCGAACGCAAGATTGAAAACACCTTCTCCAGGTAAGCATACCCACCCTCCCCCCTGACACTTGCTGACTTGTATTTAGTGGCCAGCCTGGCACCACCGGCCGTGAGCCCTTTGAGGACTCCTCCACCTCCATTGGAGGAAACAACACCTCGTCTACGACTGGCGCTGGTCAGCAGTACGGCTCTGGGTCGACAGGGTCGCAAGGCTTGGGCAACACATCAAGCCTTGGCCAGGGCCAGACAGGCGCCTATGGGTCATCAGGCCAATCAGGCCTCGGCCCGACTTCTTCAGGCTATGGAGGCGATAATGTGACCGGTATCGACTCTCAACACAACCAAGGTGTCGGAGCTGGAGTGAGTTTGCTCTCGTCTTCATCACATGTCTTTTGCTGACTATTACTAGTCTACCGGTCTTCACTCTGGGTCTGGCGCCGGCCACAATTCCTCTGCGAGTGGTACAGGTCTCGGCCAAACGGGCTCCAACACCTCAGGCTATCCTTCTGTGAGTCATGCCTTCTGTGTTATTCATATCGCTCATACTTCTACAGTCCAACACTACCTCTGGTACTCACCACGGGACCGGAGCTGGCCTTGGAGCAGGCGCTGCGGCTGGTGGAGCAGCTTATGAGGCTGAAAAGCACCTCGGCAAGGGCAACACATCATCGACAGGCGCTACCCACGGCTCGTCTCTTCCCGAGCAGCAGCAGTTCAACAGCTCTTCCAACTCTACAGGGTCTGGTCTTACCGGCTCGCACAGTGGATCGGGCCTTACTGGCTCTCACCAAGCAGGATCAGGCTACGACTCTAGGCAGCAGGGCTCGGGTCTCGGTGGCCAGAATGTAAGTCGTCAAGTTGGATGACCTTGTCCATTGCTAATTCATATATAGACTACCGGCCAGAACTATGGCAACGACTCTACCAGCAAGCATCACGGTGCAGGCTCCACAGCTGCGGGCGCCGCAGCCGGAACAGGGGCCGCCTATGAGGCCGAGAAGCACCACAACAAGCACAACACTACCGACACGGCTGCAGGCACTCGAGACGTATCTGGCACATCTGGGTCTCATGGGTACAATGCCCAGTCTTCAAACGTCGCGGGCCACGGTCTGACCGGTGAGAAGAACACCCATTCGTCTACCCACGGTTCAAACACCCACGGCTCCAACACTCAATCCTCTACGGGTAACGTTGCCCGCGAGGCTGAGCGAGAAGGCTCCAATGCTCATCACGCTGGTGCGGGCAAGGGAGCTGCGGCAGGAGCCGCCGCGGGTGCTGCAGGTGTAGGTCTTTTCTCCTCTTTCCTTTCTGCGATTTGATGCTGATATCTCGTGCAGGGCGCTGCTGCTGGACACCACGGGTCTCACTCGAACACCACCTCCGACCCCACCTCAGCCCAATCCACCGACCAATCCCACGAAGGCGGCTTCTCCAACGGTTTGGGCACGCACGCCGTCGAATGCTCTGGTGGCAACCACGACAGCACCCACCACAAGGTCTTGCCCGGAAACCAGCCTGGTTCTGGACACACAGGGCAGGGCGTGTCAGGTGGATCACGCACTCAAGGTGCCTCGACTGACAAGGTCGGAAACCAGGGTCAAGGTTCCGCTGCCTATGAGCGATCTACCACCGAAGGGCCCGTCACTGGCGGCGCAGCCAACACCGACCGCTTCGACACCGACAAGTCTTCGTCTTCTCACGGGGGCGTGAAGGGAGCTGCCGCTGGGGCTGCAGCAGGCGCAGCAGGCGGTGCGGCCGCTGGGTAAGTCTTTTTACATCATCCCTTCCAAAAGCTATAGTCTGACCGAATCTTGTAGCCACCACTCTTCCTCTCACAACCAGACCGGCCTCACTGGATCGGGTACAGGCAAGACTCACAACTACGATGGTACGACAGGGTCTCACTCGGGGGCTTTGAGCGGGTCTGAGGACCCCAACAAGCAACAGAGTGGCGGCGCGAAGGGTATCGTAAGTCAATCGTATCTTTTTTGTTACCTTTGCTCATACCTTTCCAGTTCACCACCTCGGACAAGGATTTCACCTCCAACACCAACCGTCTTGGAAAGGGTGCATACGAAGACGACAATGCTGCTGTTCAGAACAACACCTCGGGCCCGGGCGGTAATGCCGCCCTGACGGGCCGCGAGGGGAACTCGCGCACCAACCCCGTCTCTGGTCAGGCTGGCCTCTCCCACACCTCTTCGTCCAACACTGGATCGCACCACGGTGCCACGGGAGCCGGTGTCGGAGGTGCTGCTGGTGGTGGTGCGGCGTACGAAGCCAACAAGCACCTCGGGAGCCACAATTCATCCACCGGTCACTCTTCCAACCTCCCCGAGCAGCAGAGCTTCAACAACTCGTCTTCGGGTGCCACCTCCGGCCAGCACTCGTCTACCGGCTCGTCTGTCCCGGGCCAGTACCCTGCAGGCTCCAACATTGGCGGGGCCTATGGCTCGTCCACCAACTCGCAGGGTGCCGTCCATGACTCTGCCGGTCACAAAGCTGGCGTGGTCGGTGGTGACGGTGTGACCGCTACGCAGCCGTCTTCCGGATATGGCCAGGGCGCTCAGACTGGTCAATACACTGGCACTCAGTCTACGAGCTCCACAGAGCCCACCAGTGCCAGCAACGTCGAGACCGCCGAGGACACTACTCAGAAGAAGGGCATTTTTGAGAAGGTTAAGGAGGCCATCCTCTAAGTATAATCGCCTTGTACTTGTATGATTCTCTTGTAGTGAGCGTTTGAAGCTGTGATGATGAGCGAACAATTACCAAAACATGTAGCTAGTAGCTAGTAATTGAAATGAAATGTATCAGAAGTTTTCAAGCCCTGTATCGTATGTCTTGAAAGCGCTTGAACCTTCCTCCACAAGACCAGTGTGATGCGTGGCAACTTGACCCCACGAGTACAATACAAGAAGCTCTCGAATTACATATTGGAGTACATAAGACGGAAATTGTATACAAGAAGTGATGTCATATAGGGCGGCAAGTCGTTCAGCGCCGTGTTTCCGGTGGAATCGGGAAATGTCCGGTCTATGGGCAGTACGTAGAGATATGTGGAGCAGATACAAGCAAAGCACTAGAGTGATGGGAGCTGAGACGGGCTGAAGAGAGACTCGAGCTGGGAGGTCGTCGCCGCCGGCCGCCGCCGCTTTTCCATTTACGTAACCCATTGCATGATGCCGACGGAGAGCATATGCGAGGACTCGAAGTACATGACTCTTGCTCTCTTTCACTAATCTGTACTATATCACCGTGATATACCAGAACATCGGCTGTCTATGATCGCCAGCAACGAAGCGCCAGTCGTGGGCTCGCCACCTCGCATACTGCAACGGCAGTCGTCCAAGATGTCGGGTGTCACCTTGGATCAATCGCCCCTGCTAGGATTGCCCCAGGAGATACTTGAGCAGGTCTTTCTCGCCCTCGCTCTCGGTGACAGGCTTCGCTTCATGAGGGTGAGTAGTGACTTCCCGAAGCTGCCTGAGCTGACAAGTGTCAGGCTTGCTCCCTTCTACGAGACGTGTACAAAGCATCTGCCCAGCTTCAATATCTCGCCGCTCTCCAGACGTCGGCATATGTCGACTGCCCTGCTCAGACCAATGCACCCCTGGACCACGCGGACGAGGAGCCTCTATCTCCCACATCATCAGCTCCCGGAACGCCCAGCACGAGATTGGCAAATCAACCACTGGCATGGCGCTCCCCGCACACCGGCAAGCTTCGTGCCACCGTCTCCTCCGTCACCCTTCCTCCATGGCCCAATGAGCCTCCACAGTTGAAGCCATTCTCATATGCCACCAGTGCGGCAGAAAAAAACGCAAAATTGAGAGAACGGGAGAAGAGATGGGAGACCATCGACTTTAAGGAGCAGAAACTGCTAAAGGTGAGGGGACGGGAAGGAGTCTATGAGTTGCAAGAGGGTATCTTTTTGTTGTGCAATGATGTCAGTGATGAAGAAGAAGACAAGGTCAGTCATATCTCGGAGATATCACAGACTCTGCTAAACGCCCTTGTAGCCCTCTTCTATCCGCTTAATCCCTCTGCCATCAACAGACGACCCAAACCTCGAGGACCCACCAATCCAGACAAAGGCCAACGAGCTGGACTTGTCCATATCTGATCTGACTATGGATCCTTCCCAAGACCTCATTGTCATCAGTGAATACAAGTACGTCAATGCACCATCTCACGGACTTGTCTGATATATCTGCCCAGCCCTGCATCTCAAGATCCCATGCACCCAGCCCCAACCCACCGCTACCACCTCCTTACCATGTCTACTTTCAAGCCACATCCCCACGCCACTTTCCCCGTTCTTGATTTCCCTCCCCGAACAGACACATTGCCTCGTACCAGACAGCTCCTCCAGGTCATGGGCGATACGCTCGCTATCCTTGTGGCCAAGTATGTTCCATTTTGGATTCTCAATGCTCTGAATTTCGGCGACATGTGGCATAGGACGCACGAGGAGGAGCTTGTTTTCTGGAATTGGAAGACGGGAAGGGTTTTATCTCGTTTCCCGCTCACCGAGAAGCGATGGTTCTCCTCTTTCGCCCTGCTATCCCCCACTACATTCATGGTGACCAATACGTCCCTTACGATTCCTTATGCTGGCCCGCCCACCCCAGGCATGTCAGCTCGAGACTCAAGGCCCACCATCCAAGTCTACTCGATCGCCACTGATCCTCAGCACATGGTCATCCCTTCTCAGCCTTTGCAGAGCGAAGTCATGGACGATACTACCCCGCGGCCAGTCTTGCTGGCTGTACTGGAGATGCCAAAGCTGCATGAAGATGTCCAGGTAGCAGGATTCGATGTCCGGCCTGATCCTCCTTTCCCTGCCCGGCCCAAGGCGGAAGCAGGCCAAGAACCTGCCCCGACTCTGATTAGCCACAAACCCTTTACGCAGGATCCTTTCAAGGGTATCATGGTACTCGACTTTGTGTTAACTGAGAGGGTCGTCTTGGGCGAGAATGCGGTCGACCGAATCCAGACGTGGGCATTCGAACTGTTTCTGCCTCGAGAGACTCTGGTCAAGCTGGGCGAGGAGGGAGAAGAGAAGTTGAGAAATGCTTGGCTGGCTGGTGGGCGGGATGGCCTTGGTGTCAGAGGTGTCCAGAGGGATCTTGAGTGGGAAGATTGGGGGCAAACGGGTGCAAGATTGCTGGACAAGATCATGCCAAAGCGAAGCTGGGTGCGTTGCATATTCTACAGAAGTACACGCGACTGACATTCGCACAGGTCTGTTCATGCTCTGGCTACCGTTATATCTCTATCATCCCACACGAAAAGTCACCATTCTTTGAATATGACCTCGACGACGAATCCCCAGACGACGATCCCCCTCAACGTGATCCCAATCTCCCCTACGACCCTCAACGTTCCCACATCATGCTCCTCGATTTCTCTCCCTACAATGTTGCAGAAGAGCTATCTAGAGCAGTGCCCTACCCGGACTCGGACGATGTTGAGCCGCCTAGAAGAAGGCAATGGGCGGGGGAGACGTTTGTGCCGCCGTTCACACAAGGCGACGGGTGGAAGTCGAGAGTGGTCACCAAGCCTACTGTGTTGAGGAAGACGAATGTGTGGGAGGGGGCTGTTGTGAGTGGGCTCCCTTACAGAGAGGTTTGGAGGGAGTACGGGGGGCTAGCGAATGGCGTCATGATTGATGATCAGAGGGTCATTGTAATAAAGGTGAGCAAGCTGAGTTGACGGGATATCAATGAGCTCATCCGGTGTAGACCAAAGCACAAAGGAACGGCGATTGGTCTTCAATAAGCCAGGAGATGACAGTCCTGTGTTTATGAGCCGAGAAAGCTCGTGTGAGGTCCCAATAGTATACGGGCTGGCGCCTCATTTGATGTTTCATGTCCCATCATCCATGTCCTTGATGTTGAAATCATGTACTTGTATGCGAGCCATTACAGATAGCGTGCATTGACGACTATCCTTCCCGGTGGTATCTAATCTAGTGGTATATACAACATCTGCTCCCATTGTTTAGCCTATAACGGGGTCAGTATCAGCTGTTGAGTTTCAAGAGACCAACTCACGGCCCATCCATCCTCCATCGACCACGATACACTCCCCAGACACATAGTCACTAGCTTTACTGGCAAGGAAGACGATAGCACCCTCAAAGTCTTCAGGTGTACCCCAGCGTCCGGCGGGGATGCGCTCAAGAATCTGTTTGGATCGGACCGGGTCGGCAATGAGAGCTTCGTTCATCTAGAAGGCAATGAGTCAGGAAATCCTATTTAATCCAGAAATGAGAGATGACGTACGTCTGTAGAGATGTATCCGGGCGCGATGGCGTTTACAGATACGCCCTTGGAAGCCCAACCGTTGGAAAAGGACTTGACCTGCGAGTCAATCGTCAGCTTTTGTCCACCGAAGCAGATGGAATGACGCACCATACCAGCAACACCGTGCTTGGCCGCAGCGTAGGCCACAACATTCAATCCTCCTTGGTAGGCTACCAGACTCGAGATGTTGATAATCTTGCCCATACCTCTCGGGTTTCCAGCGACGCCTCCTTCTGGGACTGCCTCTCCGGCCACACCTCCTCTAGACTCGAGCATGTGTCTCCCAGCATCTCGGGTGATCGTAAACACCGTGTTCATGTTGACCTGCAGCACCTCGTTGAAGTCGTCATCGGGGAAATTCTCCACGGGATGTCTTCTTTGGATACCTCCGCAGTTGACCACGATATCGAGCGTCCGACCGAGCTCTTTGGTGATGTGAGGGATGAGCTTGGAGACAGCAGCAGGGTCGGCGAGGTCGCAGACGACAATGTCGGCTTTGACACCCGTGGCTCGGATGGCATCGCGGCTAGTAGTGTTGGAGGTGTCTCGCTGGATGAGGATGAGGTCTGCGCCTGCCTGGGCGAGTGCAAGAGCCATGCGGGCACCGATACCCCTGGTAGCGCCTGTGATCCTAGGAGAAGCGTCAGGGTGATTCAGTGCAAGGTATGGCTACTCACAGAGCAGTTTTTCCTTGCAGGCCAAAGAGAGATTGCAGGTAGGACATTGCGAGGAGTCGGATATGAACAAGACAAGACAAGAACAGTTCGGACAATGCATTTATGGACGAAATTCGGCTGCCGAAGCACTCCGGGGCGCGGACCGGTGCGCCGGTGCGGCTCAAGCCGGGATTCGAGGAGTGGAGGAGTGTGACGTGGATTTCACACACCCCTTATCATTCTGCGGCCACTGGGCTTCAAAAATTCTGAACGCGGCTCTTCTTTCCTTCTTCATTCCTCAAATTCAGCAACTTTGATCTCAGCACGGCTATTGGACATGCCAGATCGCACAGCGCCTCGAAATCGGTGTTCGGTCTGATGTGTCTTGTATCCGTGTTGGGGCACTGCTTGTCAATACGAGAACGCCCTGTGATGAGAGTTGCCAACACAATAGAGTCAAGCTCGGAGACCCTAGTCGCTTTCTTCGGATCGTGCTGGTCATTGTCGAGTGTCGGCCTGTTTGACAGTAACACTGAGGGCACATCTTGATAGAGTCTTTTAGCATGCATATGCCTTGCTTCACATGTCTTGTAGGCCAACGTCCTCTCATGTCTAATTTCCACGCTACCTGATGTAGCTTGTGTATGCCAATACATGTGTATCAAAAATCAGTATGTACAGTACATGCTACAACGTGTATGATTCGGCTTGTACCTTCTTGACAATGCTACAGTAAACGCTCGCCTCTTCTACAACTTGGCTTTCACCCCATCTTCCTCACGTATCACCACGACGCCCTTGCCCCAGATCTTTCGATCTTCAATATCCTTCAACCCCTTCAGAACCTCGCCCGGCCCTCGATAGACGGTAGAATGCACGACGGGCCGGATGCCATTGGTAGACAAGAGCTTGAGGACGGCTTCGGTGACTTGGGCGGCAGTCTTTGGGTCTCTCTCTGCGAGCCGGGGTCAACCAACACCGCTGAGCCCGCAGGGATACTGGATACTCACCTGTAGTCGCGCCCCAGTATACACCCACCGCACTGGCCTGCTTCAACAGGAGGAGATTCGCGGGTATCTGTCATCACCATCAGTATCTGCACTGGGGGGCTGCAGTTGGGACATACCTTCTCAATCGTGCCTCCCGCAAAGCCGATAATCAAGATCCTCGCATTGGCAGCCACGCACTTCAAGCTAGGGATGACGAGTCCTACAGGGTCGTATACAATATCCACTCCTCTACCCCCAGTCATCTTCTTGACTTGATCCTTTGCGAGGCTGATCAGCAGAGTAGCCCAACCCACGAGAGGACGAATGAAAGGTGCTCACCTGCCACCCATCTTTGGTATAGTCGACAACTTCATCAACACCGCCTTTCTCCAGGCAAAACTTCCGCTTGGCATCCGTCGAAGCAGCTGCTATGACCTTGCATCCCACAGCTATGCATACCAAACCGTCAGCCCCTGATCAGCTGCAAACTTGAGACGTACACTTTGCGATCTGACAAGCCGCCAGCCCTACACCACCAGCAGCACCATGCACCAACACCCACTCTCCAGGATTGGCCTGGCCCTTTGTCACGATACCCAGGTAGCTGGTCGTAGCAGTAAGCGGCACTGTCGACGCTTGCGCCATGGACAAGTTTGCGGGGACGGGCATGAGGCGGCGCCATTCTGCAGTGACATGCTCTGCGTAGGCGCCTTGGGTGATTCCGAAGACTCGGTCTGCCCAAATAGTTGGTGAGCTCGCATGGTCAGATGTAGAGCCGAGTGCGTACCTCCAGGTTTGAAGGGGCAACCTTTGGGAATAGGCGAAGCCTTGGAGATGGTCCCAGCCACTTCAGCACCCAACACGAAGGGTAAGGCCGGTTTTGCTGCACCCCGTCCCGTCAGCCTCTGCCTCGACACTCAAACTTGTACTTACTCTGATACAGACCTTGAGATTGGAGAATACTGAACACGCTATCAGCTTATCCCACCAAGGGCAAGAGGGGCACGGGCTAGCGCATGACCTCGACATACTCGAAGAAGTTTAGAGCTGCAGCGTGTACGTCGAGAAGCACTTGACCCTTGCTGGCATCAGCTTTGGGGACTGGAATGTCGGAGCTATCACAATGGTCATTAGCTGTAGCTTGACGAGTTGCCACGAGCAGGAGTAGCGGGACGCACGCTGTGATCTTGCTGGGATGGGTGAGGGAGGATACTTGGAATGCTTTCATGGTGGCGGGTGCTTTTCTGGTCGCTGCTGGCATGGATAACAGTGAGAAGGAGTGGAATGTACAAGCGGGATGTCCGACGCGATCCATTTGTCGGCTCGGGGAATGGCCGACTTGCCGGTGGACACCGCCAGACTGTAGAGTGGATGCATTCACGTATTCGTCATCACAACTGGGGACTATGCTATGTCGAATGGAAAGATACGGAAACGATATCGATAACTAGTAATTCTAATGGATGATGGACGAGATTCAAAATATAGAGACGAGAGGAAAAGAACAGACACGTAAACTAGAGTACAAAGGTCACATACGTATGGCACCATCAACTCCCCTGGTACACTTCCCTATCCCTTTCGATGTGAATTATTGGTTCACTTGCGCCAGAGGACTGGGCGCAATCTTCTTGCCCCTCCGCCCGAGCAACGTCGCATTCCCAAGGTCGAGCTCAAACCCACCCCCACCAGCCGACTTGCCCCCAGCCCTATCTCTCTGCCCCGCTCGGCCATCGTAAAGCGCAGCCTCAGCCTCTCGCCTATTGGCCCCGCCTCGCCCAACATACTGCTGAGCAGGCTGCTCCTTGACGCCGCTAGCGGCACTTGCAGCCGCCCTTCCGCGGTGTTCTTGGATCTGTCGCGCAACGACCTCGCCGTGCTTTCTACGCGCCTCCTCGACTTGCACGGCTTCGTCGCCTTCTTCCTCCTCCTCATTCAGCCCATGCAGGAAGCCACGCGTACCCGCGCCGCCGGGGCCATTGTACGCACGACGGCGAGCGCCTTCTTCCTCCATACGGTGCACGGCATAGGTAATGTCAAAGGCTTCTTTGAGAGCGCCGATACCGGGGGATCGGCCCTCGCGATTGCCGGCGCGCATGGAAGCCAGAAGGGGAGAGTCCATGGGTGCGTTGGCGGGGACGTGCGGGCGGGGAGTAGGTACAGGGGCGGGCTGGGCCTCGCGGATCCAGGGGTGGGCGAGGAACTCGTCGATAGTGTATCGCTGGGCGGGGTCGACGCAGAGAAGGTGGCTGATGAGGTCTTTGGCAGAATGAGAAATGTCGTCCCACCAAGGACTCAGGAAGGTGTAGTAGCCACGGGCGACCTTTTCGGTAAGAACATTGATACTCTCGTCGTAGAACGCTACCAAAAGGGGTCAAAAACACTCGCAAGCAGTGAATTGGAATGTACTCACGAGGGAAACCACATAACAGTGTGTAAAGAACACAACCCAAAGCCCACATATCAACACTCTTGCTATACCTCTCGTCCTTGACGATCTCTGGTGCAGTGTATCCGACGGTACCGCACGGCGTCATGGTCTGCTCATCCCACACAATCTTGGAGAGCCCAAAGTCGGCAATCTTGACGCGGCCGATTTCACCACCGCCAATACCAGGCTGGAACTCGCCCTCGTCCTCCTTCTCCTCGTCGTAAGGTCGATGTATCGGGTTTTTGGAAGGGATGATGGGGATACGCTCAAACAGGAGGTTCTCGGGCTTGATATCGCTTTGCGAGGGTCAGCAAACGAATCAAGTTTGAAATCGATAGGCTTACCGATGCACAACACCTCGTTCCTCGTGGAGATAACGGATAGCCTCGGCCACCTGGAGAATGACGTGTCGCGAGAGGGCTTCAGAAAAGTATGTGAGTTTAACAATCTGGTGGAACAGTTCACCGCCCTCCATGACTAGGCCATCGTCAGCAAAGCACGTCAAGCGTATACCGCAGACTCACGCTCAAGGACCAAAAAGTAGTGTTCGTCGCTCTCGAAAAACTTTAGCAGCCTGACGACACCAGGGTGGTCGATTCCTCGCATGATCTGAACTTCTTTCAGGATATTCGCGCGCTACGTAAACCTCGTCAGCCAAATTTCCAACTGACAGACTTTCAGCAACCCGGTGCGCATCACTGCGAGCAATGTATGCCAACGGCAGTGGATATGTACAAAGGCACTTCTCGACGCTCAAGGGCCAGCAGTCGCAAGTCCAAAGATTTTAATTTGAAAAAGAGGTCTGTGCGCTCTGCCACCGCACATGGAAAAAGGATTGGCACGGCGACAAGAAACGCGACCTTACGCAAGGATCATACGGGATGGGGTGTGTAGAAAGGAAAAGAAAAAATCACCAACCTCGGTGACTCGTGGCCGTTTTTGAAACTTGGCGTTGAGGTGCTTGTTGCCGTGCTAAATGGAGGCACCGCTCGAGTCAGTGGACCATACTTTATATTGCTGTCGGGAGTGGGTCGTTTGAGGATATGGTTGTCGAGGGATCCTTTCAATCGGGCGGTGCCGAGACGTTTACCGATACCGTTGGGAGCGCCGCATCCGATTGAGGGTCAGAGGATCAGGGGTGAAGGTGTGAAACAAAAAAAAGTGGTATCAAAAAAGCTCTCGCCACCTTGATCCCGACCTGGCCAGGGCCGGGAGATAGCTCGAGCAAGAAGAATGACTATGGACTATATAAAAGGGAGACGATGAAGGAATGATATTCACCTGAGACTGGTTCAGTTCATACTTGCGAACGACCTTGACGGCGACCTTGATACCGGATCTGCGGTCGATAGCTTTGTAGACATTGGAGAAGGCACCGTCGCCCATCTTTTCTACCAGGCGGTACTCTTCCAGTCCCTACAAGGAACTCAGCGGGGAATTCAAACAGCGGGGCACAAGGGGACGTACCGGATACTGGGGCATCTTGTCGTTTTGCGCACGCTCGTCAGCAACAATCTTTTCTGCTTCTTCTCTGTAATTGGGAGAAGCAGCGGGCACCCTCGACGAGTGCTGCTGCTGCTGTTGTTGTTGCTGAGCTATTTGCGCTACAAAAGAACGTCAGCATCCATCCTTTTCCCACGTGAATCGCGATACATACCATTGTGCGCGGCCAGGCGCTGTGCGTCATCGTGGTGGCGGGATTTTTGTGGTGAAGCGGGTTGTTGCACGGGTACTTGGGAGGTCTTGGATGACCGGCTTGATTTGCCCTCGGTGGGCTGCGGGCTCGGCGACGCCGTTTGGGCGTGCTTGCCGTGGCGGAGAATTTCTGATGGTTGGCGATGCGCAGAAAAGGGCGTACGTGGGAAACGAGCGAGAAAGTCGACCATGGTCGATGATGACGAGCGGCGGCGAAAGATGGATGGCGGGCGCGGTGGACGAGAGCGGGCGGGGGATGTGTTGGAGCCGGGTATGGGGATGGGTTTGAGAGGGGAGGATGGGTGGAGAGAGTGGTGGAAAGATATGGGAAGAGGAGGGGAAGTCAGCTCTCTGTACTTTGTGGATATGGTAGGAATGAGAACGGGAGAGAGTGTGCGGAGGGGGAGGGAAGGAAGGGGGAGGTGGTGGAGGAAGAGGGCTGAGTGCGGTGGGGAGCAAAGAAAGACATGACGAGAGGCGCAGCGGGGGCATTGCAGAAGATGAAAGAGGAAACATTTCTGCTCCTGGTATTGTGTGGAGCGGTCCTTTGGCGGTCGAGCGCACGGGCCTCAACTCGTCATCGCTCAACCCAGATCACCCCCGCAATTTGGTCCCGCCGCGCCAAACCCAGAGGACATGGCGCTGTCGAGAAGACGACGCAACACTCTGCCACAGAAGAGACACTCACGTTTGAAACTAGACAGCATGTCGCTCTCTAAATCGGCCTTTTCTAGCTTGCGCAATGCAGTCTCGTAGTCGTCTTCGAGCGTGGCACCGGATTGCTTCTTGACGCTTGCCACTACTTTTCGTTGCTGAGAAAGTGACAGGTACGGAATACTGGGCTGAGAGGAGCCTGAGGTGCTTGTCGACTGGTGCGACGACACAGAAGAATTGTTTGAGGGCGAGTGTCGGGGAAAGAGCGTGGATGCGATGCTCGGCGCAAACCAGTTTCTCTCGAGTGTCGGGAGGGTGGGGTCGGAGAGCGGGACCAGGACAGACGGTGAGGCGGGCGACGGGGGGCTCGTCGAGGAGGTATCGCTGTCTGAGAGTGATTTGCGAGCCAGCCGGGGAGCGAGAAGTGAGGCTGTCTTGACCGACAGATTGAAATGTGAATGCGAGCGGGAGCGAGGCTTTTGGACTCGAAAAGTCGCAGGCTGGGGTGTATTTGTAGGCTGCTGGGGAGGGAGTGCGGGTGGCGGAAGAGATATGACGAGTTGGAGAGGCGAGAGAGGTGGGATGGGGAATGGAGCGAGGGGGATGGAGGAGTCAGCAAAAACCTCATGTTGACGTCACCGGATGACACCGAATGATACTCACCGGGAGATTTATCGAGTGACTGGAGAGCTACAAGGGTGCCGTGCGTTCCGTTCAAGTGTGCCAGCAAGGGAGGGGTGTGTGTGTAGGAAATATGGAGGAAAGAGGGGAGAGATGGAAATGAATGTTATTTGTAGGGGAGATTTGCAGAGTTGCTGGGGATGACGAGCGACGACTGCACCTGGCTGGATCTTCAGGCCTGAGATCGACCTGCAAAGTCTGTTTCCGGCCCAGCTTCACCTTTAACGGCCCGTGGCGGTGCCGCAGATTGGGGCCAAAATGGGGCCGCAGCGCCAGCATCCACGTGGGGCTCCTGCCAACAAGCTGCAAGCTGGCCCAGAACCCAGTTGAAAAATGGCAAGTGGGCCAACAAGCCGAAGAATGACGTCACGGTCAAACGCCTGGACTGGAGTCTGGAGGAGAGATGTCCGATCCCTTTTGCCCTTTTCTTTTGTGGCCTGGGTTTATTCGGGCACGTCACCTCAGCGGTCATGATAAGAGGAGCGAGGCACGAGGGACGAGGCCCCAGCACACCATGATTCAGCGATAAGCTGCAGCGTAAACACCGCGTTATAGAATAAAGTACATTTGTAGTATGTAATGCTGCTAATATGTACACTGTGAGAGAGAAAACAACCATGAGCTCGACCAGAATCACTGTCTTCCCCGCCCCACCTCCAGCCTATCCCACCGCATAGCCCCCGCCTTCCTCCACAGCCCCGCCCGCCCACTCATCACCTGTCCCCCTTGAACTTCCTCCTCCTCCCCCTCTTCCACCCCCTCGTCCACACCCGCCCCGCTCCCCGCCCCATCCTCCTTCCCCGCCGCCCGCCACCGCGCCTCCTCATCGGGCTCTTGAAACTTGCGCGCCATACGCGTAAAGGACGTGTCGATGTGGCCGATCGTGGATGGATCGAGCTTGGAGAGGTAGGGCCGGGCTTTGGATTCCCAGGCGTGGTATCTGCGCCAGGTGTCAGTTGAAGAGAGCGAGGTTTGGAGGTGGGCACTCACGCAAGCTGGCCAGAAGCTTCAAAGTCGTATTCCGTAGTCGCATACACTGCGTGGATATGGTCGTCTGTCCATATAGGCCAGAAGAATGCCCTCTCCGACAGCACCGTCACAGACGTCGGATACATCTGCGCCAACGTCCACGGCATTTCCTAGATTCACATCAGCAAACTTCCCCTCCTGATGGATGATACGACATACCACAGAATGCTCTGTCCACTTGTCCTCTCTAAACCCTTCATAACTCTCCAACCACCGCGTCAAGAACGGCGCATTTTTCCGCCCTACGATGATGGCATTGCACAGGCCCTTGGGCCGCATCTCGTCGTCCGACCCCGGGCCGCGGACAAACGTCAGGCCATGCGCTTCGAGCCCGAGGACAGTGTCGTACTGGAGCAGGGAAGCGGCGGCAAAGGATTTGAGGATGAAGGTGTCAATGTCAACGTAGATACCGCCGTACTCGAGCAGGCTTTGGGGGGTGTTAGCACCCGTTCACGTACAGTCGCTCGGCGACTCACACTTCTAAACGGATGATGTCTGCTTTATGTGCAAACTATGGGTGTACCCTCAGCGAAAGTTCCCTCGACACACATGCCTACTTACATGAACGACAGGCCGCCGGCTCTTGCCTATCCACTGCACATCCCTCGCCCTCTTGACCTCCACCAACCCCCTTCTCACCCCCTCCTCATCCTCCCACCCTTCCCACCCCTTCACCCTCTCCCACCAGTACCCCCTCGGCTCATGGATACAATGGAAATACACCCTCTCCGGCCGCAAACTCACCAGCGCGCTCCGCATGGCCAGATACGCGAAATAGGGGAAATCGGGCTGGTCGTCTGCGAGGCCGTAGACGTAGTGCACGATGTTGGGTATGGGTTCGTCAGGCGGGGGGAGGCCGAGGGAGATGAGCTCGACGGTGGTGGAAGGGGAGATGAGCGGGGGAAGGGCGCGGGGGAGGAGGGAGGAGGCGGTGGATGACCGGCGGTTATACACCGATAGGTAGAAGGGAAAATTGGAGCCTATCAGGATACCGAGGGCCAGTATGATTGCTGGTGGGAAAAGGCGTATCAGGAGCAGCTTCAAGTTTGTCTACAACGTCGCGACGAATAGTGTCAGCAGTATGCAGCTCTTTCAAGACGATCGCGACTTACAGACGGCCGTTTCGTCTCACGCGTCGTCATGGGCACATACTCTCGCTCATTCCCTCCCCAAGAGGAAGAGCTAAACACCGACATGGGCAGGTATGAAGGCCCCGTCTCGTCGTTCCCGCTGACACTGGCTAGTCTGCTCTTTGCCCGGTCTAGAAAGGACGCCGGCGAGGACGACGAGCTGTCAAGTTGTGAATGTAGAGACAGTTTGGCGATCCTTGTTTCTGCTTTTCTGCTTTTGCGAGCGCAGGCGGCAGGCGGCAGGGGAGTGGCGGGGCGGGAGTGCTACCGGTTTCAGGACGCGCAGAATTTGTGCAAGAAAAACGACTTTGCTTGGCCTGCGCGCTCTGCGAAAGCCGCGCCGGGCAAGACTGCGGATCATCTCCGGACGCCGGGAAGTGATCCCGCGCTGTTCTGTGTTGCGAGTCGTTCAACATTGTAGATATCGCAGGCGCACAACTCTCTGCAGAGGTCCTCCTCCTAGCCCTGATGTATTGGCCGAGTGTGTCAATGTGGTTCTTGTGGCTTCCAACTGGCCCTACGCGGCAACGGGCTGCAAGCGCTTGTCGGGTCCTCATAGCTTCAATCAGTGTCGCGCCTCGCCGCGTAGTTGCGATATCCTGTCCACAAACCTCCCTGACCATGATTATTATTCCAGCATTAGCTCGACAATATGTAATGATATGCAGTTATCCATGCTGATGATATGGAGAAAAAAGTACCCAGAAACCCAGAAGCTATTATCGAAACCGAAGAGTCACGCTAATATGAATAGAAACAAAAAGGGCACAGAACGATCCCAAGGTATGTATTGCTATAGAGGCAGAGGAACTAGGTTATAATGAAACAGGGATAAGAGTCAATGTACGATACGTTTTGACTAGTGCTACGGGAACAAGACTACTGAGAAACAAGGATAGAATATTGTTGAAAGAAACGAAAGCCGTATGGCCTACTATGCTGTGGAAAAAGAAAACGACAACAACACCTCAAGGCAACGGCCCCTCATCCGGCCCGAAATCCATATCTCTCGGCGCCGTCTCACCAGCCACCCTCCTCCTGGCGTCCCTGATCATCTCGACCAGGTTCTTTTGATGGATGGGTTTGGTGAGGATGGTGTCGGCGCCGGCGGTCATGTACTCGTCTTGGTCTTCGCGCAGGGCGTTGCCGGTACAGCCGACGATATAGATGGGGCAGCCCATCTCGCGGACTGCTGTGGCGACCTCGACGCCAGACATGAGGGGCATTTGGCTGTTACGGTATCAGCTGGTGTTCAGCACGTGTCCAGGTGTCACTCACTTGTCCAAAAACACCACATCAAACGTCGGAGCTCCTGGTTCGCCGTTGAACATGTCTGTGATCATTTCCAACGCCTTTTTGCCATTTTCGGCCGTTGTGACTTGATGTCCAAGTCGGGAAAGCATGCGAGACATGAGCATACGCGTGAGCCTATACAGTCATCAGCCATTTGCCACATCTCAACATCAGAGCCACTCACTTGTCGTCATCTACAACCAGTGTCGAGAGCGGGGCACTTCCGTCGCCCTTCTTGGCCACCTCGTCCTTCATCGCCTGCGCTTTGTCTGCATTACTAGTCTCCTTGCCCTCCCCACTCAACCTCGCCTCGGCCACCTCTCCCACGCCCATCCCCAAACCTCTCCCTTCCTCTGCCCGCTCACTTTCCAACCTCTGCACAGCCGCCGCAGCGCGGCCCATGTCTTCGCTCCATTCCGAAGAACGCCGCTCGGTCAAGGTGTTGTATGATATAGGCACGGCGAAGGGGTCGAGCCAGGCTGTAGAGTTGGAAGTGCTAGGGGTCGAAGAGGTGATTGACGGCGATGTCGGGGGGTACGTATGGATTACAGCCTCCTCCGCGGATACTACTTGCTCGTAAGCACATATTTGTACCTGATGGGTGACAGTACTCACGGTTAGGTATCGTTTGAGCAGGCAGGAGCGGCATGGTGCTATCCGTTGTCCCGATAGCTGGCCGTTCAGATCCATCATGACTAGCAGAGTCGATCACCTCCGCCGCCGACTGGATCCTCACCACCGCCCCAGGTCTCTGCGGCACTCCACTCTCACTATTCGCCGCCTGCTCAAAGCCAGCTTGCGAAGCTCTATCGTTGGACCCGGCCCTCTCGAGGTTGATGCCCCCTGAAGTATTCGGGCCCGGGGTGTTTCGGCCAGATGACTCGCGCGCTCGGGGGGCTTTGGGTGGGGGCGGCAACGAGTAGGGAAGCTCAAACCAAAACATACTACCCCTGCCCAACTCGCTTTCCACACCGAGACGACCGTTTGAGAGCTTGACAATCTGCCTGACGAGGGCAAGACCGAGACCACTTCCTTTACCACCTTGCCTTCGCCCGATCTCGGTTTGGACATAGGGCGAAAACAGGTCGCCGCTGCGCTCACATAAGCATGTACCACATCACTGTACCGTGTAGACTCACTCTAATAGATCAGTCTTTTTCAGACCAACACCGGTATCATGCACCTCGACTCTGACCACAACCTTCTGCACCTTTTTCCTCTCCTCTTCTCTCTCCCTCTCCCTCTCCCTCTCCCTCTCCTTGAACAGTGCAGACTCTCGTTCCCTCCTCACCTCCATACTGATCGATCCCTTCTCCACATCCACATTCGGTGGGCTCGACCCCTTGGTCGAATGAGGACGCGAATGAGAGTTGTTGTGGGAGAAGGAGTGGGAACGATGCAAGAAACCGTGCAGGGTGCTATGCGTCGCCTGGGTGGGAGCGGGCTGGACGGTAAAAGAGTTGCGTCCTTGCACTTGCTTGTCCGACTCTTCCAACTGCTGCTGCCTTTGCAGGTTGATCGCCGCCTGCCTCAGGGGATCGTCCTCCTCCATGGCCGGCGTCTCTTCCAGCCTCGGGTACAGCAGCTTGGTCACAATCCTCACGCTGCCCTGGTCGGTAAACTTGATACTATTTGATACCAGGTTGCTCGCCACTTGCCGCAGACGCATCTCGTCCCCGACAAAGACGCCGCCAATCTTGTCGATATCCTGGTCCAGCTCGACGTCGAGGTCGATGCCTGCCATCTGGGCCTGGGTGCGGTGGGAGAGGGCGACGAGTTGGATAGACTTGTGGAAATCGAACGGTTTACGCGCTTGGGCAAACTGTTTCTCGTCAGTCCATGCCAGTCGGAAGGCATGCAGACTTACCTTGCCACTCTCCATCCTGTTGAAGCTCAGTACATCATTCAATACCTTTTCCATCATGGTCAAGCTGCTAATCAGCCCATCGACCATCTCGCCCTGCTCATGTTGCACGTGTTCAAACACCTTCTCCCCTTGTAGATTTTGAACCGCAAGGAGCGCAGTGTTGAGAGGCACACGGACCTCGTGAAAGACTGTAAAACTGTAAGCAGGCGCCTTGGCGGAGAAAGTAGAGGACGCACTGTAAGAGACGAATCGTTTTTTCGAGTCGGCAGCGCGACGTTCCATGACCTGCGCAGACTGGGTGGCGCGGTACTGAATCTTGAGCTGTTGACGGAGAGCAAACATTTGACGGTCGCTGCGTTCCTTCAGGAAACTCGCGCCGATGAGGAACGCATGGAACAAGGCGACTGTTCACACATCAGCTCCCTGCCTAGAGGCGCGGGGTGGACTCACAAAAGACCATATTCCTAAAAAACAATTTCGGCGAGTTTTGCTCCGTCATGAGCAGCACACCCGTCACAATCAACCACGCCGACGCCCCAAACACTGCAAACCCCCTATCCTCCTTGAGCGTCAACAGCCCCAACGTAGGCTGGCCAAACGCGAATCCCAAAAGGTTCATGAAATTCCGATTCCCGCACGTGTTATCGTCGTTGAAATACCCGCATAAACGGATCTCGACGAGCAGGATAAATGCGAATACCCAGCAGGCGCTAAAGATGATGGGCTGCCATATTTTGGGGTGGCGGCGGGGATAGTCGAGGGCGACGAGGGGGAGGATGGGGACGGTGACGGCGCCGGCGACGGCAAAGTAGGCTATCCAGTTGAAGTTGGTGAATGGCGTGGGGAGGAGGCCGACGGTGAGGATCCAGTTGATGAGGAAGAAGACGGACGAGGCGATGGCGCCTTGTTTTTGGGTGAACCAGAGCTACAGCAGAGTCAGCTTGGCCGAGGTACAGGGAAGGGGGCACTCACCTCTTTCTGGAAGGAACGTTCTTTGCTCGGCTCGGGATAGCTCGAGTCCAAGAAATGCTTGAAATTCGGCCATATCCTATCCACCACCATCTCTACCACACTGTTCCTTCGTATCCACTGCACACTACTGTTCCTTCTCTGCGTACTTGCAGCATCGCTTCTGTCCATAGGCGTCCCGTCTTCTTCCTCCTCTATATCCACACCGGGCGTCGCGTTCGTCCCCGGCGTCCTGCCCGAGCCATAACCAGAGTCGCTCTTTGGCACCATCGGCGTAAAATGCTCAAAGTTGTTGTCTACGACGATCCTCGAGACGGGCTCGGCGGGCTTGGCAGACATGTCGTCGTCGTCGCCATATCTCGACGTGCTGGTCGCGCCCTGGCTTCCTCGAGCGCGGTTCCGCAGGCCATTTCTCGAGCCGCTGTTCTTGTCAGACTTGCGCTTATGCCGGCCGTCTGTCCCTGCTTTGGGATTCAGCAGTTCCAGCGGAAGGTGCCGCACCGCCGACCCGTCTTCATAGTACATGTTGTCGGTATTGTTTAGGCCCGACCCCAGGGCCGACTCTGAAGTCGTCGAGGGGTGAGAAGGCGGTGTGAGGTGGGTCTTGAGGGCCCGCCATACAGAGGACAGGCTGGAGGGGGCGAAGCGAGTTTTACCGCGTTTCTGGTCATGGCGGATGTTTGAGTCTTCGCCAAGGTTTACGTTGTGGTGCATGGCCGAGACAAGGGGTGGGTGTGGAGTGCGGTAGGCGTAGTCGGTGGCTTCGTCTGCGCGCAGGGCAGCAGAGGAAGAGTTGGCCATTTTCGGGGGCCCGAGTCGGTGGGAGGCTATACATTATCAGATGGTGTCGAGACGGAAGATTACCACACTTACACTGTCCGAAGAGGATACGCCCGACACTCTCGTACAAGATGCCGTGAAGGTGACTGCACTCGATTAAGTATGTCTACGATGTACGGTCAAGCTTTTCTGTCGCTGGGAGGGCCCGGGGCAGGGGATGTGTGCGCGTTCGGGAGCTCCAGGCGCGTGAGTGGACGGAGAGGGGCGTCCGAGAAGAAGATTGGCTGTTTTCAGGAAAGGCGATTTCGCTGGTTGGCGGCTGGCGGCGAGTGGGCGGGCGGGGTGGCTGGTGGCTGGGGTGTGTGGGTGTATCAGGGGCGGGGGGGCATGGCGGCGGGTGGGGGAGAAGGGGAGAGGGGAGAAGGAGAAGGTGGGGAAGCAAACTCTGGCCCTTCTGTGGCTCGAAAACATTGGAAGAGTAAATAAGCTAAATATCGGCCGGATAATTAACAGGCACCATGGGCCCTTCGCGCCTGATTCCAGCGCAGCGAACGGGTCAGCGGCGGACTGCGCCGTCATTCCGGGGGACGGCCGTGCGCAGGCAGAGAATGCATAGCAGATCCATAGGGAGGGATGTATAGGGCGAGCAGGTGCATGCGAGATGCAAGAGGACATGGGCGCATCACGCTCTGTGGCATTGCATACAACGTACCTGCGCAGCTGGAGGAACACCTCCCGACGTCATTCCACCGCGCGTCACCTAGGAACTGCATCTCCTCTTGCCTTTGTGGTTTCTTCATTCGTCCACTGCCCCACTGGCATACTCATGCGCCTCCCACTCGCCCCCCACCGCGCAGCGTGCATCGCTCACCCACGCCCGCTCGCCATCCGCCCCTCCGCCCTCAAAGCCCTTCCCCGCGCCTCCATCCACTCCACCCACCTCCTCCCCAACTCTTCCAAGCCCAGCGCCCTCCCCGTCTCAAACGCCACCGACCTCTCGCACGCCCACTTTATATCCTCCGCCTCCTCCTCCTCCGATTTCAACCCCACCCAAACCCCGCACGCCGGGCAAGACCTCGCCGAGTCGCTCACACACGAGTGGAAAGGCCATGTCTCGCCCACTACGAGCCATCTCTTCAAGCTCATCATTCCCCTGCCCGAATTCAAACGCGGTGTCAGGGAGGGCGAGCCGGATGTGAGGCCGACGGCGTTTTTGCTGCATCCGTCGCAGCCGTTATCGCATTTGAGCCGGCTTATATCGGGCTCGCTCACCCCGCCGTATGCGCACTCGGACATTGCCTACCTGGCGTTGACGGGCGAAAAGGACGATGTCGACTCGCACCTCCGCAAAGCCGAGGAATCGGATGCCGAGCCCTCCACGTCCAACGACCAAGCCGTGCACGACCCGTCCTCCCCCGAGTCCCGCGATGACGGGGGGCCATTCTTGCGTGAACGCAAGAGCGACGCCGGGCGATGGCAGGAAGTGTCGTGGTCCCAGTCTACAGACTTGTCTGATTTCATCAAGCAAGCATGTTTGAATGAGAGATTCAAGATTGTCATTTCTCCCACGAGGTATTGGGATGGGTCAGAGCTGGAGCAGGGGCAGAAGGGGTTGCCGGATGTGGTGTTGCAGGTCACGATACCGAGCTTTGCGAGTCGCACGATTTACATTCGGAAGAGGTTGTTGGGCCTGAGCAAAGAGCTGGACAAGTTGACAAGGCAAAAAAAGGAGTGAGTGTCTTTGTACGCGTCACGATCGAGCTGATGATTCCCAGGATCGACCTCAAAGCCCACAAAGGCGCACAAAAGCTCGCCGTAGCTGCACTCTCGGGCGGCGTCTTTTACTGGGGCACCGTCATTCACTTCAGTACGCCCCCTCTGTGCTGCGTCGACCCCTGCTAACACTGGGCAGCCTTTTTCACCGAAGCCGGATGGGACCAGATGGAGCCCGTCACATGGGCTACCGGTTTCGCCGGTACGTATCCAACCAACAAGCTGTGATGCACACTAACGCTCCTCACAGCACTCCTCGGCTCTGCCGCCTTTCTCATCTACCACAACCGCGAAGTCTCCTACTCCTCCCTCCTCGACCTCTCCATCACCGCCCGCCAACGCCGGCTCTACGGCGAAGCCGGCTTGGACCTCGACCGCTGGACCGAGATGGTATCCGAAGCCAAAACCCTGCGGCGCGAGATTGAGAGGATCGCAGCAGATTATGATATGGAGTGGAAGGGCGAGCTGGAGGGGCTTGAAAGGGAGGAGGAGGATGGGAGGAAGAGGAAGATGGGGGAGGGAGGGGTGGAGGTGGGGGTGGGGAAGAGAAAGAAGGATGTGCAGGAGCATGTGGATGCGTATTCGTCTATGCAGCCCGAGCCGCAGACGGTGGTTGAAGACGGAAAGGAGGGAGAGGGGGAAGGAGAGGGCAAGACGGAAAAGATTGATATCGACAAGACGATTGACGAAGCGGATGAGCTAGCGTCCCAGACTGAGAATCAGAAGAGCAGGTCGAGCGCGGCGGAGAGGAAGAGCGATCCGGGGGAAAGTGATAAGGGGTCGAGGGCGAGGAGGGGGGAGGGAAATGAGAGTGAGGGGGAGATGAGGGGGAGGCAGGCGGCGCAAAAGATTATTAATGAGAAGTGAGAGCATAGTATATGGCGCGGATTTTTGTGACTGTATCGATACCAAGCATGTTTATAGTACCCGTCTTGTATATGAATCATTGAACGCGTGTGATAGATCAACAGCTTTTTTAGGAAATGCATCAGACATGGGAAATGACTGTACATTCCGAACAGGTGCTATGGATACAGTGGTTGAAACGGCTGCACACGATCCTCAGTCTGCTCATTCACCTCTAATATCTCTATGCGATGATTACTCAACAACAGGGTCTGCTCAAGGATTAGCACCCATAAACTTCACATGCTTCAAAAACTCACCAATCTTCTCCACAGCCTGCGTCAACAGAGTGCTGTTCCTAACAGCCTCCTTGACGTCAATCTCCTCTGGGACCTGAACGCGCACGAGACCGAGGGTAGAGGTGTTCTTCTCCTGCACAATCTCGATGCCTGCACAATAATCAGCATGGTTACTGGTAACAATGGTGGTGGTACAAGCGACGTACCATTATTGAGGAGTTCGTCGAGCGCCTTGAGAAGAGTCTCCTGGTCAGCCTTGGTGGCGTCGTTCAACTTGACAATGTCTGAGCCCAATCAGCACCGTTGCCGCAACGAGCTCAAGAATCACTCACATTTGTTGTAGGCCATGGTGGTTTTGATACTTGTTGTGGGTGTGATTTATGAATACGACGCTGCATGCCAGTATATATATCCCGCCGATGAGAAAAGCCTGCCAAAAGTCCAAAAGTCATCATAGCTGACGTCAGACGGCGACGCGGCGACAAGTTGGATTCCCATGCCGCCCATCGAGCGGTGGGTCATTTCTTGCTGTATTTTGCACGTGACGTCTCCGGGGGACTGCTCCCTACCCTTTGGCATATAGGAACTCATTCTCGCTGCTGCGTCATACCTTGTTCGCCGACTTTTCATAGCCCGCCAAAATCTTCATCCCCGTGGTTCTTCCATGTCACCACATTCACACTGTCAACCGTGAGAGAGCTGCGCCAAAATGACTGGTAAACGAACCTGAACAACGCTCTGCCGAATGTCGTCTGGCATCGTCTTGCGGCGACAAGTCAGTGCAGCCATGCATGCAGACGTACATCCGCCACGGACAAGATCTAGAGCCTAGCAGGTGTGTGCAGAAGGGATGTGAAGAGATGTATCCAGCCCGTCATGTGCCCGGTGGAGGCTTGCCGAACGGGGCCGAACCAGGGCCGAACTGTTGTTCCGTGTCAAAGTTGCACTTCGTTTCCTCATCCTTCTCTTCATCCATCACCCTTCACACGACAGCACCCCCAGCGATGACCATCCAACTCAAGACAGACAACCCCAGCTTCGTCCTGCACGGCGTTGGCAACGTCAAGTACGAAAACGTAGGTCCTCTCACGACCGCACGTGTCGACGCTCATCCCCCATGCAGCGCCCCGTCCCAGACATCGCCGGCGACCAGGTCCTCATCCAGATTAAAAAGACTGGCATCTGTGGCTCCGATGTGCACTATCTCCAGCACGGCCGTATCGGCCCTTTCGTCGTCGAATGCCCCATGTGTCTTGGGCACGAGTCTTCTGGTGTGGTCGTCAAGCTCGGACCCGACGTCAAGCCTGAACAAGGGCTCAAGGAGGGGACCAGGGTGGCTCTTGAGCCCGGAGCATGCTGCAGGACTTGTGTCAATTGCAAAGCTGGGCAGTACGAGGTGCGTCTATCATCTCACCACTCTGTCATGTGCTGATAACTCTCACAGCTGTGCCCATACATGAAATTCGCTGCCACCCCTCCCACCATCTATGGCACCCTCTGCCGCTACTATGTACTTCCCGCCGACCTTGCCCACCCGATCCCCGAATCTGTCTCGTTCGAAGACGGCGCCATGATTGAACCCCTCGCCGTCGGTGTCCACTCGGTCGCCAACCTCGGCGGATTCAAGTCTGACCAGACCGTCATCGTCTTTGGCTGCGGCCCCGTCGGCTTGCTTTGTATGGCTGTGGCAAAGGCCTTGGGCGCGAGGAGGGTGGTGGCAGTGGATATCAATCAGGAGCGGTTAGACTTTGCCAAAAGTTATGCTGCTACCGACATCTTCATTCCTGGGCCCAAGAACGAGGGGGAGGATGGGGATGCGTACACAGCTAGGGTATCCGCAGAGCTCCAGCAGACGCTCAATATTCCCGAGCGAGGCAAGGGTGCTATCGACCTCGCTATCGAGGCTTCCGGCGCTCCTCCTTGCGTCCAGCTCGGTCTCGCCGTTTTGAAACCCGCGTGAGTCTCAACTTCTCTTCTAGTCTCACCGCTGACCTTGGTATACAGCGGAACATACGTGCAAGTCGGTATGGGCGCCAAAATGACAGTCCCCGTCCCTCTCTTCTACATCATCAACAAGCAGCTGCGTGTCGTCGGTTCCTTCCGCTACGGCTCGGGTGACTATGCGCTTGCCATCTCGCTCGTAGAGAGGGGGCTGGTGAACTTGAAGCCGCTTGTGACGCACAGGTTTGCGTTTGATGAGGCGGAGGAGGCGTTCGAATTCACAAAGCTTGGCAGGGGGAGGGATGGGTTGGGGGTCATCAAGTGTATCATTGATGGACCGGTATAGGTGGAATTAGTAGGGGTGGCTTGGGTCTATATTATGGGTTGAAGGTTGTCATGGTTGTAGATACAGAGTAGAGAAAGAATTTGAAATGCCAGTCGGCTTCTATATGCAATGCATTCTACTGCGAGCTCGCGAAGCGCTTCACAAACAAAGGCAACTGAGGGCCTGCAGCCTCTTTACCGACAACCCTCGGTCTTGTCATAACACTATCGTACAGTCTCAGCTTTAGCTCTCGGCCAACTCTTCACTTCACTTTGAGACTTACTTTTCTTCTCGATCTTTGGTTTGCTGGGCAGCTCCTGAAATGCAAAGCTCCTCAGGAGCACAAACAATAACACTTTGATCTCGGCCAACGAGAAACGATAGCCGATATAGTTGTGAGGGCCACTCGAGAAAGACATTATACCACCCCATACCTCTGGTAGCTGCTTCCATCTCTCTTTAGCATCTTCGATAGTACCACCGGAAAGAGACGCCTTCTTGTTGTTGAAGCGCTCTGGTCGGAAATCTTCGGCTCAGGACCCCAAAGGGTCGTGGAGGTAATGATGATTTCGAGTGCTAATGTTGTCGGCGTTAGTACTCGTTCGCCTTCAGCTCCCTTCGGAAGTACTGACGGGCAAAGATAGCTGTGCCTTTCTTGACGTCGATACTGGTCATCACCTTCTTGTCCCGGCCTATGACTGGAATGCCCAGGGGGATGGCAATATCCTGTCCAGTCTTGCGATTGAGGGAAGCAGCCGGAGACTGGAGGCGCTAGACCTCACGTACGAATAGGTCCATGTATCTAAGGGAGTTGAGCGTGTCACTGTACGACTTGTGAGCTTACGGGTCAAGAGCAAGGAAAAGTACGTTGACGTACAGAGAAGGGCGCTCATCCAACACAGCCATAACTTCTTCTCTGAGGTGCGTCTGGGTTTCGGGTCCCTGCGTCATCTGGTAGAGGCACCATGTCACTGCGGTAGAGGTTGTCTCGTTATATGCGAAGATTTGAAGAAATAATTGGTCATGGATATTTGATGATTTTGAGAGATGAACTCACGAAAGTTGTGACCAAATTCATGACTTCTTTGTCGCTCAGGCGTTCCTCCGCCTTCAATTGTGCTGCCATGTTGGCTTTGACTATCAACGTGTCAGCGATGGTGGCCGCATGGGTGCTCCGGGCGTATGACTTACGCAAGAGTGAGATCAGATCCCTGCCACCATCCTCGTCCTTGCTGTCTAGGCCCGATATCTGAGCAGCGAGTACTTCACTCTTTGCTTTCTGAACAATGCTCTGAAAGAGTTGGATCAGCGTGGAACCCGCGCGCGTAGCATGACAAAGTCACCTGTGCCATCCCTTGTGCGACCTTCTTGCTCTTCCCTATCGCTCTAGATCTCGGGGTGGGCTAAACGAACAGGTCAGCGAGTGATTCAGCTAGGCAACAAAGCTTGACTCACGATCCATTGGAGTACTGGGAGAAATACTTCTTGCAAGTACTCTACTTATCCCAAGTCCAGACCGCCGGCAAACCCCTTCATGAAAGCGTCTGCCAGTACATCTCGAGCGTCAGAAAGTGCGTTGAAATTGTAGTCGAAGCCGGCCAGTCCTAACATGTCCAAAGTCGTCTTCGACAGGTATCTCATCACGTCAACCTTTTTTCCTCCTTCCACTCGGTCTCCGCTCGTCGCCGCCGGCGTAGGGCTACAGGTCCATCTGGCTGCTCGCTGTCGACCATCTTGGCCAGCACGTCCCTCAGCTCGTACGCCTTGTCGTGGAAGGTCGGGACCATCCCCCTGACAGCATTGGGGGTGAAACAGGTAGCCAGTAGCTTTCTCTGCCGCCTGTGCTCCTCCCCTTGCACTGTGACAAAACCAGCCTCCCCGACCATATCCGCGAAAAATCGCTTGGTGGCGCTACACTTTGGGAACAGCTCGGGATCACGTGAGAGAGGGCGATGGGGTCGACGGTAACGAGACGAGGGATGCCGAAAAATATTGAGGTCGCAGTGATGGAAGATTCCATGCCGACTGAGGATAGATCTTCGCTTGAGCGCCTCTCATTGCGGGTCAGATGCTGTGTTGTTGACAGGAGCTCAGTGACCGAGACTGCCGTCAGAAGACCCAGAGGGTAGACAATGAGCAGCCTGACCCCCAGACTTGGCTTTGATTCGTTTGAAGGGTCAGCCAACGCTCATTACGAGGCTTCGGTCGATAACAGATAGCAAGTCAAGAGACTTATAGACACGACGCGACGGTCTGCCAGTGATGAGCATCTTTCAATCCAAAAACTGACTTTGCCCCTCGTCTGAGGTTTCGAGCTACCTGTATAAACCAACAATACCCTACATGATTTCATGACGCTGCTATCAGTTTCACCATCAAGGGCAATTGAGGGCCTGCCTCTTCCTCTCCAACAACCTTTGGCCTCATTACAACACTTGCGTCTGATCAGCCCCCGTCTAGTCAAGCACAAAGAAAAAGCGACTCACCTTGCCTTCTTCTCAATCTCCGGCTTGCTGTGCAGCTCCTGGAACTCAAAATTTCTCAAAAGAACAAACAACAGCACCTTCATCTCGGCCAACGAGAAACGATAGCCGATACAGTTGTGCGGCCCGCCCAGAAACGTCATGACGTTCCCCCAGACCCCGGGGATTTGACGCCATTCGTTTGTGCCACTGGTGCTGGTATCATCCTGGAGGAAGCGCTCTGGTCGGAACTCTTCGGCGTCGGGACCCCAGAGAAGTGGTGAAGTGTTGATACTACCCGTAGCTGTCGACGCACATCAGCCACGAAACCCTGATTGTCATGTGGGGTACTTACGAATATAGATGGCCGTTCCCTTGCTGAGTTCTACACTTGTCATAATTTGTCCGTCTCGGCCTATCACCGGGGCTCCGAGGGGGATAACGATGTCTTGTCCAGCTTTGCGAATACCAGTGGGGACGGGCGCGTAGAGACGGAGGATCTCGCGAACGAAAATGTCCATGTATCGAAGCGAGTGAAGCGTATCGCTGCGGGTTGTGTAAGCGTCTTGAGCATCAGCATGTGTGAATCAGGCTTACAGAGAGGGACGTTCATCGGGGATGGCCATGACCTCCTCTCGGAGCCGCTCCTGCACTTCAGGCTGTTTTGAGAGTTGATAAAGACACCAGGTCACGGCTGTTGAAGTAGTCTCGTTACCGGCAAACATCTGCAATGTCTCGGTTGGTCGAAACCCCACCAAGCAAGCTTGATATACTCACAAAAGTCGTTATTTGGTCGAGCACTTCTTGGTCATTCAAACGATCCTCCGGCTTGAGATCGGGAGCCATGTTGGCTTTGACTGAAAAGCGTATCAACGTCAAGCCTCAAGTCGGGGCCCAATCATCTCACTCAAGATCGAAAGCAAATCCTTGCCCAGGTCTACATTCTTCTCCAAGTCCTTCTCGCGGGTTGCAGTAATCTCGCTCTTCTTCTCTTGTATAATGCGCTGCGTGACGAACGTAAGCGCAAGTGCATGTTAGATGTTGCAGACGTACCAGACCGATACGTTGAGTCACTTCCTTAGCCTTTGCGATTGCCTTTGACCTAGCCGTCGGCTGTGCGGGGTCAGTCAACATCAACAGACTAGGTCATGACTCACTATCCATTTGAGAACAGGAAACACCACTTGCAAGAACCCAACGAACCCAATCTCGGCGCCCGCCGCAAACATGCTGCCGAATGCGTCCGCGAGCTCATTTTTCGATTCAGAGAGCGAGTTGAAATCATAGCTAAAGCCCGCCAGCCCAATAACATCCAGCGTCGTCTTTGCGAGATACCTCATCACGTCGATCTTTTTGCCGCCCTCGACCTCGTCTCCCGGCTTGGTAGGCGTTGGGCAGCAGATCTCGAGATCCTCGCCTTCAATCATGTTGGCCAGCTTGTCCTTGAGCTCGTACGCCTTGTCGTAAAAGACCGACGTCATCCCCTTGAGCGCGTTGGGCGTAAAACACGCGCTGAGCGCCTTGCGCTGCTTCTTGTGCTCTGCACCTTCCACCACCAACAGCCCCTTTCCAACCATGTCGACCAGCATGCGCTTTGTGGCGTTGCATTTGGGGAAAAGCTCGGGGTGGTAGAGGACGTAGGAGAGGACGGCGGGGTCGATAGTCAGCAGACGAGGGATGCCAAAGAAGATGCGATAGCGGAGGGTGAGGCCAAAGGTGTTGGTCCAGCGAGTATGAGGGGCGTTGACGGGCTCGGTGAGAAGGGAGGGGAGGACACCGGCAATCCACGAGTCGTCGCGAGGCCCTGCAGTTGAGTCAGTGCGTGGGTGTGTATATATTGCCACTCGACTTGCCTTGCAGGTTGCGAAAGCTGGCAGGCAGCCTCCATTCTGCGATTGGCCACAAGACGAGGTAGGTCGCAAAGAGAAAGAGGAGGATACTGATGAGCGCGATAGCGAAGAGCTGAAGATAAGACATGTCCGAGGCAGCTGGCAGCCACAGGGACGAGCCGCTAGTGAGAAAGGCCATGGTCTTGAAGATGTGGAATGTTGCTGTGATAAGAGGGCAGAGTCGATGTCTTTATGTGTCGGCGAGCGACCAGGATGTGAATAGCAAAAACACAAAGACATGGCGATTGTGCGCATGGCCGGCGTATAGCAACAAGCGCATTGATTAGATCACTGTGGCGTTCAACCATGCACTGCGATTGGCGTGTTTGACCCTTCGACCTGAGGCCAGGCAAAGGCGTAAAGCCTGAGCAGAATCCAAAGTGATGTCCGCAAGCCGCAAGCCGGGCCATGCGATCCATGAGAGATGCTAAAAAGTGACCCGCAAAGGGTGAGTGACCTCTTCCCCCTGACGCTACGTAAAGCCAGATTACGATAAGCGATTAGAGTTTGGGGAAAGGCTGAAACTCACGCGTACCTGGTGTACCTGGTCGACTACCCCACGTTCCAGAAGCCAGAAGACGGAAGATCCAGTAAATGTCACGTCTGGTGTCTGGTGTCGAACTGTGGTGGTTTCATCTCCGTGTCCGAGGGATGAGACAGTAAATAAGGAGAAGGGGACAAGCCACCGAGGTCATCGGGGACCTTGGGGAAGGAGAAGGCGGTCAAGAACAATGTGTCCAACCTTCTCGCCATAGTGCAGGGCAAGGTCGATAAACTCTATAGCCTTCGTGGATGGTACTGCCGGTACTGACCGCGTTCGAAAGCGCCGCATGCAGCGGCCGCAGCGGCTTACCTACAGATTCACCCCAGGCCGCCCCATGCCCCAGGACAAGACATGACAACATGCCCCCGCATCCGCATCTTCCGGCGAGACCACGCGTGATGGGCGTCGGATTCCGAGCAGATACCGATTGTCGAGTGTTAGATGTAAATGGGAAAGATCAACAGAAGCCACCAGCCCATCAGCCCATCAACTCGGGCAGCATCAGCGTGCATGACAGTGCTGTTCCTGCTAAAGAATAATCGCAGGCTCACTCGGCTCACTCTTTTACAGAACACATACAGCCCCGCTCTCATGCCTCATGTCTCCAAGCCTCAAGCCTCGTGCTTCTGCTTTCAAGCACGAGGCAGCGCTTCTTCCCTGATACACACAAACGCACCCTCATACCCCGCTTGATGCGCTGGTATCACCGTATCCCGCCATCGGCCCGAGAGATAACCGCCGGGTACGACGTATCCCCTCCAGAGCCAGCGTGCTCCAGGGTCTAGCTACACGGAAAGTCAGTGGGGGACTGCGGGGGAAGGGAGGGGGAGCAGAGGGGACTTACAGCGTATGACAAGGACATGAGGAGCAGGCCGTCCCATGATCTGACGCGTCCCCTGATACTCGCCACACCCCACGCCGTTCTTCCCTGCTCACAACCCGTCAGTGGGTGTCACTCACAACAAGACACACTTACATGACCAGTCACGATAATCTCTTTCGTCCACCCTTCCTCATCCACCGCATCCTCCCTCACAAACTCGTGCCCACACCCCCCCGCCACCCACTCCAGCTCGCGCTCCAGACTATCCCCATTGATCATCCCCGCATGGAAAACATGTCCATACCCGCCCACTACCTCTTTCCTGACCTTCACCAAACTCTCTTTCAGGACAAATTCGATCGCCTGGCTCTGATATGGCCCCGCAAAAGCCAGCCGGATATCTCCCCCAAGTATTCTGCGGTAAGTGTCAAAATCCATATAAAGCGACTTTCCCCGCCAGGTCCCTTCAAAGCAGCCTTTGAAAGTGAGCGGAGGCAAGCCGGGGCTGGAGATGGGATCTTGGCAGGAAGCTTGGCGTTTCCATTCTCTGTCGTAGGCGTGGGAGGTGAGGGCGGATGCGTTTGGGGATGTGAGGAGGCCGGGGAAACCTTTTTCAAAGGAGAGTGAGTCGTCTGGATTGGGGGAGGTGGGATGCCGGCGGCGCTCGATAAGACGGAGAAAGCCAATCTCGCACGCGAGAATAGGCTGGGGTGGCTGGCGGGACCAGACGGTGTTGAATCGTTTATAGGCGGAGGTATAGTTTTTGTGCGGGACTAGGGCGAAAGCTTGGGCTTCGGAGGGATAGTCTCGGAGAGGTAGCTTTTTGACGATATAGGGGGCGAAGGAGGAGTAGTACTAGAACGATTGTCAGATGAAGGAAGAGGAAGAGGAGGAGTTGGTTACTTACAATGCCACAGGCGACGGCGTATGGCCGCAGGATGAACATTTTCTGGTCGACTTCCTCTTGTACATCTTCTTTGAAACTGTCTGTGACCCGAGTCAGCTAAAGATCGTGCCCGGACGTGGGGAGTCTTACCATTATGTGACAAGACGAGTAACCAAGCCATGATCCCCTTTGCACCCGTCTCGACTGGAAAGCCGGGTCGCGCTGTTTCTGGTAGCACAACGTCGCGATACATGAGCTCGAGCACGCTCTTGAGCTGGCAGTGATTCGCGAGAAAGGGCATATTCTTGCCATCTGCATACAAGTCAGCGCGCCAGAATTACACATGCAAAGGCGACTTGCCATTCTCACTCCACAGATTCCAGATATTCCAAATATCCTGGCCGTGCATGGATATATCGCACACTCCAGGGACATTGAGGGTATCAGCCTTGACGGCTATACAAAGCCGCCTTGCCATCTCCCACCGGTCCTTGTAGTCTGCAGCCCACAGGTGCGAGTCTTGGAATATATCGTGCGCCTGCCCAGCATCAAGACGCTGGGCATTACCTCTGTGCCAGGCATACCGCCGGAGGAGAGCTTGATAGTCGAATGTCGCCTTGTAGAGTTCACCGTAGAGGGAGACATTGTGCTGGATAAACAGGGCCTCGTATATTCTCTTGCAGGAGAAGAGGAGGGGGAGGAGACCCGAGGGGTGGGCGGCGTCGCCGGAATCGTCGACGAGGACGTAGAAGGCGACTTGGGAGATGATGTGGAGGGGAAGTTTGTCGAGGGAGATGGATTGTTTCCGGTGGCTGCGTGCTGAGGGGTGGGGGGATGTGTGCAGGATCATGGTGGGGTCGGCGTCGGAGGGAGCGGAGGGGGAGGGGATGAAGGGTTGGACAGTTGAATGTAAAGAGTGTCCGAGGTGGACTGAAAAGAGTAAGCCGAGTGTGGAAGCGGGGCGAGGATGATGCACGCACGAAAAGGCACGCCCGGAGGGAAAAGCATACGGATGCTCTATGCATAGATTGCGAGATAGGACTGGATGGTGCAGCAGTGATGGCCGGAGGCCGAGGCATCACTCCTCGATCACTCTCTGCGTCTTTCGGGAGCATTGTTGACACCAACCATACTCGAGCACGCTGCATTCTGCCCTCCCCTCTAGCATGCAGCATATGGCTCAGAAGTCACTCTCCGCCAGAAGCATCCTCCTCCCGCCCTCCTTCTCTCCTCCCTCGTGCTGAGACCTCTGCTCCTTGTTGCTGGGCGACTTTATCCACCTTGCTGCTTCCGAGATACGATCGACCGTCCAGCGGCTACCTCCGCCCCTGCCTCCACCTCCACCTGTGATTTTTGAACTCGGCCAGCTCTCAACTCGTCAGAGTGTGCCAAAGCATACATCCCCCTACTGCAGCCATGTCCGACCCCCGATTCGCCTCCCTCAAAACGGATCCCCGATTCAGGCGTTCCAAGCAGAAAAACTTGAAAGTAGAGATCGACGAGCGATTCAGGGATGTCCTCGAGAGCGAAGAGTTTGGCGGTAAAGGTCCTGGCCGTGGTACGTCCCCCATCCCCTTCTCGTGAGCCTCAGCTGACTTGGGGTGAAGCCAAAGTAGATAAAAGAGGACGCGCGGTAGCGCCTTCAAACCACGCCGACCAGCTCAAGCGGTTCTACCGTATCAAATCCCCCGAAGCCGGTGAAGCAGAGCCAGAGGGTTTTGTCGACTTTGCGCGTGGTGGGGGGGCGCTCGAGTCTTCTGGGTCTGAAGATGAGGGCGATGAAGAGAGTGAAGTGGAGGAGGACGAGCTTGTGATCGGTGCCAAGCGCTCCAACAGGCTGCCGAGGTATAGCCCGTCAGACTCGGACTCTGACGACGACGACGACTCGGACGAGGACCACCTCCGCGTCGACCTTTCAGAAGACGAGCACACCTCCGCCTTCCCCCCTGAAGCCGACGATATCCCCGAGTCTGACCAAGAATCGGAAGCCGAAGCAGTCGACCCCACCACCCGAATCGCAGCCGTCAACCTCGACTGGGACAACATGCAAGCTTCCGACCTCTTTGCCGTATTCAACTCGTTCCTCTCGCGCCCCGCAAACAAGGGCGAAGCGAAGGCGCCGTCGGCGCTGGGAAAGTTGATGAATGTCAAGATTTACCCGAGCGAGTTTGGGAAGGAGAGGATGGCGAAGGAGGAGACGGAGGGGCCTGGGGGTGGGATATTCAAGAGTAATAAGAAGGACAAGAAGAAGGATGGTAAGAAGGCGCGAGTCGCTTCTGCCAGGGAAGACAGTGACGAGGAGGAGGAGGAAGAAGGGGACGAGGAGTACGAGGAAGGGAGTGATGATGAAAACGACGACGAGTCCGATCTCGAGGGCGAGAGCGACGGTGACGACTTTACCGGCCCCGCGCCCGTATCAAACGCCAGCAAGCGCGAAGAAATCGACGGCCTCGAGATCATCTCGGACGTCGAATCGGACCTCGCGTCCGACGCAGGGTCGGAGGATATCAACATGGACCAACTGCGACAGTATCAACTGGAGCGACTCCGGTGAGCTTGCCCTTCTTCTCCCTTCTTGGGGAGCAAAGACTGATGAGATATATGTGTAGATATTATTACGCCATTGCCACCTTCAGCACCGTCGCTGCGTCCGAATACATTATGAACGAGTGCAGCGGCACGGAATTCGAGCAGACGGCGAATCTGCTGGATTTGAGTTATGTTCCGGAGGATATGACTTTTGATGAGGATTCTGTCAAGTACGAATTCACCGCCCACCCTCACCCAGTGAGATGGAGCTGACGGTGTTTGCAGTGACAAGGCGGATAAAGAGCCCAAGGGATACAAAGGCAACGACTTTGTCACCGACGTGCGTCTACCATTCATCACCCCGTACACACCGAGCTGACTATTTATCCCAGGCTCTGCGACACTCAAATGTCAAACTCACATGGGACCAAGACGACCCCAACCGCGTCAAGATGACCCGCCGCACACTTACGCGGGATGAGATTGATGAGCAAGATTTCAAAAACCTCGTCGCTTTTTCGGGGAGTGAGGGCGAAGAGTCTGATTTCGAGGATGACCTTGATGGGGAGAAGGACGCGGCGGGGAAGAAGAAGGTGGATAAGAAGAAGGCGATGAAGGAGCGAAAGGAAAAGTTGAGGAAACTGTTGTTGAGTGGAGGGGATGAGGAGGATGGGGCGGTGGATGTTTGGGGCAAGGCTGGTACGGCGCTCGCCAAGGAGTTTGAGGATATAAAAGCCTCCTCTTCCTCCTCCAAAGACCCCGCCGGTACCAAAAAATCTAAATCCAAACCCACCGACGACCTCGAAATCACCTTCCGCCCCGGTCTTTCCACCGCCCCCGGCGGCGTTGAGCACGAAGACGACAATCTGACGTCATTGGAGAGGTACAAGCTGAGGATGAAGGAGAAGAAACAGAGGAAGAAGGAGAAGATGGAGTTGAAGGCTGCGGCTAGGGATGGGGATGGGAGTGGGGATGAGGGTAGGGGGAAGGCGGGGGGGAAGGATGAGTTCTTTGGAAGTGATTCGGAGGGCGAAGAGTCGGAGGGAGAGAAGGTCGACCCCAAGCTTGTGCCAAAACCCAAACCCAAAACCCTCCAGCCGACCGTCCACGAAGAGGACGACCTCTCCGGCCTGGTGGCCTCTTCCACCGCGCCCGATACCAACTTTTCGATGAAGGATATCGTCAAAGCCGAAAAGGAGTCTGGTTCCAAGCGAAAGAGGCGAAGGGGCACAAAGAAGGGAGAGGAGAGGGAGAAGGAGCTTGGTCAGGAGGGGTGGAAGATCGATGTCAAGGATGACCGGTTCAAGGCTCTGCATGAGGAGCCCGAGTTTGCCATCGACCCGAGTAACCCTCAGTAAGCCTTGTCTTTCTCAACGTGTAGTGTCAAAGCTGACAATCATATAGCTTTATCAAGACCAAGGCCATGCAGGACCTCTTGGACGAGCGTACTCGCCGACGTAATGCGCAAAAGCACGCCGAGCCCGAGGGACGCAAGTCTGCGTCTGGTGTCAAGAATGTCGAGGAAAAGGAGAGGAACTTGGATAGTCTGGTGCAGAGTGTGAAGAGAAGGATGGATCAGGGTCAGCAAAAGGCCAAGAGAAAGAGGTCCAGAAAGTAGGCTGTACCATCTTTCATATTATGAACGCCCCATGTATATTTGACACGACTCTTGAGATGCATAGCTGGACACAGATCTCTCATTTCAACATGGACAGGTATATCGACAACAGACAAAGACTAGAGCGCCAGCGGCTTGACGAGCAAAGGCAGCTGCGGCCCGTACTCTTCCTCCCCTACAATTCTCGGCCGCATCACATTCGCTGCCTTTCTCTCAATCACCGGCTTACTCGGAAGCTCTGCAAACACGAAACTCCTCAACAAAACAAACAAGAGAACCTTGATCTCTGCCAGGGCGAACCGATAGCCGATACAGTGGTAAGATCCGGAAAAGAAGGCCATGCTGCCTCCCCATACACCTGGGACTTGGTTCCGCTTTGCTCCTTCGGGATACTGCAGGAAGCGCTCGGGGTTGAAGTCGGCAGCGTCGGAGCCATACAATAAGGGGGAAGTGTTGGTGGCGACAATGGCTACATAGAGGGTTTCGACAAATGTCAGCAAGTGCTTTGCAGATAATGACATGATGAAAGAGCTCACAGAAGTGTTTATTGGTCCCTTTCCGCACTTTGACGTGGTGCATGACTTCGCCATCACGACCTGTGATAGGCATGCCAAGGGGTATAATATGATCCTGTGTGGCGCTCCTGAAAACACTAGGTACGGGAGGGCTGTGTCGGAGGACCTCGCGGTTGGATGCATCCAGGTAAGGCAGCGAGTCGAGTGTCTCTATTATAGCGCAAGATCAGAAGGCGATACTCTTGTGGCTTTGGGGTACTTACAAGTCTGGGCGGTCCTCAGTTATGGTGAACAGCTCATTTCTCAAGCGGGTCTGAATTTCAGGAGTCTTGACAAGTTGGCGAAGACTCCAAGTCACCGCGATAGACGTTGTGTCGTTTCCAGCTGCCATCTGCGTGCGAAGCGTCAGGTGAGCGAAGATCCCATGCAACCCGGCTGGATGGGACTCACGAAAGTAGTGATCTGGTCTACTACCTCTTTGTCGCTCAATCTTTGCTCGACTGGAAGTGATTTGTCCGTGTTGCTTTGACTGTAGACGTCTCGTTAGCGGAAGGACAAGTATCGCTGCACAGGAGGCAGGGCTACCCACTCAACAACGAGATCAGATCTTTGCCCGCATTCCCCTTCTCAAGAAGCCCCTCAGCCAGAATCTCTGACATCTTATTCTGTAAGACCATCTGGAGAGAACGTCATTGAGGCAAGTCCGAGCCGAATGAAAGACAACATACGGCTCCGATTTTCCTAGAGACTTTCTTGCATCGCTCGCATTCGCGCCGTAGGCTGTAAAGTGTGTCAGAGTCAAGGAGCTCCTCTTCCTTGTCCAACGAAGCTTACCAATAATCTCAGAATCTGGGACCGAATCTGGAGGATAGTCAAGTTTGAACGCTGCAGGATGATCGCGTACAGAGCTTCCATGGTTCTCGAGAGCTCAGTGTCGGCCTCTCGCAGCTATCCATAAGTCATACCCAAACCCAGCAAGACCGATAATGTCGAATGTCGTCCGACTGAGATACTTTGCCATGTCAATTTTCCTGCCTCCTTCGACCATGTCGATAGCCTGTGGAGGAGTAAAACTGGGAGTCTCGCGGCAGGTGCCTTCCACAAGGTCGAGCAGCTTTTGCCAGAGCTCATAAGCCTTGTCGCAGTAGATAGGTACCACCCCCTTGACCGACCGCCGCGGAGGTGAATCAAGCATTGAGCAGCTTTCTCTGTCGAAGGTGAGCCTCCCCGCTGACCACCAAGAGGCCGCCGCCGTTAACGGCCACGAGGTCGCTCTTGATATGATCGGGTTTGGGAAAGATATCGGGATGGGAGAGATATAGTTGATGGTGGTGGGGTCGGTGATCACAAGGCGAGGCACGCCCAAGAGAAAGCGGTAGCGGAAGGTAGTGCTGTAGGTGGGAGCCCATGTGACGTTTGGGAACTCAGCTTCGGATCGGAGTATGGTTGGGAGGAAACCCCAAAGCCAGTGGCCGCCTGGAGGGCCTACATAGAAGGGTGATCACGACAGATCGCTTGATGGGGAGGTCATGCTCACCTGGGACGTTGTCGAACGATGACCATCGATAGCGGCAATATAGGTACAGGCAGTACCCCACTGACATTGCAATGAGTCCCGATCCGAGAACATTGTGCCAAAGGATCTCAGTAGGCCACCTGAAGATGTTGACGTGTACAGTCTCCATGACGATCGGCTCCAGTGGATAAGGGTATAGGTTGCGGCGCAATGGGTTGAATGGAGGGTGCGGACTGATTTCTGTGACAGAAGCGTAAGAGATGAAGCTGTTGCTGCTATAGCTGCGATGGAATATCCATATAAGTACGACATGATTCCATCGTTATAGAGTCTGCTTGCTCAGCTCCCATCATTATAGATGTTGTGCCGTTTGTCAGCAAGGAGCACACGTACCTTGTCGTTACCAGGAGGCCCCTCGAGTGTCAGCGCCGTAAGTTTACACCGTCCGTCGCTCCCCGAGGCCTGAGGGTGTGCAGCACAGCACAGCACAGACAGAGAGTAAGTTTGTCTCCATGTGAGGATAGAAGGATAGCCACCGGCAGGCGTTGTCCTGCTTGAATACGGCGTTCCGAACTCTGTTGAGACGCTCCCATCATTGTGCCTTGCGCCTCGAGTGCCGGTACCGGAGGATCACCAGCTGCCAGCTGCTCACAGATCACAGAACGTAGCTAATCCCGCTGATCCCGCATGCTCGGATACATATACCACGCCGAGCCGTATCCTTGCAGACTCTGCGCCCCCTGATGGAGATGCATTGTACAGGGACCGCAGCCGGCGATCACCCCGAAGCCCGAAGTCTTGTTTGAATGTAGGCGAAGTGAGTACGTAAGGCGGCTAAGGCCTGTGAATCCTGAGCCATGGACGCTACAGCATAGATCTGCACTTACATATAATGTTCCATGGATCAAAGTTCCAAGTATGAGTTCTACTTCTGGGGTCATGATTGCCCGGTTTCGAATGGAGCAGACCGTCCCCTCATGGCCGCCGAAAACCTCCACCTGGACGACCGCGCGACTGCGAGACGCCAACTCTGCGTGCTTTTGACATGTCTTCCATCCTAACTTGATATCGACTTTCATCACTATCTCTCGCCACACCAAGCTCTACGCAAAATGGCAACGAAACCAAGAACACTGTTCTCCATCCTCTTGCACCATCTTTTCTCGACCATCACCTCCCTCCTCCTCTTCCTCTTATCCCTTGGTCCTATACCCCAGCATGTCGGCTTTGTGATGGACGGCAATAGACGGTATGCAAGGGAGCTGGGCAAGAAAGTGGAGCAGGGGCATGGAGAGGGTTTCATGGCTTTACGGCGGGTGAGCATACATGTCTTTCAGAAGCTTGGCGCAACCTGACAAGATTGAAGACGCTAGAGATCTGCTTGAGACTCAGAATACGAGCGGTCTCCGTATATGCGTTTGCTATCGACAACTTCAACAGGTCAGAGAATGAGGTTGGAGCCCTTATGAACCTTGCCAAAGAGCGTCTGGCAGAGCTCTGCACCCATGGGTACGTCCTTTCGACAAAGGAAATGAGGAGGCGACCCTGACACCAGAATCAGAGATCTGTTGGAAGAGTATGGTGTCAAAATCAAGTTTGTGGGGAGGTTTGACTTGCTTCCGCCTGATGTAAAGCAGGCTGCGAGAGAGATGGAGGCGATGACTGCTAATAACAAGAAGTGAGTCTCTTTACTAGCATAGCGGACAAGCTGACCGAGCTGCTTCAGCGGAGTCTTGAATGTCTGCTGTCCGTATGCTTCCAGGGATGAGATTGTGACCGCTATGAAAGGGTCTATGAGTAATGTCTATAGTGGCGAGATCTCAACGAGGTGAGTGGCTGCGGTCAATCCAAAGAGTGTTCAGCTGACTCGATAGCAGTGAGATCACATCACAAGACGTCTTCGAGCGCCTCGGCACCTCGAAGGCAGTGAGCGAAGTGGACAACTGTCTATTCACAAGACCAGAAGATGCTGGAAAGCTGGACATACTGGTCAGAACATCAGATGTCAAGCGTCTCAGCGACTTTATGATGTGGCAGGTGAATCTGCTCTCAGCGACCCCGTTATGCACCGAGCTGACCTGAGGCAGTCATCCGATGACACGCAACTTCACTTTGTCAAGACCTATTGGCCAGAATTTGGACTGTCTGACATGATACCTATATTGCTTGGCTGGCAGCAAAAGGTCTGGATGCAAAAGCTGGGGTGGTAGACGATGAGTTGTGTTGTGTATGCATATACTGTTTCTATGTTCTAATCACACCTCCCGTCTGCCGGTCCATCCTTCCACCTCTCATCCAGGTTCTTTACGTCACACCCGAACCTCTCCTTCCCAAGCTTGAGATTGACCTCATTATGTCTCTCGCATAACCACTTCATCAGACCCTCCCTGCCCGACACATCCGGCGGATTGCTCCTCATGTCCTTTTGGAAATCTGTGGCGCACCACGAACAAGGATAGAGGAGGGAGAGTGAAGAAAGAAGGTTGAGCATTTGGTTCTGAGTGTTGGCGGGTGCAGAGAGGGGGTAGTAGGCTGCTGTGGTGTGCAGGAATGTCCACGTGGAGCGACCCAGCTGAGCTGTATCGGGCGGGCAGCTTGACCTGTCCACGGCCTTCTCCTCTTTTGGCGGGGCAGTCTTGGATGTGTTTACCCCAGACATCATCCCAGCGAAAGCAGACATCCCTGCCGCTGCCCCCGCACCAGATCCCTTCCCTTCGCTCGCTCCCTGACCCTCAGAGGTTGCCTTCTTCTTGACTTTGAGCTTCGCCCAGTCCTGCCAGGAGTTGCAGACTTTACAGGGTTTGCCGTCTGGGCCTAATATAAGGCCAGGTGGAAGATTTGGGTGGGTTTCTTTGGTTGTCCGCACGGGAGCGGTGTTGTCTGGGGAAGGCTGGGCGACGGACATGGTTGTAATGAAGCAGTTGCAATTTCTGGATTGATCAGGGATTGATAGACTTTGCCAGCGCACCCCCTGTCGCCGTCGGCCTCGTTGATATCTTGTGGGCGCATTTATTCATTTTCTCCCTTCGCGTCACGCGCTTGTCTTCTCCTCAAGCTCTAATAAACAGACCAGACGACCAAAAACGTCCTAGGCCGCAAGCCTCGCCAACATCTCGGCGAACGATACACAATACGAGTCCACCATACGACCGACATCATCGGAATTCCCGGGCGGGGGCGATGACCTCGACGACATGAACGAGGTCGAAGGCTTGATGGGCAATGTCGCTCCCGTCCCAGAAATTCACCAAGACGACAAGGATGACCAAAAAGGCAAAGATCATGAAAACCAGAAAGCTACTGAAACAAAGAGCGCTTCTCCTCCGTTCCAGCGCGAGACGAGCAGGGGTAACGAGTCGAATGGCGGCACAGGATGCGCCGAGACTGCCTCGGAAGCGCCCCAACGCCTGTCGCTGTCACTACGAAAAAACTTTGATGGTAGCAGAATGAAAAGCTCTGTAACCCCCTTAATCTATCGGGCTACTCTTTCCTCAAAGCCCAAGCGTTCTATGGCCGCTAGAAAGACGGTACCATATCCAAAGAACCCTCCCGCCGCCCCTGCTCGTTCCGCTCGAAAGACGGCAATGGCTTCAAAACTATCTAGCGGCAGCGAGAGCGACAGTGGGAGCTACTTTGAGGAGTTCTCCAGATCAGATAGTCCGAGGATTTCGTCTCAGGCGGGCGAGCAAGCTGCCCCTCCTACTCAAGCGCCCCTGGCAAATCCACCTCCGTTCCTATCCCCGCCTCGCAATCATGCTCTCAACCCCAAAAAGCGACCTCTATCTTCTCTCGAAGATGCGGTCCCCACAAAAACACTGCGTACTTACACAATTGACTCTGATCATCGTAAGCGCATGGCGGAAACTGCCATTGGCCCCGGTTCCATCAAACGTCAAAGACGTAGCGAGGGACATTATCGGCAATCACCTGAGGTACCCACGGTACTCGTTTCTAATCGTACCATCAGGCCGAGGAGGAAGGCAGCTAGGAAGCAAGTGTCGCAGCCAGATATCCAGGATCTGACGCAGGATCCGGACTCGGATGACGAGGTTGAAGGCGGACATAAGAACAGCCCGGAGCTCAATCAGAGTAAGGGAAAGGAGAAAGCCTTGTCAGAGTCAAGCCGCCGGCCGGTCGAGGCTGCCCGAGCCGAACTGGCAAGGACGATGGCTCAAGGCGTTGGCTTGGCCGAGCCAGGTTCCTCAACGCATCTAATAGATGATGCTAGAGAACTATCAGACGCTGAGGTCCCCAACGACAATGCTGAGGTGGCGCAGGAAGATCCGTACCAAGGCGCGTCAATGTCAGAACCTTACAATTCTCAGTCACCACATCCGGCATCCCCTACCCCCGATCCCAGCTTGCACTTGTCTGACTGTCCTTCCTGGGAGCTTCCGACCATCGAAGGAGTCGCTCAAGACCTATCTGCCGCCTCATTTCACCCCAGAAAGTACTCTTCCGTCTTCTCTCGCAAACTTGCCCGACACACCCCTCCTTCATCTTCCGAGTATCCACCCTCTTACGACTGTCGACCATTTCTTCGGAAAAACATGCGTATACGTCTACAAGGCATTAGCGCCTTCTTTGACCCGGGCGACCCCGAGGCTGTCGACTTTTTCGCTCGGCAAAAGGAGTATAGGAGACTGGAGAGCGCGAGAAGAAAAGAGGACAATGCCTTGGGTATCGATATGAAGGAGAGGTTCAGGATCGTGGATGAAGACGCAGCTGTGCGCGGGGCAAATGTCAAAAACTTGTGAGTGTGGCCGTCGTCGATTCATTTGTTGTCTGACATGCTTCCAGGAAGCAAGGCGCCGTCCTCAGTCTGACCTTTGAGAGTATCTCTCCTGCCGAGCGTGCTCCGCCGAGAAGCATGCCGCAAGTAGCGTACCAAGCTCAAATCTGGGTGGAACTTGTGAGTGGAACCGCTCCGATTGGCGGCGCATGGACTGACATTTGATCAGGGTGAAGCATACGTCCATGTCGTGACTGTTGCCCTCGCGCATAGAAATATTTACCCTCAGACGACTCTGCCGATACCGCTACCGGAGACCTTCATGAAAACGCACCTGCCAGGTCGCAAAACGTCATTAACACTATCAATACTGCTGTCTGCTGTGGGAAGGGCGCAAGAGACATACTCGGCCAAGATCGACTTGATCAATCTCAATGGTGATTTGGCCAATGTTGGGCCCCGTGCGAACCTAAGACTTATTCCCTCCGACGGTCAAGCTTCTCCCATCATCTTGCGCTACAGAGCCACCTACAGCCTTTTGCCTTCTCTGAGATTTACCCCAGTCTCTACCTCCCTTGCAGAGTCCTCTAGGGAGGTCGAGGTAACATATGTCGTGAGAGAGTCGAAAGCGGAAAAGCCCAGTGTCGTTGTGGTCACTGGCTATACTTGCCCATTGTGCTCGGACTTGGAGGGGGCTGGGAATATAGGAAGCAAAGGGGCCTTAGTCTTGCACCTGCTGATGGGTCATCGAAAGGAGGCCAAGGTGGATGAGAAAACGGTGACAGAAGAACCCTCTGTGAGTTTGAGAGTGCATTGCTCGCTGCTAAGCTGACTGATATGTAGAAGAAGGGGGACTTGTTGAAGCTGACTGTCGTTCTACATTCTCGCGGACAAGCCTTGCTCAATTTCCCAAACAAGTACATCAAGTCGCACTTCACCCTTCCACCAGTCCATCGCCCCCCCGGCCCCTTCGTTGCGTCTAGTCCATCTGAAACCGCCCCTCTGATCAGTCATCCACCCAAATCCCCTCTCGTCTCTGCAAATCCTCCCTTGCCGCTTTCTGCTACACCAGTGGTGAACTCGATCCCGGCACCGGCAGGGAATGGTGAAGGGGCATTGCAAGGATCGGCTCTTGCCGTTATAGGGGCATCGCCGCCATCCGTTGCTTCTTCCTCCCAGTCTTTCATTGCGTCTAGTCCCTCTAGGGCCGATCGGCTTGAGGCTGGTTTACCCAGACAACCTTCCATCTCTGCAGAGCCTCCTTCGCCGCCGGAAGCGCTTCCTGCTACATCCATGGAGGAGCCATCTTTGGCATCGGTAGGGAACGATGATGAAGGCGCAACACAGAGACCGGCTCTTGACGCTGTCGGAGCATCGGTCCCAACAGACGCTTTTCCTTTTCCTCCCGTCCTTGTGTCTGGTCCCGCTGAGACTGATCGATCGATGATTGATCTACCCAAGCAACCTCTTGTCCCCGCAAGGTCTCCCTCGCCGCCAGAGCCGCTTACTGCTACACCCTTGAAGGAGTCATTTTTGGCATCGGCGGAGAATGATAACCAAGGCGCACCTAAAGAACCGGCTCCTGACGCTACTGGAGCATTGGCGTTGGATGGCTCGTCTCGTGTGGAGGCTACGGACGTCGATGGGACTGCCCCAGTAGCACAAATAATGGGAACAAAAGAATCAGAGGAGGATAGCTTCATGATCCCCCGAGAAGTCCACGAAGATACCAAGAAGCTGGTCGTTACTGCCAGTAGCCCACAGCGCCAAGAGTCACGGGAAGGAGAGCTCTCTGCGATGGCGGGCACGAAGAATCCTGTGAGAGACAAAAGTGACGATCTCCTGGCGGATATCGAAGTCTTGAACACCCAGACACCGGCCATCCCGTCGTCTCCAGTCAAGATAGATGACGGTGCTCCTGCATCGCCTTCAGCGCCGCCGCGCAGTGGCCTTCAGGTGGAGGAACCCTATGCTGAATTTCGCCGGCCGGCCTTTACGCCAGCATCACTTTCGCACCTCATGAATCTTCAAAGCTCCCCGCCGGCTTCAATGCCCCATTCGTCGGAACAAAGCCTTTCCATGCCTCAGTCGAACGCTGGTATCCTCGCGGACACCTCGAATGCAGAGGAGGGATCGGTGGCGTTGGAGCACACTGTCTCCAAGGAAGCTGTGCCAGACGGTCTCTTGAGTCTACTCGCCAAGGCGGATGAATCGTTGGGAAATGGTGACACTGTGGATCCATCAGAATCAGAAGAGGAATGCGATGACGACGAAAGTGCGAAGATGAAACCCGCCGAAGTACCGCTGGCAGCAAAAAGTCCTCAAACAAGCCTGCTCACCAAGGCGGATGGGTCGCCTCAGCATACTGCCATGGTAGCCGCTCCTTCGGATGCACAGGACGAGTATGTCTTTGCACCAGTCATCAAAACGCCGCGGAAGACCCCCGTTCCACCTAGGGCGATGGGAAGTGTCAAAGGGCCCATAGTCCGTCTGACTTTGCCAGCTCAAAAATCCAATCTGTCAGAGCTTATGTCGGAGCAATCGTCAGCTGCTCCCTCACGCTCTTCATCCATCGCAACAATTGAGCATGATGACACAGCCATGGAGACGGATCTGGACGCGGCTGCCTTGAATGTAGGAGATGAGACTGAGACACCTCTATCAGAGACTTCAACTACTCCCTCAGCTCAAGTCCATTCCACAGAAACTTTGAGCACACCAAAGGCAGCGGAATCGCGGTGGCATCCATCCATGCCACCAGAAGCGGACGTCGCGAAAGTGGCAGCTATCATGCAAGGGTCTGTGCTGGGTGAGAACGAAAAAGCGAACGAACCAGCTATCTCACCAGCAGTCGAGGCTGTATCACCCTCTCTCCTGCCAGGAGGTCTCCCTCTGGAACCCGAGCCCGAGACCTATGCTCAGAATCAGCTACACCCAGTTTCTAGCGACTCCACAGCTCCTCCAGACATTCCTCGTTTCACCGAGTCTGGCATTGCTGGTCCTTATATGGGCCAGAGAGTCAACGAGTGGACTAATTGGAGTCATGCTATTGTGCCGGGAACACTGTTTGATTTCATGCATGTGCTGGATGAGGAGTGGGATTGTGGGAATATTCGGCATGTGGTGAAGCATCAAGAAGCCTCGATTTGGACCAGGAGCCATGTAAGCCCTCCTGTCATGCCAGTGTCTGCGTAGCTGACTGTAGCTCTAGTTGTCAGAGAAGAGGCGCTTCATGGCTTGTTGTTGGAATAGATGGGTGCATCAAAAAGGGTGAGCATGTCGCGGTCATGTGAAACATGTTTTTAACATATGACAGGTCCATTCCTGCGATCAATAAGCCAGGTTATCTAAAACTCTTTCTTGACAAGTATGGAAAACACATGGCGCGCGCCGGCATTGATGTTGAATTCAAAGACTATCTACATGTGAGTCTGCTGAATCCATGGTCAGTAGAAACTGATGGGCATGTCCAGATTCACTTCCAAATGAAACATATACCACTCGCTGACTATGTCGGGGCATGTCAGTATTACAAGCGTATCCGAGAATCTGTCTAAATTGGGCCCTGTCGCCTGTCGCTGCTATTTGCAACCATTGTACTGTACCGCATACTAGTCACCAATTGTACTCGTAGAACTTTAGACAGCATATATATTACTACTCGAGTAGAGCAATGCATTATTGAAACAACAAGATATATTTACATCGAGCTCAAGCTCCGACTCTAGGTTGCTTGGGATCTCCTCCCAAATCTCCATCAGCACCTCTTTTGAGACCCTGTGGTGGCCTATTCATGCCCATCCCGGCGGGCCCCATCGGCGCTCTCTGCATGTTCCCCATCATGCCTCCTCTGCCCCTGAAACCTCCTCTAAACCCACCTCGTCCTCGCATCCCCACACCAGCGCCTCCGCCCATATGGTTATTTTGCATTCCCATATTGGGCATGCCTCCCATCGGAATGTGACTTTGCATATTCATATGCGCAAAGTTCTGCTGCTGTTGTTGTTGAAAGTTGGGCTGTTGTTGATTGAACTGGTTGCCCATCATGCCCATTTGCCCTTGCCCGCCATTCATACCACCCATCCCATTCATTCCCTGCATTCCGCCACCCATACCCATGCCCATCATAGCCAGCATCTGCATCTGGACCAGATTTGCTTGCAGGGTCTGCATCTGATTATGCAGCAGTGTCTTTGCCGACGCGTTGAGTGATGGGTTGAGAAGCATTTTTTTCGCACCCATGAGGTAGGTTTGAATCATTTGAGGGTTCAACAAATCCTCGGCGACGGGCTGGCCAGAGGCATTGAGAATCTGATTGGCGGGTTTGGGACGTTCTGAGTTTATGGCACCTTCCTCATCCTATTCAAGCGTCAGCATATGCAGTCTGATCTTTCTGCTGTGATGACTCACGTCTACCTTGCTATCAGGCTCATCCTTTACTTCCTTCTCGTCTCCCTCAGTCTCTTCTTTCTTGTTCTTTTCCAGCTCATTATCCACGTATTCTTTCGCTCGCCGTCTCAAATCTTCCTCCGGCCGTAGTTTGTCCAAACTGGGCACTTTACTCTCGCAATGTGGGCACTCGAAGTCGTGATCGACGAGCTGACTCGTGATACATTCCTCACAGAAAGCCGTGTCGCAGCAGGGTATTTGGACAGCTTCCCACATGAGTTTCTTGCAGATAGGGCAAGTGAGCTCAGGTTCGAGTGGTTCTTGATCTCGCACATCGGCACCAGTCAAAGCGCGCGGCTTGACGGCGGCCTGTTTCTGCCACTGCCTTTGATCCGGCATGGCTTTCACGAAGCCTCCGTCGGCAGTCAACATCGCACCTGCGCTCGACCCCTCCGCTCCCGCTGGAGACTCGACAGTCTTCAAAAAACTCCTCGGAATACCGGTTACTCGCACAAATCGTTTGCGATCCGTACCAGATTCGGGGTCATCATTCTTTGGACAATCTTGGATCCAGTGGCCTTTTTGTCCACAGCGATAACAGATGTAGCCGACGGGAGGCTCCTTGTCGGGTCCGATGGAGAAGTCGTATTTTGAAGCGGCACCAGCGATGGCGGAGGAGGATGGTTTGGCGGTCCGTTGAGCCCTGGCTTGAGGTGCCCGGTATCCCCTGCGTAGAATGAGTATACTGCGTCACAAGATCAAGGAGTGAACTTACACCGACATATCCTCCTGCATCTGCTCCCACGTCTCCGCCCCTTGGGCCAGGATCGCCTGAATCTTTGCATCTTCGTCCTTATCCCCAGTCGTCACATGCACATCCTCGGTCTCCCCTCCTTCCTTATCTTTTCCATCAAACCTCTTCGTCATGCTCCCGAATCGCGCTCCCACTCCACCTCCAAAACCGCCACCAAGATTTTTGCCCATCTGCTTGTCTTGCATAGCTTGACGGGCATGAGATTCTATACGGTGGTCGCCAGTGAGGGCATCTCCGGCAATAGTACCAGCAATATAGTTCTGGGCCGTTCCACGGCCTTTGGCAGAGGGCGGGAGACGACGCGCAATGAGAGAGGATGATCGTGGGATTTGGGCGTGGTCGTCTTTGAGCTCTGCAACCTTCATCAGTACAGCGTTTTCGTGATTCAATATATAAGTGACGCACCTTCGCCCGTAACATTGTCGTAGAGGCCAAGGTCAAAGTCTTTGCCGTTACCCATCTTGTTGCTGAGGATGATCTCTCTCTTGAGGTCGAAGAGGGAGATGTGGGTACCATCGAAGGTGACTCGGGACTCGTCCCTCCTGGCACCCCATCTGTAGAATACGGTGGACATGGTGTGCTTATACCGAGGGTGTTGAGGTGCGTATAATTGAAACAATGGTCGTGAAAGAGAAGAATCGTTGGTAAGCAGCGCACTTCACACTTGCTGAAAGGGGGCGGCGAGGCGAGCTGTGCAATTCATCCCCCCACTTAAAGGTATCATTTCACGTCAGTGCTCAGACGTTCGTTGGAGGCTTGAATGGAGTTCCAGGAGACGCACAGTAGACTTCACATTCATATGCTAAATATCGATACATTGTACAAATACAGATGATACGTATGGGAGCGTGTTAGATGTCCTGTGAATCTTGTTCTCTATATGTCTCTACTTGTCTCTACTTGTCTCTATGATGACTCCTTTTTCCATCTTCCAAAGAACCTAGAGAGATGACCGATCAGTCTCTGATGACACATATACCACTGAGCAGTGGAGATACAGGGGGCAAGACTCACCCGTGCCAGACGACTCTATGGTCTCCTTGGAACCCTTCAGACGCATCCGCCCTGAAAGAGTTTACCGGCATCAACCTGTGTGTACCAAGTCAGCAATCCGACCAATCATCTATCAAAGGGGGATGGTCAATGGACTTACACTACATCGCCGACTCTCAATGGTTTTTTGAGTCCTGAAGCTTCTTCGGGGTGGAACCCGTATCTCACGAGAAGGTATCGGAAGACTGCGTCCGTACTTGTCAAACCATCAGTCCTGTTCACCCAGAATATTGGCAAGCTTGGTAGGATAATGACTCACAAGGCTCCCGGCCCACTCCACTCGAGGATCTCTCCATCCTTCTTTTCTCTTTCTGCCTCCCCAGTTCTTTTCCCCCGCTGCTCGTCTATCCGGACCTTTTCTCCCCAGCCCAGCGCATGCCCGACCACATCCAAGAAGACGGGATGGCCCCTCTTTCCAACAATTGTCCATTGCACCACCTGTAGACCCCTAGCAAAAGTCTGCTTCTGCCATTTTGCATTGGTAGCAGGGGCGTCGACTTCGATAGCTACAATCAAGTTGGGTTCGGTCTCGTCCTCTGGAGGCGGCGGAGGCGGAGACGAGGGAGACGAGGATGAGGAAAGGAGAGACACGAGATGGGGCAAGGTGCGAAGAAGAGGGTCGGTTTGGTGAGTGTCATGAGAGATGCCCCATCTTTCTAGGGGCAAGACGGAGGCGGTGTCCGTGTCGGTGTAGACGCCGCCGTTGATCAACAGTATCAAGTATCTGCCATCTCGTCAGCTGAGCCGGCTGGAATATGGAAGTAAACTTACCGGAAGAGATCAGCTCTCACCACACCCCAGTCCGCTTTGAGCCACTCCATCTCCTCAACTACCCTCGGCACTCCCTCTGCCCTCTTCATCTTTCTCTTCCTTTCCACCCCCTCCTCCACCGCCGGCTCTCGTTCTTCCAGCAGGCTCAAGCCCAGGCGGGATCCAGGCGCAACACCCACAGCCTGTTCCAGCCAGCTGTCAATATCCCCATCCCGGACAAACATTGTCGTCCACTCGGGATTCTCGGTGATCCAGCTTTGGAACTGCTCTGGTAGTTCTCGCGGGGTCTTTAGATCTGTTGTGTAGATATAACGCGGTATTGATGCTTGGGAAGATGGTAGGAGCTGGGGCGGGATAAGACTGAGGTGTGAGAGAGTATGTCTGAGGAGGTCGGCTGAAGGGGACGATGGAGACGTGTGGCGGGAGAAGGCGGATGATGAAGGGGATATGAACCACTTTTGCCAGATCTCCTTGAGATGCTCGGTATACCCCTCCATATCCAACTTCGTGGGGATATCAATCCCTAGCTCCTTCCTCATCCCCACAGCATCGTAACCTTTCACCCTTTCCGCCACCCTCCTCCTTCCCATCTCTAGCACGTCCTGCAGAGACACGGTTTTACTGAACCATTCCCCGATTTCTTCCGGCAGGGTTCCGCCGGAGGAGACGGAGGTTTTGTGAGACGGCGTAGAGGGCAGAAGGCCTACGCGCGTTGGAAGGAGGGTCGGGGTAAGAAGGATGAGGAGGAAGAGAAGGATGGCGATCGGGAGGAGGCGGGTGGACCGGATGTTTGTTGGGAGATGAGAGAGGGGTGACTTGGAGAATGGCATGCTGTGGGAGTGCGAGGACGGCGGGAAGATGTCGAACAGTGCAGGATGCGATGGGCGTACGGATGGTTCTGTCGTTAATGTTGAGAAGACCTCGGGGTGCCGACCAGCCGAAATGGCGCACTATCTATTCTGTATTTCTGGTTGATCACAGATGAATTCGCTGTGTCGTTCTTTTCGCTTTGAGATACAGCAGAGGGAGAAGGAAAGGGAGAAGGATGGAGGGTGTATGACTCTGCTTTCTTCGCGAGAGCAAGCTGCGGAAAAGAGGTCCTGCGGAGGGCTATTATGGTCGCGGCTGCAGCGCGTTGATAATCCTCCTACGTGGTCGTTATCACGTCTGCGCAACTTCGCAAATCCCGGGATTGTCGAAACGGTCGGTTAAAGATGATGGCAAGTCCATGATTGAAACCGTGTCAACATTCTCACCTTTCGATTGTCGAGCGCCTCGGAATGGCAAATGAAGGGTGCAAAAGTTAGTCTGCGTTCGGCTGGCGGCTGCGCTTTTAGAGCGATTTCGGTTGCGACCTTTACGGCGTGGTTGTTTGGCGACCTTGTCATCGTTGTCTGCTTGTCTCTCAGTTGTTCTGACTATTGAAAATACCGCAGCGAGGCGGAGGGTGGATCTTATCACGGAGGGCACTGTGGCAGATGCCTAATGCTATATACCCATGCATACAAGAATACTGATACAAACAGAAGATCCCAGATGTCCGATCTATCAATGTGACGGGTGGCATATCGACTGCCAGCCGTCGATAAGCCCAAAAACCCATGCGAGAAGCCCTTTTTGACCTATCCGCCCAATTCGCCCTCTCTTCTGTCCACATGATTGACGTCCTCCAATGATACACGCTACATTTTCCGATCTTGGAATAATGGCTTGCGCTTCGATAATTGGTCTCCCCAGACGACTTCGTCCTTCTCGCCTGCTTCCTAATATCCCGTCCATCTGTAAGTACCAAGCTCATGGCCAAGCCAAAGATACGTACCTGCAGCTTCTCCTTCATTGTCTTGCTTCCTTCTCTTTGTCTGATAATCTGGTCCATCTTGGCTTTGAGATCGGGAGAGAGGGACTGTGATGGCATGGCACACATCAGCATGTTGCGAATTGTGAAGGCATTGCCAGAGGTATGCTGACATTGTAGTAATCTTTCTCATTGGGTACCGTCTCTGCACGGATGATTAGATCGGTCATGGTTGACTTGCAGGCAGGACGCTTACTATTTTGTAGCCAGACACCGGACCCGATAACTGCAGTCCAAGATTAGCTTCACCGCTTCTTGGTGAAAGTCAGCATTCATGAAGACTCACTCGCACCCGAGTAGATTATGAATCTGCACACAGAAGTTTAGTGGACATCATTGGTGTAGATAGCTGCGGACTCACTTGACCCAGCGGATCGTAGGACTCGACATTGTGAGATATGGTCAGCGGCAAGCAGAGTTGAAGAGTCCAATGGGTTGAGCAGGGATGGTGAACCACTGTATACCTGCAAGATTGGCTGATTGCTTGTCAAAATAATGGCGACACGAAAGTGGAGGTCTGGGTTGGCGAATAAGAAGTAGGTCCAAAAGTCAGGCCGCAAATTACCGCATCGGGAATATTCTCATGGATGTCGGCCAGTGCCGCCCAGTGCAGTGACGTTGAGGACGTCGACTCACAGAGCTGCATCGATTCTCCATCTCTCCATCCCCCCTCATCCAGCCCCCCAGTAGAGTCCCACAGAGTCCCCCATTGCCACCTCTGCCCCTTGACCCTGCATTCGCACCACAACCCAGACCATCGAGAAAGCAGACAAGAGCGTGCAAGCCATCCCGACACTCTCCGCTCCTCAGCCGCATTATCGTATCTCCCCGATCCACGAACCCGTAAGCTGCTGCTCCGTCTCTGCCGCATTGCATGACGATGACGGATGTTCCGGCGAGATCGAATAATTCTATATCAGCCGCTGACGTTGACATCTTTCCAGTGACCCTGCATCTTCAACCAGTCCTTTCGGCCTTACTGTGGACTTATTCGGAACGATTTGCAGGACCCTCCTTTGCCTTTGAAACATCTGCTCCCGCCTCATCAGCTCCTATACACACAGAGACTGTTGGCTTGTGTTGAAAGATTGATAATCTACTCAAAGTCACATTCGCCCGGCGTCGACATTCTTCTAGAAAGCTCCATATTTCTTCTACAACTCCCATCACATCACAACTTCAGACATGCCTCCCCCACCCCCCGCCCCCCCTGTGTTCTACAGCTTCTCCGACTCTGACGTCCTCGTCGGTAAGTCGACATCCCGCATCCGTGCTCACGCGCTACATTGACGCGCGCTGATCTTGTAATAGACTCCCTTGCCAACTTTGTCGTCAAAGCCCAGCGAGATGCTGTTGAGAAGCGCGGCAAATTCACCATCGCTCTCTCTCGAGGATCCCTCGCTGCCAATCTGAGAGGTCTTGTTGGACAGGAGAACGTCCAGTGGGACAAGTGGTAAGTTCTGGAACCATGTCGAAGTTCCCTGTGTTTACGCTGCATAGGGAGGTCTTCTTCTGTGACGAGGCCGCCGTGCCCCTCGAAGACGAGGACTCTAATTACCACTCAAACTACCTTTCTTTCCTCTCTACCGTCCCTATCCCCCCTTCCCAAATCCACACTATCGACGTCACCCAGCTCGACGACCTTGAAGAGCTTGCGGATCAGTACGAGAAACAGCTTGTTAGCCACTTTGCGGCGAGCAATGCCGCGAGGTACCCTGTCTTTGACTTGATGCTTTTGGGTATTGGGCCGGATGGAGAGACCTGCAGTCTGTTCCCTGGACATGAGATTCTGAGTGAGAAGGACGCGTGGGTCTCCTACATCGATGACGCGCCCAGAGGACCCAAGAGGAGAATCACCATGACGTGAGTGCCGACCTTTTGGTGAAGGGGCGATCTGACATTCAAACAGACTGCCAGTGTTGACCCACTGCTACCGTGCGGTGTTCGTGGCCACCGGTAAAGAAAAGGCCGAGATGCTGCATACCATCCTCGACAAGCCCGAAGCCGGCCTGCCTTGCTCTCGCGTTCGACCTGCGTAAGTCTGATCGTGTATATCATACCGCCAAGCTGACTCTGCTTCAGCTCCCCGGGTCTCGTGTTCTGGTTTGCCGACGCCGACGCTGCCTCTCTCACTGAGACTCCTGCGACAACCTTCAGGTGGATAGATAACGAAAAGGAGGCGAAGGAAGCCGTTGAGGGTGCAAAGAAGAAGGCCCTGAGGAAGCAAAAGGAGGCGGAGGAGGCCAAGGCGGAAGCCTGAAAATGTCCAGTACGCGCTATACGTGTGTGGTAGACCATTATATGTGTTTACGTTCTTATCTCGAACCCTTCTCAATTATAGTTACATCTTTCTCGTCAACCTCCATTTTTTTTTCTGGAAAATACAATCTTGCTTTTGTGTATTACTTCTGCCAAGTACATTCTACATTTTCGATTCTCACCAACTTTTCTCTTCTACTCGTCTCGTTAGTCCTCCTCTTGACTCTCATTAGTTTTCGCGCGCTCTTATATCATCAATCAATAGCTCTGGAAATACACAAGTCAGAAAGGTGGAAGGATTAGCAATGCATAATCATGACAATCACTAGAGGTTTAGCGAGGTCGGCACATCATAGTACACGGCATCCGGAAAAGCTGTCACATGGCGGGCCTGTTCCTTGCTCATCGCCTACGGGGCCTACGCCAGACCTCGGAGTCATCAGCGTAGGTGCATCACCAGCTTCTCCTAGCTGTGAACGACTGCAGTCTCCTCGTTGGACGACACTTTGTCGAGCTCCAGACCATCATTCGTTCATGTTGAATGACCCACACTGTACTTACGTAACGACTTTCGGCTGCCCGTTTTGTCCGTTTTATTGCAACCACGCGTTTTCCGAAAGGTTCTTTGCAGAACTCGAGATACTTGCTCTTCTCCAGCACTTCACCCGAGCATGTCCCGTCAGCTCCTCCTCTGGGAGGCTGAAGAGCGCAAACTCCAGCCCATCTTTGACGATGTTGCCGTCCATCGTCTCGCTCCTGCCTCTTCTGCCCTTACCCGTTACCTCAAGAAACACCCCAAGTCCCAGCCGGCGCTCATCATCAAAATGTACATTACGCATAAGGCTAAGGGAGAGGAAGGAGAGGAGGAGGTTATGAAAATCTTTCGAGAGGTGATGATCCTGGGGGGAAAAGGGAAGGAGATGACTGGAAGAGGCGTTTGGTGGGTGACTTTGACGCTGAGGCAGATGGGCAAGTGTAAGTCGCACTTTCTGCCATTGCTATGATTTCTGACTGGTATGTCATCCAGTGGCTCTTGCCCAAAAGATCTATCAAGACCTCTACACACTCCACCCCCAAGCGCACCAACTCCTCGAACAAGTCTTTCTCCATGCCTCCGCCGCCAACGACATCCCCACCATGGTCGAAGCGTCCCGAAAGATGTTCAACATTACCAAAGAAGCTCGATGGGCAAGGACGGCAGGGTGGGCAGAGTGGTATGCCAAGGCGCCTCAGCCGAGTAGGTCGGTCGGGGAGGGGGCATTCCCTAAAGTGGCGGAGGATACGAATGCGTTGAAGGTTGCGGGGCTGTTGGTTGGGATGGCGGGTCAAGAGTGCGAGACGTCGGAACAGTTCTGGCTCCGCTCCCAGATCTTGCTGTCTTCCGGCCCTGCCTCGTACCCTGCCATTTTGAAGCTTGCCAGAGACCAAGCTGCGGACGGCAGTCTGGCGAGGGTCTGGCATAGGATGGAGGTAGTGAAGGAAGTGCTCAAACGGTCCGGCACGGAGAGGGAAGGAGAATGGGAAGAGGAGCGACAGTGGGCGGCATGGTACCTCGAAAAAGAAGATACGGCCGCTCGGAACTATGCTTTCTACCAATACCTCTTGCACGCGACTGCAATGTCGACGGATCCTGAGGCGGTGGGCAAGACTGTGAGCCTTTTGGAAAATCTCGAGGAAAAGATCGGGGCCAAAGAGCGAGCCCCGGCATTGGCTCTACTCTCTATTGACTCGGTTCAAGAGCGAGCCCAGAAGGGTGGAGTCATTCCCGACTGGTCCACCCGAGCCGCCTCCTACTGGGCTCAATGGTCTGCCAAGGGCTCAATCGTTTCTGAGGTTGAGGGCCTCACGACATCCAATCCCTCGCGGAAAGACGTGGTGTATGCTTTTGTACGACAATCTGCCGGAAAGGCGGCGGAAAACGAGAAAGAGTTCAAAGAGAAGGTGTATGCTGAATTGCTCTTATTGAGGGCGAGCCCCGTAGACTGGGTACCGCGAGAGGAAGATGTGGAGAAGTGGTGGGCGTTGTATAACGATGGTCTTGCTCATGGTCAGTCTTCATGTTCATTGCTGTGCATACATGCTGATTGCGCAACAGGCAAGAACCTTCCGCCCACAGATGTCCAGCCAGCCAATGAAGCAGGTCTTATCTCTATCAACCTTCTGCTCACAATGTGGCATTTTCAATCATCCTCAGCTGCTAACGAGAAGCCCCTTTGGAAAGCCATCTCGAGGCTGGAGGAGATCGTGAAGAAGAGCCCAGTCTGCATGTATGCCAGGTACCTGCTAGTCAGGCTCTATCGTCTTGTCGGTAGGTACTGTCTCTCTGGGACCAGCGAATAATACTCACAAAGCACTTTTAGGCGCGCCTCAAAAATCTTTCCCACACATGACCAAACTCTCACTATCCGAAATTCAGCTCGAAAATCTCCTTCACGTCTTTGTCGAGCGCGGCGGTGCCGGAGAGGCGGTGTTGAGTAACACGGAAAAGGAGTGGAAAGAGGGTGGACTTGTGGAGAAGGCTACAGCGATGTATAAGAGGACAGCTATTGAGGTAAGTTGACATCCATCCTCACAGGTAAATCATGAAAGATCAAGGCTCACCCAAGGCAGTTCCCCGACTATGTCAAAGATGCTCTCACCAACGAGTCATACTCCAAAATCAGTTCCATCAAGTACCTTAATTCTGCTCTCGCTTCTTCTCTTTCGCATCGCGCTCTACTCGTCGAACGGGCGAGCCATTATCTGCTGTCGACGCCCTCCACAGGAGGGGCGTTGCCAAAGGAATTGCGCAAGGGCCTCAAGAGAGCAACGCAAGAATTGGAACAGAATGAGGGAAAGAGTGAGGATCTCCGCAACTGGGAGCTGGTTTACGAGATCGGCGGATCCCTTCCTCTCGTGCGGGACATCACTGAACTTGCGCCCTCTGGACGGTCTTCCTGTGCTTGGCTGAAGGTTCTGTCGCGATTCTGGCTCAACGTGGTCGAATTTCAGACAGGCGGCGAGCTCAAGGAATTCTCTTCCAGTCAGGGAGAGGCGTTGGAAGCCGCCGAGCAGGGCTTGGTGGAGATTGGTGGTGAGCTGTTGAGCATAGTCGATCTAGCTCTGAAGGGTGAAGAGAAGCAGGGCGGACTGGCCGGTGTCTTAGACAGTATGTATCCTTCGTCTTTCACCCTCCTTAACGTCACTTGCTGATCTTTCTCCAGACCTCGCTACCTTCTTCAAAGCCCCGGAACATTCCCATGCCGTCAACCTCACCTTGATTTCTCTCCTGACTCTCCTCCGCGTTGTCGATCTTGCCTTCTCCCGTTTAGCAGAGGCCGCCAAGCCGCAAAAGGGCAAAAAGAAGTCTGCCTACTTGGGAGAGCTGGTCGATGCTTTGAGAAAGGGGAGGGATCAAGTCAAGAACAGAGGTCTGGAGCTTGTGGCGGAGATTGAGACGCGGGGAGCCGAATTGGAGTTGTCGGAAGAAGAGAAGACGTTGGTCGAGGGAATCGTGAAGGCCAGGCAAGAAGTCTTACAAAACTTCAAGGGATTGTGCAAGTAGATTTCGCTGTTACCTATAGACAAAAGTAGATAATGCATATTCGATCTTGACGATACGTATGCGTATGTGGTGTGAAGAAGACACAGTAAAAAGAGGAATCCTCCAAATATACAACTAGGAAAACAAATGCTATGGAACTTATGCAGTAGGGATGTGATGCTGGCAAATGGCGTAAAGAGGGGTCGCGAGAATGGTAACTTGGGTGTAGGTTGGGCGAGATGTGATGTGTTGAGTTTGTCTAGAAGAATAGTGGTTCTGGGCAGATTGTATCCCCGTCTTTCAGATCTCTCAACCTCCTGTCAACTCTCTCTTTCTCCTCCTGCATGGTCCGGGGTCAGCTCCAATGCAACATCTTTCCAACACCAACGAGGAGATAGTCAGACGTACCTCTGTCAGAGGCCCACACGTTTCTGGATGGCACGGATGATATACACCGTTGACTCTGGTATATGCTGTAGAGTATAAGATGTCAAGGCGTTCTGCTAGTGGGGGGTGGGCAGGAGCGCAGACTATCAATATACAGATCAGTATTGCACCGAGGAGGGCCGGCTCACATGGCACAGTTGAGAGCACGTACTGTCTGTGACCTTCTTAGCCCACATGAAATACGCTTGAATCCGTTTGACGCCCCAGCCCACTGGCGGACTCCGCCGGATAGACTCAAGATTGTGCATTTTGCTGCAATCACGTGTCAGTCTCCTGAACTTCTTGTCGAGGAGAAAGCGAGATTGGAAAGGAAGAGACATACTCGGCGAGTTTGACTTGTTTGGCTTCATTGGATTTGGCGGGTGCTGAACGCAGTTGCTCTGCTTTACGTTCTAGACCACTCAGGTTGACGTTATCCGTGCATTCCTACACGTTCAGTGTCAGTCAATTCAGTGTCAGTCAATCAAGTTCAATTGAGTCCTAGTCGTCTCATGTGTTCACTCGAGCACGCAACAAAGGAAGGAAAGAAGACTCACTTCAACGATGCGAGCTACGTCTGACCCGAATTGCTGGGCGATTTCTTCGACAGTCGTGTGGGTGTCTTCTACGGTGTCGTGGAGGATGGCAGCTTGCAGGACGCGGACGTCAGTAATGCCCGTTGTTGCAAGGTAATTGGCTACTGCCTGCATATTTGGGTCAGTCTTGTCCGGTGGCGCGCTTGGAGTACGGTTAGACACACAATGGGATGATTGATACTATACTATGGTCAGCTCTGTAGGGCACTGAACCTTATGGTGTGCTCACTATGGCGTCTGGTCCACGTCTTTTCTTCTCTGACATGAATGTTTCTGCTGTCCCATCAGTTCCGTAACTCTCCGAAGCCTAATGCAAGGCATCTTGACGCACCCTTGCAGCAAAGTCGACAGTCCTCAGCAGTACCCCGAGCTCACCCTCCCCGCCAAATAGGCACCCCATTGCGTTCTTGCCCGCTTCTTCGCCTAGTATAGCCCGACTGCTGTGGCGGCTGAGGGGAGGCGTGTGGGTGAAGCTGTGAGCTGGCGGGGTGCGTAGACCAATGTCCGAGTGGGTAGGGGAAGTGGAGATATCGATGACTTGGAGGGAGTTGTTGGGGGGGATGGGGTGGGGGGTTGGCGTGTTGAGACGGATGGGGGACATTGCGGCTGACGGTATATATTTGGTGAACGTTGAACACGCGAATGACGCCAACAGCACCAGGAGGCCAATCAGAAATTACGCTTTGCGGTCTTTCTAAGGAGCGTGAGGCCTTAATTGCTATTTAATAACATTGTAATTCGTAAGTAGTCAACGACTACTGGTTGTTTGGTTATGCTTATCGCCTGGGTATAAATGAATGTCACTCTCAGTACTTGGTCCGATGGTAGGCCTGGTATGGAGCTGGCCGAGATACTATATCTGCCGTCTATCACATTCACAAATGGACGGTCGTGTTCATGTGGCCACGCCGTATGTCAGTCTGATCTATAGATCAGAAGGCAGCGAAGCCGCATTTGTGGTTGTGAAATGATGTTATTGGCTGTCAGGTGGAATATACACATTATGAGCAGTCTAGAAGGTTTGTTTGCCAAGTCAAGATGAAAGGGCTGCCCGGCTGACAGAGGCGCGCAGCCAGCTTCGCAGGATGCGGCGGTGGAAGTATTTTGTGGTGCATGGACGATACATAACGCGTGGCCAGCATGTTCCTGTAGTGGTATGGCTGCCATGCTCTGGACCTCGTGCAATCAGCTGAAATGACGAGACCATAGACTTGGTCAATGCAATGTAGAACCGACGCGTCGCGTCTCTGGATCTCGCGGGTTGCGACGGAAGCTGTGCTGCCAAGTTACCGTCGCTCGTCGTAAATTTCTTCACTTCACATCGAAACGTCTGACAATAGTATACTGTCTCCACCAAAGCGATACGCCATCATCGCCCAGATGCGCTAGCTATGGACGACCCCCACTCCCACCCATCCCGCTCAAACAGCATCGCAATCTCTACCTCCATCCATTCATCCCCCATTCCCTCCCCCGTCTCCCCTGCCTCTCCTTCTTTCTCCGGCACACACATTCAACGGCGGCAGAGCTGGAATGCAAACTCCAGAGAAGATGAGGATTTCCTCGTCCATGGGATGGGCGGGGCGGATAGTACGCCTACAAAGAGGCCAGTATCTCCGCATGGGACGCCTACGCCCGTAGCTGCGGCAAGCACAGGTGTAAACCACCGCCCCCGCTTGAGTGAGAGAGATATCACTTGGGCGGGACTGGGAGATGGGTCAAATATATGGGGCAATACTACCCTAGCGACACCCACACCACAATCAAATCGTCCTTTCTTAAACCAGTTCCCGTCAAATAACTCTCTAGACTCGGGCAACATCTCCCCACTAGACGATGGGCCTATCAGAAATACGTTCTCGATGGACAGAGAGAGATTGACGCCCGGGCGCGCGGATGACCAAGGATATGACTTGGGTTATGGCGGGCTGGGGAGAGGAATGCCAAGACGCTCGCCCAGCAAGCCGTACGAAACGTCTTCGAATCTCAGTCGGCGCTCAACTCTGCGGAATGTCTCGTCGTCGTTGAGAAAGGCTAGTGTGAGAGTCGTCAACATCATGGGGACTGAAAAACGGAGAGAACGGTTAGGAAGTGATGATGAAGGAGAAGAAATCTTGCAAGATGACATGGAGGATGGAGATGTTGGAATGAAAGATCTGGGGAGAGATAGACAAGATGGGATGGTGCCAGAGCCAAGACCGCCGTTGCTCTTGGAAGAAGATCGACCGAGCCAATACGGGAGGTTGCGAGGCCGGACGCTATGTCTCTTTGGACCGCATAGCAGGATCAGGAAGGCCATGGATAGTCTAATGCGGTATCCGTGAGTCATGTTCTTGTCTGTTAGATGGACGCACTAATGACTTTGTAGATGGACTGAACCCCTTATTCTTGTTCTGATTATCGCCAACGCTGTCGTTCTTGCTATCCAGTCTGCCCCAGCTCTCAATGAACCTCGGGAAGACGATGGCTATTTCCAAAGCTGGGAAGATTATACGCTGCTAGCTTTCTTCATCCTGTTCACGTAAGTGGTTGACAGGGAACCAGGACGATGGCTGAGACTGTGACAGGGTGGAAATGTTTGCAAGAATATTGGTCACCGGCTTACTGCTGGATCCTGACACATCTCTATCACAATCCCTCTTCGCCCCCGGCGGCATTGTCCCTACCCTCCGAGACTACCTCCTCGTCACCGCCTCCAACATCCAAAGTAATCTACATCGCGGCCACGGCAAGTCCAGGCGCGCAGCGTGGCGTTCTCAAGAAGATCCCAAACTACAGCAAAAAGCGACGGCGGTGAAGAAGGCATTCGCTGGTATCTCTGAAGCGCCTTTTCAAGAGGCTGTGGCAAAGCAAAGAAGCTTGTCGGACCAGGGAAGGCCTTACTTGAGGCATTCATGGCATCGTATTGACATGATTGCTGTATTCGCGTTCTGGATCACCTTCATCCTCGCATTGACGGGATACGAAGCCACTGCGAATCGCCATCTCTACATCTTCCGCGCCTTGTCCGTCCTCCGAGCTGGCCGCCTTCTGGTGATCACAAGTGGTACCACCACCATCCTCCATTCTCTCAAGCGTGCCGGTCCGATGCTCATCACGGTCACCTACTTTCTCGTCTTTGCCGGGTGCATCTTCTCCATCATCGGGGTCCAGAGTTTCAGAGGAAGCTTCAGGAGGGCGTGTGTATTGACGGATCCCAACAACTCAACAAATGTGATCACGCTGGAGAACCCGTGCGGGGGATGGCTAGATGCGAATCTGGCGACCCGGAGCTACTTGGACGCTGATGGGTCAGAGTCGTCTGTACCGGCAAAAGGCAACATATGCCCATTGGGGCAAGTGTGCGTGGTAAGTGATGGCATGTTGAAGGTACCTCACGCGATTGACGATGTTTTCAGACTACAGATGAGAATCCCAACAACAACGTCAACAGCTTTGATAATCTCTTCTCCTCGCTCGTCCAGATCATTATCATTGCCTCTGGTACGTGGCATCATATTCAGACGAATGTATGCTGATAGTCAATCTAGTGAACACCTGGGCACCAGTCATGTACACTGCCATGGACTCGGACTTCTTCGGCTCTTCCCTCTTCTTTCTGGCTGGCGTCATTGTCCTCAATTTCTGGCTCATCAACCTCCTCATCGCTGTCGTCATCAATACGTTCAATGACATTCGCGCAGAAACCAAAAAGAGTGCTTTCGGTGGTGATGAGACATTTTTGGGCACAGAGCCGCATTGGGCAACAGAGGACAGGAAGACAAAGAGTAATAAGCTACTGGCAGTGTATCGGAAGACGGAGTTCATCTGGGTGTTGCTGATTGTGGCTGAGCTTGTGGTGGCGGGAAAGGGGAGGCAGGACTATGATAGCGCCTTTCGTGAGTTCATAGCTGATAATATGAAGCGACACTAACATGCTGTAGGCTACGTTATGATTGCCTTCACCATCGCCTTCGACATCGAAATCCTCATCCGCTTTCTCGCCCATCTCCCAGACTGGTCAACCTTCTTTGACCGCAACCGCAACAGCTTTGATCTTTTCCTCTGTATCGCCTGTTCCGTAATTCAGATCCCCGCCATTCGCCAGAATGACATCTACCCCTGGTTAACGGTTTTCCAGCGTGTCAGATGGTATAGAGTCATTTTGGCGTTTCCGAGGATGAAGCCTTTGATGGTGACGGTGTTCGGTAATTTTGCGGGATTGTTGAATATGGTGATCTTCCTATTCTTGATCAACCTTCTGGGGGCGTTGATGGTGAGCGTCCTTGGCCCGGGCGGGAAAGACATCTGATTTCAATTGCAGGCCGTACAACTATTCAGAGGCGACCTAGAAGCGGGGGAAACTATCACATTCTCCCAGACGTACAATGCGTTCTTGGCAATGTACCAAGTGGGTTTCCTATATCGCCTCTGATTCATACTGATGTCTGCAGATCTTCTCATCCGAGAATTGGACCGACATCCTGTATAACGTGATGGGGGCAGAAGTCGATTACAAGCAGAACGTCATAGCAGCCATCTTCTTCTGCGGATGGTTCTTGTTCTCCAACTTTATCGTCTTGCAAATGTTCATCGCCGTCATCAATGAGGTATGCTGAACCCCTCCCCAAAACCACAGTTGTCTAATCAAGCGGTAGAATTTCGCAATTGCAGAAGAACAGAAACGTCGACGCCAAGTCGAAGCATTCATCCGCAAGGCTGAAGCGCCTTCCGACCATCTCACTTGGATCGATCGTCTCAACCCTTACCGTCTCATGACCGCTCGGCATAGAGCAGTCAAAGTCGGTGTCCTCCCTCCAAGCCTCGTGCTCCCGCTCAAACACAGTTCTGGTGTAGACGTGTCGATGCCGTCGGATCTGCAAGCGGGAGAGCAGAAAAGGACCAAGGATGCGGTCAAGAGGCTGTTGGGAAGGGATCAGGATGACGAAAAGATATACACAAAGAAGCTGAGACGCCACACGAGAACACAATTCCCGGATCAAGATGATGACGAGGATGATCGTGGCTTGTGAGTCGGTTATGTCTCTCGCGAGAACGACCTTTGACTGGAATTACAGAACGGATCTGCTTCCGCCGCTGAACGCAGCCGTGTCCTCAGATGAGCACCTTGACGCTATCCGAGAACGTCGCAACCAGCAAGCCGACTTTATCGCCGCCCATCCTAGTTACGACAAGTCCCTCTGGATCTTCAAGCAGAGCAATCCTGTTCGAAGGTTCTGTCAGGCATGTGTATCGCCAGCATATGGTGAACGTATCTTCGGTCGACCTGCCAACCCCATCATGGCTATGACTCTCAAACTCATAGTATTCCTGTCGGTGGTGGCTAGTATCGTGATTGCTGCCATTGCTTCTCCGAGTTATCGGAAAACGTACTACGAAGATAATGGGGTCTTTCGAGGGACATGGTTCGATCTGGTCGAAGTCGCGCTTGGTGCGGTATTTCTTTTGGAAGCAGCCATCAAAATCATAGCCGACGGATTCATCTTCGCCCCGAATGCCTACTTGCTGTCCCTTTGGAACGTTCTGGACTCCATCATCCTGATCACCATCCTCGTCAACACTACGACCTCCTTGATATACATTGGAGGGTTGAGTCGAGTCACCAGAGCTTTGAAGGGCTTCAGGGCTCTGAGGCTGATCACGCTTTTTGGGAGACTGCGAGATACTCTGCATGCGGTATTGTTTGCAGGCGCTTCGAAGATTCTAGATGCCTCAATCTTCATGGTGCTGTATCTCATTCCGTTCTCTGTATGGGGGTAAGCGATCGTCCATCTTGTCGCGGAAGAGATGCTGATGTTCCTATGATAGGATGAATATCTTCTCTGGGTTGCTTTATTATTGTAACGACGACGATGCTTCCGGTCTCTCGGACTGCTTTGGAGAATTCTCTACGTCTTCGGTCGACGATTCGCTCACTTACCTCGCCCCTCGTGTCTGGTCTAACCCCACCGTTGACGCGAGTAAATGGTCATTCGATACTTTCCGCAGCTCGCTTCTGATCTTGTTCGAGATTGTGTCGCTCGAAGGGTGGATTGATGTCATGGCATCTGTCATGAACATCAGCGGAAAGGACCAGCAGCCCAGTGATATGGCCAGCCAGTGGAACGCCATATATATGGTGATCTTCAACCTTTTTGGAGGCATCATCATCTTCACCCTTTTCGTCAGGTACGTGCAGTTTCATGGTCAGTGACGACAGCTGACTCGCCGGTGCAGTATCATCATCCAGAACTTCAGCACCCGATCTGGGAATGCTCTTCTCACGACTGATCAACGTCAATGGGTGGACCTGTCCAAATTCATCAAGGCGCAGACCCCATCCCAGCTTCCAAAAGGTCGGCCTGAATTACCTGTACGATCTTGGTGCTATGACCGTGCTGTCAACAAGAACGGATTCTGGGCGGTTGGCTTTACGATGATCTACTATCTGCATATTTTGCTGTTGATGTGAGTTTCTTGGTCTTCAGTCCGCCTAATACAGGGCTAATGCTGTGCAGGATGGAGGACTACTCTGAGAATTTGCTCGACGAAGTCCAGTTAGATTGGATCTTCCTTTGCCTCACCATGCTCTACGCGATCGATCTTCTTGTACGCTTCTACGGCTTGGGGTTCAAGTCGTTCCGCGCAAACGGCTGGAACATCTTTGATCTTGTGGTCATCACCGGTAGTTTTGCCACTACCATTCCAGCCCTACAGGCGTCTAGCAGAGGTGAAGTTGCCAATCAAGCAAATGTCCAGCTCCAAAAGCTTTTTTTGGTCTCCATCTCTCTGAAGCTGGTACAGCGGATCAGCTCCCTGAACCAGCTTTTCAAGACATCCGTCGCCAGTCTGCCCGCAATTGGCAACTTGTTTCTCCTTTGGGCCACGATCTTTGTCTTCTACGCAATCATCTATCTCGAAGTATTCGGCCTCACGAAAGAAGGCAACTCTTCAGGAACAAGGTTTCAGAACTATTACACATTTGGCAATGCACTGGTCATGTTGGCTTTCATGTCGACTGGCGAAGGCTGGAACGCCTTCATGCACGACTAGTAAGTTATGTCTATCCGCGATTACATGCTATGCTGACGCCTTCGCAGCACTGTTGAAGCGCCACGATGCACCGAAAGCAGCAACTTCCTACAGACGGATTGTGGGACTTCCCCGGGTGCCTACGTCCTTTTCATCAGCTGGAATATTGTATCGATGTAAGTGCGTCGGTGTCTTGACTTATCGATGCTCATGTTGAAATAGGTTCATCTTCGTGAACATGTTTACTGGTGTTGTTGTTGAATCATTTGCATACGTCTATCAGATGCCAGGGAAAAATTCACTGAACAGAGAAGATATGCGTAAGCCGGGCTCCAGAGGTTGACCACATGAAAGCTGACTTTGGCATCAAGGCGCTTTCAAACAGCTGTGGTCTGATTTCGACACACAAAGATCCGGCTATCTCAAAAGGAAAGACTTTACAAAATTCTTTGCGGTGAGTGATTCGAATAGCTTGATTGGATCATGGTTGACTCAACGTATAGCGTTTGACTGGTGTCTTCGAAGTACGACCATATCCTTTCGACTTCAGCATCCCTGCTATAGTTCAACGATCAACCACCAATAGTACAGAGAACGCATCGAACCAGAAGTTTGTCGTTCAGGGTGTCAAGCACGCCGTCGACGTCCGGCGCGTGGCTCAGCAGATCTCTCAGATTGATTACCGCCAAGTTCGAGAGCGTCGGCATATCTATACAAAGCTCTACAACGAGGCACGAATTTCGGAAGAGCCTGGAAAGGGCATCAGTTTCACAGCCATGCTGGTATTGCTGGCGCATTACAAGCTTATCGACGATGAGCAAGCTCTACAGTAAGTAGCCACTTACAGAACCGTGTTTGCAATATTGACTGTCTTGTTCAGACTGGACGATTTACTTGTCCGAAGAGCGAAGAATGAGCGTGTGATGGATTTGGTCAATTTGGATCGAGTTCGAGGTCTTTTGAGGACAATCTACTGGAGAAGAAAATTTATCGCCTCCCGTGATGCTCGCAAAAGAACATTGAATGCCGAAGCCGAAGGTCAGTATCTCAAGATCGGTGTCAGCCTTTGCTGATCATATTGCGAATGCCAGGTATCCCTGCCATTGTGCTCGAACCAACGCCCGCTACACCTCCAGGCGAGAATGATCATTCCTTTGTCTCATCAAAATACGATGATTCATACTCCAGCCAGGCCCGTGAAGAGTTGAGCCGCTCTCCTTCTCCCCCGTCTCGAAGATCGTCACCCACTCAAAGCCCAACCGCCTACCATTCCCCTTCGCCCCGTAGCTTGCCTGTAGCCGAACTTTCGGCAGTCAATAATTCCGGTCCTCGCAGTCATCCCTCACCACCGACATTCAGCGGTTCTCCCATGGCAAGGCCAGATGTGGGAAGGAAATTATCAGATGCCAGCCATCTATCATCAGATGATGCTCATTATCGACGGTCAGTGAATGCGATTGACTAGCATAAGAAGTTGTGCGCTAACGCGGCTTGCAGAGACTCCACATCTTCCGAAGACTTTTCAAATGAACACGTATTTGGCAATGCGTCTGACTCAATGTGGGATGGTGAGTCGCAATGTGATCATCCCTCTTTAGTAACGCTAATAATGTTGCCAGACATGATGAAAGAGGCTGTCGACCAAGAAGAAAGCTCGACAGACAAGATTTAGTGAATTCATTATAAACCAGTTCTCCGAAAATTTACGACAATTTACGATACCATGCCCACCCATGCTCCAAGCAATGGGTACTATGTATAATCATGTGTGCGCGCGATCTCTTCGGCTGGTATCTGATGTGGTCGTAATTCATACACAGGTCGTCAATCGGTCCTTGATACAAGGTCTGCATAGTTGCAGTCACCATCAAGCTACTGCCGAGGAGCTCCCAGCAGCCGTATTTTCTTCCTCCAGTGGAACCTCGTCTTCAGATCCAGTCACTGTCCACCTATCAGGTACCCATGGGAAGTAGAAGCGCTCCATGGCAGTTCTGAACCTCAATTTATCTATGACAGAGTCAATATTGACCTCCATCATTCCTGAAAAGACTTACATTGCTTTGGCGTCACAATTGTTGGTTCGCCCTTTCCAGCGGCCCCAAGGTCTTTCACCCAAGACTCCAGTTTCTTGTCCCTTTACGGACAGTGTCAGTTTCTGTATCTCGTGCTCAACGATTGCACTTACCACGTGAAAGTTCGGATGTAATCTACGATGCCCACGACTAACTCGTGCTTCTCCGCATCCACACCAACCACCAACGAATAATCCATCACATTCAGATTCGAAAGGAAAAGTGTGTCGTTGAACAAGGCCGTACGCAAGATACGCTTGGCTTGTTCGCGAAGATAAAGAGGGTGTTTGTAGACGATCTCCATGAGGTTCTCATCCAGTCTGCATGGGTTGTCAGCGACCTATCTACATACCAGCGTGAAATGAACCAACAAGACTTCATTGATTCTTCCAGTTGGCTGTATTAGCCGGTTACGAGTGCTGCCTTTCAGGTCGTATATCTTCCTGATAGTCAGCAGCATGTCAAGTGAGAAAAGATCCTAATGATACGTGCCTTAGTGAATCGTCGCTCATAAAACAGATTCTCCATAATGAGCACATTCATCTTCATGGTCCGACCAGTGACCGCGTTGTTGAAGCCAATCTTGAAGAAGCCGTATATCTTTGCTAGTACGGTCGGGCGCTGGCCCTGGAACGCTTTGCGGGTGTAGTCGAAATATGCAGGGGCGAATTTGGTGAGGGCGTCCATTTCCAGGCGAGTAATCTCCTTCGCGATGAATCGGTCATCTATAGTGAGATGAGCGTCTGCCGAACGGGAGTAAGATAAAGAGAGAGACTAACCCTTGGTTTTGAGGAATGCGGAGCCAGATTTTCCGCCAGAGGCATCAAACTGCACACATCTGGCCAAGGACTCTACAAAGCTATCTTCGCAATTACACGCTTTTCTCAAGGCAGCAAATTGTTCAGCGAAGAAGATCCGACAGAAGATGGTGGATGTGCCCGACTCGAAATCTGGATCAAGTCAGCTTTGCACCGTAGAGAGCACCTAGCGTACCATATTTGAGATGCGTGCCCCTTTCGCGACGAGCAGGATCGTCTACTTCATCCAGCGACACTACATCCCAGGCTGCCGTCCTATCCGTCCCAAGAGCTTCTTCAGGCATGAAAGCCTCAAAATGACCTTCCGTTCTGTTCCTTGACCATGATTTGGAGTTATCCCGGTATGTCTTTGAGCTGAGGGTGAAGGCGATGATACTCGTCGGTTCGGTCTCGCGAATAATCACTCGTGAGTCAGCAAAGATGTGTTCGGAAGCGGATCTGAAAAGAATGTCAGCCTCATTTGCCTCAATGAAGCGCGATAGCGTACAGAGGGTACTCGAGCGGGGTGAGATCGGCTGCTCTGAAAGCCCACAAGCCGCTGAGAGATTTGAGTAAACTCGACTTTTCATTTGCAGTACCGCCGTTCTCAACGTCTGATGCCTGCGAGGCAGAAAAGGTGCCTAAAGCCTCATCCGCAGTTGTGGCATCTGTAGAAACGTGGGGCGTCGCCGGATGGCTGGGCAAGGGGGCACTCGTCTCAAAGCTGGGCAGCTCTATCTTCAATCGATCTGTGAAAGATATTTCGGATTTAGTATCGCTTAAGACGGACAAAGTCTTGATGGAGGAGCTGATCGCAGCAGCCTGTTCCTGTTTGGAGCTACCCTCTGCAGGTGCAGATTCGACAAGATCGACAGCTTTTGATACCGGGGCGGGCAAAGGCTGAGAGGCCGGCGGCTGATCGGTAAGAGGCAAGGTTTTTTGGGGGGAAGAAGACTTTCTGTTTTTGGCAGGAGATGATTTCCTCCTTTCCTTCTGTGGCCTACCAGCAGAACCGATACTGTCATCGCTCCCAAGCTCATCTTCTTCATTGTCAGCCTCGGAGGAGTCACTGTCAAATTCGTCCCTGAAAGCATCTCGAAGGTTATCAAAGACTTGAACCTTGGCTTTCGTAACACTGACAGGACGAGCTCGCTTCCCTCGAACGATCGAGATGCGCTTCTGTCGCTCCCGCTCTGCCTCACGTGAGAGACGATCAAAATGTCGGGCCATAGAAGTGACCCGAGATGATCCAGGCTGCCCGCCGCGCCTTGTGCGACTGACACTAGGGGAATGCCTGTCAGGGTCTGGCGGACGGGATGTCCTTCCCTTGCCCCCAATCCGTGGTTTTCCCTCTGAAGAAGGATAAGGCGAGAGAGGGGCATGGCTGGGGGTGGGCTGACGAAGTTTGGGGGATGAAATGTCTACTTGTGAAGCTGATTGGCTGTTATATGAGGAACTCCTGGAGCCCATTCCTGGCCTAGTGATCGATAGATGATCACTACCCAGTCCTTCACCAGTAGATTTGTGGCGATAGGAAGAAGGAATACGAGAAGCATTTGTAGCATAGCTTCTATCCCCATCAGATAGAAGTCCATGTCGAGAACTCTCCCCAGTTCGCATGACAGGCTGCTCAGTACGTCCACGACGAAGTTTGGGCCGCGCGCGAGGGCTGTGGTCGCTATCCGACACATCGATCAGATGAGGGCGAGGAGACTGGCGGCGAGAACCACCGCTTGAGCGAGGGCGTTCTGTTTTAGGCGTAGGCGATGATGCCGGAGGGGCGAGCTTGGTAGATTCGTTGAAGCGTTGTACTAGATCAGCTATGCTATCATGTGTATCAGCATGGTGATGTTACGTGGTCAAATTGTGCAGCTCACCTCGGAGCAGGCGCCGATCTTCTTGGTAGTCGAGAGACGAAATGGATGGCGTCACTATCGAAAGCGCTACTTTCCGCCGCGCCATCTGGGCTCCTACCCGTAAAGTCGCTGGGCAACGCAGAGACCGTAGAGTCCGTCTCGTACCCTGTGTCTTTTCCATTCTCTCCACTCCGCGGGTCTGGTCGGTGAGAAGGTGTCCCAGTGGGCATAGGAACGGCCATTGGGTCCGTGATAACTCTGTTGACTCCAGCAATAGGTGTGGCAGACGAGTCCGTCTCAGACGAGATGTCGATTACGGGCGGCTCTTCCGAGGGCTTCGCAGTTGCGTCTGTACTCGGTGTACCAGGAGCGGGAGTGGGTGGCTGAGTGGGTACAGGCGTATAATCGGAAGACTCAGAGCTGATTTTGACTTCCTTTTCGTCTTCTTCTTTCTCGTCCGCCTCGGCCAAGGGAGGTCCAGCCCCGCGTTCAAGGGTGCTATACGCGTCCTGATTGGCAAACAGACGTTTGAGATGCGAGGCTGTCATCTTTTTGAGATCTTTCTCGGTAGGCATGAAAGCCTTCTCTATATCCCCAAAGTCCATGTCCCACTGTACGACTTTGTCTTGCAGGCTCCGGAACACCGTGGTGAGAGACAAGACATCCGTCATGGGCGTGAGTTTGTACGTTCGATTGAGGAGGTTGATCATTTCTTCCCTGTCCGAGGCGACTCGGGCCAGCATATTATTGACGGTCGATTCGAGAAGTGAGACCTATAGTCATGTTAGCTACATCAAGAAACTGGTTTGGGGCTCACTTTGTCGGACTGGACAACGTCCACATCGATAGTCTTCAGTCTCGTAACCACCGAATCAAAGAAGGCCCCGTTCTTTGCCAACGCCACCTCATACTCCCTATTTTTCAAGGCTACCTTGGTTTCCGCCTTGATTTGAAGCGAAATTGAAGGCCTAACGGGCTCAAAGAGGTCGATCTGCTCGTTATGAATCCGGACCGCGAGATTGCGGTGGGCAAAGTAGCGGATTTGGTCACGATAGGCATCATGGGGGCATGAGAATCCGGCAGGTGTCTTTGGAGGGTAGAAGCAGTGCTCCAGATAAGCACCCCATGACATCTTCCAAGTCTCGTCTCGCAAGATCGTTGTAGGCGATGGGGTCGTGCACTGTCGACAATAGGACCAAGTGATAATTTGCTCTTCATGCCCTGGAGAGGGACATGGGAATTGATCCAAGACAATCTGCAATCGTCGTTCACCGTGAACAAGGAGTTGAAAGTGGAACAATAGAAGCCTTTCGCAAGTCTTGCTAGGACAGGGCTCAAGCGCAGTGGCAGTTAAAGTCTCCATGAACTGCCCCACGGTTTGATCACCGGCCTGGTAAAAGTCGATATGCTTGAGCGTTGGCTCCACACAAGGCTTGTCGGCACCTTCGCAGCCCAAAGAGGACAGGTACACGATCCCCTGGTAATTCTCCGGCCGAAGTTGCTCTGGTGCGAAGCGCCGTGTATGCCACTGCCACAGCTTGAGATGCTCCTTGTGCGCGTGCTGGACCTGTGCCAAAGCGCTTTCCTTTGCAACTTCGTCCGGTTTCCGAAGTACGCTGTATGGGTCACGATTGATATCTTTGCCCTTGTGCGTGACAGTTGAGAAGGTAGAAGTCGGCAGAGCGCTCATAGCAGCACTACTCGATACTTCGGAAGAGGGTTCGGTGGATGTAGCTGCTGACTCCCCAGTAGCTGTGGAAGCCACTGTGTGAATTGACGCCGTATCACCAGCATCGCTCATCGCTGGCGGGTGAAGGCTGCTCTTCGGAGGCTCTATGATCTTTGTCTCCTCCTCCAAGATCTGCGCCGCCTCGGCTTCATCCCTGCTCTGTCTCAGGTCTGCAAGCCTCCTATCCAGTTCCGCCATCTTTGCAAGTATAGCCGGCGGCGGAAATCTAATGGCGGCAGAAGACGAGAATACCGTGGTCAGGTATGGCTGCAGAGAGATAGCAATCTGCCTAGTAACTTCGAGAGCTTCTCGTTTCTCGTTCTCCCTTTCATCGTCGTCACTTTCTCCACCATGTACACTACTGGCAGCAGTATTGGTAGTGTTGGTAGTGAAAGTGGAGTTAGGTTTGGGGGTAGTAGGAGAACCGGTGTCGTGAACATTCATATTGTGAGGAGTTGGCGGGGCAGGCGCGTTACGGATGGAGGAGTTCTCTGATGTATTACCAGAAGTGGTACTTTCTGCCGGCGAAGACTCCACCGAAGGACGAGATTCCAGCATATCCAGCAGCTCCTGATACTCTGCAGGCAAAGGCGGCTCAGGCGGTAAGATGTTGTGCTCATCGTTGTAAAGAGTCATTTCCATCTTGAGATGATACGCCACCAAGGCCATAAAGTCGGTGATCACCTTGACTTTTCTCAACGTCTCGAGATCTGCCCCTCTCAAGATGATCGTACAACCCTGTTCCCTATTCGCCCCCTCGAACCTCATCAACGTCTTTCTCCGACCAGGTATGAGCTCATGGTCAAAGCTCTGTATCTGCAGCTCGCCGCATCTGCCCATACGCGGCTGGAGGACGAGACGGTCCATGGAGGCCACGATATCGGCTCCTGTACAGCGCGCGACTTGGTGCACGGCGGACGATTTGACATTGCGCGCGAGGGCAATGTCGGACTCGAGGAGGTAGTCGAGGGCGATACGGGAGACGGACGACTGGGCGAGGACGATGTGGGGTTTGGCATCGATGATACGCTTGGTGAGGAGACGGAGGTAGTCTTTCTCCTGCGCAAGGATGGGATCCAGGGACATGAACTGGTTGTCGACCCGATGGTAATCAAGGGGAAAGGTCACGACCATGATACGTGGGTTGTACAACCGCCTCGACATGGTCTTGTGGGCCACATTCTTTGTGATGACGATCCCATCCACATATTCAGAATCACTGATCTTTCCTCCCGGCACCTTTTTGATCTTGACATATGACCGCACATCGATATCGTCCCCGGCCCGAACATTGGGCTGGAGGTTGACGGGCACTTTTAGGATGAGGTTGCTGAGAATACGATGCCATTCTTCGGGTCTAGGCAAGCCGGCACGGGATATCGATTGAGCAAGCATCAGCTGGAAATGGTGAAGACTGGCGCCCGACAACATTTCTGGCTGCTTTCTATAATACGGTCAGCATCTATCCCTTATCTTCAAGAACGATGTGGACTTGCGCAAACGAATGCGACCTCGCTCTCCACAAACCCTCCGTCCCCTCACCATCCAACAACGCCGTCAACCCCGCTTGACTCGCCCTCGTCCTGAGCCCAATCAACTGATGATTAGACTCGCTCCTCTCCAACGGCGACCTCCCCTCATCCCCCTCTGTCGACATTGTATACGTCCTCGGAAACTCTAATCTCGGGAGCGACACATTCCTATGCCCCCCGCCGACCATGGAGCCAGAGGGCGGGGCAGTCAGAGGCGTGCCGGGCGTCTCGTTCTCTGGATCAGGCGAATCCGACTCTGACTGGATTTTCTGGTCCATCTCCATTGGTCGACGGAAAGGCGCAGCAGTCTTTGGCGGTTTCCCGATCCACATCTGCCCATCTTCCCCTTCCGACCCGTCATTCGGCGAGAACGGTCTCTGGAAGCCGGAATCTTCTTCGAGAGAGAGGTCGTTCCCCCAACGCGAGAATGGGCCGGAGACGGAACTCTCGTCGATAGCCGTCAATGACTCGTTGGGGTGCGAGGTAAAGAGCTGACTGGCGGCGAACGGGGATTTGGCATACTGGAGCTCTGGGGAGATGGCAGCATCGAGGAAGGCTCGGTCGGTGATACTGGGATACCGGTGTACAGAGGTCGAGACAGAGTTTATAGAACGCCGGTCGTCCTCATCATCCTCTTTGTACTCTTCCATGATTTTGAGGCAAAGATTGCACACCCGCAACACGCCGTCTTTACCAAACCGCCGAGCGTTGATAATGTTTGATGCACATCGAGAGCAAAAGATTTGACCACAGATCCGGCAGTGGTGCTTTCTACGCCATGCAGTGAATAGCTGTGTCCTGTCAGCTCCAGTCGCAACCAGAGCTTGAAGCCTGCTCACCGATTTACAATCATAGCACTCTTTACAATGCTCATCCGCCATCCAATACTGCTTGCTCAGTCCTTCTCCCTTCATCCTCCTGATGATCCTGCTCATCCCATTCAGCCGCTTGACAGCGCCCATACTCCTCACACTCCGCGTATCATCCTGCGACATTGGGAAACCGGGTACATAATGACTCTGCAGCTCGGCATTGGCCGCAATCATGCCCGAGATAGACAGGGACGACGGTGAGTCTGGGAGGGTCGCGATACTAGGTCGCCTTGCCCTTTTGCCCGTGCTCATACCTAGCGAGTTGCTATGCGCATGGTGGTGCAGCGGCGTCGCCGAGCGAGAGGACGACGGGCCGGCGCCAGTACTCGGGAGATGGATATGCGTCCGGTGGGATGGTTTGGATATGGGGAAAGGAACTGAACGTGGACCAGGGGACGGTGGCGGTTCTTTGCTTGCAGTCTGGACTGTTGTCGTCACAGGCGAGATTGTGACTTGCGCAGGCGCTACGCCCGAGGGCCGCCACTGCCGTTCATTGGGCGCGAGCGGACGCTTGGACGGGACCGTCGAACGGTGCGAAGACGCCACAGAAGGCGGAGCCGTAGGCTGGGTGGAAGAGCTGCCTGCAGAATGGACAGTACCCATCGGGCGCGCCATGGGACGTGTGGCGAGGGAAGATGAAGAGGAATGAGTCGGTTGCATGGGGGCGGGGTCAGACGCGCTGGGCTGCACAGTCATAGGGACGGAGGTCGAAGACACTCGCCCTTGCTGCACGGAAGCGGCGTGGGCAGCTGCAGTGGCCATCTGAGCCCTGTTGCGCATGACGGCCTCTGCGATCGCTTGCGCCTCCGTCTGGCCCCCTTCGCGAGGCGGCTGGATCTTGCTGTAATCCTCCTCATACACATAATGCCCGGCAGTATTCTCGGATCCTCCTTTGTCGACCTGTGCCGGTTGTTGAGTCGTGACGGGTGCAGCCGTTGAAGTGAACGTCTGCTTGACTTTGGAGAGGAATGATGGGAGGATGCCCTGTTCAGGCTCGTCCTGGAAGGGGTTTGGGAAGGTGGTGAGGCCGTGCGCCGAGTTGATGTGGGAGCTGGCGACGGAGGGTGCGTGGGCCATGGCGATCTGATGTCTATATGGTTTCCATGGCGGTACTGGGCGGGTGAAGAGAGGGCTGTAGCGAGATGGTGAGTGAGATGGCTACGCCGACGGGCACGAGTACGTACGACCAGGAGCCGGGTGACTATGAGCTCAACTGGGATATGGCGCCGAGAACAGTGCTGTGATTGAAATGGGCGTAGTCGTCGCGAGTCCAAGCTGTAAGAAACGAAAGCAAGAAACGGATGGCACTCTGTACATAGCCATCCTGAATCCATGCTCGAGGCTCGAGCTGATTCCGTCCCAGGCGGCCGGTTCCAACTTCCAACGTCATCACTCCGACCATCTGCTCTTACATTTCAACGCAACCTTGCCTTCCGGGATTGGTGGCACAAGCCGCGCGATAGTCAGGCAAGGATCGTGAGATGATACATGCAGTATTCATGTTCCCGAAAATGTACGATAAGATAAGAAAGGCACGCCCATGAGAGCAGAAGGAGGTGTCGACAATAATGCTATAATACCGCTACATAAGTACTCTCATCAGGAAGCAACGGCAATTTCTTCGAGACAGAGGCACACCACTAGAACCTTGAATATAAAGCACCTCTTCTGAGAAAAATAGGACTCAAACATGGCGTGCGCGCCAGCGCTGCGGCGTGCCGAGACTAGGATCGCATAGGCAGCGAGCTCGGATACAAGCTCGTGCCAGACCCACACCGCTCCACCCTCTCTACCATCGCACTGGCCCTTTCCGACGCTGCGTGATACCCCCCACCGCCGCCGTACGAAGCATACGAGCTCGCACTCGACATACCCGGGCGAGTCGGGCGTATGCATGCCGTATGTGTTGGCGAAGAGGTTGTGGGCGAGACGGCCGAGATGATGCGGGTGGCGTAGATGGTACCGGCGTTGGGGATACCGAGTGCGATCGGGGACTGGGGGCATGTGTCAGCTGGACGTTCGCTGGAGCATGACATGAGGCATGAGGACGAGATGGCCGAGAAGATGGGACTGACCTCGTCCCCATTGATCACTACGCCCTTGCTGGGCTCGCCAGCTTCCTTCTTCTTCCCACCAGGATACACCTCAAACCGCCACCCTTCCAGGTCGTGCCCATCAACAGCATCAGAGGCAAGGTACTCTGCTTCATGCGAGTCTTCGAACCAGACTTGGAGGATGTGTTTGAGCTACGAGTAGGGCGAGATGCAGCCTGGCCAGGCGATGTAGGGGGGGTGGGTCTCTACTATCTGCTGCTGGTTAGGGTGTGCCATGGCAGGCTGGGACGCACGTAGAGGTGGAGCTCTTGATTGTATATGTCCTCTTCTTTGGTGGGCATGGTTTTTGGTGGAAAGCGGAAACAAGTATAGAGATAGGGATGCTATATATATGTAGCAGACGTGCTAGGGAATTGGGGCATGCGGCGGAAGCGGGAATTCTGTCATACAGACACACTCCAAAGGACCCCCCGCTGTCGAGTGTCGAGCGCGAAATGGGCAGGCAGTGCAGCATCCAATTCGCGTCATCATCTCATCACCGAGTTTCTTGGGGGATCCTCCGAACAACGGGAACGACAGAGGACAAAGCAAAGGGATGAGGGATGTTTGAGAGGAGTGTTTGCCCTGGTCGTCGCGTCAGGGTTGGTGGAGCGAGACACATGAACATGACACAGCATAGCTGTGCATAGACATCTAAAGTGCATTTCAGCGCCCGCGTTCGCGCCTGGTCTTGCTGGTCAAGGTGTTGATGCATAAAAAGATATCACGGTGAGACAACATGGCGGGTGCCACCAAGAAAACCATGACACTAAACTTTCTTTTCGATTTGATCCCGTCCTCCACGACGCGCTCATCTCCTCCATCATCCACCCCTCCATCCTTCAATCACTCCCTCAAACAACCCCACCCCACACCACGCACCTCAAAATGGAAGCCGACCCCCTCTACCACACCAAACAGCTCTTCTACCAATCCTCCTTCCAAGCCTGCATCGCCTCCGCCTCTGAATTCCTCCACACCCCACCCACCGACGACCTCGAGTCCCCCGAAGACGCCCTCGGCCGCGCCGTCTACATCGCCCGCGCCCACCTCGCCCTCTCACCCCCAGAATTCAACCAGGCCCGCGCTGTGCTCTCCCCTTGGCTCAACGGCGAGTCTCCCGCGCTTCAAGCGCGCGCCGTTGATATCTTTGCGCAATACCTCGCTGCGCCTGGAGAAGAAAAGGTGGAGGAGATTAGGGATGTGGTGCTCGAGTGTGAGGGGGAGGCTGGGGAGGCGCTTGTGAGGGCTGTTGCTGGGGGGCTGTTTGTGCTGGCGGGGGAGAAGGAGGAGGCGGTTGCGACTTTGACTGAGGGTGCTGCGAAAGAAGATCTCGAATGGTGAGTCCGTCCCCTCCCATGTCCAGGGTGCATGCTGACGAAACTAGTATCGCGATACTGGTGCAGCTCTTGCTTTCTCTGAACCGACGTGACCTCGCTCTCCAAACGTACACTGCCGCCAAGCGAATCGGCAACGACTCTATGCTTATCCAAGCTATCGAAGCCTGGATCGGCCTCAAATCTGTAAGCCCTCCACCCCAAATGAATGGGAACAAGCTGACTGTGCGCAGGGCGCCCAACCCCTGCACCAATCCTTCTACTTTTACGAAGAACTCTACCAACTCCCCTCGGGCCGTACGCCCCCCGTCCTCGCCGCGCACGCCGGCGCGCACCTGCTGCTGGGCGAGCGGGAAGAAGCAGAGGAGGATGTCAAGGAGGGCTTGAAGAGTGGTGGAGCGAATGGTAAGGGAGATTTAGTGGGTGTTGGAGCGAGTTTGGGGTTGAAGGACTTTGCGGCGTGAGTCATCTTGTCTGGTCATCTTTTGTGTTGCACTGTCGCTGACCTGGATGTAGGAAATTGCAAGAAACAGAGCCTGCCCATCCTTACGCCATCGACCTCGCCGAGAAGGCGTCGGCGTTTGACGAAGCCGCCAAAAAGTGGGCCGTGGCCGCTTGATCCCCTCTGATCTGGAGACCAACCTAGAGAAGAGATGAGAGGTTTGTGTAAGAGGAATGTATCATTTGAAGATTGTGTTTCTGCTGTTTGTACAGCAATGGATTCCGTATGGACATGGTATGGCTGCCTGGGAGGCGCAGGTGTTGTGTTGGACGAGTATGAGAGAACGAGCGGCAGTCTGTCACTCGCGTCGGTTGCTTTCTTGGGTTTGTTCATGTTTCGTCCCGCTCACGCCAGGGAATATGTGCTACAGTTGACTCTCACATATACTAGCCCACCTGCACTATCTGCCTGCCGACCCTATGCAGGAAACTCGCTCGCGTTGAATGTCTGGCTCTGGTAATAGAAACCCTGACGCTGAGGCCGTCGGGCACCCGCTTATGAGCTTGCTGGAAGCTGGGTGGCTTCATTGGTGGCCGTGTATCCCCTGATGACTTGTATGTCCCTCCTTGATGGTTTGGTCGCGCTTTTCATGCTGATATCTGTTTTTCACAAGGTGCATGACTGAAAAACGACCTCTGCTGTTCTGCTGTATCTATGCGGGGCTGTGCTCGGCTCTGCAGTGACTACCCTGCCACGCCTTGCTCTGACATTTCGATGTTCTTCTCGCTCATTCGTCTGCTCTTTCCAGCCTCTCCCATCTATTCCCGTAGCACCTCGCACTAATACATGGCAGGTTGTCGAGGCATAGTGAGTCGCTGGACACCCCTTTGGTGCTGTGCTGATAGCCCCCAGGGCCCTGTCTGGAGCACACACCTCCACTCGCCTCCACCAACGGGACAAGTTTCTGTTCTCGCTTGTTTGGTACATTGAGCAGCTCCTTTCAAACACTCCTCTACACCCCTCGGTTATCTCCCATCCCCCCATATCCTCTATCCTCTCCCATCCCCTCTACAGCGTCTTCTTTTCGACCGCCCCAGCACCCCTTCCCACCGCCCAGCATGAGGCTCACACTCTTTCCCTTCCTCGCCCTCCCCCTCGCTCTCGCCCAGACCTCCTCCAACTCCACCCAATCTCAGTCTGCCAGCCAGACTGCGAGTGCATCTCTCAACACTACTTCCAATGCCAGCGCTAGCACCAACTCGAGCTCTACTCTAGCATCCACCACCCAGACAACACTCACTACCACACTCACAACATTCCCTACCACCACATCCCTCAGAGACAACCCCTCTCCGTCCACCTACACCCTCACATTCACCCTTTCCTCCTCGTCCGACGCCAACTCGACGTCTCTAGACGACCAGCTTGCGAGTCTGGACGCCTCCATTTCCAACGGCACGTATACCGACGATATCCCTCCTGATAACGGTACCATATGGCACGAAGGCGACAGCTGGATCCCGTTCCACATTGTGATCGACCCGGCGTATGGGATTGCTGGCGCATTCTTGATCATCACTGGTATACCCGTCGCCACGCTCGGCGGCAAAAACAGGTGGTCTGCCTTGGCGATCTCGTCTGGTTATGCTCTCATGCTCTTTACTCTTGTCTTGATCCTCCGCTTCGGGTGCGCACGAAACGTTCCCCGCCCGACTCTTGCTGACATAGTACAGTGTCGAGCCAGATATCAACACTCTCAACCCCAACCCTCCCAGCAAGACCACCCGCGGCCTATACCTCCTCGCCACCCTCGTCTCCGCTCTCATCGGCGGCGGTGCCGGCATCTTCTTCTTCACGTTTGCCAAGTACGCCATCTCTGCCGGCGGAGGCTTTACATTTGCGTGGTTCCTCCTCGCATGCAAAGAGGGCGGCCTGGTCCAGACCACGCTGGGACGGTGGGGCCTCATTGGAGGGATGACGGTAGCATGGTTTGTGGCGGGCTTGTCAAAGTTGACGAATGAGTGGATGATGTTGATTTCGACGGGGTTCATTGGTGCGACTGCTTTTGTGCTGGGTGTTGATTGCTATACCCGAGCTGGGCTGAAAGAGGTGAGCTTAATCTTCCATGGAGAGGCAGGGCTGACAATTGTACAGTTCTACATCTACAACCTTGGCTTCCATGACCTCTTTCCCAGGCTCAACGGGGCCAAGTATCCGCTTACACAGACTATGATGATCGAGCTCGGCATCATCGGTGCTTTCGTCATTGTGAGCCCACTTCTCAACACAATCGACTGTCACTTACATGTCCACAGGTCGGAGCCGCCATCCAGTTCCGCGTCCTCAACATCCTCTCCAAGAAGCTAAAGACTATCCAAGAAGAAGAAGAAGCCAAGATCGAAGCTGCCGAAGTCGCCCGCGCCGCCGAGCGGTTCAAGAATGTCGGCGTAGAGCTCGAAGAATGGGAAGGCAAGTATGGTGCGAACGGTACCGGTGGAGAAGACGTGGGCGACAAGGAGAAGCAGTACGCGGCTTATGAGGCTGGGTATCGAGAGAGGCAAATGCAGGGACAAGGAGCGAGGCAAGAGGCCGACCAGTCCAGTGTGCTCCTGCCTCACCTCGGGTTTGACGAATCCCTCAATTCTCGACCGAGCGAGGATACCAGCTTTTCATACACCCGCCGAGCCAGTAGCACCCTCTCTCTACTCAACCACGACTCCCTTTCCCGACCTCGGCCGTCTTCGTCCCTCAGCCTCTTACGTCAGCCCTGTGCCCCTGGGCCCAGAGACAACAGGGGTATGTATGAGAGTGTTAACCTGGACACGCCTACGCCTACTGGGAGCATGTTTGGTAATCTGGGTATGGAAGAGCTCAAGCTCGATCTTGACCCTGCTTCTCCGTCCGCCCGGCCTGCTGCTGGCACGTCCGCGAGTGGCAAGGCAGATGACGATCTCGAAGAAAAGCTCCGCCTCCTCGAAGATATCAAAAAAGCCCGCGAAAGCCTCCGTGGTTCGCTCGATATGCTCCGTTCCGGCACCCCAGGTTCATCTTCTCTTGGCGAGAACGAGCGCGAACGTCGATACTCTAGCGCGTCGGGCAAACTGCTCGATAACCCCCGGGGACGCACGACGTCTGTTGGGTCGATGCCTCTTTCGGGCAGGTCGACGCCGCTCGAGCCTGTGATGACTCGGCCTCTGAACGATGTTGAGCGTCCGGCGAAAGAGGCGCCAAAGTTGGAATGGGACGCTCACCTCGCTTCTCGCCAGATCATCACCTCTACACCGACTTCGCCCCGCTCACCCTCATACTCGCCTAACGCCAACCCGAACCAGCCCACGTCAGCCACGTCCTCCTACTTTCCCGCACGTGATCGTTTGAGGGAGAACGAGTATATCGACGTACCCGTCAGTGTGGCGAGGGGGATAGAGGAGAGGAGGAAGAAGAAGAAGAGTATGTTGGATAGGAGGGTGTCGGACTTTGGGCCTTTGGCAGGTGGGGACGGTGGTGGAGGGACGTACCCCCCGGAGCCGAGGACGGGGAGGTCGGAAGATCATGGAAGGGAGAGCTACTACGGGCACGGCCAACGGACATCTTTCTCGTCTGAACGTGTCCTCCAACCACGCCCCACTTCTTCTGCCTCGTACTACGAACCCCAGCCCCAGCCCAGCTCCCAGGCTTCTCAGAGCCAAAGCCAACGACCAGAAAGAAGGTCGCGCACAATGTCATACGACCAGCTCGCCTCGCGCCACCGCAACAGGCTTTCCCAGCTGCAGATGCCGGTGACGAGCAAGCTCCGGGAAGAGGATGCGCAGGGGGAGAAGGAGAGGGTGGACGAGGAGAAGAGAAAGTGGGAGTCGAGGAGGAAGGAGGAGCGGGCTCGGGCTGAGCGAGCCGCGAGAGAAGGGAGGGAGAGTCGGGCGGGAGGCAGAGGGGAGGGGAGGAGGAAGGAAGAGATGGAAGAGTGGAGGAGGAGTGTGGTGCTTGATGCGGGTGTTTCAGCCCCTGCACTCGGTGCGAAGAGGGTGGAAAAGAGGCAGAGTCGCATTGTAAACTAAAAACCCTTGTTGCCCTCCTTAGAGCGCTTGAGAATGGCCTTCCTCTATCATGGACTTACCTTACATCTTCAAGTCTCTTAGCATGCTCAGTCATTCATTTTCCCTTACGTTTCTACATACCGTCATCACCATCCTCTCGAGAACTCATTTTGTTCGTAGCATCTAATACAGCAGCAGAAAGCTGTGAGTATCAGCTCGGGAGGAGCCTTGTATATTTACGCCTTATAAGTCGTTTGTGTTGATGTCATCAGTTATTGTTATTCGTTCGAGTATTGCTGTCTGAAGAAGCGGGCAGCAGATGATACCCATTGCATGTCATGATCATGTTGAGGGATCGATAGACGGTGCCAACAATAGCCTGCTGGCTCTCGTCGACTATCATGCATCAGTACGTCATACAATGGCAACTGTTCAACCAAATACGACCTAGCTTATCACAGATTGGATGAAGCCCATGTGGGCTCGATAGTCTGAGCCTCAGCTTATGGGATTTGATCCCGCCCCATTTGTTGACAACAATGAGATCATCCGCGTGACGCGTTGGATGTATCACTTTACATCTCTGCATACTCAAATAGAACCAACCCGGCCCCAGTCAGCTAGCCAGCTGCAAGACTCAAGTACAGGATATAAACAGTCAGCCTCTTCACAAATCGCTATGGCCGAGAACAGCCCGCCGCCATCCACTTCACCTCCCAATCCATCTCCTCCCACCACCGGTGATGCGGGGCGGCCTCCTTTCGCCCAAGGAGCCTTTTCCAACTCCGCTCAACCTCAGACAAAGGAGGCTATACCCAACACTTCTCTACATGGCGACGCCTCCACCGATCGCTCGTCGAAAGGCGAAGGCTGCAAGCATGATTTTGCTTCTTCGATCTTTTGTTCCGATCAAAGTGAGAGTGAAAGCTCGACGTCAGATTCGAAACGGATAGCGTCGCCTCATCCTCAAGTATCTTCATCCTCGACAACGTCTGAAGACGAGAGTGCCGCTGAAAAAGTTCTTCTCTCGCCTGAATCTACCAAACGCGCCAAGATGTCGCACACCTACAACGAGGCATCGTCCTCCTCTACTACCGCCCCCATACAGGTTGAAGAGATGGACATCAATGAGCAAATGAATGTGGACGGAGAAGCAGATTCGGGTCCGGGCCAAGAACCAGACTCTCCCATGGTCGCTCCCGTCCCCCTCGCGGAAGAGTCTGAAGAATGGTGGGATCTGAAGATGCAGTGGGGCGGGAAAGTCTTTGATATCCGAGTCGGCGGGAACGACATGCAAGTCTCTCTCCTACAGCATTGTGCAAAAGTTCAAAAGCTGATACGATGGCAGGGTCTACGACTTTCGCGAAAAGATCTTCTCCCTCACCTCCATCCCGCCAGACTCTCAAAAACTCATCAACCTCTCTCCCGCCCTCAAAGGCAAGCTCTCCCCCTCCCACGATGCTATGCGTTTTGCGACCCTGCATATCAAGCACAACCACAAGTTTATACTTGTGGGCACGCCTGTGGAGAGGCGGTTTATAGACCCTGATAGGGCGGGGCTGGGTGCGGGGCCAGAAGGGGAAGGCGGGGATGGGGAGATGGATGTTGATTATGGAGCGAAGGGGAAGGTGAAGAACAAGAAGGAGGAGGGGGTCATCTTGAAGCCGGAGGACGATCCTCGAAACAAAAGAAAGATACAGGAAATGATCCGTGACATTCCCATCACTGTAAGCGTCTCTACGTGAGAGTCTCTCAGTGGCTGATTCGTGGACAGATCATGAACCAGCCGAGGGAAGGCAAAGGTCTTCTGGTCCTTGACCTCGACTATAGTTAGCCTTCTTTAACACTCGTCACCCTAGCTGATGTTCTGCGTAGCCATAGTAGACACCAAACTCCTCCTATCCGGTGGCCTCCCCCCAGCCGAATGCGCCCGCCCAGGTCTCCACACCTTCCTTCAACAAGTATACGAGCACTACGACATCGCCGTCTGGTCCCAGACAAGCTGGCGGTGGCTGGAAGCAAAGCTCGTGGAGCTGGGAATTGTGGGGACCGAGGGGAGTGGGTTTGAGGTCAGTTTTGTTTGTGATAGGGGGCCGATGTTTCCTGTGAGTGTCCACCTTCTGATACCTGAGACATGTGAATTGGGTTGCTGATGCGATGGTATATAGGTCTTTTCGCACAGAGGTGGTCAGATTGTGAAACACGAGGTCAAGCCCCTTGAATATATCTGGGCATCTTACCCCCAGTGGTCCGCCAAAAACGTGAGCATCCTCCTTGTCTAGCCTCCGTTCCAAGGTGCTGATCATAGACGGTAGACGGTCCACATAGACGACTTGTCACGGAATTTCGCCATGAACCCGGGCTCTGGGTTGAAGATCAAGGCTTTCAACAGCGCCGGTACGGGGCACGGCGCATTGGATAGAGAGCTGGCCAGGTTGGGTGAATATGTACGTCATTCCTTCCTACATCTGACATCTATTGTGCTGATGACATGTTGATGGTAGTTGGTTCGGATCGCTACGACTGTAGATGACTTTACGACTTTGGATCATGGGGTGAGTTTAGTCTGAGGATTGGTCTTTTTGCGTCCTCTACGCATCTTCTACATCTATATCACTGGTCTTTAACTGCTGCAGCTTGCTGACCCTATTTGTCAGGAGTTTTACCGTTCTCGTCCTCGACGACAGCGATAGACGCAAGGTTGGCCAACGAAGACTGATCCCATCACATCTTGTATCTTGTACACTGTGAATATCGAAAGCAAGGAAAGAAAGGCTAAGGTTGTATATACATTAAGAACATATGGGAGCCATGCATTGCCCATCCTGCACTGCCACTTCCATCACTCAACCTCCATCCCATCCCAAACCAAGGGGCTTTCCGACATCCCCCGACAAATTAAAACCGAATAGGCCGAAAAACGGCGAAAAGGCGCCTGAACGCCATACAGCCCGCCAGGCACGTAACAAATAAGTCTGAACTGCGGTCTGCGTGTCCTCGCTCGGGCCGAGACTACCGAGACGTTTTTCATGAATTGCATGTTGATTCGGATTTTTTTTTCCTGTTGGGATCGTCATGGTGAATTGTCTTTGAACAGAAACTTGGAGCGGCCTACAGTTGACTTGTTGGGGAGTGGCAAATATGCGAGCAGTGAGGGATCCAGTCTTGAGTGTATGAAAGCAACAGTGCTCCACATGAAGCATTACAGGCAGGTCGCCTTAGCGCTGACCGAGTGCAGAGAAGCGAGTCCGCCAAGCGTACGTGTGCCGCTCATGCTCACGTTGTCTATCTATTATCAACACGACCAGCGAGTACATTTTCAATTCTAGCAATATATCGTATCTAAAAGAAACAAGAGCGATCTACCCGGAACAGTTACTACTATAGTACACGAAAGGATTACTGATAGTACACATTGAGCATTGTATCATGTATCATACTCTCCCCCGTAGAGCGCCCCCCAAAAATTACTGTGAAAACCCAGCATGCCTGAGAGGCCTATGCCGCCACCTCCTTGGGGTTGGCTGCCTCGTCCTTCTTCATCTGCTCGATCTCGTCTGCCGTTAGGAAACGGCCGCCCTTCCCGCGAGGTCGAGAGCAGGCGTGGCGATGGCGAGACTCGTGAAGATATGGCTGCACGCTCCAGTCAGCTTGGAACCCATACAACGACTCTGTGCTCACCTTGCGCGATCGTACCAGCCTGTTTAGCTCCTCCAACCTCGCCCTCGCCATACGTCTCTTGAGGATCCGGTGGTATTGCTTGGCATTGACATACAGCGGCTCCTCATTGTCCATCTCGCCCCCTTCCCCCTCTTCCTCCTCTCCTTCCCCTTCTCCGGCGGTACCCGCACCCAGGCCGTCCTGGGCATCAGACCCGGCGAGCGACCCAGGGTATGTGGAGAGGGGATCCTCTTCCTTGACGTTTACCAGCGAAGCGGAGGATGAGGGGGAAGTTGTAAACTGCCTCTGGACCTGGGGCTGTGCCGCGGGGGGGTAGGGATAGCGATAGGTAGATGGACCAGGCTGAGACAAGTCGAGATCCAAAAACGACGTCGGGTCGTTCTGCGTCCCGGGTGTAGGCGCAGCCGATCCCGTCGGCGCATCCCTGCCACTCGAACCAAAGTTGGGCGGTATCAGGTTGGGATACGGGAGCTGGCGCTGGCCGTTTTGCTGGTACGAGCCGGGCGATGGCTGGTGGAAAGGATAGTTGATGGCTGAACGCACGATCAGCACAACTGGACTCCGACGCCGGAGCAAGACTCACTATTCTTGTCCAAGTCTACGCCGTGGAAGGCGTCGTACTGGGGGTAGCCCTGGTCGAAGGTGGGGGAGTGGGCGTACTGGTGCTGGGGCAGGAAGCCGTAGACGGGGAGGGAGGCAGACATGGTCGATGGAGAGGCAACACCTGGAGGCGAGTTGTACAACCGACATGCGGCCGAAAGAAGTGTTAACTATGCGCGTAATTACACTGCCACTGTAGTAGTTACAGAATAACCCCGAGAAGGCCCGCGTCTCTTTCAAAGGCTTGGTTATGGCGCTGAGGTGTATACTCACGCACCACTCACCATGGCCTCCATCTCCCGCCAGATCCTCAAGAGGGGCTACGCCACCGCTGCCCCCGCCATCAAGGTGCGCTCCCCGACTTGCCCCGCCGGAAACGCATCAGCTGATCCCGTGCTAGGCCCCCATCCAGCTCAACTCGCTCACCGGCACCTATGCCACCTCCACCTACCTCGCTGCCTTGAAGAAGAGCTCCAAAGACCTCGAGGCTTTGGCCAAGGACGTTGAGGCGTTCGACAAGTCTATCAAGGAGGATGCCAAGATCAACGCCTTTATCCGTACGCGCCTTGTCGAGACGGAGCTCGGTTCCTCGCTAACGGGCCGTAGAAAACCCCACCTTGACCGCCTCTGAGCGTGCTTCTGCCCTCCAATCTATCCTTCCCTCCTCCGCCTCCCCCATCCTCCTCAACCTCCTCTCTGTCCTTTCCGAAAACGGCCGTCTCGCTTCTGCCCCCAAGGTCTTTGCCGACTTTCACGCCCTCATGGCTGCGTACAGGGGAGAGCTCGAGGTCATTGTGACTAGCGCGGAGCCCTTGGACAACAAGGCGCTGAGCAGGTTGGACAAGGCTTTGAAGAACACTGAGATTGCCAAGGGCAAGACCTTGAAGGTTGTCAACAGGGTGAGTCGTAGTCCGGGAACGTAGAGTACGGGATGGTGAGGAATTCGAGAGTGTGCAAAGGAAGCATTGGCGGACGTTCATTGCTCCAAAGACGGGCGCTCATGGGGAGACGATTGTTCATGGGGAGACGAGTGCTCATGGGGAGGGGGAGACAGGCGGTACGAGGGCACAAGACATCAACTAACATCCCATAGGTCAACCCCTCTGTTCTCGGCGGTCTTCTCGTCGACTTTGGAGACAAGACCATCGACCTTTCTGCCTACACCCGAGTCCAGCGATTCAACCACGCCCTCACCCAGGGTGTCTAAGTAGGATCTTGTGACGAGAAGGAAGGAGGGAGAGCTGGTGGTGGTAGAACAATACAAACTTGAAAAAGCATGAATCTGCGGATGAAATCACGTGTGGGGTGGCCTGGCAAGCCTTGCAGTGTGAAAGAGAGGTCGATATGTGTCCAATCCGAACAAGAGGAAGAAGTGACTGGGTATGGAGGAGGCCCCTGATCGATGAGCCACGTCGCTCCTTTCTTCTTGGCTGTCCCTTTGCATGGGGCCTCTTTCTGTGTATATAAAGTGCATGTGCATGCCTCGAAGTTCCCATACACTACTGCAGTTTGTTAGGATCCACGAGCCACCGACAACCTGGAGCAACTGCCGCACCGGTCTGAGGGTTCAAGTGACGCAAATTTCCACCTCGCTTCAATCCTCAGAGTGATTCATATCTCCTTTTCATTCCTTTATCATTCACCAGAGTCTGGACGACGCTGCCATGACCGGCACTCAAGACCGCCACACGAGCGCCCCCTCGGACGCCTCGAAACCCGATGACCTGGCCATCCAAGACCTGTCTGCCGCACTCTCTTCGTCCGGTGGGAGCTTGCGTCTCGCGGCCAAGCGTCTCGCACAGAGCGCGCAAAGGGAGCGCCTCCAATCACGAAAGAGCCAAGAGAGCGTGAGCGCTATCGACGAGGAGGCTATAGCGGAAGATGGCCAAGAGACGAAAGAGGAGAGGGAAAAGCGAGAGGTCATTGAGCGCGCAAAGAAGCGGAGGGCGGCACAGATGGCCTTGTTTGCGAATGATCCCGAGGAGGCTGGGTATCTTGAGCAGTATCAACAGGAAGATACTGCTGTCGAGGATGGAGAAGAAGAAGGGGATGAAGAAGAAAGGGGGGGAGAACCTGGACATATGCAAGAGATCATACCCGGCCTTTGGGTGGGTGATCTGGTTGCTGCTAATGATGGAGAAGAGCTCGCCAAATATGGCATCGTGAGTGCTTGATCTACTGTCTGAGCTACGCTGACAATGTACAGAAAAACATTGTCTCCCTCCTCCGGCCTGTCCTTACCTTCCCTGAAGAGTACTCTGTCTACAAAGTCGAAATCGACGACTCTACCGACACCGACCTCTTGAGCCACTTGCCAGGTTGTGTCAGCTGGATTCGAACGGCACTTGATGGCTTTGGAATGCTCCATGGCCATGGCGAAGACGACGGGGAAGACGAGTATGAAGGCGTCTACTCTGAAGAAGAGGTCCAGAAGGAGATGGAAGGACAGCGACCCAAAGACATGCCCGCTGAAATCCCTACGCCTCATCCCGCCCCCGTCCTGATCCACTGCCAAGCTGGCATGTCGCGCTCCGCGTCTCTCTGTGCGGCGTACCTCATCTTCACCTACGCTCTCTCGCCCGATCAAGCTATACAGTTGATCAAGGAGAAGCGGGAGGTGATTGAGCCGAGTGACAATTTCATAGGACAGTTGCAAGTGTATTGGGAAGCGAGGGGGAAGGTGAGCCTGAAGGAGAAGGGGGTTAGGATGTGGTATATGGAGAGAAGTGCCTCGCAGTTCATCAGTGAGTCTCCCTCTTCCTGCTTCTTGATTGTGTATTGATGGAGGTAGACGGCGATGGTTCAGCACCCTCTCTTACCAACGTCGCCAAATACTCTGGCTCGCCCACAGCTTCCAACCCTCCCACTCCGCGTGGCTACGCCCGTCGCAAGATAAGGTGCAAGATGTGCCGTCGTCTCCTCGCCGTCCGGGACCACATGATGCCGCACATCCTCGACCAAGCGCCTGTGCCCTCCATGCCGCCTTCCAGGCCCAGGACGCCCAGTACTGAGGATGGAGGCGAGAGGAAGAGAGGCAGCTTTTCATTCGGTGCAGGCATGACCTTTACCGACGTGCAAGACCCCTCAACTTCGCCCTCTACCACCGCCCGACCTCCACCCTTCTCTGAAAGAAGCCGTCGAGGCTCGCAAGTTAGTGAAGTCATCAACCCCCTCACCGGCCTGCCTGGTGCCAGCCTCAGTAGACGTGGGAGCCATGGATCGACCGCTTCTCCCGTTGGTATGACCTTGTACGACCGTGACTCTGGCAAGAAGGATGAGAGCGAGCCCGTCTCGCCCCAGGTCCCTTTGCCCAAGAGGAGCGAGCCTTCCAAGTCTCTTCCTCTCCCTGCTCCTGCAGGCCCAGCGGGTCGTGGGGGTAGGCCTTTGCAGTCGGCAGACCAGTTGATGGCGCGTTTGCCCCCGCATCTGCTTGCGCTCAGGATGGCCGGCAGCGGTGGGGCGTCGCCTGCTTCGACACCTGGCAGTACCGCGCCCAACTCGCCCATCCACCCTGCTACTTCTTCCAACCCAGCCCCTAACGCTTCTGCCCCTACCGACACTAAGTCCAACCCTGCCCAGTCTCCCTCGAGAAGGAGGTCTTTGTTGGCCATGACCCCCGGGGCTGCGAAAGAATCGTCCCCGGAGAAGGCAGTCGCAAAGAAAGAGAGGAGATCGAGTAATGATCTCCACGGGCTCATAGGCTACACTCCCCCACCCATCCTTGTCAACCCCAAATGCTCAGGATACTTTGTCGAGCCCGTAAGTTTCCTCCTCCTCATTAATGCTTAGACACTGACGATATACCAGTTGACGTGGATGGAGCCAACCCTGGCCTCCTCTGCTGTAGCTGGCAAGCTCGTCTGCCCGAACGAAAAGTGCGGTGTCAAGATTGGCAACTATGATTGGGCGGGGGTCCAATGTGGGTGTAAGGAGTGGGTGACCCCAGGGTTCTGTATTAGCAGGAGCAAGGTTGATGAGGTTTGGTGATGCTTTTCCTTTCTGTGAGCAAGTCGAATGATGTGGTGGAGAAGCAAGTTGAGAGACACGAGCAGACGAGCAGTGAGATGATCTATCATGACGATTGAGGCATTATCTTGCATATGCTCTTTCAAGCCTTGTAAATGAATTTGCATGTCATTGGATGTATGCATTCTGTTGGAAAGCTCCTTGCGATATTTCGAAGAGCTGACGCTCCAAAGAAGGACAAGCTCCAGGCGAGCCACGTGAAATCCACGTGGTCGAGCGGCGCTGGACACGCTCTGCGCGTCTGTCGCTGATTTTTTTCTTTGCCTTTTCTGTATCATATTTGATTATACCCTTCCGCCCAACCCTGCAAAGGCCAGTCATCATGTCCAAGTCATTCTCGATCCTCGGCAAAAACATCAAAGCCAACTCCCCCGCCGACCTCGAGCCGTTCCTCTCTGAGCTTCGTGCGATGGAGGATGTGGAGGAGGTGCATTTCGGAGGAAACAGTCTGGGCGTCGAGGCCTGTGAGGCTGTCGCTGAAGCGCTGAAAGGAAAGAAGAACCTGAAGGTGGGTGGCGTACCTTCGTGATTATGGATTGAAAGCTGATGCCTGCCAGATCGCCGACTTTGCCGACATATTCACTGGTCGTCTGATTTCTGAAATCCCCCAAGCTCTTTCCCACATCCTCTCAGCCCTTTCCTCTATCGACTCATTAGTCGAGCTCGACCTCTGTGACAATGCCTTTGGTGGTCGTCTCGCCGAAACCCTTGTCCCCTTCCTCTCCTCGCACACACACTTTTCTGTGCTCAAGCTCAACAACAACGGCATGGGCCCCGCTGGTGGCGCTGAAATCGCCAAGGCTTTGAAGCAGAATGCCGAGAAATGCAAGGAAGAGGGCAAAGAGGCGAGTTTAAGAGTTATTGTCTGTGGAAGGAACCGTTTAGAGAACGGCTCTGCCCCCTCATGGGCAGAGGCTTTCAAGGCGCACCCCGGTCTCAAAGAGGTCAGGATGCCTCAAAACGGTATCCGCATGGAGGGTATCCAGGCCATCGCGGAGGGATTGACAGGGTGCAAATCCCTCGAGCACCTCGATCTCCAAGATAACACCGCCACAAAGTCTGGCACCCGTGCTATCGTCAAGTCTCTCCCTTCTTGGCCTTTGCTCAGACACCTCAATTTGTCTGACTGCCTTCTCGGCAAGGCTGGCGGTATCGCCTTGACCACCTCTCTCAGGGACGGCTCAAACCCCAAGCTTGAGAGCTTGAAGCTGCAGTATGGCGAGATGGACGGCACGTCTGTTGATATCTTGGCCGAGGCTATTGCTCAGCACCTCGAAAACCTTGAGGTGTTGGAGCTTAACGGCAACAGGTTCGCGGAGGAGGACGAGTGCGTTGAGAGGCTCAAGAAGGCGCTGGAAGAGAGAGGTCACGAGGACGCCCTTGACGAGTGTATGTTCCGTTTCTTTTCACTAGGGACAAGCTGACAGACAGTAGTGGACGACATGGAAGAGCCCGAGTCTGACGAAGAGGAGAGCGAGGAGGAAGGCGACGGCGTTGATGATGGAGAATCTGACGATGGCAAGCTTCCCGCTGTGTCTGACAAGCAGACCGACGAGTGTGTCTATCTCCTATCTTCTGCGCGCATAGCTAATGGCAATCGTAGCTTGGCCGATCTGCTTGAGAAGGTTCACGTCGAGAACAAGTAGAGTGTTAGAGTGTAGAGCAGTGCGGGGAGGACAGAGCTGGGTGTACATAGCATGCTGAGTCTGCGAGTGATGTTTCTTTCGGTATTATGGCATGTGACTATATTTGTTTCTCCAGTGTTGCCCGCCATTGTTCTGAAATTTCATATGCCGGGTAATTTTGGTGCATCAACAAACCCTTTGTTCCAATATAATGGTACACTGATCCCTCTCACTCCTCCCCTGGACCGCCGACCGCCGACCGCCTTAATCTTGGTCTATTCCTCGGTCCTTCGATTCTCTGTCGGAATCGATTGTTGTTTGATTGACATGGCAATTGTGGGAATAGCGTAGTGGATAAATGCGATGGGGAGAGGTGTTGATATTGTGGACGAGGGTTCGATGGAATTGGTACAGAAGACGACAGATAGACGGCAAGGCGGAAGATACAGACAATCAGCGAGGCCCTTCACGAATGATCAAGAGGCGAAGACCCACCTTATGTAGAGGACGTTGTTACAACGGATGAACACTTCTCCCAAGGCACCATTTGACTTGCCATTCTCGATCTCTTCAGTGTTCGCGAGCTATAAGCAACACAAGTCAGTTGCCTTTCCACCGTACTGACGCCTTGTCCCATCCCGGCTTGTCGGACAAAGGACGGATAGTGATCATCGAATCAACAGACTCACCTGCAGGTTCATGTACCCATCCGTAGACACAAGGTACCCTCTGTACTCCAAGCCCCACTTTAAACGAACGTACACAACCTTGCCGGTAAGATCTTGGAGGAAGGGTTTGGGGTTGACGGGCTGTGATGAAACGTCCGCGCGTCAGCTTCTGCAATGTTTGAGATGGCAGCCTGATCAGCGGAATGCTTACCGCGACAGCAGACATGGCGGGTTTCGGGGATGGATGGAAGATCAAGGTGATTGAAAGAGCAGAAGAGGAGTGCGCTTTTCCAGCTGTCCGTAGGCGCGCGCAACTTCGCGATGTCATATCTGCGCCTAAGTTCATCATTCTTCTCTTACTTCCAAAAACACCTTGAATTGTTCCAGCTCCTCTACATCACCCGCAAATCAATCAACCATGTGTAAGGGCTTCTCCAGCGCACAAGAATGATAGCTAATACAGTTAATGATAGCGGGCTTTGGAGGATTCGGTCAGAGCAATAACAACAGTTCGGGGACCAGCGGTTTTGCAGGGTTCGGTGCTAAACGTAAGTCAAGTGCATACATTCAGTCTATAGACTGATTATTCGTGACAGCGGCTGGACAGACGGGGTCTTTGTTTGGAGCCGCCCCTGCTCAGCCTCCTGCCAGTGGCGGCGGTCTCTTTGGGTCCAACCCCGCTCCATCGACATCTACCGGCGGTGGACTCTTTGGTAATTCAACTTCTACGCCTGCTGCTCCTTCTGCTCCTGCTGCTCCTGCTGCCGGAGGAGGATTGTTTGGCGGGTTCGGTCAGCAACCTGCCGCAGGCTCTACTACACCAGCGGCCAAGCCCTCGTTCGGAGGATTTGGCAGTACAACACCCGCTGCTTCCCCTGCCCCTGCCGGCGGATCCCTCTTTGGTGGTACTTCTACCGCTGGTGGAGGAGGTCTGTTTGGAGCGAAGCCTGCTGCTCCTGCGGGCGGGGCTGCCCCGGCAAGCTCAGGTTTCAGCTTTGGTGCCAAGCCTGCTGAATCTTCTGCCCCTGCTCCGGCTGCTGGTGGCCTCTTTGGTGCTAAGCCTGCCGAGTCTCCTGCTCCTGCTGCTGCTCCCGGTGGTGGCCTCTTTGGTGCCAAGCCGGCCGAGCCTTCTGCGCCCCCTCCGGCTGGTGGAAGTCTCTTTGGAGGTTTCGGTGCTAAGCCTGCAGATTCTCCAGCTCCCGCGGCGCCAGCTACTGGCGGTGGGCTCTTTGGCGCCAAGCCTGCTGCTCCAGCCCCTTCTGCTCCGGCTGGAGGCTTGTTCGGTGCCAAGCCCGCTGAGAGCTCTACACCTTCCTCGACGCCCGCCGCTCCCTCTGGTGGACTCTTCGGCTCTGCGCCAGCTCCAACTCCTTCCACTGGTGGATTGTTTGGCTCTAAACCTGCCACTTCTACCCCTGCAGCCCCCGCGGCGCCCGCTAGCGGTGGTTTGTTCTCTGGCTTCGGTGCTCCCAAGACCGACGCTCCTGCCCCGGCCCCGGCTGCTCCCAAAGCGGCTGGAGGTTTCTCATTCGGCGCGCCCGCTGCGACTTCTGGGGAGAAGAAAGACGAGGCACCCAAGCCCGCTGCTGGACTCTTTGGTGCTGCCCCCACACCCGCGGCTGAGAAGAAGGACGAAGCTCCCAAAGCTCCTGCTGGTGGTCTGTTTGCCGGTTTCGGCAGTGCGCCTGCTGCGGGAGGAGAGAAGAAGGACGAAGCGCCCAAGCCTGCTGCGTCATCTGGCGGACTATTCGGTGGGTTTGGTGGTGCGGCGAAGGAAGGGGAGAAGAAGGATGCGCCTGCTCCTGCGGCTGGAGGTTTGTTTGGTAGTAAGCCTGCCGAGCCCGCTGCTGCTTCGGCCCCGGCGTCGGGTGGATTGTTCGGTGCCAAGCCAGCATCTTCCACCCCTGCCCCTGCTGCCAGCACTCCCTCTCTCCCTGCCCCTGCCGCTGGATCAACAGCACCTGCTTCAAAAGAGAAGCCTTCTGAACCTGCGCCAAACCTCCTCCGCGGTAAGACGCTCGAGGACATTGTCGAGAGCTGGGACAGGGATTTGGAAGAGCAGGTAAAGGAGTTTGAAAGGCAAGCTGGAGAGGTCAGGGAGTGGGATAAGGTCTTGGTCAGGAATGGTACTCAGGTGAGTTTTCAATCGTTGGCGGTCGCCAGACTCGTTCTGACAGGGACAGATTACAAACCTTCGCCAAAACCTTCTCCAAGCCCAACAAACGCAAGCAGCCGTCGACGAGCCCTTGGCTTACTTTGAAGCTCAACAAACCCAGCTTGAGCAGGTTTTGGACATGTACGAGAGGGAGGTTCAAAAGGCGAACAGCGGTGGTACTGGTGGAGAAGGTGGTGGCGTGAGAGTCGGAAAGATGCCGGCTGAGAGGGAACGTGAGAAGGCGTGAGTTCCTTTGTTTTCCACATGGTGAAATAAATGCTGACGATGGGATAGCTACACACTAGCCGAAGACCTCAACAAGCAACTTGATGACATCTCTCGCAACTTGTCTCAAATGATTGAACAAGTCAATACCCTCTCCTCCCCATCCTCTTCCGCTGCCCCAGCTTCTGCATCTCTTGCGTCTTCCGTTGCTGGTGGCCGCCCGGGAACTCCTTCGCAAGGACAAGCAGCCCAAGCAGCTTCACAGGCTCAGATGCCAGATGACCCAATCAATCAACTGTCGGCAATCTTGGGCGCGCATCTGAGAGCTTTGGGGAGTATCGACGGAAGTGTGGGCAAGCTGGGAGAGAAGATCGGAGAGCTGGAAGGCCGCAATTCTTCGGCGGGGGGGCAGAAGAGCGCCTTTGGCGGTCGGGGATTCAGGAGATAAGATATGTGATTCTGTACGATTAGAGACGGATGTAATGGTTCCACGAGGCTAAACATGGCCCATGCATATATATTCTGCTTCTTGCCTTTCGGGCTTCTGTACTACGCTGGTCCCCGCACTGTCAGCCCTAGACGTCCCCTTCCAACACATCCTCCTCTCCAATCTCCATGACCCTATCGGGCGATAGACTAGGACTTTTCGAGATGAATCTGTCCCTGGTATCGCCCTCTTCCCCTCCGTCTTCTGATGCCGATGCCGGAGAAGGAGAACGAGAAACAAATCTGTTCCCTCGCGAAGAGGTCGATGATGCGGGCGAAGGAGAGCGAGAAGTGTAGCGGGGCGGGGAAGCAGACAGAGATCTGGAGCGCGAGCGCGACCTTGATCTGGAGCGACCTCGGGGGTCTTTGCTTTCTTCTTCCGTTACCTGAAGGCTTGTCAACTATAGTCCTTGAAGGGGTCCCCAACACCACCAAAACATGGAAAGCGTGGATTCCCGTGTTTGGACACAGTCGGGCGTAATAGGACTTACCAGTAAACTCTTCCTGGGCGCCAACCCCTCAACCTCTTCCAGTACAGATCTCTGTGTCAGACGCGGCAGGATGGTGTCGCATACACGTTCTTGGGTGAGGAGCTCGTCGATGTAATCATCAAAGGTGGTCAAGGAGTAGCCGCCTGTCCAAAACTATCAGCGTTGCGTTCACACTTGGTCTTTTGAATGGGCGCACCAGCATGAGCTACACGTAATTTGCGGTAGTCTGCAAGTAATGGCTCAAGTATTTCGTACACCTCGAGGCTCTTGAACGTCAATCTGATGTAGAACGCTGCTAAGGCTCTCAGATACCTGCAACACATCAGCTCTTTCTCCCCCATTTCATCCCGTCGTGCATGCGGACTTACTTGAATTCTTCAGCTAGCAGGTACTCCACCAGGATCTCCTTTTCCGGCTGTAGCTGTAACAGCTTCAGAAGTAGACACATGAACGGCGTCGGCGTCTGCCTGTCGGTCACACCCCCAATGGCTGGGAGCTCAAGAGCTTTGTCGATGATAGATTCAGCGGTAAGGGCGAAGCAGTGTTCTTTCCAGTAGAGAGAGTCGTATATACGAGCGCGAATGACTTTCTCTATCAGGTACTGTCGAAGGTCAGCAAGACATCGGCCAGGGGAGATGGATGACATACTTGGGGATTACTGCCGTGCACCGCGGTAGCTCCTTTTTTCGTAGCGCTCATCTTGGCATATACTTTTTGATGACTTGATGATTATTTGATAAGATGCGGGCGGGATCACAGTTTTGGAAAAGTACCGAGGATGCTTTGAGAAGACGACTGAAAGAGAACAGACGAACGAAGCCGCAAACGCGCCAGAAAACCACTCCTCCACCCTGCAACCGGCGCGGCGGATGTCCTCTCAAACTATCTCTTCATCTCTTGATTATTTCAACAACCACAAGTCACTCCCAACATCAATTTTCGCTCTGTCATCTGGCAGCAATAATCAAGGACGACTCAAGGAAAATGCCCCCAAAGCAAGGTGACGACGACGTCAGTCTGCCCAAAGCGACTGTCTTGAAGATAATTCAAGGTGTGTAATCATAAACATCCAGAGGTTTGCAAAGCTGGACTTCTTGAGAGGAGAAGCAGTACACCAGGCAAGAGTGACTGTACTGAAACTGATTTGAACTCTGTAGAGCTTTTGCCCGAAGAAATCTCTGCCTCCAAAGAAGCCAAAGACGTGATCTTCGACTGCTGCACTGGTAAGCCCCCAATACCACCTCTTTCTCACGACCACATGAGGCTAATGGGTATTAATCATCCTATGTAGAGTGGATCAAACTCATCTCGACACAATCCAACATGGTTTGCGAGGCCTCCTCCAAGAAGACCATTTCTCCCGAACATGTCGTAGAAGCGCTGAAGGTGTGTAATGCTTCCGCTGTCCTTCTATGTAGCCGGAAAGAGAGTGCTCATAAGTGTTATTGCTGTAGCAATTGGGGTTCGAAGACTTCGTGGAACAGGTTGAGGTTTCGAATGCCGATTTCAAGCAGGCTCAGAAGGTATGTTGTTTATCCATGTTTACCTGTTCTCTCAAGTCTCTTGTCAGCATCAACTCATCAATCACGTAGGAACGAGTCCGGTCCCAGCCCGACACCAAGGGCATGACCGAAGAGGAGCTGTTGGAGTTGCAGGAACGTCTATTTGCTTCCAGTCATGCTCGATTCGGCGGCAACGGCAATGCGCAATGAAGTCCATGGCGATGGACCAGTGGGGTTGAGAATATCGTGTTGTAATATCTATCTGGGATCACTGTGCCATGCATCTGTATCAACACCCGTGTCGCAATCATGGAATCGAGCATGTCGTTACATTATACGAGGTTACACCCACACGTCCGCCCCCTCCCTTAGCTGCCTCATCGCCTCTCTCTCGGCCTCCGCTTCTTTCCTTTCCCTGTCCTTTCTCTTCATCCTCAACTCATAATCCCTCCTTCTCTCTTCATCCATGACATCTTTTTCTACTCTCTCTTCCAGCTGTTGCAACATGATCAACACATCCTCTTTTTTGCCCCACCTGCTCCCTTGCCCCTCTTCCAACATGTCTCTACCAACTTCGTCGACCACACGCCCGACGAGCCTGTTGGTCTCTCGATCCCATTTAACGCCCATCATTTCCATCTCTCTAACTCCCCTCGTAACCCCTTCAAGATCCCGAAAGCTTTCCCATCTGCACAGCAAGACCTGGTTATAAGCTGCGGTCCCACAGCCAGAGAGATAGGACTCGAGGGATGAGGTCTGGGCGTGGTGGAAGAGGGCGAGGAGAAGGTGAGGGGAATTGAAGTTTTTGCGAAGAACCTCGAGGGTACGGGCGAGGATTTTGGGATACACGGGGGAGAATTGGAGAAGCGGTGGCAAGACAGGTGTACTAGAAGCAGGTGCAGCTTCAGGCTCCCCCGCGGCTTCATCCTGCACGTCCGAGCCCGCCGAGGCCTTTTGGGGCTCTGGCACCACCTGCGCCTTGAAAACATGCTCCTTTGCCCACTCCACCAGCTCAACATCCGTCTGAATCACATTGATCTGCTCCGCCAATATCTCATACTCCTCTATCAGCTCGTCTGCTGATTGCGACCTGCCGCCCAGGCCGACAGCGTTGCGGAGAGAGTCTTGCCCCGCTCCGGATCTGAAGGGACTTAATCCTTGTCTCCTTGATGAATCCCTCCCCAATCCGAAACCGGACCCTCCTGATTGAGTAGCACTGAACGCATCGTCCCCTCCTTTGCCCCGACCCACTCCAGCAGCGCCACCAGTCCCCTCAGCACCCTTCGGGAAAGTATCCAGGATACTCATGATCGCTTCGGTGAATTGATTCGACTCGTAGGGACTCATTCCCGCAGACCGATTAGCGCGAGAGCGGGTGCCGCGAAATTTGCGAGGACTGGTAGTGGAAGAGAGATTGATTCTGAGTTTGGATATAATGGACTCTGTTTTGGGGGTCGAAGGTTTAGGAGCATTGGAAGGCTGCTTGCTGCCTCTGCCAGAATGCATCAGGCGGGAACGTTTGATAGCTCGAATATAAGAACGTACTCCTGGTAAAGGGTTTTGAGGATTTCATTGAACGCCCTACTCTGGTGCGCTGGTTGAGATTCGTATCTAGCATGTCAAAGTCAGCCAAGGTGATCAAAGAGCTTATCAAATACTAACGCCAATGGAGTGGTCCTTTGCGGCGAGACTTTGTGATCCACAGGCAAGGCCTCAGTGTCAGGCTCAGATTCTATTCCTCCGAGTCTCTCGCTTTCCGTTGATTTTGGTGGCTGCCCAGCCTTTCCTTCTTCTTTGCCCCATGATTCGCCTTCCTGATACTCTTCTGCCACTTTATTTGAGCTTTGATTTGAATTGTTGCGTCTGGCCCATGTTGTTGGACCTGCAGCAAGCCGCGAATGCCGTTGAGAGCAGGACGAAGTTGAAGTCGCACGGATAGAAAGTTGGCGTAGTTCCGCAAAGCTTTGAGAGGCGAACATTGTATAACCCTTCCAGTGTCTTATGCTGTGTGGTTACAGGAGAACTCGGGCGGTGTTGAGTGAGACAGGAAGCATGAGCGAGGTTGTTTCATGATCTCGGTCGAAATGTCGAAGGTCATAAGCGCATCACGTGACCGGCAAGCGGTCATTGCCGCTCACGTGTACAAAATCCGTCAGTAAGTAGTAGTTGAACCACTTAAATCAGGTATGCATACATAAGGTATGATTGCCTATTGAGCTCATGTCTGTGTTACCTTATGGTGAAATGACAAGGACACAGGAGATCCTCATTTGTACAACAACACGAACCAATTTCCGCTATACAGGCTACCATCCGTCCGCGCCAGTTGTGGCGCCTAATCCAAACACCTCCGAAGTATTCACCAATCATCCCTCTTCCTGACTGCGGTCATTTCCTTCCTCACATATCTATCCTCTTTCCCACTGTGTACTCGGCCCGCGTAAGTTAAGTCTGGCCCTTCCTGATTTTCTCTTTTTTTCCAATCGTAATTTTCCTCCCAATCATCGTCTTCCACCTCCCAGTCGTCGTCCTCATCGGAAAGGGTCGGCTCACAGCTGCCTCCTTCCTGACGCACTTCCTCCTTCCACTTCCGTAGTAGCCTTGCGCTTTCGCCAATCTGATCTCTACCCTGAAGTTCCACTTGATCCAAGGGGTTTTCTTGGCAACAAACGTCCCAGCACCGTTGTCTACCTTTTTGGCCACATCAAATCTCTTGTGAACCAAGAATGCGTCTCTGATTCGATTAATCTCGGGGAGCGGAGCATGAGTGCTCATGAGAGCGTTGGAAATGGGGTGGTGCTGGACGTCGTAGAGAGCAGGGATGAGAGAGTCATAGGGGATAACACCGGACTTGAGTTTTGGGATCGGCGCTCTGATGTTGGTCTGCATTCTCGACAGCATGATCCTCTCCCTTGGAAATAGTCAAAACACCTTCAATAGTCCCTGCGAGTGCAGCCCAGGATGGGGGAACAGATGGAAGCCCCAACCTGAACCGGTCACCACTCCGACCCATTGAAGATATCGGAGATGTACGATCCGTCTCTGGTCGGCCTCCAGTCCCTCAACGTTATAGAGAGCTTGTTGGCCGCTGTCATCATAGAAGGAGGAGAGGAGTCGTTCCCAGGAGTAAGGGGAGAAGGATGGGGCAGCCGGGGTAATCAACGACGAGGTTTCCTCCATGAGCTCATGAGGAACGACCAAGCTGGGTCTGTGGCCAGCGGCTTTGTCTCGTGAGCAAATGTATATGTATGATTCACCCTTCCTATTTCATCATTGAATGTTAGAGGCAAGATCGGCCCTTCTCGACTAAGGGAGTTTTGGGCAGCTCAATATCGTCTAGTTGGTCTTGAGCTCTCTCCAATGTCGAACCCATGGCGGAAACGTCGTGAAGACGTTGACTAGCCTCGGGGTTAGATAGCATTGTTTCCAAGTTGTGCTATGGCTCCTTGTGGGCTGGAGACTACTCTAATAGGTAGAAAATTGGAGGGTAATCCGTGAGTCTTTACACCATGACACCAAGCGATGTAGGAGGAGGCTGCAGCTTGCCATATTGACAGAATGGCACAGATGAGTTTGCCGCCATACAAATAGCCTACTGTACGGTCACTTCCGCCTCGGACTTACTATACTTCACTGCTGTCATGACTAGCGGCCTCCATAGCTATTGGCACAGTTGTAGGCGGTACGCTGTACGACCACGTTCATAAAAGCGGCTGGAGTGCGGTGATATGGTTCGCGTTTGGGGTGATGGTGATCATATTGCCATTTATATTCTTCTTCGCGGGAGTGATATCGCTTTTCAGAAGGGTGACTTTGGGTCTTGGAAGGAATCATAGTACAGTTGAGAGGACAAGAGAAACCAGCGAGCCAGGTCTCGACGGCAGACAGCAAGGAAATAGGCGAGCTGGCTGATAAGAGACCACCACTCATCAAAAGTGTCAACAACATCAGCGATGACTACCCGTCTTCAGTAAGTATCGCCATACAGGAGGTGGGATGAAGGCAAATTATGTCAGTCTGAAGAGGTATGCCATAGTCATTATAACATGATACATATATGAACATGCGAGATTCAGCTCCAGCCGAACATATTCTCGACCCTTCTTCTGCTGGGCGCGCGCGCGAAATGTGTCTCTTGATTGTTTTCTATGTAATATACGACTAGGCGAATAGACTTCCAGAAGTCTCTCATACTACGAAATGATTGTCCTGTGTATATGGTGGGGGGCTCAGACACCGAGAGCAACGATAGAGGAATGACTCTTCTTGTGCCGCCTCCAATACTCCTTCTCGTCATTCTCCATCTTTGACTTTATCTCCAACCACTCCTCCTCCGCCTTATTCTCCCTCTTCTCCCCTCTACCACCAGTATCTTCCTGATAGTCCAGCCTCCGCATACTCACAACCTGGCCAGCGATCTTGGGCTGTTTTCGGCTGAAGAGCTTCTTGACCCAGGGAATCTCGCCAGAGAAGAAGAAGACCATTGGAAGGCTGAGGAGGGCGATGGCGAAAAGGAACCACATGACGGCGTCCCAGCCGTCGTTGCTTGGAACCTCGTCGTACAAATGACCTCCCACTAGAGTGCCTATAGCGGTAGCGGTGGCTTTGGGAAGGTCAGCGAGGCTCGAAGGTGGTGAATGGTAGATCCAAATATGGCTTACCAAAGGCGACCTCCATGATACCGAACAGGTCTGGACTTCGAATGAGCAATATTCAACAAGGAAACATGGTTCACTCACGGATTTCACTGATACCCTCCGTACGCCTGGCGATGATAGTCATCTCAAGTCCGCTAGGATAGATAGCACAGTTCGAAGACAAGTCTGTCTTCGCGTCAGCCACATGGCTCACACTGGTTCCTTGGATACTCACTGATGAACAAGAAGAACACCACAAATGCGCCTATGCTGGCAGTCTCCATCATCAGAAGTGACCAGGGAAGAACCAAAAGGATGGACGGCAGCATGACCCATTCGGCGCCCCATCTATCGCCACCATAACCGACGATCGGACCGGAGATGAGGGTTGGGAAAGTAGCGATGACTTTCTCGGGCATCAGTGAGAGCATATATCCCGAGAAACAAGAGGGACGCACAGTATACAAGTCCGACAGCATCAGAGTTCTTGTCCCAGAGCTCCTGGATGCGCACCGTAACGCTGACATGAAGGTCAGTACTCTTTTGTCGAAAGATTATCAAGTACCCACACTGGCTGTAATGTCCCAGATCTGAGCCCATACATGAACATCGACATGATAGCCGTCATACCCCTTGGTGACCGTACCATAGCTTTCAACACCTGCCATGGGTTGAGATCGATCCCCAGCAACGCCTCTCTCTCCGCCTTGTTGAGCTCCGCGTAGCTAAAGTCTCTGATGTGGTGATGGACTGGCGTAATGATCTTGCCTTCGTGGAGCTTGGGCTTGAGGCTGTCTTTTCTCAGGCCCAGTCGGCTCTCGTGGAAGGCGCGGATGCTGGCGCGCTCGAGTACGAAGAGACGGAGGAAGAGGTCGAGGCAGAGGCCGCCGATACAGAAGAGGAATGGAGCTTTCCAGCCAACGTGCTCGTATAAGATTGTTCCGAGTGGAGCCTTGGCTGATCAGCCATATTGTATAGAGAGTTGAGAGAAAAGGTGGCTTACAATGCTCTGGCCGAGAGCGAGACCAGACAGGGCGAGTCCAAGATGTCGTCCTGCTTTCACTTCTTTCACGTTCTCGCCGCTATCCAACGTCAGCTAAGGCTCTACACGACGATGCTTTACCCACATGAGAGCAAGTCCAATAGTGAGCGTCACCGAGCTCGCCACACCCGAAATGTACCTCGCCAGAATCATTGACCAGAACTGCGTACTGAGCATGAAAAGGACATTGGCGGATATCATCACGAGCACCGAGAGCTCCAGGGGCAAGCGGCGAAAAGGGTACTTGTGGAAGAAGTAGGCGACGGGGAGGGTGAAGGTGACTGTGCCCGCGGAGCGTGCGAACAGGAGCTGACCAGTGCCCGAAGCAATGTTGTGATAGCCGAGGTCTTGAAGGCGATATGGGAGGATTGGGACGACGATAGCCTAGACTAGCTGTCAGCAGCAACCTGAGGGCTAGGTATGGGGCTTACATCAGTGAGGGTGTCAATGGCGATACCGTATGTGACGACGAGAGTGATGAACCATGCAGCGCTTCTCCACTGAGGCTGCGATTAGCAAGCGGGCCGGTGGTCTGTGATGATGGTGAGAAAGGGTGCTCACTTGATAGCCCCGGGGAAGAGCCCTGCCAGGTGGGTGTGCTTGAGTTGCAGTCATGGGATTGAATGTGGGTAGGCAAGTGGAAGATGAGAAGCAAAAAGAAGATGGAAATCTGGGTGACATAAGGCGGAAGGAGGGATCAAAAATAGCTGGGCTGACTGGGGCGTGTGCGTTGACTAGTTGACGCGTTTCTTATCGCTCTCAGACAATATTGTCCCCGCACTAGCACCCATCCCACAGTCACATCATACTCTTTTGGGGGATTACCACTTCGCACCCACTCCTGGCCAAGCGATGCTACAAATGCAATGTACATATTCCTGGCCGCAACAGCTTGTACAGTACCAGGACTTGTACAGTACGTGGTGCTTGAGTCGTACGCTGCGCGTCTCGGAAGCCCGAATGCCGAGCCTGGACTGAGCACGGCCTTCTTCAGTGGGGCGATGCCTCACGTCACGTCGTTACAGGGGCCTCGCCATACTCGTTGAGTCAGCCCTGTCATCTGGGCTAACTTCCGAATTAATCTCTCATAGTATACATTTCAATCGCGACTCTCTGATCCATATATGAGAAATGGGCCTCAAAGCGAGAGGGCGCAAGAAAGGCTCCCCTGAGAATCATCTCATTTCTGTCGGTCCTAACTACTGGTGAGCTTGGAATGCGGAAATTCAAAAGCCCGACCATCCTCAAGTACTGCGTCCAGCATACCCTTGTACCATTGCACTATTCAAATTCGGTTCTTGTTCTCCTTATCAAGGACGTGTACAACGACTGCTACTAAGCTTTGATATGACTGGTGGACTGCACGTCGATATGGTCGTGATAGTTGTTTCCAGAAGACTTTCTCCATACTATCATGGCTGAGTATATCTTCCATCTCACCTGTCAACAAGCAAGAAAGGAACTCGCCCTGGACAATGTGGTGCATGCTGCTGCGCTGATAACAGTGCTCCACACCTCAACGTATCGCAATCGTCGTCGTTGACATGAGCCTCATTCACCCTCATTGTTGACGGCACCATCCGGAGGAGCAACACCATCATCGCCATGCTCTAGATCATTCTCCTCCTCCTGTTCGGGGGTATCTACAATAAAAACACTGTCCACATCGTCCTCCTCCTGCTGCAGCTCCTGCCCCTGCTGTCCGTACATCCCGGTGAGCACCATCAACGAACTGATCTGCTCTTCCGCATCCATCAGAGTCTGATACTTGAGATATGCGTCATGTAGAATAGTCCTGTTGGTGGCTGTCCTCCTAAATGTTGGGAATCCAGAATCAAGAGATTCTAAGGATGTCCTGAATTCTTCCAAAGACGAAATGGTAAGGGTCTCATCTTGTTGTTGCGACATTGGCTTTTCCTGTTTTTACGTGTTGTTGAGTGATATATGAGAACGTGTTTCTATGGAGAAGAGAACTAGTGGTTGTGTGAGAAAGTACTTTCAGCTCGCTCAGGTCTATATATATGAAGGTGATCTCTCCTACAGAAGAGACAACATCCCTCTAAAACGAATGAATTTATAGTAACAGCAGTCCGTTACTCGACTGAGAAGGGCTCCGCTTCCGCTCATCTCCAAAACGTACCCCCTTCGTCAAAGGAGAGGGGTAATTCCTGTCTGTATAATGGCCCCGTGTTGGCTCAGAAGAGGTTGAAAAAAAGATCAAGAATATCCCAAACAGTCCGATTAGATTGTCTCTTTGGGATCGCGTAAAGAGGAGTACGCGAGTACAGTTCTGGCCCCGCAGCGGTCTATTTGGTTCTGGGGCGGCGACCTCGAATTGCGTCCGGGATGAGTTTGGTTCCCATCTCAGATGACTGAGATCCACGCGAGTGAAAGGATAATTGCTCAAAGGGTAGAACCACTTCAAACGGCTGTGCCGGCGAGCATTCGGTCAGCTTTTACTCTCACCAGGCTACGGTGCTTGTCGTTGTGGAATTGCATCCGGCAACTCAACGCATGGTGAAACTGTACATGACAAGATAAACATGCTTGTATTAATATACAAATGCGAAATGATGATTGAATCCAGCTATAACCATCCTAGGTGCCCACTGCCCTGTGTCTCAACACCAGGTCTATCGTCGACAACCTGCCCACCCTGCTTTACGGTCTCTTCACCCATCTCCCCCTCCATCATCACAGGCCCCGAACGGCGCTTCTGATTTTGCAAGAACACCATATACTCTTTGCTCGCTACCCATCCCGTCTGCCTCTCCAACTCTTCAAAGTCTACCTCTTTTCCCAGCTTGACGTCCACCAAAGCTCTCGCTCCGACCACCGCTAGGTCCCAAACTTTCTTTCCGTTTGGGCCCTCACCAGTGTTGCTCTTTGTGGCCCCTCTCCAAATTTCTTCGACAGAGAGGGCCTCAGGGATGCGTTCCGCGAGGGCGAGGCGGGTCATCAGACGGCCGATGGCGTGGCTCTTGGGGATGATGTCGTGCTGAAGCGAGCTTTCGAGCACTTTGATCCCTTCGTCGAGCAGATTATTGTCTGTCAACGTCCTGAGCACCGTGCTCGCTGTCCTCCCATCCCTGGCCACACCTCGATCTACCATATCCTTGTAGATCGAAATAACCAAAGTAAGGACTTGTCTAGGAGAGAGCTCATTGTCGGCCTTCACAGACGGGTTCGTACGCGACTGGGAGGCAAGAAAGGAGAGGACAGTGTTATAGGATTTCGTGGCAGTTTCGGGGGGTAGTCGATGTAGAAGAGAGATGCACTTTTGACGGACACGGGGGTTGGAAGAGCGGGCAAGATTGACGATGATCAACTCCAACACCATCGGCTCCAGCGCCGTCTCCTGACCCATTCCCACGCTCAGCCTCTCGGCCAGCGTTAACGCCAACTCTGCATCCTTGACCCCCTTTCCCGTAAGACCTTGAACGACAGCGTGGATGAAGGCCGTTTTGTCTCGATACCCAAACCAAATGTAGTCTTTGATATGTCTTTCGAGGAGGATGGGGCGCGACGGAGAGGGCTTGGCGCCGACGCAACGTAGCATTAGGAGTGCTTGTTCGCGCGGGACGTGTAGACCATCGGCAATCAAGTCTGTGTATAGCCGGGAGGCAAAGTGGACATGTGGTTTCTCACGTGTGAGGGCGCACATAAACAACGTTTGCCAGTAGTTGAGATTCTTGAAAGACCACGCAAAAGGCGGCTCCGCAGCACGGGCCTGTTCGTAAATCTTTCGAGAGAGGATATAAGCGTCTTCGGAGGGTAGAGCGAAGAGGATAAGCCGATGGAGGGCTGTGATGGTAGGTGACGGAAGGGTGAGGAATAGCCGAGCTTGGTGGACGGCTTGGACGAAGGGGATGATGATCTCATCGACGGTTTCGGGATATCGTGAACGAAGCTGTAGAAGGGATTGAGAGAGCGAGGCGACCAATGGAGTAGGATCGGAATCGCGATGGACCAGGGAAGCCTCAAATAGGCGGAAGGCGCCTTTGAGAAAGACAGTGGCTTCTTCCTCTTCACTCTTTTTCGCCCTCCGGGCAAATTCTACACCTTTATAGATCTGAGCAGGGAAATTGATCTTGCCTTCGTCCGAAGCCGCCAAGGTTATAGCCACCTGATCGTGATACCGCCTCAGTTGGTCTGTGACTTGAGCCATAACCTCCTGCGCTTCCACCATTGCCATCGAACCGGCAGGAGCTTCCACTTCTTCCAAGATCGCCTTCATTGCCTTTTCAAGGGGTGCGACTCGGTCTAGCTTCGCGTCCCACTGACGCACCATACCCCAAACGGCGTCGTAGAGAAACGTCCTCGGGAGCTCAACCTTCTTGATGATGCACCAAAGGAGGTTGCGTACTGTCTGCCTGGGTCCGGACCCCCCATTCCCTCGGGATCGAATCAATACCCTTGCCACCCACGTTTCTACTCCGCTAGCCCCGCCTCGCTCGACCATATCCAGGACACTTTCCTCCATCAGATTAGACTGATTGAGGCGCGTATGGTGGGGAATATCTTTGAAGCGTTCGATAAGAAGCCGCTCCTGAAGCTGCAACCATTTTATGCGAGTAGCGAGGGGCAGAACGCTGAGGCTGGGGAGCGATTTGGTCAAAGCGAGCCACATTTGTCGTAGGCGCTTTCTGTCCTTCTTTGTCTCGCCCAACAAAGCGGCATTCACCCCTAATTCTAGAGCTTTTCCCAGAACTTCTGTTCCCATATCTTCCAAAGTCATATCGCACTCCTTCCCGAGCTTAAGCAAATCTTTCACCCTTGCCCACTGCTCTGGCATAGTGCTACCTTTTACTTGACATTGCTGCAATAGCAATGCTCGAAAGGTGTCGTCTGGAATGTACTTCCGGAGGTCCTCGTGTATGGCAGAGTATATTTCCCACGACTCGTGTGTATGGGACGCCACGAGCGATAGCGACAAGACTGACAAATGCCTTTTGAAAGGATGCGAGTCTGGCGAGTAAGGTAGAGTTGGGGGTAAAGGTAGATGGGGAGTAGTCCTTGGGTGTGGAGGGTCTGTGTAGAGGATGGGACGCCGTTCTTCCTCGGGCAAAAATCTGGGAACCCCTGGTGGGGGCATGTGGGCGAACTCTGACCCTTGAAGAGGGTTGGACGTGAAGAACGTCCGTCGGATCGGGCTTGGGTGATGACTCGAACTGAAGAATCTCTTACTACCAAGGGGAGCAAAGGTGGAGATCGGCGTAGATTCTCGAGGAGATTCGGGGACTGAGGATGATTGTCTTCTCGATATTTTCGGCTGAGCGGCAATATTCGACCTTGAGCGGATGACTACTGATGAGAGGTTAATATAGGCCGACTGCGGTCATATCGGTTGCCCCATTGATGGCTTTGGACTCACGTATATCCCCTGAGCCTGACATTTCTGCACATCTTCTTTCGACTTCCGGCCGCACGACTTCTCTACGACAACAAGAACACGAAAGCCACCTCGAGCAGCCGGGCTCTGTAGGCACGATCACAGCTACTGAAGGTGGTGACCGATGATGAGGTGACGGAGGAATGGTCCGCCGTTTTTGGTTACTACGCAAGGCAGCTGTAAAGGCTGCCAAGCTCTTGGGCATGACGCAAACTGCTATCTCACCAACCTATGACGAAGAAAGGTCAGCGAAAGTCAGAGAGGAGTTTAATGGACCTACACCATGTATGAATAGCAGACCTTCTGTCCCGAATTGGTCTATACGCCTGGATAGGCGGTGGGCTGGCTGACGAGGATTTGCAGTACACGGCAAGAAGTTCGATGCAGATGGACGAACAGTGGACGAATCACTTGCCAACTTTTGTCAGAGCAAGATGTCGCTGCAAGCCTAATTGTCAGCAAACAAGCGTTACGTCAGCCAACAAGTTAGGCATGCGGACGCGTCAACGCGCGCGCGTTTCATGAGCGAATCTCGATTTCATACTTGGGTCGAATTCAGGTCAAGTTTCTCAAATCACTATCAGGCCCAAGCACATTTCTGGCAAGACATACAGACATAATGTCTAGACAAGACACCGACGAAGTCGCCCGCCTCTTCCCATCTGTGACTCACGACGCCATCCCTGTTGCTGCTCGAACTCTACAAAAGCTCAAGCGCCTGACAGGCCCCGGATCAGGCAATAGCTTTAGAGCCGAAGAAGTCACTGCACTTCCAACGATAGCCGCCCTCCTAGCTTGCGAAGTGTACGTTTCGTGTCTCAATTGCATGCGATTCGTCCTGACATTTACTTAGAGTTCAAAGCAAAGATCTCGATGAGAGCTCTGCGCAAAAGCATTCTCACACGTCCAAGCAGCACTTTCGCTCTGCCCTGTCCAAATCACGCCAGCTTCTCAGTCATCACTCCGAGACCTCTCCCTCTCGCCACTCCTCCAAAGGGCGATCGGTCACTGATTCCACTTCCCCGGCTCCATTGCCATCCCCTTCCAAAGCCTTGACCGGCGACCAAGTCATAGCCGCCGTTACTCCCAAGAAACCGAAACAGCTCTACGACGCTCGGCGCTCCCAGTCGCTACTTACCCCTTCGCAATTCCACCACACACCAGACAAGGCTAGTCCTCTGAGGCAGAGTCATGTGCGGATACCGTCCGCCCAACAGACAGAAGCAAGCCCGTCTAAGGGCGGTACAGGAGGAGATGTTGAGAAGACGCCGACGAAGAAGGTGAAGCACACCAATCTTGGAATTGACCTGGAACATCCTCCATCGTCTTACACACGGTCCGGGAAGAGGAAGGGCGAGTCGACAGACGCTTTCTTTTCCACTATGGCGACAACGCCTGCTGGGTCGAAGATAGCGGCAAAAGGCACAAGAGGTGTGGATACAGAAGACAAGGGGATGAGTGCCGGATGGCTCATGCGGCCTACGTCTCCGGAAAAAGTGAGAAAAAGCAAAGGGGATGGGATGCGGGACAAGAAGAGGAGAAGGGTTGACTGGACCTTCCAAGAACGGGACGAGGCCTCACGAGACGAGCTGGATGATGTACGTCACGCTTGGCAATTCATGCACTTGTGCTAGCTGACCAAAACCTGCTGATTGAAGATACTCAACGACTTACCAGATCTTGACGCATAGAACTAAAGCTGCCCGCGCGCAATATGCTCGGTCACCGCGAACAGCTCTGAATTATAATGCATGTTGTATACTTATCTTTTTTGGAGGCTCAACGCCTGAACCGGCTCAACGGCTTGCTGAGGATGACATAGTCAATGACCCCTTCGTCTTCATCCTCATCCTGGTGATCATCACCGTCCTCTTCGCCTTCAAAGCCCTCCTCCTCCATCCGCGTAGGGTCAATCTCGTCCGCTTCATAACCAAGTTTCTCATAGAAGCGCAAAGCTTTGGAATTACCTATACGTGGCATCCATCAGTTCGGTCCATGACAGACGGAGAGACGACCGGCTAGGTAGGAGATAGACGTACTTTTCAAACATGTCAACATGACCTTTTGCATTTGCCGTCGGTCTCCTATCTCTTCCAATATCTCTACCAAGTGTCGACCTATACCAGATCCTGTATACAAGGGTGACATTTGTATTTCGTACCTACTTCCGTCAGCCCCGGCCGAGCCGGTATACCAACGAGACGTACAGATAGGCAACCTCGACGTCACTCCCTCGTAAGGTCTCCTCTGTATCGAAGCGCCACTCCACAAACCCAATCACATCCTCTTCCTTGAGTTCCACAGCTTGAGACACCTCTTCCGATCGTTTGCTTTCCATCGCAGGGACAGGGGCGGAGGGTTTGAGGGCGAGAAGGAAGCGCGAGGTAGGATCAAACATCTCTTCTTTCTTCGACTCTTCCGTATATGGAAAAGAGGAGCTGTCTTGCCTGTACCATGAGTAATGAGCTGCGGAAGGCGTGGATGGTGGACTCACATGAATCGCATGTTTCGATCGAGGATCCTAAAAAGCACGTCTCGTGTACTCATGGCCAGGGCTGAAGCAGGTAATAGAACGATTCTGTAGGATTGCCCGTTGGGAAGACTATGGGAGAGGGGAAGGTCTGGAGCAAGTACATTTGGTGGCGCCTGCAGGACCATCAGCTATCGCCAATGGAAAACCTGCAATCATGCAGAACAGACGCTATTGGAGGTACGGATCCTCAGGGTTGCCATGGTGTTGTTTACAGAGTATGTGTCAGATGGGAAGCGCTGAAAGATGGTGAGGTTGACGATAGTAGACAGGGAGGCCGTGAATACAGGGACAAGTCGATGAAAGTGGAAAGTTGCAGGTGTCTCGCTGATGGATGGGAGACAAATTGTCAAACGCGTCGGCAACTCGTTCACGCGTAGCGGTATCAAAATGGACGTTGTCTCTATGAGTCTATTTGTATCATAGACATGCAGCGATGGAGTCACCTGTACCACACACTGAGATATCTAGACCATACTATCGATATGTCATGCATATCACCTTCGCGCATTCTAAGGCGCAGATCGCTCTTCAAAACCCTCCCGTTGTTCAACCAGCTTCATCTACCTAGGAGGCTGTGACAACACATGGAGGACAGATGCCACACATTCCATCTGCCCGTCCCCGTCCGCGATCTTGAGTGTACTTCCCATTGGATACACTGTGGCGTATTTGTGGCCAGTCGTGGCTGCGAATAATGACCAGCGGAGGTGGAGGCTCCCTTTACGTTTGATACGGTGCAGTGGTCGAGGCCCTCGCTGGTCCCCCGTCTGTTCACGGTCATCCGTTGACTGTCAATTGCTGCGTCATATCGACGACCTCATCCACTGCCCCAGCCTTCTCTGTTATCTGTTCAAGCTGCTCCGGCTTCCGGAACAATTCGGGTTTCGATGCCAGAAGATTCACAGTCTCAGGATGCTGGTCATAGGGGGACGACCACCAGTGAGGACGGTACTGCGGCTGGGGGAGGTTGATGAGATCCGGATCAAACAGCTGTACAGGATGGTCAGATTTGCATAAATGAATAGGAGAGGAAAGGGACGTACTTCGATATATTGTTCGTCCACGTATCGGTGTTTACTTCCAGCATGCGCTCGATACTGTATGTTGTTAGCTTTGATGAATTTGCTTGATGAACCATCAGATGGAGGACGGGAACCCACCTCGACGAGTGCACTCGCAAAATTCCAGCCCTGCATCATCCTCAAACTTCCGACAAGACACCCAGTCTGATGTACACCCAGACTACGTTTATGAAATTAGCTGCTTGTTGGCGTCACTATGGAAACATAGCTCACGGATCAATGATAAGCACGGGGTGTGCGCGGATATCCAGGACATACGACTCAAGGGCGGTCTTGATGGTCTCGTATCGGACGGGCTTCCAATCTGTTCCCGGCCTTCGCCATTGCGTCAATCCGAGATGCACCTGTTCAAGGTCTTGTCAGAGTCTTCTGGTGGAGGATAGATCATACAGACTCACAAAAGCCACTTCATTGTTTCTCATAAATTGAAGCAAAGGCTTGATAGGATGTTCCGGCGTCAAGCTGACCACCGTCTTGAGTCCCAAGCTAGCAAGGAAAGGGACCTGTGCAGGGTTCGGGGAAGCGGAGCGAAAGACGCCTGGTTCAACGGTGGAGAACAGTGAGGGCAGCTGGATGAGAGGTTGCGGTTGGGGCTTGGACATGATTGGAAGTTTGCTGGTCGCGTGTTTCTGAACCAAGATTGACGGACCGTCAGGATGAGGCAGTGGCAGGAATGAGGGATCATCTTCGTAGGCCCAGCATGGCCGGCGGCTGAGACGGAGTCAAATATAGAAAGCGGACCTCGCCGACCTCTACTCTTCTTGCGTCTTTTTCGCCCTTCGACTACTCACGATCAACTGACACGCATACATCCGGCACGCATAATCACCAATCTTCGGCCACGCCGCCCCCCCCCTGAAAGCTCCAGTCATTTCCCAAACCGAACACAAATATCACTTTTCGCCCACTTTCTGCCCTCCCATCGCGTCACGCCAGAATCCATCACTTGGGACTTCTTTTGAAGATTGTCTCTGAGTAGTGTCTCGTGCACATCGTCTGATCAATCATCGCAAGTCGAATTGTATGCTGATACCTCACGAATCTATGCGCTGACTAAATCGCTGTACAGCCCAGTACATATCTCCATCAAACCCCCACCAAAATGCCTCGCTACATTCCCGCTTCCCTCCTCCCCTCCCACCTCCGCCCAGCCGTCCGCCCCCTTCCCATAACCCCCGTCGTCAACGCCCTCCGTCAACTCCCCACCCCAACAGACAAACTCCTCTCTCTCCAATCCCAAGCTCCCGAAGCGTTCCCTCCGAACCTGAGAGTGCAAGATTGGGTGGACGGGCGTGGTAGATGGTCGGGTGTGAGCCAGCGGGAGAGGTTGGGAGGAAAGAAGGGGAGCAATTGGGGTATTGAGAAGAGGGGAAGACAGTGGGGAGGGTTGAAGTGGGCTTTGAGGGAACGTTAGTGGGCTGTGTGCTGTCGGAGAGTGTCGTCGTTTTGGACGGTAGAACGCTTGGTGTTATGCATTCTTATTTGGACACCCATACATATGATACATTGATGTTAAAAACCCAACTGCTACAAGCCATCTCCAAATATGGCCTTCCCTCTCAAGGAAAGTTTCATGAACCCCATCTTCGCGTCCGCGTCATCGATTGTCCTGTGATGTCGATCAGCTTTGAGTCACAATATGAAGGCAGGACCGGCATGCTATCCACACCCGTACTTCATGTACTGCATTCTTGGGTACATCAAGCTCCTGAAGGAATTCACATACCGATGTGACAATTCACCGCGATACGTCACGTCTTTCAGCTCTCCTGTCGATAGAACCGTGCCGACAATGAACGTTATCAGAGACAAGAAAGCCTCCACGATGATCTTCAGCATCAATCAGCACATGCCTGTCGCCATCGGTCGAAACTGAGCTTACAGAGGATGGCAAGTCAGATGTGGGACGAGACAGAGCCTTCAACGTAGAGAGTTCTGATGATAAGTCAGCACGCAAACAGTCTTTGATGGGAAACGTCATGTGCATACGTTCGTATGTTGAGTAAGCAGCTGCAAGTGCCGTGTCAGCGTTCACATAAGAGACATGCTTACTTGCCGAGCTCACCATGGAAGAGAGCCAAACAGGCGATCCCGACGAGAGCGCGGCCCAGAGTCGTAGACATCATTCGATGGTTATTATGGACTGTGACTTGAGATAGATATGAGCGTATCGTTCTGTTAATCGCTGGGCTTTCGAATATTGTACATGCATAGGAAAGCAGGCCGAGAGTGGTCGAGTGCAAGCAGAGCGTGAATCCGCCTTACGTGGACTTGTGCAAGCGGTGATAACCGCCACGTGGTCGGGTTTCCTCAATTCTCTTGTCCTCGCTCCTTGGTCGCTGAAAAACACCTATCTCTCCGGTATCTCAACTCAAGTCCCTCCAAGATCATCAAAATGGTTACTGCTACGACCCCCAAGAACCTCAGGCAATGGCACAGCCCCTCCGCCAGGCCCGAAGTCATCCACGAACTCATCCACGGCGTCGGTGAGTCATTTCTCTTGCCAATGTCTTGTAGACAAGCTGTATGCTGATACGACCACCTTTCATCAGACCGTTATAACCCTTCCAACCTCCCCTTCATGGAGGATTACCTCTCTACTCAAATCAAGGAGGGCCAATACGACCTCCTCGCCTACTTGGCCATTCTCAAATTGTACCAATTCAACCCCCAACACAGCAACCCCGATGTCATCATCAACATCCTCATCAAAGCCCTTTCTGCTACCGTTGCCGGGCCCGACTTTAATTTGTGCTTGGAGATGTTGAGGGAACCTTCCGTAAGTATGGTCGGGAGGAAGGGGAAATCATGTATACGGGATGAGAGCTGATTCCAAGCGCAGGCGATTTTGCAGGACATTGAGTCTGAGGACGAGGCGCTCGTCGTTGTTTTCCCTTACTTGCAAAACCTCCACGAGCTCAGCCGGTCATGTCAGTTCACAAAGTTCTGGGCAGAGATCAACTCCAACTCTGAGGCCGCTAACGGTACGTTACCTTATCGCCTTTCCCCCACTCAGCTTCTAACGTCCCGCTAGCCCTTCGAACGCGTTACCTCCCTCAACACGCCGCTCCCCTCGACTCATTCCGCTTCGTCTTCTCCACCTCCATCGCCTCCTGCTTCCGCCGCATCTCCCTCTCCCAACTCGGCCGCTGGCTCGATCTTCCCCAGGACCAAGTCGTTGAGTGGTGCAAGAAGGTGGAGTGGCAAGTGGAGGGCTCGGATGCTGTCGTGCCTGCGAACGGTCAGAATGATGTAAAGGCTGGCGTTGTGAAGGAGAGTGTGCAGCTCAACCGTAAGTCTTGGGATTTGCGTGATGAGCGGATGGAACTGATGATAGGATGTAGAGTTGACAAAGCTGGTGGCCGCTGCTGCGTACTAGATGTTGGTTCATTGTCCTTAGGTCTGGATCGACATGCATCGGCATTTTGCAAGTATGACGGCCAATATAACGGCCATACTCGGTCAATGACTCGATACTCATCTACATTCGCAAGCAATGGCACTCAGCTGCAGTACATAGACTATGAAATGGCATCTGTTGTACAGCTAGTTTCGATAAGGCACTTGAATAGCATACAACAATGAAAGCCTGGACCGCAATACAATGATTGATTTATTACCAAGGAGAAGAAGCGGCCAGTAACAAAAGTCAGTGGAAGGACAATAATGAGGAGATTGAAAGCACTGATTCCCCAAGGTCGGATTTCGTGAGCTTGTGAAGCTGACTTTGCGATGTGAATGTTTGTGATGGCAAGATTCCAGCTGCATAGCCTCTGGTAGAGTAGTAAAGTGGCAGGCATCGGCGTAGATTCCCACGGCATTCCCTAGTCGGCGAATGCCACCTCCACATGGGAAGGGGTCTGAGCGGTGAGCCGTTGGGAGAGCAGTAATCAGGCAACCGAATCACATCCCATCTCTCAACTGCATCTCCACAATCCCCCTCCTGGCCGCCACCCCCAGCAGCACCAGTCATACTCAACCTACCGATCCCACTGGCTCCTGCTTCATGATCCCAGCCGCCTACTAATCGTCGACCTCCCGGATTACCCCCAGTATCCGCAACTCAATGGACGGGGCTGAAGAGCACTCTTCGAACTCCCAGTCTTCTCAGCAGCATCACAGTCACACCACCACTACCAACCGCCGCTCCTCTCGTCTTTCTATCAGCACTACCGCTGCCGATCTTCAGTCGGCTCAGTCAGCCACTCCCACCGCTGCCAAGGGCAAGAAGAAGGTCACCATTGACGAGTCATCTTCAGGCCGAAAAAGGTGAGCAACGTCTCACTTGAATATCCGTATGGCCTGCCCTGCTCCTTCGACCTCTTTGCTGTGCGTGTGCGGACGGTCACTCTGTCACAGATGAGCGGCGACAGTTCCGCGCAGGACCGGGCGGTGAAAGGGAGGCCGCCCATTAATCAATCTTCCGCACACATGGCCCCCACTTCTGTATTTAACCTGCCGCGGCCTGCGGCTTTGCGCTTCCATTCAGCTCTTGAAAGGGACCCTGGCTGACCTTCTGTCTCTCTTTCGCCATTCTAGCCAAGATACACCCGCTACTGCCTCTTCCTCCACTCCCGCGTCCGGACCGAGCCAGACCTCAGACCGCAAGGGAAAGAAACGTGCCACTAGCTCGACCGCCTCACTTTCTACAGACATCCCGCCACCTGTAAAGAGAGCCAAGCGCAACTCGGAGTCTTCTGTCGGCTCTTCATCCTCCAAGCGATACGATCTTAGGGCAAAGCCTGAATCACAGTCAGCTGAGCCTTCTGCAAAAGACTCAAAATCTACGGGAAAGGGCAAGAAGATGGCACCGAAAACAAAGTGAGTTGAAAATGGTGATTTCGAATGCCTGGCTAATCAGTCACAGCCCCAAGAGAGGTGGTACGTCAAACGACAGATCCAAGAAGGGCGATACTTGTAGGCACTTCCACACTTTTATATTCCGATATGACTGACGGAATTGTAGCCGCCCGACACCTCATCGGTGACGATTATGATGAAGACGACTCTATGTGGGTGGACGAAGACCCCGAGGAAGGAGACGTAATCATGGACGATGAGGAAATGATGAGGGATGACTATGACCACGATGATGACGAAGACGACGATGAAGATGACGAGGAGAATGAAGGAGGTGCGCTGTCTTCCTTGTCTTGCTGTTGTGCCGTGGGCTAATGCGATCTAGGGGGTCTCAACTTTGACGAGGCGACAGCAGCTTTATTCGGCTCCGGCTTCCGTGTCTTTGGCGGAGGTGCCATCGGTGGCGGCCTTTCCAAGCGACTCCAGCGATTGAAGAAGAAACTTCGCTCAAAGAACATTGCAACTCGTCTTGCTTCGCTCCGAGAGTGCAGCGAGCTCCTTTTGGTCAGCAACGAAGACACCCTGGGCGGTGTCTTTTCTCCCGGGGGCTTTGCTGCTGAATTCATTGCCATCCTCAGAGGCGAGCCCAACATTGAGGAGGGCGAGAGCGACGAGGAAGAGTCAAACTATGACGAGATGGACGAGGACGCTCAGCTTGCTGCCGCTCTAGCTCTAAGTTCGGGCGGCGATGCTCCCGCGGCTGGTATTGGCGGTGAGGAAGAAGAGTTAGAGTGTCAGCTTGTTGCTTGCCGGTGTTTGGCGCACATGATGGAGGCTTTGCACGGATGCGGGCATACTTTGGTACACCATGGCGCTGTGCCTGTACTTTGCTCCAAGTTGCAAGAGATATCTTACATCGAGCTGGCCGAGCAGACGCTAAGCGTGAGTTCGTTTCCAAAGGCAAAGGTCATTCGCTGACTTTGTGTAGACCCTCGAAAAGATTTCCGCCGAGTACCCCTCTGCTATCGTCCGCGAGGATGGCCTCGGAGCTCTTCTCAACTTCCTTCCCTTCTTTTCTACAAATGTACAGCGAACGGCCGTTACCGCGGCCGCCAATTGCTGTCGAAACATCTCCCCCGAGCATTATCACAAGATCAAGGCAGTTTTCCCCACTCTTCGGGACACTCTCAGCTCGGGCGAGCCGCGCTTGGTGGAGCAGGCCACGTTGGCCATCCTCCGCACCATCGAATCTTATCGGCACAATGCTGGGCATTTGGAAGGTCTTTTGGACCATGATACTATTGCTGCCGTCAACGTCCTCCTCATGCCATCTGCTGGCTCGCCGCTTATCACACCCCCCACCTACACCCACCTCCTCAAAGCGCTCACGACCTCTGCTCGGGGATCTGCCAGGGTCGCAATTGGCTTGCTCGAAGCTGGGATGACTGGCACCATCTACCAGATCCTCACCGGGGTTCTACCTCCCTCTCACGATGAAGATGAGCAAGGCGGCTCATCTGGTGGCCAAGGCCTTGCTGGAGGTGTAGCCGACATGGCCATCTTGCAGAACCTTGCGCACAGGCCCAAGGAGCAAGTAGAGGAAGCTTTAGCGCTCATCTGCGAGCTTTTGCCTCCTGTGCCCAGAGACGGTGTGTTTGATGCCAGGATGTACAGTGAGAAGAACCTGCACAAAGTGAAGAAGGGTAGAAAGATTGAGAGCAGTGCCGATAGGGTGCGGAGGAGCACTCGAGTGGCGGAAGCCACGTCTGGCAACAACTCGGCTTCCAACTCTGCCGGTCCCAGCACCCCTGCCGCATCGGGCGAGCCCTCTACTACGGCTCGGATCGGAAATACTGGTGATGTCCTTGCCAACCTGTCCGCCAGCCGGGAGGCTGCCGTCCAAAAGGCGAAAAAGGAGCTCGAAACGCAGATGCAGCTCCGATACGAATTGTGCAAGGCCAATCTCGAGTTGATCAGCACCTTTGTCAAGACGGTGGTACCTGTCCTTGTGGACGTTTACGCTGCTTCTGTGGTATTGAGGGTCAGGACCAAGGTTTTGGTGGGACTACTCAAAGCCATCGCGTTCACTCCTGCGGATCAACTCCGAGCGACCCTTCGATGTGTCCCTATGGCAAGCTTCCTCTGCGCCATCATCTCGTCGAAAGACAATGACACTTTCGTGCTTCACGCGCTCCAGATCGTCGAGCTACTTACCATCAAGTTACCTGACGTATATCAGGTCTCGTTCTTGAGAGAAGGTGTAGTGTTTGAGATCGAGAACTTAGCTAGGGAGGAGATGAACAAGGAGAAAGCGTCGGCTGGGGAAAAGGCGACCGGCAAGCCCGACGAAAGTTCCTCGACACCAAAGGCTGTCAACGAAGCGCAACAACCGCAAGATGTGCCGCGTTCTTTGCAGCAAACACCCCAAGCGGCCGACGCGACTCTCCCCAATCCATTGCTTTTGGCCTCCATACCCTCCACACCCGTGCCGAAGAAGCAATCCTCAACTTTGGACCCCCGCGACTCCAACATCGTCCGAGCTCGTATGCTTATCGCGAGAAAGGTGTTTGACGCGGGCGGAGAAAATCAGCTCGCTGCTTCCAAGGTGTTGAGCGATATCAATGGTCTGGTGAAGAAGCTCTGCGTACCTCACACTACCGAGCCTGAATTGAGAGAGACTCTGAGGTCTATCGCTTCACAGTTCTCTCGCGTTGATCAAGGCTTGTCTAGCTTTGAGCTACTCCAAAGCGGACTTGTGGATGGTATTTTGGAGTTTGTGGAGATTTCTGGTGAGGTATCGTCTGCCGACCGAAGAGCAATGTTCTTTGAGATATTCTCCAACACCAGTGTTTCTACACCCAACCCTCTCACCATCCTCGTCAAGCGTCTTCATGAGTCACTAGGCAGGCTAGAGAACTTTGAGGTCGAGACTGCTTTCGGCGGCGGTACCGATCCCATGCGCCCATCCAACTCTGGTGTCCACCGTACCTTGCGCGTCAGACTCTGCGCCGAAGGCGACGACATCCCCAAGAACGTCAGCCAGCTTGTCATCACTATACAAGCTATAGCTTCTGTCAAGGCTGTACATGATTACCTGCGACCAAGGATTGCGGATGGAAACTTTGGTGGCGGTGGACTTTCACAAATGTTTGCGGCTTATGCTGCCGGTCGAGGTGGAGGTGGAAATCCTTCAAGGCTTCTGGATGCTCTCATGGGAGCTAGCAGAGAAGGCAGTGCCGCTGCCGGTGGTTCACGGCCTATTGGTCAGCCTCCCTTCACCTCTGCCAGTCAGTCGACCGGCTCTGGCTTGAAGCTTCCCGAGAGAAGGCGCAGCGCTCGACTCAATCCCTCGTCGACTGCGGAGGGCTCTGAGGCTCCGGCATCTGCTCCTGCTGCCGAAAACAGCGCCAGGGGTGAAGACGCTCGACCCGCTTCACCTGCTGCCGCTGCCGCGCCGGCGCCAGAAGGTGCACCTGAGGGTGAAAGGGCTGGAATGCCGTCTCTCCCTATCGGTATGGACTTTGGCGATGACGAGGAAGATGATTACTCTGAAGACGAGTTCGAGGCACCGGTACGTGAGAAGGTCTCAATTCGGTTTCCTGCTGACGACCGTTAGGTGATCGACCAAGTAATGGAGGAAGACCTGGCTGCTACTGGACCCACGGAAAGTGTCGTCAATATGAATGTCACCCCTGGTACGTTCCGCTGTAATTGCATTATTCAAGGCGCTGATGTTTTACAGATGGCACCCGTGTCGAGGCCAAAACTCCTCAAGGCACCCGGATCGCTACCCCACAGCAAAGTGTCCCTGCCTCTGCTTCTGCTGGCCCTGGTCCATCCACTTCTGCCACCAGCCGTGTGACCCCCTCTCGTACCGCCTCTGGCTCCTACGCGGGCGCTCTCAAGACTGAACCTACCGATTGGCATCTCGAGTTTAGCCTTGATGGCAAGAAACTGGACATGGAAGATATCGTGTATGGCGCGGTGTTCCGAGAGAAACACTTGGCCGGTTCTGCTGCTGCTGCAGACTTTACCACTGCCCCTACCATCAAATTCAGGAAAGTCGAAGGCCCGGCGCCCGTCAAGGAAACCAAAGATCCTAGCAATGTGGCTTCGTCTCCTGCTTCAGCCATGAGTGCCCTACCCGAAGAGCCTACTGAGCCCACCACTCCTACGTGGAAGATCCTCCATCTCTTGCGGGTCGTCCATGACCTGTCGGTGGAGGGGCGAGAGAATATTGGTGATGTCGACGGTAGTCTGGTCGAGAATCTGTTTGTCAACAACAAATTGACTGCCAAATTGACCCGACAACTCGAGGAGATACTCATCATTGCCAGTAACTGCCTTCCCGAATGGGCTACAAGTCTGCCCAAGCATTTTGCCTTCCTTTTCCCCTTCGACGCGCGTTACAATTTCCTCCAGCTCACCGCTTTCGGCTTCTCCCGGCTCCTCCTTAAGGCCCAGCAGGCCGGCGGTGGCCGCCATCGAGATGATCTTCCTAGCATCGCCAATTTACTCCGCCGAAAGGTGCGAATCTCCCGAAATCAGCTTCTGGAGTCCTGTGGCAAGGTCATGGAGATGTACGCCACCTTCCCTGGTACCCTTGAAGTCGAATACTTTGACGAGATTGGTACTGGGCTTGGCCCGACGTTGGAATTTTACGCACTTGCCTCCAAGGAGTTTGCTAGGCGGAATCTGAAGATATGGAGGGACGAAGATTCTAGTCTTCCTGGCGGCTACGTCCACCATCCGCACGGTCTCTTCCCCTCGCCTCTTTCTGGGTCCGGCGATGCCGTCGCGCCAAGACTGAGGTGGTTCAAGACGCTCGGTCTCTTCATCGGGCGGTCTATGCTTGACAGCAGGATCATTGATATAGGGTTGAGCAAAATCTTTTTCAAGCTCCTTTTGGGTCGACCGGTGAAGAAGAATATCACCACGCTCAAAGCTGTCGACCCCCAGCTTGCTCGATCCTTGGAAAGGCTTCAAGCCTACTCCTTGGCTCGTAAAGAAATTGACGCTCTTCCACTTCCGGCTTCTTCTCGCCGCGCCAAGATCGCATCATTGACTGTCAGTGGTGCCAAACTCGGTGATCTTGCTCTCGATTTCACTCTTCCCGGCTACAATATCGAGTTGAAGCCCGGTGGCGCCCATATTGAGGTCGACGACGGCAATCTGGACGAGTATCTGGAACTTGTATTGGACTGGACTCTAGGCTCGGGTGTATCGCAACAGGTCAAAGCCTTCCAGGAAGGTCAGTTTTGTTCAATCGAACCTTGTTGCAGTGTCTGACGGCTTCGTAGGTTTCTCTGGAATCTTCCCCATCAAGAGTCTGAAGATCTTCTCTCTCGAGGAGCTTCAATTAGTCTTTGGCAACGCCGAAGAAGATTGGTCCCGTGAGAGTGAGTGGGAGTCCGCAGAGCTATACCATATGCTGACCCTTTTTCAGCCTTGGAACAAACTATCAAGGCTGACCATGGATATAACTCGGAAAGCAGAGCAGTGCAAAACTTGATCGAAGTTATGTCTTCCTACACGAAGGAGCAACGTCGACATTTCTTGCAATTGTAAGTTTTCCGGAAACGCATATGTCTTTGATATTTACTTAGTATTAGTATGACCGGCGCACCCAAGCTTCCCATTGGCGGATTCCGAGGCTTCACCCCACCATTCACTGTGGTTCGGAAGCCCCACGAGCCGCCTTACAAAGCGGACGATTATCTCCCTAGTGTCATGACTTGTGCCCTCGTACGTATGTGATCAGCTTGTATGTTCGATACTGACTGTCGTGTAGTATCTCAAGATGCCCGACTACTCCACCAAGGAAGTCTTGGCCGCGCAATTCGACCGAGCCATGCGAGACGGCAAGGGCTCTTTCTTACTTTCATAGACCTTATAAACATCTCATCCGTAAATCAAGTTTCAAAATAACCTTTTCTGAGCAATGCTGCCTTCATCTTCGGGTCTTTTTCCACTTTCAGGCTTTTCCTTTGGTCTGCTCCTTCTTACATTTGTATCGTAGAATCCAAATCATACACAAGCTCGAGATATATGAATGTACTGAGTCGCGTTGAATGGGTAAGAAGAGTGTACAATACGTACTGTTAGACGACTGCCATCTTTGCTGGCTTGGATCAAGGTAAGGAAGTGGCTACCCGTCTGATCTTGGTGGGTGGAAGATGAGCCGGTGGCGTTCTGATGCCACCGGTGGTCATGATCCCGCGAGAGCATTGATGCATGTGCGGTGAGTCTGTTGTAAGGCTGCTGCACGTACATGACATTTAAGCAACCAATTGAACGCAAGCAGAGCTTCTTCCTCGATGCATATCTAGCATCTCCCTGTGTGGCCCCTTCAAACATCATAGAAGTCGTCATGCGTCGGGCTACGGGCGATATTATTGTGCGATTGGCGTCATGACCCCCTCTTCTGGCTATCGTCGTCGTCTCTTAGCTTCTCTCACCAATGGCCCCGGGGCACTGCACGCTGAGTCTCAAGATGTGGTGCCACACGCCGATCTCGTTGCCAATGGCTGTTTTGATGGCTGTCTTCTCATCCAGAAAGACGTGGCTGGCTGGGAATGATCACATAATCGGCGTTCTTCTTCTGATGACGACAGAAGTGTGGCGCATCACAAGTATCGACGACGGGCGACCCGATCTGTCGTGGCGATGACTCGACAGTCCACCGTGAAGAAGTTTCGAAGAAGTCGGGCTTGCAAAAGGTCGTGTATGCTTACATATAGAAACAGCACGGACACACGAGATAAAGAGAACTACATGCATATAATAAGCTTCAGCCTTTCAGCAGAGTTTCTTTCAACACACCCACAGAGCCACAGCAGCCACAGCCAATCCTCGCCGCCGCCACCTGAAAAAAAAAAAAACCGCAACAATGTCTTCCCAGCAACAGCAATCCACACAATCTACTAGTGCGCTGCTTCCATGAACCTTTGGTATATATCGTTGGCTATTCAAGCTGCTTCAGTGACCCGTAAGCCAACTATTCATCTTCGACATCCTCGCCATACCGTAAAGACAACGCAATCTGGTTCTCAGAGACTGCTGCTTCTTCTTCCGTAAGCATCTTCGTCCACTCGATTCCTACTTTGTGGTAACGTCGGTGACCATTGACCCTCTTCGTGATATACTATAGCAATCGTCATCTCGGAAGATACAGCCAGTCGTCGACCGCGTGTTGAGTGATCCCTTGGTGAGCCGGTCGGGGAGCACCACGCTTCCCTCGGGGGAGAGTGTGACCTATGCGTATACGTCGATGAAATGATATATGATACGTATCATAGCGACCTGTGATAATGAATATGGTATCAATCCTCGAATGACCGTTCACGGGAGGAATCGCAAGGGCTAGGGGTTGCATATTCCTAGAGAAACTTGACCTACCCCCTTCCACCTTGCCCCCCTTCTCATCACGTTCCGATCCCAGACTATACACGCCACAGGCAAGGAACAGTTTCACAGTAGTCGTGTTTACAAAGAACGCTTTCGAATTGATAGAAACAAGAAAGAAATCAAAAGAGGTAAGAAAACAGCTGCCGAGATAGTCGTGAATAAGCGTTGAAAATGCTGTAGGATCAATAAAGCTAGAGACAAAGACTTGATAAACAAGGGTATGAAGAAAGTCGGCGGGATTATGAAGCCTTCATGATATGGTAGATTGTTGTCTGTCGGTAAACAAAGTCTTGCTCAGTCTAGCGAGGTATGCGCGCGTGCATAGAGGTAAGGAGGTAATAAGCGGGTTGGTCGCAAGCGTCCTGGTAGAAGAAAAATGGGGAGAGACGGAAGCTTGACCAGCAAGGCTTCTTAGTATCGGAAAGCGGACGCTTGAGCATACCTAAACCCCATCGTTAGCGCCCCAAATCGACAGAATGTATGCAAGACGACTCACGGCCCATCAGCTCCAGCCCCAGCCGTCGGCCTACCCAAACCACCATACTGCTGATCATGAGGGTTGGGAAACTGCATCTCCGCTGGGAACTGCATCTCCCCTGCATTCATCGGCTGCTCCTGCAGATACATTCCCTGCGGGCTCATAGCCCTCGCCACCCCCGCCTGCCCATGGCCATGACCACTGCCACTCCCGATACTAGGCCCGCGCTGCAAGTCGGCGTAGCCCTCCTGGCCGCCCGTGGTGATCGCAGTGCCGGGAACCTGGAGAGGACTCGTAAGGCCGCCGGTGGGAGAGGTGGGAGGGTAGTCGTATCCGTGGGGCACGGCATGAGAAGGTTGAGGCGGGTAGGCATGTTCTTGGTGCGGGTACTCGCCGTACGCTTGCTCCCCGCCATACGCCGTACCGTCGCCGTAAGCCTCGCCATAAGCCTGGCCCTCGCCGTTGTATCCCTCATGCTCGGGGAACTGTCCTTGGTGTTCGGGGTAGCCTTGGCCGGCGTGCTCGGGGTAGGCAGCAGCGTACTGGTCGTACTCGTATTGCTCGGCGTGGCCGTAACCGTCGTCGTGGTAGCCGTAGGCGCCGACACCAGCACCGACGGCGGCGCCGGCGGTAAAGTCGTGCGGGGGAACACCGGGGACCTGATTCGGGTCGTCGAGCTGGGCAACGAGCTCTTGGCGCTGTCGGTTGGTGGAGGATTGGGAGGCAGTTCGATGGAGGGTCTTTTCAAAGCTATCCTTGGGATCAGTCCGCGTCTAGGCGCTCAGCAGTGCAGACTTACAAGTCATCGTCCATGTTGTCGTTCTGAGGGCTAAAGTCGATAGGTTGCATCTTGTTGCCAAACCTGTTGGAAGGCCTGAGCTTCCATTTCCTAAACGCCGTCCATCCGATAATCACCAAACCGACGATACTGGCCACCACGATGATAGCCACCAGAGCGCCCTTGCTCAGACCACTACTCGACGAGCTGTCGGTGCTGTCGTTAGCAGATGTAGCGGTAGAGGAGGCGGACGAGGAGGATCGGGAGGCGGTGGTGACGAGGACGACGGTAGAGTGGTCGGTAGTGGAGGAAGCGCGAGTCGCGGATGACGAGGTCGCGGCACTGGTGGTGGACTGGGCCACGGTGGTTGTGGAAGGGGTAGCGGAGGAGGAGGCAGAAGCAGATGACGAGCTTGAGGTTGTGGTGCTGGGCACGATTGAAGATGTCGAAGGCGTTGTTGAGCTCGCTACGTGATTGGTGGGTTAGCGGAAACTTTTGGTGCGAAATCCGCGGCGTATTGAAATGAAAGGAGTCTTTCCAAATAACGCGAGCAGGATCCACTTACCGGCTACAGAAGAGGAAGTAGATGTGGCGGCCGCTGAAGAGGTAGTGGACGGCACAACGGAGCTCTGTGACGCGTCTCAGCTGTGAAACCTTGACGCGCGTAACCCTGTTTGAAAATCAGACTCACGCTTTCGGCGGTACTGCTCAAAGCCGCAGTGGTGCTCAGCACAACACTCGACACAGCAGCACTCGACATGGTGCTCGAACTTGCAACGACACTACTGCTCGCCGCCGCACTACTAGCCGTACTACTGCTCGCAACCGCGCTCGTGCTCGCTGCCCCCGCCGCCGACGTGCTCTTTCCACTAGCCGCAGCAGACGTAGATGCGCCAGCAGTACTGGCGCTCGCGGCCTGGTCGGCAGCGATGGAGGATTGTGTAGCGTCGTCAATGGCAGCGCCCGCCCTGGCGAGGACAGGGCGGTTCGCGTCGGCGTGTGCGATGGACCTGGCGAGACGTCTGTGCGGGTTGACAGCGGGCGAAGGGTGGGCGAGAGCGAGCGGGAGGAGGAGGAGGAAGAGGGGATGGAGGTTCATGGTGCTGGCTGGGAGCAGTGTGAGCAATGTTGCAGGGAGTAGTGTGATGGGACGTACATGGGTGGGCGGGGGATGGGGACAGGCGACCAAGGAGGGGGGAGAAAGGAGTGTGGCTGTGGGTGAACGAGTGTGGGTGGGCGGTGGATGGGAGAGAAGGGGAGAAGAGTCAGAGGGAGATGGATGAAAGCGAATGGAAGAGAACAAGGACAAACATCCATGCGACCCTGAACGCACGCCTCGGAATTGATTCCGTGTCTCAATGGGCCATCCAACCTTCTTTCACGTAGGGTTCAGGAGTGCTCAGAGGTATGCATCAGGTGCCGCCAGCAGGTGCGCGAGAGCATGCAGCCACTGATCATTACAAGTCCATGTACAGTACTTGATGTGGTATAGCACGCGTGGGGAAGCTGAGTGAGTGTCACTGAAGGGTGGGGCAGCGCACAGACAGACCCTTCCGCAGAGTCCCTTCGGATTGCCATCTTCTCTCATTCGAGTTGGATTATACGGATCTGAGACTCATCTCGTGCATGGCAATTTGCAGAGAGCAATGGCCAGTCAGAGTCACTCAACACGGCGTCAAGAAAGCCTAGGCCCAGAGAGGTCATTCGCGTCCCAGATTTCACCGTTCACGCCTGGAATTGACGCGTTTTGCGCTTGCCGGCTGGAACGGGGTGGGCCACCTTGATATTCGTCAGAGTCGTTCATCCACATGTGAAGACTCGAAGAAAGGTCAATCTCAACAATCATCTTACAAGGTGCCTGCCCCCAGTCCAGTTCCTCTCCTGCCGATCGCCTGTTCCTGTAGCAGCCGGCTCTGCGCCAATGCCACTGATCTTTACGTTTTGACGGAGGATACTGCGATTCGCCAAGACGGACGCATCGAGTATTTTGCGAAGGGATCAGTCATCTCAGGACCCTCTACTGTCCCATGAACGTCAGACGCAAGCACTGGAATCTGCCTTCACATTCGAGTACGAATCCATCATCCATCCCATTACCATTGAAATTCAGATCCAGACTTTCCCTATGGCCGACGGGCTCGACATTCCGACGCGTAAGCTCACTCGCCACACTCTTTTCGTGATTCCACTTTTGACTGATCTTGCCTTCAATCTCACAGTGTCAAACGCCCTTCATCCAATCAGGGGCAGCAAGCAAAATGTCCCTAATCGGCAGATTCGAACACCTGCCCAACAGGCCCAAATCGGACCAAGCCAGACCGCTGCTCGAAAAGATTGCCAGCCAAGTCAAGCCCATCATGTCCAAGAGGGGGTGGAAAGTCGGGACTCTTGCTGAAGTACGTCCCCCCGCCTTTCCCCTTTCCCCTGTTTCTCGTGTAAGGGGCGTATGGCTGACTGTATGGTGGCAGTTCTTACCGGCGGACCCTTCGTTATTGGGTATCAATACGAACCGTGGTCAGCGGATCAACCTGCGCCTACGACCGCCGGGGGCTGAAGATACTTTTTACGAGTATGATCAGCTGGTACTGGTCATGCTTCACGAAGTGCGTCCTTGCCCATCATTGTGCATCACAGTAGCAGAAGGAAGCTGATATGATAATAGTTGACACACATCGTACACGGCCCTCACGCAGCCCCATTCTACAAACTCCTCAAAGAACTCGAAGACGAATTCTACGCCCTCAAAACAAGAGGCTACTCGGGCGATGGATTCCATTCTGACGGGCATCATCTCGGGGCGGTAAGGAGGAACGAGTATGATGGGAGGAAGAAGGGGCTGGCGGCTGCGGAAGAGCGGTTGGGCCGGGCGAGGGTATTGGGTAAGGGCGGGAAATTGGGGGGGAGTGGGAGTGGTGGGAAGAGCATGAAGGAGCTTGTTGTTGAGGTGAGTACTCTTATGCTAGTGTGACAAGGCGCTGATACGGCTCGACAGGCGGCCGAGAGGAGGTTGAAAGACGATAAAGTGTGCAAGACGGAAGAGCACAGCGATGAAGTGGAAAAGGAGATCAAGAAGGCTCAGCAGGAGAGTATAGGTGTTGATGCGGAGGAGCTTTCGTCGGTTGCGCCTGCTGCATCTCCCAAGGCGAGTGCGGAGAGTATACCTAGGCCAGCAAGGGAACGACTTGAAAAAGAGCCTGTAGCGTCAGACAGCTCCTCTCGCCGTCTGCCGGCAAAGCCCGCGAAACCCGCCAGACCAAGATCGCCCAACACAGCGGCGACGCCTATCGTCATCGATTCATCCCCCGAACCCAAAGACATTCCTGCCTCTCGCCACAACCCCACCCCCAACCCCAACTCGTTCATCTTCCCCAACGACTGGTCCTGCCCCACATGCACGCTCATCAACCAACCTACATCTCACTCTTGCGAAGCATGCAGCTCGCCTCGTCCGGGAAAGAGAACACCAGGCGGCGGGGAGAAGGTTGAGGGATGGTTTTGCGAGTTTTGCGGGGCTGGGCCGAGGGAGATGGGGTACTGGAGTTGCGGCGAATGCGGGTGGGTGAGAAAGTGGGGCTAGAGGGGTGCATGCGATAGGGAAATGGTTGTGTCGTACTCTTTGATGAATCAACGTAACCAGCAATAAATGCCACGCGATAAAGGCCGATAACGCCGTTGTCATGCACGAATAGGCGCGACAAAAACTTCCCGATGGGGCAATTCTCACCGCGTGCCTATCCCAAACCTCCACTTTATGCAGAAAAAAAGAAATTTTGCCATTCGCCGCTCCACGGGCTGTGCTTTAAGATTGTTCTGCGTTGACTTCTCTTCCCAACCCATCGCACCTTGTGTCGCACCTGCGCTCAAGCATCTTCTACTTCTTCCACCCCCTGTATCATCCCCAAAAGACTTCGTGTCGCCCTCTCAGAAAACCAGAAAAAAGTCATAGAGTATAGATTACAAGAGTGAGTACCACCACCGCAAAGGGATCTCTGCTGACGCCCTACAGTGGCTCCTTCTTTCGACCTTACCACTCTTTTCGCCGCCGAGAAGCCTGCCCGTGAGGAGGCTGCTCTTGCCCTTACCGAGGCCGCCAAGAAGGCCGGTGTCGAGTTCTTTGCCCAGATCGGTTTCGTTGACGCCATTGTCAAGGTCAGTGCGATAAGCGACCGCGGTGGCGAGCGCGCCCAAATTTGCACACATGGCTGACAATTCTTCAGGCCCTCAACGACAAGAAGTCCCAGGCTGCCCGTGAGGGTGCTTGTGAGGCTATCCAGGTCCTCGCCGACAATGGTGCCATCCAGGTCCTCGAGCCTTACGTCGTCTCTTCTGCCGAGAACGGCATCTTCCCCAACCTCCTCGAGGCTTTCGCCGACAAGGTCGTTGCCGTCAAGACTGCCGCCGTCGCCGCCGTCTCTGCCGTCGTCAAGCACATGAACCACTGGGCTGCCTTTGTCATCCTTCCTTCCCTCCTCAACTTGATCAGGACTTCTGGCAAGTGGCAGATCAAGGTCGGATGTCTCGACATTCTCCAGCAGCTCGTCAAGGCCGCTCCTTACCAGACTGGTGAGGCGATGCCCCAGCTCATTCCCGTGCTCGCCGAGGCCGTCTGGGACACCAAGTCTGACGTCAAGAAGGCCGCCAAGGCTACCCTCGAGAAGGCTTGTGCCCTCGTCGAGAACAAGGATATCGAAAAGTTTGTTCCCGCCTTGATCAAGTCTCTCCTCAACCCCATCGAGGAGGTCCCCAAGACCATCACTCTCCTTTCTGCCACCACCTTCGTTTCCGAGGTTACCGCCCCTACCATCTCCCTTATCGCTCCTCTTCTTATCCGAGGTCTCGACGAGCGACCCACCGCTACCAAGCGAAAGGTCTGTGTCATTGCCGACAACATGTCCAAGTTGGTCGACTCTGAGTACACTGTCCGACCCTTCCTTCCCCGTCTTTTGCCCGGTCTTATCAAGACCGCCGAGACCATTGCCGACCCCGAGGCCCGATCCGTCGCCAACCGTGCCATCGTCACTCTCCGACGAATCGGTAAGGTCCCCGCCGAGTCTGACGGTTCCGACCTCCCCCCTCTCCCCATCGCTGAGGGTGAGCACCTCGCTACCAACTTTGTTGCTCTCTTCCAGAAGCACGGTGGCGAGTCTGTCGAGCAGGCCAACCACGGTCTTGCCTACGCTGGTGTCTTGGCCGCTTCTTTGGTCAACCACCACAACTTTGACCAGAAGACTTGGGAGGCTACTCTTCCTCCTTACCTCAAGCTCGCTGCTCCTTCTTACGACTCTCTCCCCGCTGTGCGAGAGTTGCTCCAGAAGAAGGCCGACGAGGCCGAGTCTGGTGACGAAAAGTTTGCCGACGAGGAGGAGGGTGAGGACCTCTGTAACATTGAGCAGTTCAACTTGGCCTACGGTGCCAAGATCTTACTCCACCACGCCACCATGAGGCTCAAGCGAGGCCACCGATACGGTCTTTGTGGCCGAAACGGTTCCGGAAAGTCCACCTTGATGAACGCCATCATCAACTCTCAGGTCGAGGGCTTCCCTCCCCCCACCGAGGTCCGAACTTTCTACGTCCAGCACGACATTGACGGTTCCGAGGCCGAGATCTCCATCATTGACTGGGTCCTCGGTGACAAGCGTCTCCAGGCCACCCCCGACGAGATCAGGTCTACCCTCGAGTCTGTCGGTTTCGACGAGGCCAAGCAGAAGAACTCTATCGGTTCCCTCTCTGGTGGTTGGAAGATGAAGCTCGCTCTTGCCCGAGCTATTCTTTTCAAGGCCGATATCCTCTTGCTCGATGAGCCTACCAACCACTTGGATGTCCTCAACGTTGACTGGTTGATCAACTACCTTACTTCCCTCACCCACTGTACCTCCATCATTGTCTCTCACGACTCTGACTTCCTTAACAGGACCGTCACCGACGTTCTCCACTTGAACAACTTTAAGCTCAAGAGGTACCCCGGTAACCTCGAGGCTTTCGTCCAGCACGTCCCCGAGGCCAAGTCCTACTACCAGCTCGACGTTGCTGAGGACTACCAGTTCAAGCTCCCCGCTCCCCCTCTTCTTGACGGTGTCAAGACCAAGGAGAAGTCTTTGCTCAAGATGCGAAACGTCTCTTTCCAGTACCCCGGTTCTTCCATCCAGCAGCTCTACGACATCAACCTCCAGGTGTCTCTCTCTTCCCGAGTTGCTATCCTTGGTCCCAACGGTTCCGGTAAATCTACCCTTGTCAAGCTTTTGACTGGTGAGACCGAGCCCAACCTTGGTGGTCAGGTCTGGAAGCACCCCAACTTGGTCATTGGTTACGTCGCCCAGCACGCTTTCCACCACATTGACCAGCACCTCGACTCTACTCCTCTCGAGTACATGCTCTGGCGATACCAGACCGGTGAAGACTTGGAGGAGATGAACAAGGCTACCCGAGTCATGACCGAGGAGGAGATCCAGAAGATGAAGGAGGGAGCTACCGTCATCAAGGAGGGCGTCAAGAGGTTCATTGAGGAGGTCGTTGCCCGTAAGAAGCTCAAGCAGTCTTACGAGTACGAGGTCACCTTCAAGGGTCTCTCTTCCGCCGAGAACATGTGGTTCTCCCGAGACGAGCTTGTCGGCCGAGGTTTCGAGAAGAAGGTTATCGAACTCGACACTAGGGAGGCCCAGCGATTGGGTCTTATGAGGCCTTTGGTCAGGAGGGAGATTGAGAAGCACATGGAGGACTTTGGGTATGTATCTTGTTCTTCTTGTTGGTTCCGTGCTGACTTGAATCTAGTCTTGACTCTGAGTTTGTTTCTCACAACTCTATGCGAGGTCTTTCTGGTGGTCAGAAGGTCAAGGTCGTCCTTGGTGCCGCCACCTGGCGACGACCCCACGTCATCTGTCTCGACGAGCCCACCAACTATCTCGACCGAGAATCCCTTGCCGCCCTTATCGCTGCCCTCAAGAACTTCGAAGGTGGTGTCCTCATCATTACCCACAACCGAGAGTTCTCCGAGTCCATCTGTACCGAAGTCTGGGCTATGCGTGACGGTCACCTTGAGGCTTCCGGCCACAACTGGGTCGAGGGCCAGGGTTCCGGTGAGAGGATCGACAAGAAGGCTGATGGCGAGGAGGAAGTCAAGTACGACGCTCTTGGTAACCCCATCGCTGCCGCCAAGAAGGAGAAGAAGCTTTCCGCTGCCGACAAGCGAAAGGCTAAGAAGGACAGGATGGCCAGGAGGAAGAGGGGAGAGGAGGTTTACACCGACGAGGAATTGTAGTGGAGTGGATCTTTTTCTCGGTAGAATTGTAGACTTTTTTTCCTTCTTTTCTTTTGACTTTTATTCTTCCTTCTATGGCTTCCTAGCATATAGCATGATGTATACCCTAGGGACGGTCTCGAACAAAACTATTGGATCGTGTCTCCACTGCTTGCCAGTACATGAACAGTTCGCTTTCGCTTTTCATGGAGCATGAGTCGATACGTTGTGTAAAATGTATCCAATAATACATGAACAGCGCATCCTCGGCCAGCTATTATGTCTCCCAATATCTCCTAAGATCCCTGAGACGCATAGCGGGGACAAAGACGATGAGGAGAAAGAGGCTGCAAGTGAGAGACATTGAAAACAACCTCACCAAGCTGCTACCACACCTGGCTCGTAAACGATCCCCTCCGCCGGGCATGGCCTCGTCGTGTCGAGTCAGCTACCACATCCGAGCCTGGCCAACAATGATGGTACATGTAACTGTTTCATGAATCATATAATACGTAGTATAGTCATTTGTACAACCCATGCAGTCTTCCTCCACCCCTCACTCTATCCCTCATATATCTTCCTTGGCCTCGGTCGCCCCTGCCTACCATCTTCAGCACCTTTGCCATCTCCGTCTTGAATTTTGGTGCGCGCGCCTCTCGCTCAGTCTCCCTGACGAACTCTGCGCCCTCGAAATCGATGATGCGGGGCTTGCCATCAGGATGACTGGTCACATGGCCTGCCCAGATATCATGGCGCAAGATGCCAGTTTCGTGCAGGCGCTTGTACGCCGTGATGATAGCTTCTCTGAAGGAAATTAGTTCCAGTTGGCATGACCAACACTATCGGTAAGCGATGGCGCTACCCCGGAGAGATGGTGTACTTGGTACAGGCTTGAAAGTGGGATGGAAATGCCAAGAAAAATTTGGAAGTTTCGATATGGGTAGCTGATGTTTGAGTACACAAGCGTAGTTGGTTTCGACCAAGTGATCATATCGAGAGCTTTCGATAGATAGCTTGAAGCCAGTGGTGAGGTTGTCTCTTTGAGAGCCATCGGCAGGCTTACTTGCTGAAGGGTTCTCTTGCGAGCGCTTGTTTGTAGACGCGCTGGCCTCCGGGCCTGATGGACCGCCCGCTGTCGGATCATCGCCTGCAGATGGCAGATTCTCTTGAGCCTGTCTCCCAGAGAAGTCTGGCAGCTTGGCCCACTTACCGCTCATGCCTGAAGAGACGGGGACGATCAACCAGGCGACAAGCACCTCCAAGAGGCTATACGGGGACCGGCGATAACGAAGCGCGTTTGCGACAACCACCTTGCGATTTGATTCGCTGAGCCGTCCCAGTATGATGTTCAGCGCACGTTCATCTCGCATGAGGTCTCCGTACACTTCTGGTCACGGAAGAGAGGCTTCGAGCAGTGTATCTTGTTGGATTCAACAAGCTGGAAAAGCATGTGAACGTCATGTGTTGCCAACATGACGAATTCGGCCTTGTTGACATGGAACTCCTGAGCCACCTTTGCATAAGTCAGCACATGTCTACAAAGGATTTCACTCAGGATGACTTACTTGCGCAAGGATATACTTCGTAGCAGCCGAGATTGTGACTTTGCAATCCAGATTGACGTTCACCGACACATTGCAGTCTTTGACAGTGATATTGATACCCCCGGATTGGAACACATAGTAGAGGACAAGCAAGTCTCTCAGGGATATGTGGAGTTTTCTCTCTATACCAAGCTTCGTGGGCGTCCTGAATTGAGTCGGAAGCTCGTCTCGCAGAGCATTCCTGGTCCAAAATGGGACGAGACGCAACATGGAGGGTGCCGGAAGCCAGGCGCGGGGCAGCAACATAGCGACATAAGCCGGCTGTACTTTTGTTGGGATCAGAATCGAAGGCACCGCAAGCAGCCATGATGTTGGCAAGACGGTACAGAGCACTGAGCTCTGCCCCTGTAACAGCGTCTTCCCCGCCATCAATGTCCAGGCAGAGGATCCATTCCCGGCGCTCGCACCTCTTCCTGATAGCTCGCAAAAGTGACCGGATCAGAAGCCATTGTGGCGCGCCCGGTCTCAGTCCAGTATGAGAATGTGTTCCCCCCATTGAAGAGTTGTTGCCGATACTGGGAGCGCACCAAAGAGATATCAAAACCAGGAGGTGGTGATAGGGGACGCAGCGCTTTTGAGGATTCGACGAGGTTTTCCTCGAGCTTCTCATCGAGTCTGAACCTACAAAAGCTCCGTCAACACTGGATACACTGAATCAAACTTGAGACTTACATCACGGTATTATCCATCACATCCCAAGCTTCCGTCGTCAATGCAGAGTCCAATTTACGTTGGCTTCCCGCTTTTGTCACGATCCTGTGATCATGAGGCGCCCTGATATGCTCGGGAGGGACAGCATCTTCTCCATCGAGGGGAGTCTCTGCTATGTCCTCTTGCCTGATGTTTTCATAGTCTCCTTTCTTGTAGCTCGATTTCATAGGCGGGTGGACATGGTCGTTCATGCAGTTCATAGGGTTGGCATCGTCGGTGAGAGGAGGGATATTTGTTGGGATAGGGGCCCACTGCCATAGCGCCTGACATCAACCACCTCTACGAGATGGCTGGGCATGTTTGTGGGCATGGATGGGGAGGGTTGAAACAGCAGCAGGCAAGCAAAAGACGTTTATGTGATAGGTAACTTGGATCAGCACATCAACGACAATTACTCAAGCTTGAGTGCTGCATCTTGCTTATCTATACAAGCACTGGACTGGGAGAAGAGCCACAGACTGCTGAGGGTAAGTGGTGTCTTATGGGAAAGGGCATGACCTCAAGATGTATGCGCTGACTGCGTCCGATAGGGCGATCTACGCACAGCATCAATCGGGTTTTGCGAAACACCCCTGTCTGCTCTTTGCCTCAATCAAGACGACATAGAACCTGGACCGCGTAGGATTGAGGCTCAGGGCATTGCTTAGTGCTGAAGAAATACCGAGCGCTCTTTGGAGGAGCGGATGAGAGCATTGCTGCATGCGGCCACTCCGGGTTCAGTCTTGGATACATGTATATTACTTGATAGCGAGACGTTATAGAAGAAAGAATTTAGGCAATGGTAAAGAAACAAGTATATAAGTAAAGTCGACGGGCACACGTTCAGGGGGCTGCTGGATAGTCGCTGTAGCCAGATCCATTGATACCTTGCACTTTGTGAAGGTAGAACGACTAACAATCACGTCAGCCAACATGTCCTTACTTTGAAGGGCGGTATAGCCGCCTACCCTGACATCAGGATCCGCCAACGGGATCCCCTCTTGATACCTCCTGTACAAATCCGGATCCGCCACAAACGGCCTCCCAAACACAATCGCTTTCGCTTTGCCACTCTTCACCGCCTCCTCCCCTTTCGCCGCATCAAAATCCGCATTCGCAATGAGGTTACTTTTCTTGATCAGCAGCGCATAGTGTTCAAAGATGTCGTGTTGAAAGCCTTGGGGCACGCCGCCGTGGCATGGGTCGCCGAAAGTGGAGGCCATGATTTGAATGTAGGCGAGGGAGAGGGCGTCGAGGGCGGAGATGTAGTATTTGAAGGTTTCAAGCCGGGAGGAGGGGGTGGTGTTGTATGTGTCGTTGTACCCGCCCAAGGGAGAGACTTTGATCCTATCCCCCCTTCACGTCAGCACCACTTCTCCAAAGAAAGAAGAAAGAAAGACTCACCCAACCCGGTCCGCGCCCCAAACTTCAATCAACCTCTTGGTCGCTTCCAACCCAAACCTGCACCGATTCTCCACACTGCCGCCCCACTTGTCTGTACGGACATTGGACACGTCGCTGAGAAATTGTTCGCAGAGATAGCCGTTGCCCGAGTGGAGCTCGACACCGTCGAATCCAGCGAGCTTGGCCATTTTGGCGGCGTGGGTGTATTGGTCGAGGATCACTGTTGGGTCGGGGATGGGGGTTGGGTTGGGAATGTACCCCGGGCGGCCGGGGAGGAGGCGGAACTGTACAGTGACAGTAGAGTTAATTGGCAGTTGCAAGTGTACAGAATATGGGGGACGGGACTTGCCTTGCCTCCTCTGGCACCTATAGCACTCGGAGCCCACACCGGCTCCCCACCCGCGCTCTGCTCGGGCATATCCGGATGACACGTCCTCCCCGTATGCCATATCTGCGCGACAATCATCCCCCCCTGGCTATGCACCGCGTCTGTCACCTTCTTCCATCCCTCTGCGTGCGCCTCGTCCCAGATCCCCGGGGCGTGAGGCCACTCGGTACCTTGGTGCGAGATGAGGGTGCCTTCAGAGAGGATGAGGGATGCCCCGGTGGACGGGTTGGCGCGCTGGGCGTAGTATAGGACGTTGTCGGTGTTGGGGATGGTGCTTGGGATGGAGCGGTTGCGGGTCAGAGAAGACATGATGACTCGATGGGGGAGGCGAAATGCGCCGAGCTGGACGGGCTCGGCGAGGGCGGGGTACTGGGGGGAGGGGGACATGGTGGGTGGGTGAGAAGGGGGATGGGGAGGGGAGGAGGGGGTATGCCCGGAGTGTGACGTGCTAACGCGAGGATACGGAGACTCCGTTGGATGGTCGGTCATGTTCTGACAAAGCTTGGGGGGGATTACATATGCATGGCTGCCAAGAGCGTGCTAATAGAGCACTGCTGACGTAGCATGGCAGATGCTGGACAGGGTCAGCAGCACCCTCGGCCAGCAGAGAAGAGCTGGGCGACGTCGAGCCAGAAGAGTGGAGGTAGACTAGAGTGGCTTCAGATGCTCCCGTGCCGCAAACCGTATGCCCCCCTATCCATAGCTCAGTATGTATAATTGGTAATCCTTATTGTACTCGTAGTCTCCCCTCCTGACCCACAAGATTACGAGTAATGTGCCCAACGTTATCCTTTTCTCTTCGGTGCCACAGAAAACCACGCCGGCCGCCGGTACCTCCCGGCCAAACATAACTGGGCGCCCCTTTAGCCATACTCGTCACCATCGAACGCGAATTGCCCTATCCTTGTTGCATCCATCTCTGTCGTTGGCCAGCACCCGCCATGTCGAGCCCGTACCCCTCCCTCTTCCGTGAGTGCCCATCTCCCTCCTGGGGGCAATGGTACACCCGCTGACCCCCACCACAGGCTCGGAAGAGATGTCTCTCGTACAGCTATACATCCCCTCAGAAGTATCCCACGACACCATCTCTGAGCTCGCCGAGATGGGCAACTTTCAATTCAAAGACGTAAGCCACCCAAGAGAGAACAAAGGAGCCCCCACCTAATGTCCACCATAGCTCAACCCCAGTCTGACCTCTTTCCAACGCCCATTCAACACCCGCATCCGACGCCTCAACGAGTCCTCCAGACGTCTCCGTCTCTTCCGCTCCCAGATCACTGCGCTCTCCCCGCCTCTCGGCATCCCTCCCCTCAACGCCGTGCCTCCTTTCACCACCGTGGGCCCGCGTGCCCAGAACGCCTATGACGAGCTCGAGGAAAAGCTCAAGGAGCACGAGAAGCGCTTGGCCGAGATGAACAAGAGCTACGAGGAGCTCGGCAAGCGCAAGAATGAGCTCGAGGAGAAGAGGTGTGTATTGAGAGAGACGGCGGGGTTCTTTGATGAAGTGAGTGTTTTAGCCTCTATCGTGCGTGCCGGCTGACGCCGGTTTAGGCTGGCCATCGCCACACCGAGATCCGTACTTCCATCGACGAAAACGACGGCACAGCGCCATTGCTTGAGCACGCGGCCGAGTACGGCTCCCTCCCCGGTGACTCGACCTTTACCGGATTCGACCTCGAATTCGTCTCGGGCACTGTCGAGCGATCGCGTATGCCCATGTTTGAGCGCATCCTCTGGCGCGTCCTAAGGGGTAACCTCTACATGAACTATTCCGAGATTGAGGAACCTTTCGTCGATGCCGTCACTGGCCAAGAGACGCACAAGGATGTTTTCATCATCTTTGCACACGGAGCCGAGCTTCTCAACAAGATCCGCACCGTCGCCGAGTCGATGAAGAGCAACCTCTTCCAGATCGACTCTGCCCAAGACAAGCGCGCCGATGCCTTGCGCCAAGTCTCGGCAAGGCTCGAGGATGTCGACAATGTGCTCTACAACATGGGCCAGACGAGGCGCGTCGAGCTCGGCAAGATTGCCGAGGCGCTCGAAGCGTGGACCGACGCCGTCAGGCGCGAGGAAGAGATCTACAAGACCCTCAACTTGTTGTCCTATGACCAGGGCCGAAAGACGCTCGTCGCCGAGGGCTGGTGCCCCACCAGGGACATTACAAACATCCAGCTCGGCCTCCGCCGCGCCATGGACACCGCCGGCACCTCTGTGCCCGCCATCCTCTCCGAGCTCCGGACGCACCAGACCCCGCCCACATTCCACCGCACCAACAAGTTTACAGAGGGGTTCCAGACGCTGATCGACTCGTATGGTATTGCCACGTATCAAGAGGTGAACCCCGGGTTGTATGCGGTGGTCACGTTCCCGTTCTTGTTTGCGGTCATGTTTGGTGATATTGGGCATGGGACGTTGATGGCGTTGACGGCGGCGGCGATGATTTTCTGGGAAAAGCAGATTGCAAAGAATGGTGTTAATGAAAACCTCGAGACGTTCTTCTTGTACGTTTCATCTATTCCCTTTTCACTTGATACTGATTCGTGATACAGCGGCCGATACCTCATCATCCTCATGGGCATCTTCTCTATCTTTACCGGTTTCATGTACAATGACATCTTTTCCAAGACTCTTCACATCTGGCAAACCGGATGGGAGTGGCCTTCCGACACGACCGGTCTTACCGAGGCCGTGCCGACCGGCCATGTCTATCCCTTTGGTATGGACCCTACTTGGCACGGGGCGGACAATGCTTTGATCTTCAACAACTCTTACAAGATGAAAATGTCCATCATCCTCGGTGTCATCCACGTACGTCCCCATCTTTTGCGCGCTGTGCTTCTGACTGACTCCAAGGCTAGATGACATTTGCCATCTGCCTCCAAGTCCCCAACCACCTTCACTTTAAAAAGTATCTCAACATTTACGCCGAGTTTATCCCCCAGATGCTCTTCTTCCACTCCATCTTTGGCTACCTCGTCGTCTGCATCATCTACAAATGGTCGGTCGACTGGTCCCAGTCCTCTGTCGGCCCGCCCGGTCTGTTGAACATGTTGATCTACATGTTCCTCTCCCCCGGAGCTATCGACCCCGCTGTCCAGCTCTATGCCGGACAAGGGTTTGTGCAGACAGTTTTGTTGCTTACTGCGCTGGTGTGTGTACCGTGGATGTTGGCGCTCAAGCCGTATATGCTTTGGAAAGACCACCAGCGGATTGCGGCGCAGGGATACCAGGGGTTGCAGGAGAATGGGAATGGTGATGGGAGGCCTTCGATCAGTACCGAGGCGGATGAGGAGGAGGAAGTTGGTATGGCCGTTGCAGAGAGTTCTGACGATGAACATGTGAGTCATCTCTCGAGCCCTCGGGTGGGAGGACACGCTGACCACTTTTGGGGTAGGAGTTTGACATGGGTGATATCGTCGTGCACCAAGTTATCCACACTATCGAATTCTGTCTCGGCTGCATCTCCAACACCGCCTCCTACCTCCGTCTCTGGGCCCTCTCTCTCGCCCACGCCCAGCTCTCCGAAGTACTCTGGTCCATGACCCTCGACCTCGCATTCGAATCCACCGGCAGCGCCATCTGGCGGGGTACATTCCTCTTTGTCATGTTTGCGACCTGGTTTGGCGGGACAGTGGGTATTCTCTGTGTGATGGAGGGTTTGTCGGCATTTTTGCATGCGTTGAGGTTGCACTGGGTTGAGGCTAATGGAAAGCATTATATGGCTGGGGGGTATCCGTTTACGCCTTTGAGCTTTAGTGCGCTTGGGGCCGAGGAGGGTGCTTGAAATGGAGTAGTGGAGGAGGAGAGCAGGAGGAGGAAGCAGAATTGAATAGATGTTAGGAAGCAATGCATGATGCATGTGTTGATCCTCAGACTGTATGCGACATGCGCTCGCTTGAGACAGGTATATGATGCAGGGTATAAGATCGATTGCTACAACGCTCTTCACTCGGTCTTTCTCTCCAGCACCGCCTTCGGATTCCAAAACGCCAGTATCTCAAACCAAGCCGCCGACACCGCCGCGATACAGCACATGACAGGCCCATACACCGGACCCACCGTCATGAACCGGGCCAGCCTCTCCCCGACATCCCTCTTTGGCTGCGCCATGGCGCGATAGTAGACTTTTTCTGTCCGGAGGGCGACGTCGGACCAGGCGTACATCTGCGCGAGGCGCCGATGGGATTCGAATGGGTCGGGACGATTAGGGGCGGAGATGATCTTGATGGCGTGGGTGAGAGCTCTTATTACATCTGACAAGCACCCAATGTCAGTTACTAAGGCAGAAGGAAAGGGGGGAGAGACGCACCATCCTCATCGGCCCGACAAAACTCAATCATGTCATTCGGCAACACCTCCGGCACTCCCCCAACTTTGGTGCTCACCACAAACAACCCACAGCTCGCCGCCTCAATCAACGAGATCCCAAATGCCTCGGTCAGACTCGTGCCCAAAAAGATCTGGCCTCGCCGCAGGACGCCTTCGACCTCGCCGGGCAGGACGCGGCCCAGGAGGGTGACGCGGGATTGGAGTTGGTGTTTCTCGACCATCTGGAGGAGCTCGACCATTTTAGGACCGTCGCCGCCGATGAGAAAGTGCGCTTGGGGGAAGAGGGCGCATATGGACGGGCAGGAAGAGATGAGGAGGTCGATACCTTTGCGGTGGACCAGGCGGGCAATCGTTACTATTGTGACTGGTGCACCGTTAATATATACGTCGTACTGAGAGGGTTTTGCTTACCGCGGTCGGGATCTGCTTTGGAAGGATCGGGCGTGAACTGCTCTGGGACGATTGCGTTTGGTATCACAGATATGAGCGCTGGATCGAGTTGTGCTCTCAACACCATATTCTCGCGTCTAGACCCAACTCGTCAGACAAGTCACAGATTATGCAAGGGAGCAACACTCACCCTGTATTACTGACACAAATCACCTGATCCACATTCCTCAGTCCACCTACCAGCAACTGATTTGACACTATGCCCGGCCAATCTTGAAATCCAAATAGACTATGGTCCGTATAGCACGTCTTGAGGCCCATCAATGGAGCGTGCAGGATTGCTTCGATCCCCAATGAACTCATAGCGCCATGACCATGCACAAGATCGATCCCTTCTGATATGCAGATTGGCCGGAGGAAAGGCAGCAGATGAAGATAGTTCGGTTGCGTGGCCTGAGACGCAGTGACTGGTGGTATGGGTGTATGGAAGACTTTGAGTGAGGGCGGGAGAAGGTGGATGCCGATGCGGTTGGGGTGAGAGTGGGTAATGACTATCACCTGAAAATGTGTCAGTGACGATAACCAAGTTGATGAAATTGACAGACCTTGTGCCCCCTTTTGATGAGCTCCACACTGAGCATATATATATGCGTTTCCACGCCCCCAACGACGGGAAAGAAGAAATCTGTTACCATCCTACCAGACCCAGCAAAAAGAAGCACATTATAAGCCGATACATTCATCGTGATAGAAAACAACAAAAAGCCGGGACACTAGCTTACGCTATCGCTAGTTTTTTCCCTCTTTCAGACTTTTGGTCATCCAAGGGGGCCACTCTCTTGCCTTTGGAAGCTTCTTCCTCGCCGACGGCCTCCTCCACTGCCTCTTCCGCATCTTCGCCGTCCTCTTCCCCTCCTACGGGCTCAGCCGGTGAGCCAGTGCCGTAGTGTCCTGCCCGTTCTTGCTCTGATCGGCCGAGGAGAGGGTCGGGCGAGGCAGCCGTGGAGCCTGAGGATGATGGAGGAGGAGGAGGGAGAGATATTTCTTTCAGTGTTTTGATCATGAGCTCTCGGGTGCGTGTCATGAGGGCCGGGACGTCGGCAGAGGTCATTCCGGTTGTGGGGATGGGAGGGAGGACTGTCCCGATTATCAGTTTTGACGATCAAGTGAGATAATGTTGGACACACCTTTGATACGCAGAGTTCCTCGCTTGAAACGCGTCTTGCCATCCATCAGCCGATTGTAGTTTTCACAGACGACCGGCACAATGGGGACCTTGGCTTCGACAGCCAGGTAGAATGCACCCTTCTTGAAGTCTAGCAGATCAGGGTTGGGGATGTTGTGGCGCGTGCCCTCGGGAAAGATCCAAATAGAAGCCTTCGCACGCAGGTCAGCGCAAGGATATGCAGACAACAGTGAGACTTGCCTTTTTGCGCTTCATGTCTTCTCCCGCATGCTGCATACTTGCTACAGCAGACTTGTTGTTCTTGCGGTTGATAAACACCGTGCCAGACATCAACACTATACCACTAGCGTCAGTGCCCTATCATGCGACACGAGACGAGAGCACGTACTGAACCAGCCAAGGCCAGGTATCCATTTGATCGACTCTTTGGCCATGATAGCAGCATGCTTGGGGAAGATTCTGCCGAGATAGAGAATGTCCACCATACTGCTCGAGCGAATCAGCGTGCGGATTCCGTCACAGCTCGAACGAACGAACCTCTGATGGTTTCCAACCATAACCATACTTCTTCCTTCCTTCCCCGCCTTGCCCCCGCCTTCACTCTCGCTCAAGCTCCACAGATATTCTTCCCCTTCTACCTCAAACTTCCATCCTATGATCGGTCCTGCGATGTGCCAGAATGTACGGGCGACATAGTAGTTGGTGTTGAGGCGTTGGCCAGTGAGGGTGCAGAGCACGCCGATGATTACGGCGATGAAGGAGGTGGTGAGGAGGAGGAGGCCGTATAGGGCCATGCGGAAGGAGTACAGGATGGCCATCGCGGCGAGCGGGGTGAGGGGGTGAGGTGGAGAGAAAGACAGACGATGAACACAAATCGTGGTCGTTGAGGTGGGTGAGTGGGGGGCGCAAATAAACAGTCCCTTCTCCAGCTCTTCCTGTGATTCTTCTAAGCCGAGACTGGCTATTGGGGACAGCATTCTCCCAAGCGTTCTCATGTACTGCCCAGTCAGTAAGGCAAGACAAGCTGACAGCCATCAGAGTGCGGACCGATAGCACGAGATGGAAGAAGTAACTGTATGTCTGAATCACAATGCATCATTCAACATGACTTGTTTGAGTATATGCACAATTTCCAATGCCACTCTTCTTTTTCTATTCTTTACACCTCTGGAACAAGTACCCGACCAAACACCTCTTCCCCCTCCCAGCTCACAAGCTCGCAATCCCGCTCATCACTATCCACCACCCCCGTCGCCACCTGCGTCTCCACACACGCCAAATCCATCGTCTCATCCAAAACCAGCACCGGGTGATGCCACACCCCCGCACGGTACGACAAACCCTGGTGCGCAGGGAGCAGGAACGCCTCGACCTTGTTGGGGTCTGGGGTATTGGGGATGGAGGGGTGGTCAGGGGCGACGATGACGAGGAATTGGCCGCCAGAGGGGATGGCTGGTTCAGAGTGGTCTTTCCATTCGGCTTTGCCCATGGGGATAAAAGTTTGCGAAGTGTGTGGATGCCTTTCCATATACCTGAGATCGAATACCTTGCCCCTTTCGAGTCCCACTTTGGGCGTGGCCCTGAATACGGCAATACCCGTTACAGCCCCAGCATCTTCGGGGTAGCTGTCAGTAACGGGCGCGAGCCGGTTATGTTTCACAGTCAAGCCGTCGGGGGCGTGCTCCGTATCAGTGTGGAAGGAAGAGGGGGAGGTAGTGATGATATGGCCGTATGGGGCAAAGTTTTCCGGGGTGATGGGGAGGGGTTTGAGGGCGGAGCTGGTGGGGAGGAGGGAGGAGAGGGCGGAGGTGACACCATTTGGCTGAGGTTTTACCAACGAGGGGGGCTCGGAAGAGGTGAATGGGAAGGCAGGTAGCTGGATAGACAATTGCCTGGGAGGCTTGACCTTTTCCAAATCCATAGTCTCGTCCGGAACGGAAGTCTGAGCCTCGACGATGGCATAGTTGAGGTCGCCTCCGACAGTCAACAATGAATGGTCTGTATTTCATCAGCTCAGACTCCATCTGTATTGTGACGGTCGACTCACGCCAGACGCCAACACCATAGTTTACACCTTGCGCCGCACTCGCCAAAAACGCCCTCACGGTGCTCAAATCCGGCTGTCCATCTGCCCCAGCCAAAGCAGCAACGACCACATACCCACCCTGCTTCTTTCCCTCTTCCGCGCCCATGGGGATGAACGCCTGCGTCGTGTGTGCATGCCTTTCCAGCAAGTCCACCTTGATCTTTCGGGGATGATGGAGGTCGAGCTTGCTCTTCGCTTGGACAGCGCCGACGTGGAGACCGCCTTTGGAGAGAGTCCCAAGAGGGTATGTGTGCCGCGGCAGAGCAAGACGGTGGAACTTGAAAGCCGTGCCTTGGTTTGCAATGTTGACATTGATACCTTTTGGTGCTGAAGTGGACAATGAGAAACCTTGGATGACCTCTCCATACTCTTTGAAAGTCTCTGGCGTAAGAGGCAGAGCTGGGATAATCAGCTCCTCCGATGTAGACCGAGCATCAGGAGAGGTAGGGTCGAGGGGATGGCCGAATATACGGACTCGCTTGGAACCACCGTCGGGGTAGATATTGTAGCGGATATGGGAGAAGACGGTCGTGGCGGGAATGGAGGGTTCGAGGCTGAGATAGTGCTGACGGTGGGCACCAAGAGGCGTTCTGCGGACTATAGTAGTCCATTCAGCCGAGTCGAGGGATTCGTCTGGAGTGAGGGTAGCTTCAATGGAGCATTCCTATGCAACATGAGCTTGTTCCTTCTCGGATCCGATTTACGTACTCGAGGATAGTTGCCTGGGTGGAAAGCGGTATCAACCTCTACATGACTGATCACCCCCGGCACGCCCAATCTCGCCACGACCCACTCCTTTCTCTCCTGGCCTTCCAAGTTGCCCCCAGGCCCATACTTGCCTCTTCCCGCTTGAGACCGCTTTGTCTCCCACCCATCCGACATATCGAATCCTCTGCCGGGCAGCAGCAGGTTTCCGGGTGGGGAGAATTGGGCGTCAGAGCAGGTAATGATACGACCGCCGATAAGCGGGGAGAGAAGGTTGGTAGCCTCGAGAGACTGCCAGTCGACAGGTAGAGACTTCGGGATGAATGGAGGGTGAGGAAGACCGTAGGCTCTGAAACGGGCCATACCACCGTCAGGAATCATACGGACCATGAGAGCGCCATAGTTGCCTTGCTTGCCGACACTGTTGACTTCAAAGATGTGCCTGCTGTCCGGTCCCAAGTCGACCAGAGGCAAGATTTCCTCCCAGTTTTCGTTATTCGGGGTCCATTTGGAGACAGACCCGTCCGAGGGGAGAGTGAGGCCAAAGACTTGAGACTGGGGTGCCTCATTGCCGTTGAAATGGGAGGTGTCGATGTCGACGTAGTGGATAGATGTGATGGGGGTTGCGAGCCGGATGATGATCCAGTCGAAGGCTGGGTTGTGCCGGCGGGACTCCCATCCGTCGTACAGAGCACCATGTGGTCCAAATTGGCCCTTCATGGATACAGAAGGCTATAGCCAAGTCAGCCCACCGTCGATGACGGACCACGGCGGCTATCGACGGCAACGTGGCGAGCACGACTCACGGTGGGCTTGATGAGGTTGTGTCTCGAGACGAAAAAATCGTCTGAGCAAGCTACTACCTGGGCTCCCAAGGCTGCCGAGGAAACCTCTGCCATGGGGTCAGCGGTGACGGGGAACGGGGTGGGGGCACTCACCGACATAGTTTTGCTTGAGGGCGGTGTCAAAGTGGGCGAGGGGGATGGACATGGTGGATGGGGAAATAGAATAGATTGTGGGGGACTGTATAGCTCGCGAAAAGAACAATATGAAAGAGCACGAATATGAAAGAGGAGATATGAAATCCGGCAGTGATCCCGAACAACCTTATCACACCCCGATCACAGCGGGCCTTCCAACCCGGCCGCCGGACCCCCCACCTATCATCTCTTGCATCTTTCAACGTCGCATGCATCGTGCACTAGCTATCCTATGTCACTCCATTATGTCTCGAGACTTCACAATGAGAATCCTCCAGATTGAATCCTACAAGAAGGCATATGCGCCCATCGCCAAACCTGCAAAAGAAAGAGCAAAAGGGATGACCATATCCTTGCTGATTCCGGTTGACGCCTATCGCATATTTGTGAGTTCCTTTCTACTTGACAATGGAGACCATACCGAAGAGTCCCCCCAGCCACTGGATCCACGCCCGGCCGCACCATAGATGATCCACTCTACCTCCTCACTCAGGGGCGGCTCCGTGCCATTCCACAGCGAGAAAGCAGAATAGAGCCCCTCTTCATCTCCATCGTCCGGCTTGACGCTAAAGGAGATACTGTAGTCTCCAAGAGGAAGAGGATCATTGGAGGTGAATACTGCAACTTGCTGTTCCGCAGGAACGTCACTGAAGATGGTCCGCGTGGTGGAATCCGGGAAAGTAAGGGAGATGTCGAAAGTTTTGCTAGGGTCATAGTCCTATATACGGCAAGATACTCAGTACTGATGGCCAGGAAGCGAAACACGCAAGGACGTACCTTCCACTGAACCAGATGCTTGCCTTTGGACCACCAACCTGTCTCATTGACAGGTGAGACGATGGTCAAGGCTTGAGAGCACGTAGCGCTCAAAAGCGGATATACAACAGCAGAGGTGAGAGTGAGCTTCATCTTGAGATGACAGAAGAAGAGTTGAAAAAGATGTCCTCTGATCGCTTGACATATCAACATGGCACAGAGAGGAAACAACCCTCCGCCTTCTTACTGAGATGTTTCCGCTGCACCGGTACCGGTAATGATGATGTGATCCTCCGCGGAAGAGGATGTTGCCGCCGATTGCGGATACATGTGGCAGTCCATGTTTCTGCTGATAGTTCTTGTTCGACTACCATGAAGCAACTGGCGGTTACAATGGCTGCATAAGGGGGATAGTCTCAAATACCATACATTACAGTCAACGAGACGCCATTGCATGCTGCCACGGATTGATCGCCCCTACCCCTCAATCCTTTCCCTTGGTTACGTATGGACAAAACGGGACATGCACTCTATCCGCTATGATCGCTTGTCCTTGCCGCCCTGCTGCCACTACGAGCAGAAGCAGGAGACCCAACCCGGCGCGGAGGCGCATACCCCCCAGTAGTTCCCTCGTACATTTTCTTGTGGTGGACAGGCGTTGGTTTTACCACTCTGTTTGATGAAGGTGAAACGTGGGAGAGGAGAGCGGGCCGGAAAGTGTCAAGGTCTGGATCGACCGCTACCGGCTTTTCTCGCATGACGGGGGTTGATTGACGTTCAACGTCGACTGCTGGTGGTGGTGGTGGCGGGAATACGCGCCCTGTCCTTCTCTGGCGTACACGGTTCTTCAAAGAGCCGCTGGAAAGACAAAACGATATCACTCGTTAGATTTTGTACAAACCAGAGGAGGAGCATACTCACCATCCCAAATAGCAGAGTGCAAACAAACTGATAAGAATGATAGCTCCAAAGATGGCTCCTACAGCGATACCCGCACGCTGACCCCTCGAGAGCCCGCTACATCCGTATTTACGCCCTGTGATCAAGATCAGCTCGGTCGCCTTTTCTCAGTATGCAGTGCATTGTGCTAGGTGAGGGATATGAGTATACATACCCGTTGAGGTGTATAGGCATGTCCGCGCCTCGACTTGGCTGGTGGCAAGAAAGGCCGACAAGGCGAAAACGGCTATGGAACTTGTGTCCAAAATCATGTCAGCGAATGTTGAGGAGGACTGCCGACGATAGGATGCGCGTATCATATCTGGCCTGAGTGGCAGACCCAGTAGCCTATGGGTGGGTCATTGGCCAGTCTATATATGCCATTCACTCACCCCAGGGGTCAGCAGCACGCAAGAAGCAACGTGGAAATCATGTTGACGCAAGGCCTTACACCTGCGTTGTTGGCGGCATCTCCTCCTCGCACAAGCCTGCAGATGCCTTCAGTGTAGTGCTCAATATCTCCATAAGGCATGTACCAGATGACTTTGAGACTATAAATGCAAATGTACAGAGTGCAAGTGTGCGACAATCATCGTTGTTGTTGCGACGATATTTCGAGTAGTATACTGATTGAGCAGAAGTGGCTCGTTCTAGTAGCAGTACAAATAATGACGACTGAGATGTCCATGCATTTCTATCGCTCTCTATGATTATCACGAGGACCCTGTTGGTTCACAGTTTCGCTATGCTCGTCCTTTCATGACCTACTAGGAGGAGCATGTCGTCCTCCACTGATGAATCCTTCGCGGGTCTTGTTCGCGCTGCTGTTGTACGGGCTGTGGGGTTTGGCGTCGTAAGTGCCAGATGCATGGCTGTCCTCGGTCGGAAGAGGCGTTTCAACATCGCTGGGGACTTCACCCACGGTTGTCCGCTTGCGTTTGAGGCGCTTGAACATCCCACCGCTGAAAGAAGAGATATTGCGTCAGCGTACAGAAGTAATCAGGTTGAGCTTTGGACTGACCTTCCCCTGCGACACAAACCCAGCAGAACCAAGAAGAGCACTAAGCCAAAGACCGCACTTATACCGACGCCCCAGCGCTGACCATATGAGAGCCCAGTACAAGCATACTTGTGGCCTGTCAGGTCAGTCAGCAGCCACCTCCTTCTTCTTCCCTGTCCGTCGATCTGATGATATGCCGGGAGACCAAACCTACCAGTTTCAGTTTTGAGACATGAACGTGCTGCAGCCTGAATCGTGCGCAGAAGCAAGGGAAATGGATCGTGTGCTCCAGCAGTTTGACATGGCTGTTGGTGATGACCAATTTTGCTTGCTGTAAAAGCTGAGTTGAATGGTGGACAAACGCAGAAGAAGAGATGTCCGTTTGACAGGGATCACTTCCTCGTGCCCATGATAGCAAATGAAGGGAACGCTAGAGATGAAGCCTTACACTCTCTGTGTGCGGCCCATAGGAACATTGAAGCAATGAGGAAAAACGTGGTCATCAGCCGCAGGCAGAAACACCTGCAAACAAGCATGCCGCCGACGCATGGGGGAGCATATGCCTCCATCGTTCATTCCGTTCATGCCGGAAGTCCATGTGATAGCAGACTTCCCCGCATCGCAAGGCTAAGGCCATGCTCTAAGAGGCATCATGGCGATCAATCCTTCACGTTGTTGCACCGTGATGTAGTTGTTCTGGCGCGTGTGTATGTTTCATCGGCGGCCAAAGTTCTACCTATATTCAGCAACCACCCTCACTTTACCCAGCTTTCACTCTGGAAGAGGGGGCCCAAGGGATGGGTATGTTGTTGAGCATTTTGATCACCCTCGCTACTGCTCCCTCTGTCGTCGTCGACGTGCGCGACGACGGACGATACGCCGCCTGCAACCTCCAGCGTGCGTCACAGACACATCATAACCCACAGACATGTGGATTCAATGTATTATATGCATATGGAATGGTGTTGTGAACAGTGATTGGATGCGATGTATCAGAGTTGTGATGGTTGCCTATGCTAATGAGTCGTCCTCCCGTTTGGTCGCTTCTAATACACTACCCCATCGCTCGCACCCGCCCCTCACCTCGCAGCCCCTGAATTCTCAACCATCTGAGTTTCCCCCCACAATCTGTAGCCGGCTCCCCTTCTCCACTGTCCCCAAGTTCCTCGCCCCGCTCCATTTTGTCTCTCAAATGCCTCACAAGCAGACGGCTTTCGAACGGGTTCACATCTTGACTAACAGTGCCAACGGTGACGTGCAAGTCACGACGGGCTGTAGGTGGAAGGACCTTGCCGATGTGGTGAGAGTCGTCCGCAGGCTTGTCAGTGGAGGAAGAGGCGGCAACAGGCTGGAGATCATCCAACATGAATGCCATCATCCTGTCATCCCACACCAAGTAGCTCAACGCATAATCATACAGCGTCGGATAATTGGACGTCAAGATCGATTTGCACGTCTGCCACATGGCCTCCTCCAGCCCCGCATCCTGCCCACCCTCCAGCGGCGTTCCATCCTCCGCCGCTCGCCCGCGCTCAAGTCTTTCAGATTTGACGTTCGTCTCGTGAGAGAGGGTCACATGCGGGCGGGCAGTGATGCGGTCGTTTCGTCTGAGGTCTTCGAGGAACGCCTTGGCACCGTTGGTCGTACGACTGTTGGGTACAGCGGTGACAGCTCGACTGGCAAGTTCCCAGAGGTCGATCTCGAGTTGAAGAGAGTAGAATCGGGTGGGTCTGCTGAGCTTGGGTGCGGGATGATACGCCGTAGTGACGCGGTACTCTTCAGCAGCTCGGATCCCTGCCAAGACCTTCTCTTCACTCGGTTTGGGAAGCCCGATGATCCTCCCCAGCCCCTCGATGACCTTATCCAAACTTTCCCTGGCACTGTCCAGCACTGAAAGCTCTAAGAAGGTCTCAAACATTTCAGGGTCCGCCGGGGCATAATTTCTCATGAATCTTCCGACGATAGCCTCATGCTCCGCTTCCACACTCAGATCCGGTCTCAGAGTTTGATGATTATCTCCCCTGGCCACGATCCTATCGCTCAGCACCCTCAGCACCTTGTAATAGGGCATCTCGTCCAAGCCCCACGTCACACCTATAAGGCGGACATCGTAACCAGCAAGCTTGCGGTCAGAAGCGATAGAGGCAAGCTGGCGATAGTGTTCGGCAATGTGGTTGCACCTATCGGCAAAGACGATATTGGAAGGGGAGGAGAGAAGGAGAGATGTGGTGTTTTGGATGAAAGCGGGGGCCGAGCGTTTGGTGGTAACGTCGTCGCTCTGGGTGTGCGCGATGTCGTAAATGCTGGCAAGAGCATTCCCGATGAAAGTTTTGCCTAAAAATGTCAATTACGTCCTCTGTAAACTGAAATCACTTACCACAACCGGGGACAGCGATGGGAGCAATGATCCACTTCTTCGGCAAACCTTCCCTCGCGTTCTTTCTCTCAACCTTGTCAACCTTCCCTTCCCTCGCCGCTATCCATTTGCTCTTCCCCTCTCCCTCAGCCCAAGCCAAGAATTTCTCTCTGACCCTTACAACGCCCTTGTTGTAATCATCGAACAAGGAAGGATCCTTCTCCATCATATCTGCTGCCCACTGTGCGTACACCTTCAACTCGGCCCTCTTAGACTTGGCGCGGGCTGCTTGCCAGACAGCCTCTCTCTCGGGTGGCTTGATGCCGGGTGTAGCGAGCGGTAGGAGAACGCGGGTGAGTTCACGGAATTGTCGATAGAGCAAATAAGGCTCTTCAAACTTGACCTTGAAGAAGAAGGGCGCATCTGGTTTATAAGGCGGAGAACCTCTGTCGTGTGGCACGTTTTTGACTGTAGCACGCACAACGAAGCCCTCAATCATATCACCCTCCCAGCTCCCTGTCTTGGCCCGCTCGTTCGTCCAGGTCTTCACTTCCTCAAGAGTTTCCATAGTGAGATACTTGGTCTCAATGAACCCAAACTCTTTGGCCATGCTAGAGACGCTCTCCGGGGGGAGGGTGGCGAAATGGGGAGTGTTGAGATTGAGACCGTGGAGATGCAGACCTGTCCAATGTTCGGGCGTAGCAATGACGTGTTCTTCGAAAGAATCATCACAAAGCTAGATATCATCAGCCTGTCAGCCTATAATATATCTAATGACTTGAAAGCACTCACCTCCAGAACAGCAGTCATGTTCCCTTCCCACAGCTTCCTCGCCAGCTCCTTCTCTGTTTTCCCACTCCTTTCCAGAGTTTTCTTAAGCCATTGTCTCCCAACTTCCGCATGTTGCAAGGCTTCTTCGTGCTCTTTCGCCTCTTCTCTCGCGTGCGCTGGCATACCCGAGCGAGCGGCTTCTTGTGATTTGGCGCGGTCGGCAGCAGCGGCGTCGGCGGCTGCCTGTTTCTGGGCCCGCAGAGCCTCCTTCTGAGCAGCTTTGGCGGCTTTCTTTTGAGCAGATTTGGAAGGCCCCTTTTCGGTTTCTGCCATGCTGAGAGCCTCGACAGAAGAAGCTGTCGCTTGCTGAACGGGCACAGGTTTCGAGACATCAAGAGCCTCAACAGCTTTCTCGATGCTCGTCTCTTTTACCTGGACCTTCTCGGCACCCTTCTCCTTCTTTTCCATCTTCTCTCTTCGTCCTCCTCCTTCCACAGTAGTCCCTAGTGAATGCTTACTCGCAACCACCAGGTGCTCCGGATCCAAAGCCGAAATGAGGATGAGACATCCGTTGGATTTCAATGTAAGGTGGTATGGGCCGGTAGTGTGTTTCGCCATGGAATCCCACTATGGTGACATGTCAGCGCTGACTTTATGACTATGCAACAATGGAGATCTTGCATGGAAACAAACTCACCTCGGTCCAAGCCAGCTCGCCAACATTGAAGAACTTGTCATAACCCCTCAACACTATCCGCTCTTCTCCACCTTCCGCTCCCGGAGGCATCGAATCTCCTTCTTCTAGCCCTTCTGTGAACAACCCTCTTGCAAGAGTGGGGAATATTTGCGCCTTCTTGTAGTACATGTGCTCCGTCATCTTCCAGGACACAATCTTTCTATCCCGGTACTCCCCTTGTGGGGCATATAGAGATGAAGGGTAGATGTGGGTGGTAGCGCGTATAGCTTTTGGGTCGGTGAGCTGCAAATCGCGCAAAGCCGAAAGGAGAGCGGGAAGGGATTCGGGGTGCTTGGAGGTGTAGTTTGTGGGCGTCATCTCGACTCGTCTGGTGGGTCGTGTTTGTCGCAGTCTAAATAGAAGCTTGAGTGGTGAATATGATGATCTGGGGATATGTACTGATACCCCAGACATGCACTGGTCGAATTGTATAGTCGTTCAAAAAAAGTCGAAATGAAAGAGGAGATGCGCGCACTGGCCAGTGTGCGCCGCCTCCACATGACATGTACCAGGCGGCGCAGGCCGCTGAAATTTCAGAGTAGCGGGATCAAATTGGTTCGGCTTGCTTCTCCTTCTCTTGCGCATCATCGCCAAAAGTGTCAAGACAGTTAAATTTCAACATTCACAACAGCTCATAAGGCTCAATAATTGCCAGACGCAATCCCTGAACCCTTCAACTACAAACACACCTTACAAACACAGAATGAGTTTCCTTTTTGGTGGTGGCAGTGCGTATATCTTTCTCAAAAAGACCGTCTCGTGACACAGATTCGTCTCTTGGATAATCTGGATACTGTCAAACTATGTGGTATAGCAGCTGATCAAATACAAATCCGCAGAGTCAGCCGAGGGATCCATTGACCCCGCCAAGATTGAGATGGCCGCTGCTGAGCTCGGTAAGCATCCTTTTCATTGCCATTCAAAGTATCGAACACTGTACTTATGGGACTGTCAGATATGATCACCGACGTTTTGTATGTCGAGCTCATCGAAGAATAATCGTAGAGTAGGCTGACGTAGCTGTGTAGCAACCGACTCGTCAACTCTTGTCACACCAAGTGCATTTCCTCCAACCCCCTCAACCACCGATATGCCGAAGGAGATCTTTTGAAGGGCGAGAGCGTGTGCATTGACAGATGTACTTCCAAGTTCTTTGAAGTGAGCCTTTTTTTTCCTTTTGATGGACTCTATTCCGGGAGATGGTTGGGGGATGATTAAAGAGGACAGTTAAATGATCGCACGATGGTTCTGTGGACTCGGCGAGGTCTCGAAGAGCAAGAGCTGACGCCCTTACTACCACAGGTCAACAAGTCGGTCGGAGAACGTATGTCTGCTATGGGTAGCGCTGCCCAGGCTAGCGGAAGCTTCAGCAGATAAGGAAAGGACAAGTTACGGCAAGAGGACCGATGACTGAAGAATGCCACATGTACCACATGAACCGCTCTCGGAGACAGACTGCAAGGGTTGTGCGGACCTGCTTAAAACAGCTGTTGCATTATGAAGCCTCCCGCAGGCACAAGGCGTGCAGTCGAGGAGGGAAGAAGCGACGCAATCCATCGGATAATCGTCATACTTGTACTGTACAAAGCAAATCCATGTTCAACTCATAGCCCTCAACCTCAGGATCGACGATGATTCTACTTGTACAATAACTGGCAGCTGTACACCTTCTCGTCGCTATCCCAATGTTCCCACGTTGACTCTGGGTCTTCTTCGGCGTCTACCATCTCTTTTGACGGGATGGCGAAGGATATGGTTTCGTAGGGTTCGGCTGCCAGCTACATCTCTCATCAGTGGCTATCCTGCTTCGGGCCCCTCTTGTAGCAGAAGCAATGGAGGCCAAGATAGAAAGAGATGCACGTACGACAAGGTACTGGAAAGCCTTATTGGGCACCTCCCGCCGTTGCTCATACGCGGACATAAACCTTCTTCTCGGTCTCTCTCCTTGCTTGATCTCGGGTAATGAGACAGTGAACAACAAGCCCATTCTCTGGCTGACTGGTTCACGGATTTTGATGATTTTATAACCTGGCACACATCAGCACCATCTCATGTCGCCCCCGTCAATCAAAAGGAGAACATAGAGACATGACTCACCAGGCCTGCCGATCTTGATGAATGTCTTCTTTATGGTCTGCTCCACTTGAGGCGCCTGGATCAATAGTTGCTGATCCTGATTGTCCCTCGCCGCACGTCGTGCCAAGTTGGTCTGATGCTTTTTACCTTGAGTATGGGCGAGGTATGAACCTTCGTTGACGTGAAGGGTAAGGCAGAGTCGACACTCGAGTGTACCCAAATGGGTCCTGGTAAGATGTCAGGAAGGAAATTGGTAGATGTGCGCATTGCAAACACATACCTGAGAATATAAGGGTCCTTGGCCAGATCGATCGTCTCCAGAGCGAGCTTTCTGAGTCGTTCTCTTCTGTCTATGGCCGTTTCCGACGCGCCGGCTATCATCCCACGTCAGTTGTTCGTGTTTCAGCCAAGGCCACCAGGTACGCACCGACACCACCACTGCCCTTATTCGCACCAGCTCTATTCTATGATGGATTAGTCTTTTGTTTTTGAAGTCGCCGCGGAAAGAGGACAGCTCACTTGGTAATCTATGAGATTCTCGTGGTCAGTATTCAGACATCATACCTGCAGCATAAGAAACTTACCCATCGTTTGAGTCTCTCGCTTCTTATAACTTGATGCAAGTAGATATGTCAATTGATAGAGGTCATGGAACTCCGTCCCAGCAAGACACAAGAAGCGCGAATCGCGGAATCAAATTTCGGAGGTGGAGGTCCTCCATCTTCGTTGGCCCCTTCTTACATTTTTGGCCCCTTGCTCGTCACTCTCCTGCTTCGCATCGAAACCGCAAAATGTCCCTCTTCCCCTCCAAATTCGACACTGCCTTCTCCGGTCCTACACACGCTTTCCTCGCCGCTGCGAAGGGAGGGGGCAAAAACGCCGCAAAGCGCAAGAGAGAATCGACTGGAAACACACCCGGAGGCAAAGGCCAGGATGCCGCGGTCAAGCAAGCCGACGCCAACTTCGAGAAACTTCTGAAGAGGTTTGGGGACGGATCAGTTGTCAAGGAGAAGGGAGAGGGGAAAGAAGGTATGGGGCAATTGTCTGGGCAAAAGAAGAAGAAGCAGAAGCAGGAGAAAGCTGCCGAGGAAAGCCCTGCCCCCACCCCAGCCCCGAAAGCGAAGGGCAAGGGGCGAAAGAGTATCAGCGCTTTCGACGATGAGCCTGCTCCATCACCCGCCAAATCCCAAAAGAAAGGCAAGGCGGATAGTCCCCAAGGCAAGAAATCAAAAGCAACCACTACCACTAAATCCGCCAAGCCTACCCCCGCGGAGCTTCCTATTCCCTCAATTCCCAATGCTGGCACAAAGCTCCAAGTTGGCGGAGAGGGTATGTCGGACATGCAGCAGAAGATGCAGGACAAGCTCGGCGGTGCTCGTTTCAGGTGAGTATCGACTCTTGGTGATGTCTACGGCTTGCTGACGAATGAGTAGATGGATCAACGAGCAGCTCTATTCCACTCCCTCGACTGAGGCTGTAGCTATGATGAAGAAGGATCCCAAGATCTTTGCCGACGTAAGCCAACTTGCACCCACCAATGCCCTGGAAATTGAACCTGACCATTATCTAGTACCACCAGAGTCACCGTCTGCAGACAGCTGCTTGGCCCTCGCCCCCTCTCCCCCATCTGGTTGCCCTCCTCACTCCTCTTCGCGATGGAGCGATCATTGCTGATCTGGGGTGCGGTGATGCCGGTCTCGCGAGAGAGCTCGTGCCAAAAGGCAAGGTGGTGCTGAGTTATGATTTGGTGGGCGATAGTGTGCTGTTGGCGCAGGACGAGCAAGGCAAGGGGAAGAAGACGAGCGAGGGGTGGGTGGTTGAAGCCGACTTCTTGACCCATGTTCCGCTTCCTGGCCGACCTGGTGGTCTCGCCTTCACATCTTCTTCTTCTGCTGAGGAGACCAAGAAGGGGAAGAAAAAGAAGCAACAGGTCGCAAAGAAGAATCTTGCAGCGAGCGAGGTGGTAGATGCGGTAGTATGTTGTCTGAGCTTGATGGGTGTCAATTGGGTTGGAGGTATCTATGAGGCGTGTCGCATTCTGAAGCAAAAGTACGTCATTCTCATGCCTTCTCCCCGAATTCTTTAACGCTGACTCGACAATGACAGAGGTGACTTTCACATAGCAGAAGTGACTTCTCGCTTCATCGACGTTCCCGCTTTCACCGAGCTCGTATGCTCTTTCGGCTTCTCTCTCGAAGAACAATCTCAGCCCTCTACACACTTTACTCTGTTCAAATTCGTGAAAGAGGCTGAGGTCCCTCAGGGCCCGGCGAAAGGTGAGACTGGTTGGGAAGAAAGGGTTAAGGAGGGTGAAGAGATCCTGAAGGGATGCGTTTACAAGAAGAGATGATCGATTGCCAGTCAGATGTAAAATAAGCTCGAATGTATCAATAGTCCGATCTGCACAGATGGTGTTGCATCAGCACAGCAATGCAAAATGGGCGACTATGAATTATATATAAAAGCTCCTCGATCTAAGAAGTAGACAAGGAAGCAATAAAAGGATTTTGTGTTACAAGTTTATAATCAACAGAAGCCTTCTCCGTGGCGCTCGCTCATCCGATCAAAAGTCCGTTTCCTTGTCGTGATAAGAGAGAAGCTATCCTGAATAAGAAGAAAGATGAAGATGGAAGATTTACAGATACAAGAGATGTCTACCAAACCCTTCTACGCGATCAAGGAAAAGCTAAACTTGGATGACCTCCCCCATGCAGCATTCACACGCCTTTGAAAAATCCAGCTTTCCCTCTACACCAGCCGTCCCGCCATACCCGTACTCGGGCGCCTGATGATGTCTTGCCTGCACGCTCGGCTGAGGGTACTGCGGCAAGCTGCCAAAGCTCGGGTACCCTTTGAACTGCTGAGCAGATGCACCAATAGGCATTGAGATGGAGTAGGGGTTCGCAGGGTCGGAAACAACTCGCTTCCCTTGTCCATGCGCCTCATGCGCGATCTCAGCACCAAGGCCAATGTCGAATGGCGGCAGGTCAACGCCGGCTCGAGTGGCAGGGGCATCGTCGCTACTCGCTCGGCGCAGAGGGTTGGATAAGCCAAAGAAAGACTCTCGCTTTTTCGTCAGGCTGGCCTTTGTGCTCTCTGTGGACGAAGAATTGGAAGGCGGACCGGATGGGAAGCCCCAACCTCTGAAACGTGTGGAGAGGTCAGGCGTGAGTCGTTTTTCGTTGTCGGGAGTGGTAGAGAGTTGCTCATGCGCGGGATTGGTGACAGCGGGGAAAACAGGAGCACACCTGTCTGGCTCGGGAGTGGCGATACTGGGTGTACTGTCCCTCTGGCTTTCGCTCCTATCACAACGCAGTCCAGGCTCGTCATCCGTCTCGACGTCCTTTTCGAGCCTCGAGGCTTGAAGCATCTTGAGCTGCGCCAGAGCAAGCTCTTTGGCTTTGCGCTCTTGTTCGAGTTTGCCAGTGAGTTGGAAGAGCTGCTCGCGCATTTCCGCGACCATGCGAGATTCGGCGGTATGAGCTGACGACTCGAACGATTGGCGCTCGGTGGGAAGAGAAGAAATACTCGACAGACGGTCGCCCACTGCGCACATGTCAGCGACAACAGTTGTACAGCACGAGAAAGAACTCACATTTCCTCACACGTTCCCGCAACACCAACCCTTCTCTCCTCTCACTCTCATACCGCTCCTCAAATCCCATACACTTTCCTTTCCAAAAATCCACATCATCCCTCAACTGCTGATTCTCCCTTTCCATGTCCAACTGCACATCCCTCCACCTGTCTTGCTCACGGGCCTGGTCTAACGACTCTCGCGAAAGCTCGGAAGAAGCGCGGTCGGAGGGGGCGGAGAAGAGGGAGAGGCGTTTATCCTGTGCCGGGGCAGAGGAGATGCGAGGAAAAGGGTATTCTTCGTCAGTTTCGTCAACTTCGTTCAGCACGCGGCCGCTGCCAGCATCACCTGCCAGACCACGAGGTCTGGGACAAGGTCTACCCCATGTCCTCTTGGTAGGGCTTCCCAATGGTCGCATAGCGGCGATGGGGCTCGTCACTCCCATCTCCGCAGACCCGGTAGAGCCCGACGTGTCTTTTTTGTAAGAAATTGAGCTTCCCCGGCTCCCAGAGCCCGGCGCCGCTCTTCGCGGCATGGCTCTCTTTGGTGTCTCTCCTGTCTCTGTCTGCATCATGGAAACAGGCTTGGGTCGGCCTCGTCCTATGGTGCCGTAGCTCTTTGTAGGCGAAGGCGGACCGTGCGTTAAAGCTGACGAGATGCTGGTAGGCGGGGACGTGCAATGAGGGAACGAGAAGGAACGAAGAGAGTCCGCGGGCGAGGATACTTCGCGAGGCGAAGTGACACTCGACGCGAGACGCAATTGGCGTAAGCCGGTGGGAGAGACTATAGTCTCGGCAGTCGGTGCCGATTTAGCTTGGATAGTGGGTAAGGTGGGGACAGCTATGGGGGGCCGAAATGAATGCTGGGTCTCCGCCTCTTCCTCTTCTTCCTTGACATCGTCTAGATCATTTTCGTCGCCGTCCTCTTCCGACTCGTCGACTTCTTGCAAAGCGCTCAGTTGACGGTTCATACTGGGCCGCTTGCCTTGCTTGCTCATAAAATCGCTGAAAGTTGGAATAGGCTCTTCTTTGATCGAAACAGGTGCCGGATACGACTGAGGAAGGCCAAAGCCGATGCCAGAGAGGGGCCTGTCACTGAAGCTCCGCTCATCTGTAGGGGAAGCCCACGAAAAGGGACTCGCTGCCAAAGGAGAAGAGGTCGAAGACCCAGCAGACAGCGGCGGCAAGGGAAACGGCGACTGCGTGCTCCACGAGAACGAGCCTGATCCGCCGAGACCCGAAAGAGGTCGGCTGGACGACGCCACCGACTCGACATCTTCATCATCCAATTCGGGCAAGGAGATTTCGTTCACCGGACTTTCAATCAAGGGCGACCTCGATCTGGAGATTTCCAGAGGCGCACCCGTGAGCTTTTCCAGCGCTTGTCTCCTTGACTCTTCCCGCTCCTTTTCGGCCTCTGCCCCACGCCCCGAAGGCTCAAACTTCAACCTCTGTCCATTGATAGGACCGACTCTCGACGATCTGCCAGGGATGTCTCCGTTAGGGGACACGGGCGATGTCAGAGGTGAGAAGCCAGGGGATATGGGGACGCCAAGGGAGGTTGGGCGAATTTGGGCGTTTTGGAGTTTGAGATTGGGCAGGGAAATGGAGTTGGAGCGGGTGTGGGAGTGATGTTTTCTCCTCACGGGAGTGGGCGGAGAGGAAGGAGAGCCGACACGACTTGGCCCAGCGAAAGTAGTAGGAGAAGGCAAGAGACCCGGGGTAGGACGGGTGAGCAACAGACTTGGAGGACGGGAAGATGGGGTGGACAAGCGGTTGGGTGATGTTGGGGATGGAAGAGGTGAGGAAGCCTTGTCAAAGAGCGGTGCGGAGGGTTGGCGGCTGTGGGACCGACGTTTGGGCGGAAACGTTCCTCCACGAGCAGGCATGGCTTTGGAACCAAACGAGAATGACGAGAGACGAGCAGCGACCTCCTCGTACCCAGCGTCATGACCTCCCGGCCCTTCCTCGGATATCAATGAAGGCGGTCTCTCTTGCTCCTGTGGGCTCTCAAAGACTCCCATGACGGACGGCCTCGCCAGACCTTGACCAGTGGACAAGGAGATCGAAGATCGCTGTCGCCTGTGTGCCTGGCTATCAGACCGACGATGTCGAGCCTTGAGCGTTTCGGGCTCCTCAAAGTCCTTCCCCTTCCCCTTGGAACCTTCTCGGCGATGCTGCGGCATGGGAGGGGCGTTGATGCTGGCCTCGGTGGTAAGCGGCATCTTGTGCGGAGAGGGTTGACGCGTGTGTGATGGGTGGTTGTCTGCAGAAGACCGAGAGGCACGGTATGTTTGAAGCTACATACAGAGGGCAGAGGTCAGCGATGGCCGGCGTGATATGGGTATGCGCACCTTCTTTTTCGCCGACGCGAGCTTCTGAGCTCTCTTTTCAGAGTCAACAGCGCTTTCGAGCACCGCAGTAGACATCTGTCGGGCAGCTTGTAATGTTTAGTGATGGCTGTGCGCAGTGTCCTGATAATGGAGTGAAGACGGCAGTGGTGGTAGGGGGTGGTGGTGGACGAGTGGCGCGGGGTAATGAACGTAAAGAGTTGGACACTCAATGAGCGGGTGGGGGTGGCAAGGAAAGACAAGAAGATGGAGAGGAGGATGAAAAATCTGATGGATGAATTGGGGATGATGGATGGATGAGTGGACCGGTGTGTGCCGCCACACTCTACAAGCTGGGCTCGCGGTCTGAGCGCAAAGGGACCTAGTGCAGAACAGGAGAGTGTTAAGGGATGTCGAGGGGTGCGGGGACCGGGGCGATGGGCAAAACGGCGAGTCTTCTGCAGGGGTGAGCAGGAGGGGCGGTGGGTACAAACACAACTCACCAGATTTGACCCCGCCAGCAGCACTGGGTAAGCTGAGTACAGCTGACTGTACAGCTCAGGGAAGCAATCCACGCCTCGCACTGGGCTTCCGCGAATCCGGATATAAAGGGTAGGGGGCGGACGTGCCCAACGATCTCTTTCAACGCGAACAACAGTCCGTGCACAGGGTGAATCACGGGTGTTTTGCGTGGAGGGGCGAAGGGGGCGCAGTGGGGAGAATCCGCGTGAGGATTGTGAAAGAGAGACGAGACAAGAGGTGGGGGTTGGTGGTATCGGGAGGGGGGAGAGTGCGACGAGGAGGGCGAGATGGAGACGAGAAGACAAATCAAGATGCTGCAAAGATGCTCGAGCAAGAAGCGACGCGTCCAAGCCTCAGGAACATTATCTCAGGGCAACAGAGCTTATATTCACTCGGCCTATCAGGTGCAACTATGCTGCCCTGTGCTATCTGCCACTTTTCTACTGTTCTCTTGCTTTGGCCCTGCGTGAGTCGTTTTTGGGAAGCCAGCGTAGAGATGCGTATAACTTGACAGTGCACTCAAGATCATGATAATCGGGCAAGTGAATACCAAGTCATGTGGGGCTTTTGTCTCGGCGTCGGCCCTCCATGACCGGCGACTTGCGTAGCCTCTGCGTATAGCGTGCGTGGTCGAGCAAAGCAGCACACGCTGCTGTTGGAAGGACCTACGTAGCTGCAGCAGTAGTACTGACTGCGATCCAGGGATAGCGAACCATACATCAGCAAAATGATCAGATGCAAATAAAGAAGGGAATGATCCATACAACGGCGATATATATATGGCAGTGAATTACAATTGCCTGAGCTGAACAAGACACCACGCTCAGGAGGCTTCGACACATCAGTCCAGCCTCCGATTATTCAGTTGATACACGATAGCGATTCACTGCTGTTCTGGTTCGCACTATAAGCAGGAGGCAGCGGGTCCGCCACGCTGCTGCCCCTGCTGTTCCTCTTCCAATTCATCTTACTCTCCCCCCCCGGGCTGATAAGAAGCCGATGGATGCGATACTACCGCGTTAGGGCTGATAAAATCTGAAGCTGGCTGATCATGGCTCTCATGGTTGATGTCTTTCCTGCCGTTGTGGCCACCGGCGGGAGCAGTCGGGTTCCCGCCGCCCCAGGAAGTTGATTGATTCTCAACATCAGCACTTCTTCGCTGTCGCTTTCTTGCCTTGGCATCTTTGCGGTCTCTCTCCGATCTATCAGGGGTATGAACATCTACCATCCATAACATATATTGAAAGAGAGAACTTATCCGCAACAGTGAGAACATCGACCCGGATAAGCAATAAAGGATGAACAGCAAGAAAACAGCAGCAGCAGCAGCCCCGAAGTCTATACCGACACGCTCGCCGACGGAAAATTTGCTGCAGCTGTATTGCTGGCCTGGTGTTGGTGCTGTAAGTGACCAGTCACAGAAAATCGGACTCGGGGGAAGGAGGAAAGGCCAGGGTTAGCGTACCGTATTTGGTGTAGAGACATGATCCTCTCGCCGTGGCCTCTCGGGCGGCGAGAAGGAAGAGGAGTACGAGAATAGGGGGCGTTTTTAAAGACATTTGTTGTGAGTAGCAGGAGGGGACTCGGCATGTACTAAGAACAGAGGGCACCCCCTATATATCCATCTGCCACCTGTAAGTCATATTCTTCCCGCACCTCTATCATCTGGATATGACGTTCGAGCGCCCGGTTTTATCACAATTGCATCATTCTCGGCATGCTATCTACATACATTACGAGCACTTGCTACAAACGTCTCAAGGGTACCTGTGGAGTGATACAAATCAAGTTCTGGAGATATCTCATATCATCAGAAGATGGCCGTGGCGCCAGCGATGAGGCCATCCAAGGCGACGGCAACGGGAAGAAGCATGCGATCCACCTTGAAGGAAGCCTGACCCCCGGATAAGCACATGACTCGCACCATATAGTGATGAGGCAAGGGACAGAGACCTAAAGCCCCCTCGCTTTTGCTCTTGATAGTAGTCACAACAGCAATACTAGTTGAACCGCTCATCACAGTCATACTTGTACTGGTGATAGTCGTCAAATCATCGCTGGTGACTACTTTCTTTGTCTTGGTGGTGGTTTTAGCTGTCATTTTGGCGAAAGCAGCGGCGTCGACACCGGTCACTTCGACGAGACCGGCGGGAGAGAAGGATGGGGCGTCTGGTTGTTGCTGCGTAGTCTTGGGCTGTCCCAGATGGTCAATCAACTGTTATCAACGGCCAGCGCTTTCCTGAAGACAGGAGACTATAGAATGATAGAAAGTAAAGTGGAGAACAGATATTGCTACTTGTCTGGCTTCCCGAGGATCGGCGCCGGCTACTACCAGAGAGAACAATCATGCGATATTCAAAAGGAGGATTGGGGCTGGGAGGAGCATAATAGTCAAGTGCGTATCGATTGGTAACGAAAGTAGAAGGTATTGATGAATATACAGTAAGATGAGTTGTGCCGTTGAATACTGCACGTATCCTTTCCGCCAATCGAGTTTTCGCCACCCTACCACCAACCTGCAACAAAGCTCGTGTTGTTTCTTCCCTCGAGGTTGCAGCTCATCCCCACCACCACAGCCGCGGCGGCGAGGACATGGCATGAGGTGCCGATTATCCTTTCTTCAGCCAAAACATTGCAGGCAGTTCGACAGTCGGCCCCACAAGAGGCCAGGAAGCTACTCGAGGGTTGACGTATATAGGCAACTCCACATTGACAAGGAAATGCAGGTCCATATATTCTTCTAGTCTGCACAACACTCGTCGTGACTGTCATGTGAGTTAAGTGATATTCTTTCCGCTCTATCATCTAGGCCTTTTCTGGTGGGTATGACGATTGACAGTTCGGGATTATCGCTTTGCATCATTATCGTCCTCTCCTTTTCTGCAAAGAGTGTATGTATAGATACAGAAAACGCGCGCAGGCCGCGGCAGCAGCAAAAAGATAAGCATAACGTTGGATGAAAACTGACCTCGATATGAGCGTACGACTCGAAAGAAGCAGACATAAATGGAGAGCCCGGGACTCACAGCTCCCAGAACCCACTTTGAGACCAATGTTCCTATTGTCGTCCGGTGGCCTTGGGCTATACCAGCAGATAGTCAGCCAACTGGTACTCTCAACAGTCGCCACTCTTGGAAGGAGTGAGTATATGTGCAAGGACGTACCACATGTCTGGCTTTCCAAGGGTCGGTAGATGTCCCGAAGGGGAGTGGGCCAGTGATATCAGCACGGGCGGTGATCAGAGAGCATAGTGCCACAATGAGTAGAGCAGGGGTGGGGAAGAGCATGATCAAGCTAGCGCTGGGTGGGAGAGATGATATATTGACGAAGACTGGGAAAAGCTTTAGTGAGCGACTTTGCCAGCATTATATAGACAAATGATCTGATCGAGATTGAATCTCCGCCAATCTTGTCAAGAAAACGCGTGTTCGCTTGCCTTCCCTCGAGGCTGCAAGCCGCCCCACAACAGCCTGGGAGGTGCATACATATGGTCCGAGGTGAAGAGCCAACTTTTCTATAGCCACAGCATTGCAATCGGGCAGTACGATTGACTATCGGTCAGTACGGTTGACCAAACACGAGGCCAGGAAGCCGTTGGAGTGTGCTTTATTAGCCAACTCCTCCGTGTCAAGTGACAAACTTTGTTTTCCACGAGAAGATGATGTTGAAGTATGGCCCAGCTTTCTGAAGTGCAAGAATAATGGCACTGGTCAGCATGTAGCTGACCAAAGTGTACACTGATTTACGTGATCCCCATGATGCTCCCATCACGGATCAGAAAGCAATCGCTCGATTGGAGTGGCAGCCGTGGCTGAGCTTGCGCATCATCTAGTACAGCGTGTGCACCCCTCAGCCTTACTGAGTATGAAGATAATGGTGCTGGTCAGCATGTGCTTGATCAATGTGTACACTGATATACGTGTTCCGTTCCGCGTGATGCTCACGTCACGGATCATGAAGCAATCAATTGGAATGGTCGTGCATGATGTGCACCGTCTACAACGTCTGAAGCTGTAGCTCACATCAGCTGGTATTCTATACCTGGCGAGAATGACTAGGTATCCAGATTGAAGCTGTTACCCGCTCCCCGTTGAGTCTCTGGAGTAGACGCGAGTTAACCAAAAGCAGGAGGAACCAAATAAATAAGCCAATGGTCGCTCAGCTTCAATTGTTGGCTTGATAAACTTATCGACTGCCCTGTGCATTGTGATTCATGCCTAGCCCAGTGCCGGTGTTTCGATATATATAGAATTCATCTGCACTCTGACTGTATGACTCTGGCAAACCTTTTCTCGACTCCAATACATACACCGCAGAAATAGCCACCATTGTTCCTGGGATAAAAGGAGGAAAAAGACTGCGAGAAAAACACCTGAAGCGCTCTCTGAGCCTCCCGCGCGTCGCCTTACATGCTTCATGTTGCTTCTTGTTACCTCTTCACAACCATTAATCCAAGCATTATGTTCTTGCTGGCTTGGTTATCCCTACTCTTCCTACCGTTCATTTCGGGTGAGTCTTTCTACAAGAAGGTTGGATGAGAACTGACTCGTCTCTTTCGACAGCCAGCGCCGTCTCTACCATCTACTGGCCCGTCTCTTACCCCGACCCCAACAACCCCTGGGTCATCGGCGAGAAGAACCCTCTCGCTTGGAAGACTGGCGGTGGCACCGGTGTGCAGTCTTTCGATATCCAATTGCACAATGCCAACAAGACTGTCATGGTCGGTTTCTTGCCAATTGCTCTCCGAGTACCGATGAAGAAGATCTCGAATGTGTATGGAGGGTCGCTCGAAGTCGAGCTAGATAGCGGAGTGCCTACCGGAGATGGCTTCTTTTTGGTCTTCATGAACACTTACCACGGGCAGGTGTATGGCAAGGCAAGTGACCCTCTTCGCGTTGCTTTTAGGCATGGCAAAGATCACCGCTAACACGTTGCAAATAGTCCAAGAAATTCTCCATCCTCGACGCCACTCCTTCCAACTACACCGCCTCTGCCCTTCCTACCGGCACCGTCACCGCCACGCTCGACGGTGTCCCCAACCCCACCCAGCAGTGGGCTGTTACCCTCGATGGTGTTGACGCGGACGCGACCGCGACCGCGAGTTCCACCAACTATGCTGGTAACGCTGGCAGCGGGACATAGACACGCGTCGAAAGGGTGTGGGAGAATGTGGGAAAGAGTGTACGAAGGAGGGTTGTTTTTTTACGGATATTTTCAGACATTTTGATTCAGATTACGAGACTTTCAGCTTTGCCAAGCTTTCTATACGACCGGTTCATGATGTCCCATGTTATACGCATGCATTTCCGACTTTCGACTGCCATAGATAGCTGCGATAGATGACTTGCAATTTGCAAGATGATTTTGACGCGCAATGTACGCGGGGAGAGGCCGAATATCTTCCAGCAAACATGGAGCGCGACTTCTCACACATACAGAAACTGTTGGCGTGGCCCTTTCTTTTCTCAGTCACTCCTTCCTGGAATCTATCGATACTACCTCAATAAGAGAAAACCTGGCCGCTTCCACTGTAGTCATACCGCCATATGATACATACATGATGTTCTCTGAATGATGCAACCTTCTTCTCAGTTGCCCTCGGACTTCCAGTCCACCTCGACCTGCTGGAGTATACTGAACGCGTCTCGGAATTCCTGCGTGCTCGAAACAGACTCGTCTTCACCAAGGGCGGTCTTGGACGCGTCAGCTCAGGTCTACGTTTCTGTCTTATTGGACGCACTACAAGATCCGAAAGCGCATTGAAAGCCTCTTCCAGCGAGCGTCTAGTGTGCGGGACCATCATTTCAGAGTCCCTCAACACTCGCTCCTAAACTTGGTCAGCATCAAAGCTATACAATGTGTCACAATTGAAGCTTACGGCTGCACGGATATCAGCCCCGTCAACTTCATCGGCTTTGAGCTTTGCCACGACAGCCTTCTGGTCGACCACTTCCTTTGCGTAGGAAGATTCTTCTTTATGAAGACGTTTCACGACGCCAGTCTTGATTTTGAGCTGGCGGATGGTCTGAGCGATATCGTCTGGCATCTTGCTGGGTATAGGGGACAGAGAACTTGCAGCAACTCTCTGTGTATGAGATTGGCCCGTTGGTCAGCTTTTGGTGGGTCATGCGGCCAGGCCAGGGCGGCGCTCGCCGCGATGCCGAAAGTAGCTTCGGCGTCGTTCAGTTCAGGTCCGAGAGATGATGCAGGGGTACTGACGCATCCCCTATCCTCAAAGCTTTTTCTCGATCTCTTTCTCGTGTCATATCTCGACTGCTTCTCTTCACCCCACGACTATCACCGCGACTATTACCGCCAAACTACGCGTGCCCGCTAGCGTCCCGGTGGAAACAACACCAAAACTCGGAAAAGTGGAGGACGTCCGCCGCGCAAATGTTGCGTATCCGCCAGTGAACACCATAACAGTCGCCCAGGTCATTCAGCATCCCTCACAAGACATCATCATACTTTCAGGTGGACTATCGAAGTCTACAAGCTACGCTCGAACGGCTAGTATTTCACGACGGCATACGACTGGAAACGCCTAGCAGGATTACTTGACCAAAGTTTATTTGGCTGAAAGAATCTACACATACTTGTCGAGAGGCCTCGGCATCCTACCAGAACCTGGTAATTTTCACGTGCTCAAGACCTCGCACTCATCTCAAAACCTATTGTGATTGATTGGAGTTTTCGACAACCCGTGAGTACATCTTTGACTCTGGGCACGATCACCGAGCTTACTGTACGTACCAAGGTAACCTCGCCCCTTTGGGCTTCATTGCAGGCGAAATGTCGTATTTCAATACCATAGCCCTCACTCTACTCTCCCTGCTCATCACTTCCTTCATCTTCCGCTTTCACATCCTCCCTTTCCTCCTCCGGTTATCCTTCCCCAATCTCAAACTCGACTATATCAGTCTTCTTTCTGCTCGTGGATTGGAATGGCGGCAACCTGGAGGAGATGAGAGAACCCCAATTGTACGGATTGAGCGTGCTGGGTGGACATGGGGTGGTGCCAAAGGGGAGGTGGCTGGATTGGTAGTCTTGAGAATCGACGGTATCTGCCTGAGGTTTAAGCAGGGGGCGTTTGAATCAGGGAGGCATAAAAAGGAAAAGGTCAAGAAGGTGAGATCACCAGCTTGTGGTCGTACTGTGCTGACATTGTCAAAGCAACCTGGTAGACTATCGTCGACTAGAACCCGCTTCATCAGCAATATCCTCCAATTGCTCATCCACCACTATCCCTCGATCACTCGTCTGATCTCACTTCAGATAGTCAACTGCCGAATCGTGTTTGAAGAACTGAACGGGGTGGAGGTGACCTTCAAAGAGTTCGGCTTTGGCGTGAATGTCGATTTCAAAAGCGAAGCCGATGTACCCGATTCGACTTTCAATCCTTCGGATTTCAAACACACGAACAAGAGAGATTACCCCCTTCACCTCTTGTCTCCCGTCCTCTCTCCGGCGGCGTCTGGGGATGAAGGTGATTACATTGCTTCCCCCACAAGCTTCTCCCCTCCTCCCTCGCCATTGAATCATCATTCTTTCACTATGCCATCCTCTGCCCCTCCCTCCGAGACCACAGGTCCCACTCGCCCAGATCTTCATCCCACTCGCCCCGATCTTCATCCCACTCTCCGCTCTTACTCCCGACTGAGCCACGCCCGCCGCCGCGCATCCGTCTTCCAATCGCGCATAGGATCCACAGCGAGCAAGATCTGGACACGCGCCGCAGGGCGAAAGTGCGGTTCTATGTGCTTCAGCGCCTATGTCGATACGATCCGCTGTATTGAGCCATCCACCAGCCCGTCTGGGTCCGCGAAACCTTCAATTCCGGATTTGAAGCCGCCAAAATCTCCGTTTGCACGGGCGTTCCAGCCCAGGCGTCGCCCGCCGCCTATCACAGTCACCATACCCGACTCGGGAGTAGAGGCGCTTGTGGCGGTGGAAGAGCGTTCACGGTTGAAACTGAGTCTTGGCTTTGGGCCTAAGAAGGGGCTGCTTGGGGAAGACACTTTGAGTGTGGAGGCGGGAATGGGGAAGCTCAGTACAACACTCGAAGCTGTGGAGAGAGTCAAGACGTTGATGGATAGGCTCAAGAAGGAGCCGAATGAGAGACGGGAGAAGGCTGATCAATGGTCGGCGCATGGATCGGCACGGGTGAGTCATTTGCTGATTGATATATGATGAGAAGTTCACTGACGCACTTCAGATCATGCTGCGAGCGTTGCAATCCGCCAAGGTCGCATTCTCTCACATTACATTCACCCATTATCTCAGAAATTCCAACCTCAGACTCTCTCGCCCGGTTTCCACAACTTCCTCAATCTCTGAGCTCGACATCTCTGGTCAGGCCGGAGATGACCGGTACATACTCGCTCTCGAGCTCACAGACATCTCTTGTACCCTGTCCGCTGCCGACTCGTCCAACAATGAGCGTGCGCGGAATGCTTTTGGGACCAACTTTTCCCCTGCGAGTGTCGTGCGCGGTGTCGGGGCACAGATAAGCTGGCGAAAGATTGAGTTCCAGTGTGTCGCTCCCGGGGAAGAGAGCCACGAAAAGTCTCAGCTCCTGGCTATACGTCAAGCAGAGTTTACCGGGTTTTCATCATGGCGCCCGCAAGGTTGGAGCAGGGAAGAGCTGTTGTTTGCCAACGATCCCAACTTGGCATTGGTCATTGGCTCTGGCAAAGTGGCGAGTGTGGATCTGGCAGGAGATATGCAGCTCTTGCACGAGCTCGAGATTGCTTGGAAAGCGACGCACCCGAAAGTGCACAAGGCAGCCAAGGAGGAGGTAGCAGTATCCAGCACAGGATGGCTACCTCCGCGCCTCCGCATGGTGCTCGACATTGGCAACATCACGGCCGTTCTCGCCGACCGCGTCTCCAAAGAGACTACAACCCTCACATTCCACCTCGACGGTCTTCATTGTGGCACATATACCTCCTTCAACGACATTGTTGCTCGTCGACGAGACCGCTCTGCCGCAAAGAGTGCCTTTGAACAAGAGGAAAAACTGCAGGAAAGGCGGGAGACGAACCATGACGTGGACTATGCCATGCACCCGTCGATGTTGCCGCAAGCTGTGAGGCGGCTGAGTACGGCGAACAAGGCGGAATTGAGAGATGGGTTGAGTATCTCCATGAGAGGAGACGCAACCATCCGGGTCGAGCCGATACAGGTCAATATGACACTTGCCGGTGATAAGGTCTACGAGCTCGCAGAAATCGGGTGTGTGCATGGCACATTCACTGGTGACGTGCTCGGGAGATGCGAGGTGAAAGAGAATGGGACCGAGTCAGCCGATTTGGACTTCAGCTCAATTTCAGGTCGCCTGGATATAGGCCTGCAGGAAGGGATAACGGTCGATTTGTGGAGAAGAGAGGTCGTGGAAGCTCTTGTCGTCATGGGCGAGGCTCACCAGAAACGTCCGAGAGATGAGCGAGCTCCTCCCTCTTCACCGCCGAGGCCCATCCTCGACAAACTCCCTTCTGGCATCTCCGCCCGCGTCTCTCTCGGAAGAGTCAACATCCTCATGGGCGTGAAAGATCCCAACCCAGGATGTCACCTCGGTCTTATCCGTGGAGTCTGGTTTCAATCCGTTGTTGTGCTAGAGTATGCCTTCTACAAGAACGCAATACAAGCTCTTCCTTGGCGACATACTCTTACGACAGCTCGGCGCGCGAAGCTGCGTCTACCGGAAGACATCACCACTCAGGCTTTGGCGTTCGCTGCAAAGTTCCAGCCTGGTGGAGGTGGGGCCGCTCTGGTGGCTATCAACACTGAGGATACGTATGTGCAGCCTATATTCAATGGCAAGCGCTTTGTCGAGACAGGAGGTGTCAAGGTCAACAAGATGCCCAAGGATGAGCCAAAGGCGAAAGATGAAGACGAGTTCGTGGGATGGGCGTTCCAGCGGGCTGCTCTGCGCAGAAAGCTGGGCGTGGGCAAATTCGCCAACAATGTCAGGCCACTTGATCTAAGCGAGGCTGCTCAGGCGAGTCGCCCCTGGCTACGAATCCCAAGCTCGCGGACGTATGTGACCACCCAGCATTCGTCGGGAAGCGCCGAGACAGAGTTCAAGATCACGTCGAGGACTGAGGGCGTCACACTCATCTCAGATCTTTCACATGTCTATTGCAATCTTCTCGCTGGCCTAGCTATCAAGAGATTGGTTTTGGCTTGGAAGAGACCCAAGCTCCCGCTCCCTGCGTCTCTGCCACCGCCGAGACCTACTAGCTTGAGCATCGACTTGACCATCCCCAACTTCCAGGCACACTTTGCTTTCCCTCTTGACGAGCAGCTATACGTCTATGCCCACTCTGTCACCCTTCGCAAAAAGCCATATCAGGGTCTCATTGCCGCGACAGACCATATACTCGCCTACGTGCCTAGCCCCAGGCTCATTGGGAGCTGGGAAGAACTTTTGAGAGTCAAGACGCTAGCCGTGGCGCTGTCGGATCCACATCTTCCGCTGGTCATCTCTCCCACGATCGAGTCTATTCGCTTCAGGATTCCCTTCGCCTATAAACTCAACAACCTTGTGCTGAACATCAATGTCACCATCAAAGCCTTGAAGCTCTTGAGAAACAGCGTTTCCGGCAAGACTCCTTTCATCACCGTCTCGCGACCAGCTGCAGAGATGCCCAAACACATACCCACGATATCGATCAACATTGGGTACATGTCGTTGGAAGCGAAGGATGACCCTGTAGAGACCAGCTTGAATCTGATCTGGAGGGCAGGGATGGTCGAGCAGACAAAGAGGAATATCCTGGAGGATCAATTCGCGAAAAAACTATTGCTTATCAGCGATCCAGATGTTCAGCCAGATGTTCAAGATGAGGCAAAGAACACTGGCGGAAGAAGAATCCCAGCGCTTACCAAGAAACACACCGTCTCACCTGAAAGAGCGAGGTGGGCCTTGGATACTCTTATTACCCAGTCTTGGACCAGGCGGATCAGAGCGGCAAAGCACGAGCAGGCTAGGCGGGAAAATGTGGCTTTGCAGCCAATGATGGGGTGCGGTACCAGCACCAAACTCCCTATCAAGATTGCCCCCTCTAGCAAGACCGCGCCCCTCTTCCGAGCCGCCTTCCACAATGTCTCGTTTGTGGTGGCAGATCCGGGAATGAGCAGGGAAGAGACCATCGACTACATGAGCAAACTATCGTCCCCTTTTAGGAGTGATGTCGAGTTCTCTCTCATGGTGCCGCTGAGTATTCAATGGTCAATGGAAGAAGTCAAATGCTCGCTACGTGATTATCCGCTGCCGATGCTACGGGTCCAGCGCGTCGAGAGCGGGGAAGCCCAGCCTGCTTTCCACATGGAGACCACGATGATTATCGCTGAGGAGCTTGGTGACGAACAATCCGTGTATCATGTGCCCGTGACTGTCATCCCAGAGGCTTGCGGAGACAAGAGGGCTGCTGCTTTCGTTGTTCAAATCGCCAAAACCATAAGTCCGGTCAAGACCTACGCGGCACCAAGATTCAAGATTGCGTCGAAGAGGACTACCGAGTTCACATGGGGAAATTCTTACCAACCCGCTATACAGGATTTCATGAGAGTCGTCGAAACCCTCTCACACCCACCTGCGGACCCGTCGCCCCGAGTTGGGTTTTGGGACAAGTTCAGGCTGATCTTGCATTGGAAGCCTATAGTGGACTTTGTGGGGCCGTGTCATCTTCACCTCAAGGGTAAGTCCAAAGTCAGCCAAGGAGATACAATTGCTAATAAGAACGGCAGGTTCTTTCGATCCTTACTCGGTATCTGGTCTCGGGTCAGGATTCTGTCTGGCGTGGCGGGGCAGCACGCGACTGCTCATTGACCAACCCAATGATGAGAAAGAGACAATCCAGATTGTAGCAGACGAGTTGATTGTTGCCATACCAGAGTAAGCAAGCCACCAACAAGACGTGGACTACGCTTATACTATGGTAGTTTGGCACCCTTCCACGATGGAGCTGCTATTGGTAATAACCGGAACAGAGAGCGCCATCGCGGACAGAGTCAAGATCGCCAAGAATCCGGCGACTTTGAACAATCCCTCATCGAGCGCCGCTATACCAAGCCTTGTGCCAGGTTCGTGAATGGGGTCAAAGTCGGGTTCGGGTTCAAATTCGAGCGCACCTGTCGACCTTGGACTTGTGACACATGCGGCAAGTCGGAGAACGTGATGCACAGGCAGTGTCGTCTTTTCAACTTTAAGCAACACCAAGACGTACACCTCCGCTCCTCGGCAGCCATAGCCAAGGACGAGAAACGGCTGGGACGAGTGAGTCGTTCATGTGCGGCTATTGTGGGTACTGACAATCTGCACAGAAAGTAGACTCCTACGAGGAATTCAGGAGCGACTTTGTCCACTTCTCCATATCACTCTCTGCACCCAATGACAGCAAAGACGTCCAGAGTGAAGAGTACCAACCGGACAAGGTCAACAGCCTTCATTTTGCTCCGAAAGCGACCCATCATTTCTTAGCTTGGTGGAGGTCAGTCGCCAATGCCTTGCCAACAATGTGAGCGCTGACATTATGTGAAGACTTTTTGGGCACCAGATGTCACTGCCTATTCGCCATGGATCTCTTTTTCCGGACTCTCCGCCCCCGTCAAAGAAGTTCGGCCGCAGCCTCGGCACCATGAAGGTGCGCTTTTGAAAAAGTAATCAAAGTATCAACTGACGCCGAAAAGTATCGATTTGACCTTCGTCCGGTGTACATCTCCCACATGTACTTCCAGGTCTCTAAAGACCACTCAACCAACGGGAAGTCAGAGTCGCTAGGTATCAAAGGGCGTATTGGTCGCTTCAGGGTCGACGCCCATCAGCGAGCTCAAGAGAAAATCGAAAGGCACGAGAAGCTAGGACGTTCGACCGTGGTTGTTCATAAGCCGTTCTACGCTGTGGATATTCTCGCAGACGATATCCGCGTCAAGGGATTGCGGGCCCACTTTGACGAGCATATAGGAGATCCCGACGAAAACGAAGAGGAAGCAGGGGTTCCTCATCCGAAAGCATCTGAAATGCCATTGAACAACCGAGAATGGTACAATTACCTGGATTACATCGATGCCGACCGCAAGCCCACCGACAAAAATCCACGAATTGAGCTTGTCGACTTTGGAGAATGCCCGCACTTCTTCTACTGTAAAAGAGTCAAGGCGAGAGCGAGTACGTCGGGAGATGACTCTTCGAGTCAGGCCAGTGGGGTGCTTGGACTGGAGAGTAGCAAATTCGGACACGAGCCGTCTCATCCTTGCTATCTCGGCACTGCCGAGGGTGTAAAGGAGGTACAACAATCTCTCACAAGACAGAGGATCAATGAGCTGCGAGAACAGCTGAGCAACTATCCACTCGAGGGGCTCCCTCAAGACCGGGACCGGGTATGTCACGACCATGTGTGCTGAGGGCATTACTGACCTTTCTTTCAGCTCGACAAGACGTCTCTTGTACAACGGATCAATACGTTGGAGAAGCATCACCAAGATCTTGAACACGAGACTCGGCGATTGAGCGATGATACTTTCAACAATCCCAAAGCTCCGCAAGATGACAGCACTGGGGAAAAGTCGGGATTTGAAGACACTATCCATGTCCACGGACCCAGGCTGTTCTTGTCTAACAGCTCCCGAAATATCGCCATCAAGTATATGTACATGATGGGGGATAGGAAAAAGGAGGAATACTTCACTTCCTATTCGTAAGTGTTGCACGTCTTTTGTCTAAAACTGTCGAGCTGAGGCCGGTGCAGATCGCTTCGAAGTATCCTAGAAGGTTTCCAGCAGCGAATGACGCGTCAGCGCTCATACTCTTTTGACGAGCAAATCGTCGAGGAGCAAAGCGCGCAGCAGGTTCTCAACGACCTCGTTTCTTGGCTTGTCGACAAACCTGCTTCAGAAAGCATACATCACGTCGACGATCCTGTGCTGGCTGCCGAGGTCCGACGTGGACTTCCCGACGTCTGTGTCGTGAAACCAAAGACAAAGATTTTTGTCTTCAAGCCGCAGATTGCTTTGAGAAGCAAAGCCCATCCCGATGCTATCCTTCTCATGTCGGTAGATGAGGTGTCATTCAAGCAATTCAAGGTGCTCGATGAGCATGCTCTTGACAATATGATGGCAGAGGTGCTCAACAGGTGAGTGATGGTATTCAACCAGGTGATGTATGTACTAATTGTCCGCAGAAACTACGTCGCCATGAGTGGTCTGCAAGGTTTCTATCCGAATGAGAATGCTCTCAATCGGGAAAAGACTGGTCTAGGTCTCCCTGAAGGTCTTGATTTCATTCCTCTGGAAATCTTCCTCGACGTCATGAGCGAGGCTATAGATTACGATCGTGTTTTACAAAAGACGACCATCAATGTGGCCATGGATAAGTTCAACCACATCCGAATGCCTCAAGGTCTTGAATGGCCAGAAGCTGTCGATGTACGAGGGGATATCATCAAACATCTCCGAATCCACCAGGTGAATACCAAAATGACTCACATATCGTATGATACTCACACGTACTAGGATTTCACTGCTATCGTCGCCCCGAGGCTGACCGTCACTGCCAATTCCCAGAATTTCGATGCCCTGTATACCATCGTCACCGATTTGTTGATGTATGACGACCCAGAGCACAAAGGGCGATCCGACGCTGTGGACGATTTCAGCCGGACATTCGATGCTGCCGACCGCGACATTCCTCGTCTAATCACCGATGTCAACGCTCTGCAAACCCACATGCGACATCTGCTCAGTCTTTGTCATGGCTACGAATCACATTTCCATCAACTGGACAAAGACGGCCAAGAGGAGCTCTTCAAGATTCGATCCGAGCTTCAAGCGGGCTATGAAAGCATGTACACTGTCAACGCTTTGATACGAGCGACTTTGGCAAAGGATGATGCTCGGGCAGCGATGAAGACTGCTTCAAAGATGGATGTTAGAGTCGGCGGGGTGTCCTGGCATATGATGAAGGATCAGAGGATGGAGACGTTGGCCAAGGTGGATATCACTGGCGTGCTGTTCTCCATGCTCAACAACAAGAACGGGACGACAGACAACGCTATGGCTCTTGGCGATCTCAAGGCTCTTAATGGGCGAACCAACGTGCTCTATCCCGAGATCATTGTCAGAGACGAGCCGGCCAAGAAAAAGACTGTAAGCCTTGCGTATGTGCCCGCTATCGTATGCTAACTGCTGCGTAGAGAAAGGCCTTTGCGGCTGTGTATTGGTCAACTCGGCCCCCTATTGGAGGCATCCCCATCCTTCCCAACGTCAACATCGAGTTTGTCAACATACATTTCAAGCTTGAAGAGAGGGTCGGTCTGGAAGTGATGGACTATATCTTTGCGGATCGCACGCGTCGACGAGAGGCGACGGGAACCGCAGTCAAAGGGATAGAGAATGGTGCGACCACGCCCAGCTCGGGCTTCTTTGGCAAGGGTATCGGCAACGGCAATGGCAACGCTTCGACGGACGATCTCGGTGGTCGTCGGCCCACCTCATCGATCACGGACTCTGGTACTCTACCAAAGTCCAAGTCCCAGGTGTCTCTGGTGCCATCCCAGGCCGATAGAGATTTGGCATTGATCAAGATTATCGAAGATACCAAGGAGATGAGGTTGCGGGCATCGACAAACAAGATGTTTGGGACGTTCCGTCTGCAAGGGATGGGTCTGAATTTGAGTTACAAGGTGCGACAACATCATATTGGGTATGGAAGAGAACTGACGTTTGGCAGAGCGACGACTCTCGCAAGCATGGGACTTTTAGCATGCCCGACTGCGTCGACTTCAAGTTTAAAACCCCAGAGATGGTGTACGTGAACAAGGTCTGGGCTATGGAGGATCTCTTTGAGCACATCAAGAGAGGTGAGCACTTTGTCTCGAGGCGAAATTGAAGGCTGACTTTTGATTAGATATCAAAAACTCGGCTTGGTCGCAGTCTGGCGATATCATTTCCCAGATATTCAAAAAGACCTCCCTCTTCCGCTCCAAAGAACGCCTCAAACAAGCCGCCTCCGTCACTGCCATGGCCGAGAAGGCCCAAAAGAGTAGAATCAAGGACCACGGGAACCCTCCCATATCTCCCTCCAACCTGCGCTACACCATGGGCAACTCGAGTCCCTCCCCCGAGCCCGACCCTGAACTGTTATCAACCCTTTCTCGTGCGTTGTCTAGAGACGCCGAGCTGGCGCATAGCGATTCCCTGAATCGCATGCGATCTCGCTCGACACACCGGGCCATGTCCATCTCTGGCCATCCTCCCCGGCGCCCGTCTACACCCTCGCCAGAGCGCGCTGCTGCCGGTAACGGTAACGGTCTACAAACGAAATCGCTGGGCCGCTCGTCTGGGAGCAGGTACGCGTCAACATCGATGGATGAGAATCGAGGAGAGAGTAAGGAGTTGGGAGAGGGTGGGGAAGGGGAAGAGAAGGGGAGAATCAAGGGATTCTTTGGCAAGTTGAAGGCGAAGAATCTAGGGCATAATCGGGAAGCGCGATCCAGTGAAGATGTGAGCCTTTGCTTTTGAGTCGTGCGTGTGGGTCACAGCTGATACCGTTCATAGTCATCATTATCTGGATCTCGAGCTTCCTTGGGACGGTCATCCCACGCGATAGAGTAGCATTTTTCGTCAGTATAATTGCATAATTTTCCATCTTTATTCCGTAGCATACTCGAGTACACTTATTGAAACTTTACCGTGATACCTTGTGACTGTATCGTTTCCCCCAGGGTACCAGGTTGTATAAACACATGTAAATGATTCCAGCTTGATGACTCTTTGCATGGCTGCTGTTACAAGGTCGGGTCATAGATTGGAACGTAAGGTACAGGACATCTACAACTTGGAGTTGGACGCCACAAGCGATCCGCCATCGATAGGAACCACCGTCCTACACGCTGTCAGCCCCATCCCCCTTCCCCATCCCCCATCCAAACAGACTTACCCAGTGACCCACTCCCCCCCAGGCCCACTCAGCCACAAAACCGCTGCCGCAATATCCCCCGGCGCCCCAATCCTCTGCATCGGCAACCCAGCCGCCAGCTCCTTTTCATAGTGGTCCAAAGTGTGCTTCATCATTTTGCTGCGGAATGGGCCGGGGGCGAGGGCGTTGACTGTGATGTGGGGGGCGAGGCGGTTGGCTAGGTGCTTGGAGAGTCTGCCACAGGTTAGCCTGGGGAGGGGGAACGGGGAGGGGGCTTACTGGTGAACAGCAGCTTTGGAAGCCGAATACGCATACGTCTCAAGCCCCGGCACACCAAGACCATTGATCGATCCAATCTCCAAAACCTCCATCAGCTTTCCACTGCAGCACTTTCCGGTATCATGAACTTACATTGATAACCCTCGCCACAAACTTGTCCTGCTCGTACGCCTTCTCGAGCAGAGGCTGCAACTGCTGCGTGAGCGTAAAGACGCGCTGGACGTTGAGGTTGAGCAGCTTTGTGAATGCGCTGTCGGGGTACGAGTGGAACGAGTCGCCCCATGTAGCGCCGGAATTATTGACCAGTATGTGCAGTACTACCCTCCAGTATTCAGCTTTATGCCTTACCTACAAGACCGGGCGGAACTCGGGAGGAGGTTCCGTGGGGGTTCCGAAAAGCTCACCTGGTTCACGCGCCTCCAACTCTTTCGCCAACCTCACACACTCTTCATACTTGGCCAAATCACCCGGTAGAGAGATACATTTACCAGGACCTTGGTTGGTGAGTCTTCTGGCGGTGTGGTCGCAGGCGGCTACGTCTCTGGAGGAGATGTATACCTATCGGAATGAAGGGTTTGAGATTAGGGTTGCGGGGAGGTCAGTGGGCCTACCTTGGCGCCGTTCACGACGTAGGCTTCTGCAATCTACTCCACAGAATCAGCATCACATTTACCAACCTACAGGGATTCAGGACGCACCATCTCACCGACGCCTCGTCCTCCGCCAGTCACCAAGACGACCTGTCAATACCCAAAAGTCAGCCGCTTGACATATACAGAGTGTAGAGTGTGGGACTTGCCTTGTCCTTGACGTTGAATAGCTTGTTGATATCCATTGTTCTGCTGCTATATGCAATAAGGGGAAGCAGTGAAGAATACATGCAAAGATGGATTTGATCGGGATCCACCAGAAACCGACCACGCGCGGCACGAGCAACGGGCCGAAGGTGGAGGTCATTGCCCGACCCGCGGCTATCGACGCCTATCGTCCTACTCGGGTGCTCTTCTGCTCTGGCAGTCTACAGATGTATGGACAGTACGTTGCATACACATCGATGACAAGATATTGTACAAGCAGGACACCTCTATGCCCTATACGCCCCAAGTCTCTCAAACCCCGCCTCAGACCCCCTCACAGTCTCTTCCAGCGTCCGGTCTACCACCCAATGCAATCAGAACCCCTCCTCACACAAAGGCAAGAGAAGACTCACACTCCAACCCAAGCTCCCTCTCACTCCTCCCCGCATCAATCACATAACTCGCCTCCTCCACCTCACCCCCTTCCTTCGGCCTATTAAAGTATTCGGTCAAGTCTGGCCGGACGTGGCGCGCAGTGTCGAGGATCTGTTTGAGCGTGTAGTCTTCGCCGGCGATGAGGTACCTGCCCGAGGTGCGGGAAGTTGGGGTGAGGAAGATGGCTTGGGCAATGCCTCGGACCTATCCCATACATAGATCAGTACAGCTTTGTCTCGCTTTCCATCTGGAAAAAGAAGAAGGAAGGAAGAAGGAGAAGGGGAGGGACTAACGTCGATATACCGCGTGGTAACCTCATTAGGCAGCTCGGCAGCTGTCCCCAGGCCCAGCGTGCGAAACAGATAAGACGTCGAGATATCGCGTCCGGAGGAAGGGTGGAGGTCTTTCAAGTCTGCAATCTTGTCGGGCGGGCCAAAGGCGGCTATGTATCCAAGGGTGTTTGGATCAGCATCACATTTCTGTGGGAGCAGGAAGGGGAGTGGGGAGGGGAGGAGGGGCTCACCTGGAGGAACGATGGTAGCAAAGGACCATTGAGCGCCAGTTTCTCTGACGACTCTCCAAGCTTCCAGCTCGGCATACTTTTTCGAAATCATATAGCAATACCCCGGGCTTCTTCTGTTCACCCACTTTGTCTCAGCATGCAAGTTGAATGCAATAGAAGATCTATCTGTAACACGACAGGAGAGGGCTGGGGACTCACGCTTGTCTAGCATCTTGTTCAGTGAAAGGCAACCAATCATCCTCGGTGTACACTTTCCCACTATGCCCGCTCTGATAGGCTTCATAGCGTCTGCCACAGCAGCAAACGAAGAAAGCACAGCTACAGCCTTGATCCCTGTAGTTCATCTTGTCAGACAATGGCTTCTCAATCTCAGTGAGCGTATGGGGGATGAGGGGACTTGCTAGGGTTTTAGGCTGCAGCTCGAAGCAAGGTCCGAGTCCCGCCTATAGCTGGTCCAGCTACTTGATCGTATGTCGGTAGAGTCAAGTCGAAAGGCGATGCTACGTGGGCAATCTGCGCCATTATTATTATCAGCAAATCGTCCAACGCATCAACAAAAAAAAAAAAAAAACTCAAACTCACAACACCAACCCCCCTCAATACCGGCGAATCCCAATCCCACACGGCCTCTACCAGATCCCGCACTACCACCACCTCCAATCTCCCCTCCCTCACATACCTCTCCAGCGCGGCGAGTTTCTCGACTTTTGTTTTCTTGTCCTCTGAGCGAACAGTGCCTATCACTCTGTGGGATTGGGAGAGGAATGTGGTGGCGGCGTGGACTGCGACGAAACCGTTGAGGCCGTGAGGAGGAGGGTGACCATTGGGAGAGTACAGTGCTTTTGAGGGGGCAGAGAAGATGTCGAGGAGGAGAGATGGAGATGTCTGTCTATCGCGCGCTTATCCCTTCCCACTTCTCCAGCGCTCAGGCCTCCCGCTCCGACTCAGTGTCAGATGCAGTGACGTATTCTCGCAGCAGGTGTGGCCAGACAGGGCAGTCATACCCTTTGTGTTGGCGGGCAGAACCAAACAAGCATCGTATACCAGCAGTTACGTAATTCACAAGCTTATCTATACAATGCATGGTCTAATACTCTTTACTCTTATTGTGGTATGCTACAACGCTTCCCTGGTTTATTCGTGGTAGAACCCCTCCCGCGAGATCTTGCTCTCCTCCCGCAACGCATACCCAGTCCACGACTACCCAGCGTCAGCCACAACCACCTCCCACATACAGTTTACTCACCTCGTCATACAACGCCGACCTCGCCCCCTTCTGACCCGCTTCCTTGACAACTTCATTCGCCAACCACCCAATCGCAGCCGTCATCCCGCTCCCACAACTAAACACCACCCCCTTCCCTCCCTCAACCACCTCGCCCCACCTCTCTTCCCCGCCTACGCCCCTTACAAGCACCGCCTTGAGCTCGTCCACCGGCTTGTAAGAGCTAAAGGGGACCTTGTCGGAGGCTGGGATAAGGTATTGGGTAAAAGGGAGGGAGAGTGAGTTGGGCATGTGCCCTGAGGGGAGGTTGGGTCGGGGTTCGGGGGCGGCGCCGGTAAAGCGCGGGGCGGGGCGGTGGTCGAGGACGATCTCGGTGTCGGGGTCGGATAGGGGTTTCTCGGCGTTCTTGCTGACTTGGTCGTATGCTATGCATCATATTCAGTTTTGGACACGAGTCTAAAAGGGAGGGGGGACGTACATCGCACCCAGTCTTGGTGGAACGTCTCGACCTTGCCATAATCGCTCGCACCGACATCGCCGACATCGCCCATCTCTACCTCCCCGCCTTCGTCGATCCACCTCGGCAGACCGCCGTCCAGCACCGAGACCTTGTCATGGCCGAAGACTACCCCCATGTTATCAGCCCCGCCCATATGCACTCTCAAGATGCACGCTCGACTTACTCTTAAACGTATACAACGCCCTCGGCGACGAAAACACCCCCACAGAATCATAAACCACCACATGCGTATCCCTCTCCACCCCCAACCTCTCGAGCTCCTCCTGGAACCTCTCCTTACTCGGCAACATGTGGCCCAAACTCAACGGATTCTTGTCCACTGCGAGCTCGGCAACGGTGTCCAGGTCAAAACGGAGGGCGTGGGGGATACGCGGGCCCTGGAGGTACTCTGCGACGGCGGACCGGGGCGAGTTGGGCATGTGCCAGGAGGTGTCGAGGGGGAGGGTTGTTTGCTGCCAGTGTGGGTTAGGGGGTGCGGAGTAGGAGGGGAGGGGGACGGACCTTGGGAAGCTCTTTGAGCTGTTTGGGGGTGATGAGGAGGGGCACTCTTCTGATGGCGGTGGTGGCGAGTCCGCGCCTGAGGGGGCTGGTGGCTGGGAATCGCATGATGCAGGGTGGATGCAAGAGTATGGAAGAGAAAGAGGAGAATCAGGACACCGGGCGATACGGTGAGGGGGCCGGCGATAACCGCCGATGGATCGCGTCATCGACTCGGGTGTCCCGAGACCACTCCGAGTCACTCAACGTGTCTTATTGGAGCTTGCATAACACTACATGCGCCGCTTCACTGACTATGCTAGACTTCTGACCTGACCTTTCTCGACCACAACGCTATATTCTAACCGATCCACTGCCCGTTGTTGACGTGCAACATGTGCCCCGTCATGGCGTTTGCATCCGCAGACGCAAGGAACACTACACCATCGTTAGCAAACCTCCAGTCAATGTGCTATCGCAACATACCATAGGACGGCCCCATCTCAGCGGGCATACTGGCCCTCCCATGCAAAGGCGGCCCCCCAACACTCCACCCCTCCATATTATCCGCCGGCCTCGACGCAGGCTGCAACGGCGTATAAACAGGCCCCGGGCAGACCGCATTCACCCTGATCCCCTTGGGCGCCAACTGCACCGCAAGGGAACGGGTAAAAGTGACAATAGCGCCCTTGGTGGACGAGTAGTCCATCATACCGGGAGAGCCTTTGAAGGCGGTGACGGAGGAGGTGTTGATGATGGCCGAACCTTGTTTGAGGTGAGGGACGGCGAATTTGGTGAGCGCAAACATGCCGAGGATGTTGCTTCGGAATGTACTCTCAACGTTTGCCAGCTGCGCCCACAGAGTAAGCTTCTGCCGCTTCTAGCGTGGCAAGGGACGCACCTCGATCTCGGCAACGTCGGTACACATGATCTGCTTGGAAGCATTGTTGACCAAGATATCAAGCTTGCCAAACTTTTCGATATGCTTCTTGACGATAGCCTCGGCTTGGTCGGCTTTCATGAGGTCGAGCGCAAGGGTGAGACACTGCTGGCCGTCCGCCTCGATCGCCTTTTTGGCCCGTTGGGCGCTATTCCCTTGTCAGCGTCCTGCACCGAGAAGAGGTGATGGGGAAAGGGGGGCTTACTCTTCTTCCTCTTCGGGGAGATAGACAATAGTCACATCCGCACCCTCCCGAGCAAACATCTGAGCGGCAGATCGGCCGATACCAGAGTCACCACCGGTCACAATCGCCTTCTTGCCCTTCAACTTGCCGCTCCCCGCATACTACCACCACCCCATCAGCACAATCCTCAACAACTTGAAAGAGGAGAAGGGATCTCACCTCTCGGAGATAGGGTTTCCCATCATCATCCCAGTCTTCGAGCTTGGTAAACTCGGCAAGCGGGTCCATGTCGACATCTTTCCCAGGCAAGTCCTGCGTCTGAGCCTTGATGGAAGTGAGTTCCTTGTAGGCGGTGATGATTTCAGGTTGGTCGCCTCCCATTCTGATAGGTGTTGTCGTAAAGTGTCTGATATAGAGCGGAGTCGTAAAGACGCGAGGCCGGAATAGTTTGGGGGTTTGTTTGAGGATGGATTGTCGAACGAGCATTGGAGAAAGAATTGAAGGGTGCATGATGAGGTCGAGGTTTATATACTTTGAAGTCTGGAGGAGGCGTCATACTCGGTGCGTCAGAGCGTCAGAGCGTCAGAGCGTCACAGGTCAAGGCGAAAGTCGATATCGAAAGGTGGGAAGGATAACGATCGTTTGACGTCAGAACGTGGAGCCGCGTGGTGGAGGCATGACTCACCCGATAGCGCCAAGACGGTGTGGCTATCTATAATAGAGCAAAAAGGCAAACAAATATGAAGGGGGTGTAGCTCATTTGGCAGAGCGCGTCATTAGCATTCTTCAACGAGTCGTTTTGACGAGGTACTGAGTTCAATTCTTAGCTCCTCCATTCTTTTTTGACCCCGTGTCACTTTTATTATTTCTTTCCTTCACCGAAATCTGTGCATGTCTGATTGACAGTCAGATGTACAACATGTTCCTTGTGCCGACAAGCAAGGAAATCGTCATCATAGAGGAAAAAGCAAGTATTATGTACAGATCCACCTCTACTCCCACCCATCACCGCGACGCCATCCTCCGCTCGTTTCCACCAGGTAACAGATGTCCTGCACTGGCAACCACCCCTTCCACCCTCTGGTTCCTCTTTTGCGCCTCGTGAACCTGCTTCTCCAACTCCCTGTGCGTCTCATCAGCAATTATCCAAGCATCTAAAAGTGGGTCGACATACCTGACCTGGGCCTCCAGCTGCATCGCCCGCTCCTTCCCACCCTGCTTCTCCGTCTTGATCTTCTCCCCCGCAATCCGCAACCTATTCTCATACTCCTTCACCCTCGCTTCCCACTTGCTCTCCGCCTGCCCATACCTCCCCTGATACTCTGCCAGCCTCTCCTCCAGCGCCGCCAGCTGATTACTCGCCGTCTGCGCCCTCTTCTCCGCTGCTTGTGCCCTTTCAGAGAGGGACCGGAGTTGGGAGGAAGATTCGGTGGAGGAGCCGGTTTTGAGGGTGGATAGTTGGGAGGAAAGCTCGGCGTTGCGGGATTTGAGGGCGTCGAGCTCGCCTTCTTTGAGAGCGAATTTGGAGCGCCATTCGCGCTTTGTGATTTCGAGCTTTTTGACAGAGGCCTCGAATTGGTCGAGGGTGCGCCATTTCTGTTCGAGTTGACGTTTGAGAGAGCTACAGGGGATGAGACAAAGCTTCGAGTAGTAAAAGAGGCGACTCACGAGACGCGTTGGTCGACAGAGGCTTCAGTGTCCTTGATCTTCTTTTCAAACTCTGATCGGACAGAGAGCATCGACTTGAGCCGCTGCACCAAGGTATCTCTAAACAGCGCAAAATTGGCTGGCGTCGTGTTGTCCTGCATTTCATCAGTAGATATCTAATTTCATCGAGCGATACTCACCTCTGTACCAAGGAACCTATTGACCTCTTTGAACACCCGCAACAACAACTCGCTCCTTTCCTGCCTCTGAGATTCGGACTGCTTTTGGAGTTGGAATCGTTCTTGTTGCGTTTCCGTGAGCAGCGGCTCGAGCTCTTCAAGACGTTGACGGAGGTTGTCGGCGTCGCGCTCGTGCTGTCGGGCGGTCTGCGAGTGGTTAGCAAGTCATAGCGAGTCATGGCGAAGAACCTACCTTGAGCGTCTGGTCAAGTTTATCAGACATGTTGAGCCTGCCTTGTCTCTCGGAAGCCAAGCGGTTCTCAATATCCCTATGCTTGTCGAGCTACTTCGATCAGCATGCCCGCTTTGACAAGATCGAGACTCACCATCCGAGCAACTTCAAGATCCCGCTCCCTCAGCATCTCATCCTTTTGGTCCATCTCCTTCCTCTCAATCTCCAGCTCATCCTCCAGCCTCTGTAGATCCCTCTGCACCCGCTCGAGCTCGAGCTCCAGCCCAAACCTATCACTAGTATGTTCGTCCCCGAGCTTTCTCCTCTCGTCTTCGAGATCCTGGAGCTTGCCCTCGACTCGCGCAAGGTCGCGGTCGCGAAGGGTGACTCGTTCCCGAGCAGCGTCGAGTTCAGACTGAAGACGGGTAGCGTAGGTGTCTTTTTCGGCGAGGGCTTGGCGGTGGCGTGATGAAAGAGCATCGAGGTCACGCTTGGCAGCGTCCTTCTCGGCTTGTCGAGCATCTCGCTCCTTTTGAATCTGTTCCAGCGCATTCTCCTTTTCCTCCTGCAGCTTTCTTCTCGCCTCCTTCAGTACCGCAATCAAATCCTCATAATGCGCCTTGGCATGCTCGAATGCCTCATCCGCCCCCTTCAAATCCGCATTCAACTCTCCCTCCCTCACCCTGTGGTCCTCCACCAGCTCTTCCAGCTCGTACACTCTCTGACCGAGTTCTTCGATCTCTCGATTGGCATCCATAAGCTCGGCGTCTTTATCGGCATTGTCACGCTCAATGTTTTTGAGAGTCTCTTCGAGACGGTCGTGGGTAACGGCTTTGGCGGCTTGGAGCTGGGAGATCTCTTCGAGGGCAGAGGTAAGGTGCTCTTCGCGCTCAGTGAGAGCCTCGCGGAGTTCCTTCATCTCTTGTTCCCTTGCGTCGAGGGCCTTTTGGGGACATTAGTGCAGCACTCCACGACAGGGAGTAGACTCACATCTCGGACTTCATCCACCTGGGCTCGCGCTTCCAGAACTTCGTCTCTCCATTCTTCGGCAACCTGCTGCAACTCCTTCTCGTGCTCCTGGACCTTTGTGTCAAGCTCGACGTTTAGGTCGTCGACTTCTTGGTCACGGTTATCAAGTTCCAGTTGCAGAGCAGCCACCTTGTCTTGAAGCTCGTTCAGACGCTACTATTTGTTAGACGCGAACGTGCAAGTGTGACGAGCTCACCTCTTCAAGCATCTCGGCATCCTCTTCCGACATGACCCCCTTTTTCGCCATCGACAGGTCTGCCTGCAATGAAGCGTTTTGCGACTCGAGCTCTTGCACCTTTTGCGCCAGCCTAGTCTCCCTGCCTTTCCCCAGGCCTACGCTCTCCCTCATACCTCTGGCACCATCCAGCTCTCCTCGCAGCTTGTCCACCTCGTCCAACGCCCTGTCGGCCTCGTCCCGCAGCTTGGCAAGCTCCTCTTGGTTATCCTCGTTGGCGGCCTTTTGGTCGTCGAGTTCTTGCTCGAGCTGCTCGGTACGCTGGCGCCAGACGTTTTCGGAGGCTTCAGCATCTTCGAGCTTTTCTCGGAGTCCCGGGTCGGCTGCTCCTGATTGCAGCTCTTCTTGCAGTTGTGCGACTTGTTCTTCGGCGCGTCTTCGTCTCTCCTTCTCATCCTTCCATAGCTTCTCCAGCTCTCTGGCTTCCCGGCTACCACCACTGTCCCTCGCCGTAGCAGCCAAGTCCCGGTCTTGTTGCATGACCAGCTTTTTGAGCTTTTTCAGCTCTTTGCTAAGAGTGAGGATCTCCAGTTTGAGCTTCACATTTTCCTTGAGAGCAGCCTCGATATGCTCGGGAGCCATATTGGAAAGACGTTCTTTGAGAAAGTGATTCTCGAGTTGGAGATTGAAGACTTCTTTTTTCGTTTCTTCCAATTGCTACACATCCTGTCAGCGTGCTCACTTGAGGTAAGACACCACACACCTTTTCTTGGTCACGCAGGGTCATAGGTCCATTCAGTTCTCCTGCCGCGACGCTATGCCTCCCGCTTCTCCCACTCGGCCCGCCATACGCCCTCTTTCCAGCTCCGCCAGGTCTCCTCGGACTTGGCACCAAACTCAGAGCGCTCAGCATAGCTTCATCATCCGTCTCTTCCTCGGCCTTTCCGTACCTCGCCTCAAGCGGCCCTGTGATGTCTTCGCCAGCAGAGCCATCAGAAGAGGCGGCCGAGGATGTCTGGCGGTGCAGGACTCGCGGACGGCGTGGCGCTTGGGTGTTGAGGACGGAATGGGAGGATGCTTTGCGGATGGTTGGTGGTGGAGACACGGTCAAGAGAGCGGCGCGGGGTGGGGAAGGGGTAGTGTTGGATTGTGATTGTGATGCTTCGGGTGATTGACGGCGGGCTAGAACGAACAGTCAGTCACAAAATTCGTCTTGTCTCCCGTTACACTTGCCTCGAGATGAGGGATTCAACGTTTCCCTTTCATGCTTCAACCGCTCATCTTCATCTTCCGACCTGAAACTGGATCCCAGAGACCCGAGCGAGATGTCGGGAAGGGTCTGACCGTCGGCCATCAGAGTGGCATCGCCTCTTGAAGTGGTAGGGGAGGCCATAAGGGCAGCCATTGATGACGCTGGAGGCATTGTGGGCGATGATGGTGGAGGCTGGTGAGTCGTGGGATAAGGGAGTGTGGGTTCAGATTGGATTTCACCCTCTGGGCGACATTTGCTACCCGTGGTGCTCTTGCTTGTGATTTGCGATTCCTTGGTAACAGCGTCTGGTCCGTATACTACTCCTAGGAAGTTAGTGAAAGCCAAGGACAGGGGTAGAGTGGCAAAAGATGATTTACAGCGACTTCTTGAATGTTGTTGACGCCTGGATGAGTGCAGAACGTCTGTTTGTACCCTTACGTAATGCACATCGGACGCGACGCGTTGCCAAGTTGCTCTTTCGGGATCTGTCGTCTGCGGGCTCGAATCTCGGCTTTTGGTATACTTTTGGTAGTACTGACAGGATACATCACACCATCAGCACAACGACTCTAGCTAAAATGTCTCTACACTCGAATCCGTCCCAAATCCCAACCTGTACCAGATGACCAAAGACTTCTCTGATCTCATCCAGCGGAAGTCGGCGCAAAGGTGAGTTGTGCATTCAAACCACACATACCAGCATACCAGACGATGATTGTCATCAGCAACAGAAGCCACAGCGACAGCGACGTGAGCGCTGAGACCGAGCCATCGGGGGGGACTTAGATCCATCCTTGGGTCCAAGCCTATACGAGATCACCCAGAGATTCGCGAGGTACGTGGAGACATTGCTTGGCCAAGAGTGAATTTGTGCCACCGGGCCAGAGAGACTAGATAACAAGGGTGATCAGCGCGGGGAGCGACAGTGACATCTCCGACGATGAGCCCATTGAACCACATGCCGAGGGGATGGCGTGAAGGTGCAAGAGTATGTATGACAGTATGAGATATCTAGCCTCACTTACAGCTTTTACATATCTCTCGGCATACGTATGGTGAGATCTACACCATCCAAACTTTTGAGGGATCTCAAGCGAGAGGAAAAGGTGTTGTGCTTTCGTATACACGAAAAAGGTATCTCTACATCGGTTGGCGAGTCAATTGATCACATATCCTCTGCTCGATACCCCTCTACAATCTCTCTCGCCTGCACAGTCCCACCACTATTATGAACGCCGGGGTTATCTTTGAACCGATCCTCAAAGCAACAGCGTGACTCAAGGCGCCATCCAACCCCGCCGTGCAACCCCGCCTTCCCATCTGCAAGCCTATCTCATTCCCGTCCCCGCTGCCACCTTCGTGTTCGCCTCATTGGTTGAACTTTCAACCCCTCCTCCACATTTCCATCTCGTGATCCAGCTCTTCCTGCGTCGTTTTCGGGATCTGTCCGTTTCCCTTGGCCTGCTGACCTTGGTTCGTGGCTTGACCTTTGCCCTTGCTCTTGCTTTTACTCTTCCCCTTAGTCTTCTGCCCGACACCTTGCCCTTCAGCCGACGGACCATTGATATCTTCCAAAGTCAGGTCCTGATTTACCTCCATCACATCATCTGCCAGACGCTCTTTCGCTCATTGGACTTTGGCACGAGACGATTGTTGAGGGGCTCGAAGGGACGCCATCGTACGTTGGGCGCGGGTCTGATGAGCTCGGCGGGGTTGGGAGGAGTGGGGTTGGGGTCGAGGTTGGGATCTGGCCAAGTTTTGCTTTTGCTTTTCGAGCAGTCTGTGACACAAGATCAGTTCAGTAGCTCGACAAAGGGGTGGTGCAGACAACATACTGCAGCTGCTGCGAATTTTTCGACATCGCCGGTCCCTTGCTGATACGCTTCAACAACGACAATCCCGGCATCGGGTCCTGCTGCTTCTGCCCTCTGCCACCCGCGTTATGGGCCTGGCCACGGGTGCGCGAAGGGCCTGCTTGGGGAGTCTGTGATGTGAAGCCGTTGGTGTACCGCTTTGGCGGCAGGGAGGAGTGTGAGCCTCGAGAAATCTGGGCTTTGGGTTGCGGTGGCGGTGGCTGGGACGGGTATGCATACCCATTCGCATAGACACCACCTTGGTGCTGCCCAACAGTCTGTGGGGGAAAAGGATGATTAGAAGTGAGGGTCACTGGCGTGCGAGTGATAAGCTCCGGCTCTGGGGGCCGATTGAGCTTGTCGATGAGAGCAAAGGGGTATCTCTTGTCGTGTGTCAAGACGTGGTGGACCGATAGTGTGTACACTTGCCTAACGTTCAGCTTCACATCATAGCAAGGGGGCGATTGGACTCACAATGGTTGATGACCTTTCCATCGTACCGCTGTCTTATTCGCTCGGCCTCCTCGGCGGTGTCAACGCAGACAATAGCGATACCGAGATATAGACGATCAGGCTGGTATGCGTTGAACACTCTTGTTGTCGATGGCAAGCCGAGATCTTCCTTGAGTACAGACTATCGCTCTCATCAGCTCACAGCGCGTCTCCGAGCTTGCCAGCGATGTTAGCGCTGGCCCAGTACTTACCAGGAGATCACTATTGAGCAGCCCTTCCGGAAGGCCCATGAAGAAGACTCTGAATTGTGTCTTTCCGAGGTTTGGTCGGGCTTCGTACGGCCGTTGAGGAGGGGCTGGTCGGTCTTGGTAGCCTTGGTACGGATTTGAGTAGTGGTACGACATTGATAGTGGAGTCTTTGCAGGACACCGTTGCCGATTGAAGGCTTGGCAGTGGGTGTGAATCGAGAGGGAGATGGGGAGAAAGGATGGGGAAAGGGAAAAGACACGGAATGAAAGAGAAGATAGAAAACGATGACATGGACACTTTTTGCGAATGGCACCCGGAGTTCCGAGCGGCATGTTTCACGCCTCTTCCGTTCTCTTTGCTCCTCCTTTCCCCTCACTTGATCCTGCCTCACTGCACGTTAGTCTAGGAGCTGGTTAGCGCGGCACTTGATCCCGAAAATACAAGCGGAGAAGTATCACAAGGCTGTAGAGGACTGGAGCTATGGCGAGTGGGATCCCTCCGGGGGAGTACGAACTCGATTTGTCTGCCTTTTCAAACAAAAGGGACCAATTTGTCGCCTTCCGCTGTGAGGATTTCCTCCCCTGTATACCTATGTGGCCATTACACTGACCATCCCTCCAGACGGTTTCAAACCTGCATCCATCACCCCTACCACCCAAGGACTCTACTTGCCCACCTCCACCTCGGGCGACGGCCAAGTCGTATTCGACGTGCCCAATGGGAAACAGGTCTTTGATGTGAGGCCCGAAGAGGGGTCAAAAGGCAGAGGGAAGGAGTGTGTCATGATCTGGGATGAGGCCGCGCAGGTGAGACTCCTCGAGGGGGCGTTATGATGAAGGAGTCAAGGAGCTGACTTGATGTCAGACTTTTGAACTGCATCCGCTGGATACGAGTCTCACTTTGAACTTGAACCGTGCAGCTTCCAACAACTATGCCACTTCGACAACGGGCAGCACCACTTCGTCCGCCTCCTTTCCATTGTCTGGCTTGCCACATCCTTCAGCATCGGCGGGGGGCGGAGCGGAGTTGCAGATGGGAGACGATGTGGATGCTGAAGGAGAGCTGGAGGAGGTCGATGTCGAGGACGACGTGAAGGTCAGAGGAAAGGGTCACAAAGCTGAGATTTCCGTGCCGGAGCCGAAAGGGAAGAAGACTGGGAAAGGGGCGAAGGGAAAGAAACCATTAGAGAGCGCGCCGATACCGATCATCGGCTCCACCAGGGCGCCGACAAAGGGCAAGGCGAAAGCTGCACCAAAATCCAAAGCCACGCCCACCAAAGGCAAGGCTTCAAAAGCGAAAGGAAAAGGAAAGGGAGCCGGAGATACGCCGCGAGGCAAAATCAAGAGCGCCGAGTATATTCAAGATTCGGACGAAGAGCTCGGTCCTTCGCAATCCGTTTCCCAAACCCGCTCCCCTGTCCCGGACAAGTCAAATGCCGACGATACTCAGGACTTTGACGATGGCATGGACGAGTTTGCCAACCTGCTCGGTGCGAGCCTGGCAGAAGGCGAATTTGGCGATGCGGATGGGGAGGAATTTGAAGAAGTGCCGCCAGTCCAGCAAGGGTACGAGCAGTATCCAGAATATGCCTATGATGATGAAGACGATGATGAAGAGAGCGAGAGTGAGGATGATGAGCTGGGCGGGGCGAGGTTGGTGGTCAGGCAGAATGGTCAGTCTTTAACATCCTTTTTCCTCTAGAGTTGATGCTCATGGCTATGGCAGCTCAGGAAGATGAGTCAGAGTGGATATAAGGCGGGGCTATGTAAGATTCTCGGGGGCGCTTGTAGATGATAGACGAAACGACTGTATTTGTATGATGAAATATGCATTCCAAAAGAGATCTGATTATAGCTTGCAGATGACCGATGCCGTAACAAGTGGTACCGCTTTCACATGCTTACAATTCCCACCACTGCTCCTCTTTTTCCTCCTTCAATCATCTCTTCCGTACCCCCAACATTCCCATAGTTCACTTAGCCGCCACCGCCAGCGCTACCCACCCAACTGTTACGGCCGGTCACCCCGCCACTCGGCTCAAACCGCCCGCCATCGCCGGCACCGCGGCAATCGAACAATCGATCCCATCTCCCACTCTCATCCACCTTTCATCAAACATTTCTCGCCATGACTTCCCTCAATTCTGTCTCGGGGTGGTACACCAACGCCTAGTAAGTTCTGTACTCATACAGGACAGGACCTGCATATTGATGTTCGGAAAGCTCGGGGCCATTCCGAACCTCTCGCCTCCGAGCCCCTTCCCTTCTCCCAGGCGCCCGTATCCCCGCGCCAGTCCAACAAACCCTCGTCGTCGACGCCGCGCACAACAATGTCCCTCCTGCGGATGATACCAATGTGACCGAGGGGAAGGACGGGGTGAAGTCTGTCAGGAGGAGAGAGACGGTGTTTGGTCCGGATGTCGGGGAGGATGATGAACCCGGGTGGGGAGAGGGGGGCAAGGAGGAGATTGGTGTGGATGTAGTCAAGGCATGGGTGGAGAAGGCCAAGATGGAGGAGGTGAGTCGATTCTGATTATTTGGAAATGACACTGACATCTCAAAGGGGATCCATCCAACGACAACCCTCCAAGCGCTAGTCAATCTCAAAAGGCCGAGTTTGTTGTTACAGCAAGTCGACCATCCGCAGCCCAAAGTCGACAAGTACGAGAGCATCACACCATATCCCACCGACGCTCAAAGTGACTCCCCTACCTCTCCGACAGCGCTCCTTCCCACCCCGCCTTTACACACGCTCAAGTTTACTTACGATGCCACCACCCCTGCTGCACGCATCACCCTTCTGCTCTATCCCACTCCCCGTCCCAAGATTGCTGAAGGAGCAGGAAAGGCAAGTTTTGAGGAAGGGGAAGAGGAAGAGCAGGAGCCGAAAGTGATCTACTCGGGACTTCACGAGGGTGGGTTCGGGCAGGTATTTGACTTGCCGAAAGAGTGGGCCATGGACCTGTCTTCAGCTATCCGCATCGAACAAGAAGACCAGCCTGAGAATACGGAAGTCAAAGACGAGCCTGCTCAGCAAATACAGGACTTCAATGAACAGTCTGAAGAGCAACAAGGCAGGCGCCGGTTCGGCCTTTTCGGGAGAAGAAGGGGAGAGAGCGATGCGGAAGCTGGAAATGCCAACATTGAGATGACTTCGGCAATACAGCCGGAAGAGAAGGAGGCGCCGAAGAAAATAGAGTACGGCATGAGGGTGCTCATCAAGATTGAAGCGACAGGGCCCGAAGGTTGGTCCTGGTTCATTCCGCCTTGATTGCAGGCTAACGACGTATTAGGACAACCCCTGAAAAGGAGAAATACTCAGTTGACGCACATCCTGATAACTGGTACATGGGTGAACGACCCGAATGCTGACCACGCGACTGGCCCTGGAGGCAAGCGGGTCTGGGTTGTCAAAGTCGCCAGGCGCGAAGCTGTCGTATGTCTTTCTGTCCCTCCATCTCTTCTTCAGCTGACATTCTGGTAGATTGGCTCTCACACTTTCCTTTTAAAAGAGATATTCGGCCTCTCCGCCACCTCGTCCACTACAACGTCTTACCCGCCTACCGCCGACGACCCCTACGCCTCTACGCCCAACGAGTGTATCGTTTGCCTCACCTCCCCGCGAGATGTTGTCCTTCTCCCTTGTAGACATCTTGTCGTGTGCCGGGATTGCGCCGTGGGGATGGTCGAGTTTGGAGCGGGTGGCAAGGTTGCTAGGCGTGAGGACGCTCCTGCTACTGGCGGCACCGGAGGTGGAGACGGCGAGGCGGGAGGCGAGGGTGGTGCTGATACACCCGCCGCTGCCGCTGCTACCACCACAACGCACCGTGAACGCCGCAAGAAGAAGGTCAAGGGTTGGTACTGCCCCGTCTGTCGACAACCTTATACCTCTCTCCTCCGTCTTGCTCTCCCCGAAGCCAAAGCCTCCCAGGCCCACTCTCATCACGAACTCTCTCGTCAACCGAGTCGCGCCTCCGTACGAACTACGCGAACGACCAAGTCGATCGCTCCCACGCTGCCGGACGGCGCAGAAAAGTTTTTGGATGGACTCAGGCCGGAGGGAGCGGACGCGGAACTGGAGCTGGAGGAGGGTGAAGGTAAGGAGGAGGGGAGTGGGAGTGTGAGGCCTGGGTGGGTTGGTGGAGGGGTGGGAATGCCGGATGTGGAGAAGGAAGAGGTAGAGCATAGGGAGGTCGGGTCGTCAGAGTTGACAAACCCTTCCCCCACGCCTGTCACCACGGAGACGCCGCCTCACCTGGAAGAAGACATCGCAGATGAGGGGAAGGGCAAAGGTTGGAAGGAGGTGGCTTGATTGACTTTCAATTGTATCAGAAGTATGATTGTGTTCTTTTGGCTGTTTGTTCTATACATTCAATTCGATGGTTCTTGTTTGTGTCACTCTGTAATACTTTTTGGTTAACCCCTTAGTCTTCTATGAAACGCGATTTGAGATTGTGCAATGAGATTGTGCAATACATTCATGCCAGAAAAGTATCACAGCTAAAGTATTATTACAGCTTGTATGAGTTTGCCGAGCAAAGAGATTGTATAGAATGAAAAAGCATGCCGATGTACAAAAATGTCTAATTGGTGGACCGACCACGGTCACTGTCCGGGATCCACTTGGGCGGCAACCTCCTCTGCTGCTGCGGTTGTACCGTCACCGGCAGTGGAGGAAGCCTCTCGTGCTCTTGCCTGGGCACATATCCCATCCCATACTGCTCCCCGACCTCCGCACTTCTATCCGATCCCATATTCTGCAGACTAGGACTCCCTCCTCCCATGAAAGAGGTGTGCTTGCCAGGCGGAGGCGGGGGGTAATTGGCAGAGGGGTTGGGGTGATTGAGGGTAGAAGACATATTGCGGCTTTGACGTTCATTCCGGAGTTGCCGGGGGATCAGGTAGAAGCCAGCAAGGTAGACGAGAGCCGTGATCTGCGCGTCTCGTCAGCCTCTCGCACTTGATGATCGTTAAACTTACACCAACGACCAGGCCCCATCCGGCTTTCCACCCCGTCGCCGGCTTTCCTGTACCACTCCAGATCTCCCACTCTTCATCCAACCCTTTCCACACCGTTGCAAAACCGATCGCCACCACGATCAACCCGAGAGCCATGTGGATAAAGTTGGAAGGACCGCGGCCAGAGGAAGTTGTGAATCGTTTTTGGTTTGGGGTGGGGCGATAGGAGTGGGTGTAGATACCGAGAAGGGTTTGGAATATGCTGAGAATGAACAGGGCAAGGCCAAGTTTCTGGGTACACATGTCAGATATGGTTCATCGAATATGCGGTGGGAAAGACTTACGCGATGAGGAGTCTCAAAGTTTCCATCAAAGTTGCCTCTAGCAATTCCAAAAGCGGCCACCACCAGCCCAAAGCCCAACAGTCCATTCACAGCTCCATGAACAGGAAGCCACCACCTGCTGGTCGTCAAGCCACGAGCGATACGGGGAGTAATGACGCCGATCGGGAAGAGTGCCATGGTAGCTACTGCCCCGCAAGCAACATGTGCAATGAGCATCCTGTGACGCTTGCTCGTTGCTGAATCGTCGGAGCTCGTGTCATCGCCCGTCGAGGATGTTGGATTGCTCGAAGAAGATGAGTTGCTACTGCTGGTAGAATTGGTGGACCAGGGAGTAAGGAGGTAGATCTTGGAGTTTCCGCTTACCGAATGCTGTTTGAGAGTCGCATCTGCTGCGGAATCGCCCGGGTTGGTACTGCCAACGGCATAGATGATGGATGTGCCGTTGCTGACGGTAGCATTGGACGGGAGGGTAAACGAGATGGAAGTTGTGGAAGAGTTGGAGAATGATGCTGAGGAGAGAAGGGTGGCTTCCCGAGGTGGGGAAGAGACGACTGTGGATAACGTAAGTTTTAATGTAAAGGCGGCATACCACGGGAACGCTCACCCGTTGGCATAGCATGGCTCGCAGACTCTCGCTGTGAGAGGGTGATAGAGCCATCAGAATTGGGCCAAGCAATGATCATGGGACTGTCCGCCATGGTAGATCCAAATCCTCTGCGTAGTCGCAAGCCTCATGTCAGTTCCTCAATGCCAAGGACAAGCACAGAAGGCTCAGAAGCAGGTATATACTCACATTGCCATCCAGCCAAAGCTGCTCAAGGGGCTAGTCTTGCCCTCCGGGGGTTCCAAAGTGTCTGGCACAGCGTCAGCTCGAATCTCGGAATAGACCTTTCGGTGGTAAACCTTAAATCTGGGTCGCAAAACTTACATTGATCTATCTTTTGAGAGCTGTCGTGCTTGCCAGTCACGCATATGTACTAGAATACCATGTCAGCTCCACATAGAAAGATAGACTTTGGTATGCTGAGAAGGATACTCACACTGTTGCACCACTTCTGACCGGTAATGGTCGCCCCCGCTCCCAGAGCAGAGAATTGAAGCGCGGTGGACGCCCAGACTATAGCTGAATTGAAGCGCATCGTTGGTCTGACCTGCAGGTATGCCGAGGGGAAAGTATAGTTGCAGTTGATAGCTACTCGTCTGCCAGAGACCGAGCAGTGGGAATGGCAGCTTTGTAAAGAACTGAGCAGAAACTAGAATTGCGATGTACAGTACGAAAGCGGAATACCTCGCGCGGCGGAGGACTGTTTTGACGGGACCTGGTACCTGAAATCTGCGCCCGTCGCTCAATCACCTTTCGTCTATATCGGACAGCGTTCTCGAGTATATTAAACGTATAGCCTCTTTCAGTCTGCACAGCGACAATATCAGTCATGAAGAAGTGAACACAGGTGTCAGAATATGAGGGGTGCACGAGACGTGTGGAAGCGAGTTGCTAGGTGGAAGAGAGGCAGCTGCTGTGGAAATGCGCGACGCTCGTTGGTCCAAGATAAGGAAACGTCCTCTATCTCACTGATTGTCGACATACTGTATGGACATGGAGTACTGTACGTCGGTAGTGAGCAATTGGTAAAGAAAGGCGCCGCAACTCAAGTTACAGTGCTTGGTTCCAGATGAAGTGATTGTGTATGGATTGGCAGTAGATGACCCGCTCGAGTCGCGTTACTGCACCCATCTTGCGATACCCGCCCTTCGGACCAAAGAGGTAATCGGGCCGTGCTCGAGGTACGTCGCCCCCGGTCCTCCCAGCCTTCCCTAATTCAGTCACCCTTCCTTTTGGGCCGAGCCCTATCCCCATTCGTCAAGCGTTTCTCCTTCTTCCCAAAATTAGATTTCGTCTCGTTCTACAGTACATTTGTGCACTTACCGATCATTGATGATGTAGCCATGTATGGCGTTAGATACAAACTCTTGCTCAACATCAACGGCTCCTCTTCGCGACTCTGTTAATTACATGAGCTAGTGACTCCGCACGCCACAGAACGACTCACCTTCTTTTTGATGACTCATGCCGCCACTTCGCTTCCACTTGGCAAGAAATGGAGAGCAGTGTCATGCCCGGGACAATATCGCTCTTCAAACGCCTCCATCAACTGCTCGGCCACCTCGTCTGGGCCTTCGTCGTCCCCAAAGTTGAAGCCGTCGATGTAAACGTCCAATGGCACGCCTTCGGTTGAGAATATCCTGCCAGTTGTAAGCCGCATAAGCAACGTATGTCCTGAGTGCTCACGCGATGAAGAGCTCGAGCTGCAGCTCATGATCTCTATCGCCCTCCTCCAGTCCCTTCATCTTAACGTACATTCTGTCAAGAGACCCTGACCCTTCATCGTCGCTGACTTGGCTTAGGTCGATGTCGTGTAAGACGAGCAAAGAGGGCCTAGCAGCGGACAAGATGCTGCTGATCATTGTCCCATACTCCCTCGAAGCGGGCATGTCTTGGGCGCCGCTGATACGGATACTCGAAGTGGGTCGTGCCAATTCGCCTGCGATTTCTTCACGTACCTCGTCTAGGGGTGGGGACATGTAGTTGAGAGAGGTGAAAAAAGAAGCCGGAAGGTGGGACCCGTCGGCCGATGACATGTCTTGGGACTTGGTGTAAGACGGCAACTTGTGAAAGAGCGGGACCACGGGTAAAGAAGAACCATAAGGTAGTCGACTGAGGGAAGTGCCCTTCCTTGGATACGAGTCCGGGGAAGGATCACCGTCACGAGTGCCCTCGAGCATGCTACTAAAGCATTCTAATCCTGGATGGCGACGGTCTGCACGAGGCCATTGAGGTATACTCGCCTAGCGGCTGGCGATCTCCTCTCCTCCAGGGGCATTTCAAACCACCCCGCCCTCTCGTCCTCAGACATGACTGCACCGTCCTCCAGCCCCGACAAGAAGAGGGGGGGGGGCAATTTCGAGTCGATTTCGATGCGCCGATATAGGACAGAAATTACCTCGGCATGGTGACGGCGAGAGAGGATGGCGAGTTTGACGAGAAGAGGCTTGTCGTCCGTGGCGCTGTCTTGGAGGTGTTTGAAGATGATGAGTCGCACTTCGTTTGGGAGCTGGTGGAGGGTAGTGAGGGGAGGTGTGTCTGTCATTTCAGACATGTCGGTACTGTTGCCGACGAATTGTATGTATACATGTTGAGAAGAAAGATGATTGTAATTGCATCCAGGTTGCATCGATACCTGACGACTGACGACTGGACACCGGCGCCATTTCGGGCGGGCTTGTCCGCCGCACCAAGATTATTCTCCGCTTAGTACTTATCATCTCTGACCTTTCTCTGACTTTTCGTTCGCATTCGCCGGACTCCTATACTCTGCTCAGCATGCCTGTCTTCCCCGCCGCGCTCAAGCCCCAGGCCAGGGCTGCCTACAGAGACATGCTCAGGTCTGCCCGAATCACTTTCCAAGGTACGTCTGCCTCGCCTCAAAATATTATGGCTGCGTGGTCTTGTTTGTGTTCCGCCAAGCTTATCAGATTGAATCTACAGGCGACCCCGCGCGACACCAGGCGCTCCTTACGGCCCTCCGAGCTACCTTCTCTTCTCCCACTCTCACCCCTCCCCCGTCTGCTTCAGCAGAGGGTTCCCCGGCAAAGGTGCCCATCGTGCAAGAGGAAAGCATTGGACGGGATGATGTCGCGAGGAGGATCAATGAGTGGAAGGATGTGGCCAAGTTTTTGAGGAAGAATGTTGTGCAGGGCGTCAAGAGTGATGACGGTGTCTTCAGTGAGTACTCTTCTCTCATTTGTTGGCGATTGGAAACTTACGTTCGTTGCAGAGCTGAGAGTGCACGAAGATACTGAACTTGGCGACAACACCGACATCAAGAAGCCCGCAGCGCTTCCCACTACTCCCTTCCCCAACAGAAACCGAAGAAGATGCGGCGAAACTGCCCCATCTGAATAGATGATTGCGACTGGCCCGATCTACCGATGATCGTGGGCCTTTGACGAGGGGTCGAGCAGCCTAGCATGGAAAAAGGGCACCCCCCTGACCTGTAGCAGAAGGTGGGGCTGACACTTGGGTGTACTATTATGATACGGCTTTTAATGTTATAGACTTCACATCTCAACCTCTGGCACGCGGCGTGTACAGTTACCCAATTACAAACACTTTTCGGCCTGACTGAGACCTTCTTGCAAGCCTGAACTGGATCAACTGTGACTCCGTGTTGCTCAGAGGGCACTGACTCCACAAACAGATATTCCCAGGGGCGCAACAACAGGGTTGATGATGTCAAAATCCTCTACTTGGGCGTGAGGGCCAACATTGCACGTATCATGGGTACAACGCAAAGTTCATCAACCTTTCTGTGAGTTAACCCCACCAGGCTAAGTACTTCTCAACAATGTCACTCAACGGCTATGGCGTGTATGTGCCGTCGCAATCACCCAATTGATATACATATTCTCCAGTAAGTCACCTCTCCCCTTTTTCTGCTCCCATGATCGCAGAGCGACTAACAGCATTCTTCAAGCTGTGTCCGTGTCAGCCAATCAGCATGTTCAAATGCAAGAGTCATTCGCTTACCCCACAGCAGCAGATGTTCCCAATAGCACAGCAACAGAGCTTCATCATTTTGTCAGTATCTATGTCTGTAGAACGGATCTCGGGTACCCACGAAAGCACCGAGCGCGGCACAGCAGGGCCCAACGCCACCTCGAGCCATAGAGGCTCTTCGCTAGCCTTCTTGTTGGACTGCCTGTTGTTGGTGTTGGAATCGTTAATGCCCATGGGCGCTATAACTCACGTTCAGCTGCAACTCAGAAAGATGAGTATAGGATCAAGCTGACTCATTAGGCTTCTTCCCTGTGACTGCTGAGAGACAGGTGTTTCAACGGCGCGGAGAGAGGTTTTGAGTACGGTGGGGTGGGGTGCTTGAGGAGTGGGCATTGTGAAGGTCGATGAAGGGGTGGCGACTCAGCAAGGCATATCTTGTGTGTTCTTATATATTGAGCTGGTGACGCAGGGCACAATGGTTGTTTATTTTGGTATACTCTTCAACTCTCCTATAGCACAGCGCATCAATGATCGTCCGCAGTTGCCAGACTGGCGGAGAAGGCTCGAGATTGGGATCAAAGCGATGATAGTCGTCGTCATATCAATGACTGTACTGCATCGTCATCAACACGATTCAGAGGCGTGTTGTCCTCATCGTTGTCGAGAGGCTGGAATCGTTCTATCACACTCGCCCACGCGCCGGCGTACATGACTGAGCTCGAGAGATGCTCGGCAAATCTGTGATTTCAGAAGCCGATCATCGGGTCGAAGAAGCTTCCCTATCGATTGGCTTCCAGACGGATGTTTCGACAAAGGAGGGCTGGTAGCTGTCGTTGTTTCTCTTGTGGACACCAAACTCTCCGACTGGAGCGGAAACAGACCCGCAGGCAGGAGCCGAGTCTTGCCTGACCATACTAAGTTTGCGATTTTGCAAGTACATGAGGTATGACCGGCTGCATAATTCTTCCATCAGCTTGCCGGAGTAGGTTGGGACCACTCGTGACCTTCGAAATAGTGGACCAAGCCGTATTTTGTCAAGAGTCTAAAGGCCGCTTCACCTTGATTTCCTTTGTGGACAAACCACGAGCCCCGATGGGCTCTTTCTTTGTGCAAGTAACCACCATGAGGCGTTCATACTACCTATATATTTGTGCAAAACTCTCCACTGGCCCCAACTACACAGCAAGTGATCATCATCAGCCCGTCCGCGCAATGTCCATCCCCGCCCAACAAAGAACCAGGTGTCTTCTGCTCGCCTCGACGGCCACTTCATTCACACTCGGCTACCTTTTGGCGCGTACAAAACAGCACTCTGTGTCCTCCCCGCCGATCTCTAGCCAGGAAACGCCCATGAAGCCTGGACTGAGTGGTGTAAGGGGCGAAGAATTCAACAGAAAGCTGCAGGAAGAGAGGATGCTTCCAGCAAAGGCGTGTGAGGAGCAATATACCGCCGAGACGCTAGTGCTTTACCTTGGTGGCATGTGAGAGTACGCAGTCACTTGCCATAGTCAGCCTCATTACTGAAAGAGTGATGATAGGGTGCATTGAAGCGTTTAGTGCGGCTGTTGTAAGAGGTCTGACTCGCGAGATAGCAAGACTAGTACGTTAGGATGCATTTTTTGAAGACAACAGCGCAACTTTAGCCTTGTACACCTTGCCCTGCAGATCTCTTGCCCCTCATGTCTGCTCTCTGTGCCTCCCCTATCCCTCTAACCCAGCAAATCTGCGTTACCAGAAGCGCTGATGGCAATGATGGTCTTTTCCGGATATTAGCACGCGTCTTGTGGGTCAGGCAAATAAGACTCACCTCGTCTTCAAGGTACTTGCTGACAGCGATACTGTCACTTAGACCCTTCCTTCTTCTTGTCTTCAACACCAGATCCCTCGCCAACGACTGGCCCATGGCAGGCTCCAACGGCCTCAGCTGTATCGAGGTATCTGTGGGATCACCGGGCACCACACTCCAGTGGTCAAAGCTCATCTGCACAAACGCCTGTCCCATCGTCGCTGTTCTCAGATCTGTCTCGAAACCATTCGCATCCAGCACTGGAATGAATGCCTTGACGGTGTAGAGCGGAGATCCGGGTTTGGGAATGTCTTTTGTGACGTGGCCACGTCGGCGAGCGAGGACAGTGTAAACGGCAGCAACGCAGTCGGGTGGCGCTTGCACTTCTACGTAGTAGACGGGTTCGAGAAGACGAGGGGTGGCGAGGAGGAAGGACGAATAGCAGACACGTCGCGCTGTGGGGATGATTTGACCACCGCCTCGGTAGATTGGCTCCTGGGCAAGAGCAGCGTCGAGGACTCGGAACTTGACACCTCGGATAGGCTCGTCACACAAAGGACCTTCACGAGTACCCCACTGGAAACCTTGCTTGACGCTTTCCTTGACACTGTTGAGGAGTTTTGTGTCGACCTACTCGATTTCGTCAGTCATACTTCTCACAAAATACACAAAGACACCGACCTCTGAGGGAAGAGTGTCGTTTATCAGCGCGTTAGGCCCGTTATCCTCAGGGCCGAAAGCCCAGATGTTCCGCGAGGCCAACACATCCCACTGGTACTTGCTCTCAAAGAACTTTCCTCGCTCCTTATTCGTCGTTTTCATAGACACTCGTCCAGCCTCAATGTCCGCAGCGATACCAGCTTCAAGGGGTTCAGAGATCATGGTGAGCTTGTTCCTACAAAACATATTAGACCAGGGGCTTCTCGCAATCTCAAGGCAAACTCACTTCTTGTTGGGTGTGTCCGCGTAGCACTTCAAAGCAGACGTCTCCACAACCGTCTCGCAGAACTTGGTCACAGGATCCGAGACCTTGATCTCAATCTCCGAGAACACTCTTCTCAAATCATGCAGCACCGAGTCCATATACAGCTCGCCCGTCCCCAAAATTACGTGCTCTCCACTCTCTTCAACCTTGGTCGTCACTAAAGGATATGACTTGTTGATCTTTCTCAAACCATCAAGCATTTTCGGCAATTCTGAAGGAGCGACGGGCTCGACAGCAACTTTGAGGACGGATGTAGTAATATGTTTGATGGGACGGAAGATGTAGAGATCATCTTCAGCGTCATTGGAGACAATTGTAGCAGTCTTGGCTATTGAGTTGTCGACGCCAGACAGAAGAACGAGGTTGCCTGCAGGAGCAGTCTGGATATCCACGTTGTATCGGGATTCGCTCAACATGACGCCATCCACGATGGCTTTCGCCATATCTTCCTCATCCTCGAGCGAATAGCCCTCACCCAACACCTTCACCACCTGCCCAACCTTGACAGTACCGCTCATCACTCTTCCGTACGCCCTGAATTGTTCCGCATCGGTGGTGTGGAACAGCTTCGTGACATGCACGACGGTGGGACCTTGAGGGTCACAGCTGATCATCGAGTCGGCCAAGTTGGAAGTAAGCGGACCAGTGTAGGTGTGCCGTATCTTGGTGCCGGCGGCTTCTCGGGGAGAGGGGATAAACTCTGTGATCATATCGATAAGACCAACAGAGGGGCCAAAGAAGGCCTCAAGCACAACCTTGAGAAGAGGACGGACGTCCATCTTGTAGGCAGCGGGTTTGAGGGTAATTTGAAGGTCAGCAAGAGTCTCCTGCAGATCCTCCTTGTTGGCGCTCAAAACCTACCCCGATCCATCAGCTGAGCTCTTTTAACGTTTGTGGGAGGTGACTGACCTGCGTATACAGCTTGTACAGCGGCTCGAGGATGAAATGCACGAACGACCTATTACTGTCCGCTTCCACCGGTTTACGGGTGAATTTGCGGGAAGCGGCGTCGAAATAGATGTTGCCCCAGAGCCGAACGGCAAACTCGTCAACGTCAAAGGACCCGAAGGTGTCGGCGTACATGCTGGCGAAGGTTCTGAGGGTGAAACACCATCCCATTTGAGTAGAGGCGAAGGCAACATTGCCTTTCTCGGGGGAGAGGCGGTAGGACTCGTCTGAATCGACCGAGCTGATGATTATTAGCTGTGCTCGGGCCAGTGTGGTCATACGTACGCGATTATTGTATTGACTTCTTCGATCGTGTGCTTGATCTTGAAAAACGCCTCGCTCGGCGGCAACCTCAATTCCAGAATCAATCGATCCATCTTATTTACCACCAGTGTCATCTTGAGGTTCTCCTGCATGGCATGCCTGATCAATTGCTCCGTCCCCAGCATGACACCCTCGACAACATCCACCACAATCACGACACCGTCCACCAACCGTGCCACCGAGGCGACCTCGTCCGCAAAGTTGACGTGTCCTGGCGTGTCAACGATGTTGATCAAATTGGATTTGCCTTTGGAATTCTGGAGAACGAGAGACATAGGTCCGGATTTGATAGAGACACCACGGGACCGGGTAAGGATATGGGTGTCGGTGTAGCGGATGGGAGTGTCGGCATCCCAAGTCATTTTATGGGTTTCGTAGACGAGCATGTCGAGAAGCGAGGTCTTGCCATGGTGGATGTGGCCTCCAACCATGACGTTTCGAATCATATCGGGGTACTCCATCATATCGATCAAGAAGCTTCACGCCTCGTCAACACTCGTTCGAAATTTCGGGCAAACTCAGATGACTCACTTCTTGTCGTATCTTGTCTCCGGAAGACCCTTTTCCTGCACCGTAAACGCTCTGTTCTTCACGGGGGCGACAATGGGCTCGGAAAGAAGCTGCAAGTCCTCCTCCTGCACCATTGTCTCCACATCCGGCCCGTACGTCTCCTCCGCCGTCGCATAGTACTTTTTGTCCTCATGCAGCACCACCTGATTAGATGACCCATCCACCTGTTCAATGCCGTACTCTGTGAGCTGCATACCAGCGGAGGGGTCGTCCATCTCATCGTCCTCATCTTCAAGGCCTTCTAAAGGCGCGTAGGAAGCCGAGGGTTGGGCGCTGGGGCCGGGGGCATAGGAGGGGGCAATGTCGGCATCGGAGTCGTCATCAGAGTCAAGGTCGCCTCCGATGTAGTTTCCGAATTCTGTCACGGATGTCAGTCTTACAGAGGAATGACGGAATGTTACGAACCGTCGTAGTCTTCCGTAGACATTCTGGCGGATTGTTTTTCGAGAGGAAAACAGCAGTCGTATGTAGGGCAAGCAGTCAAGTACCCTATCCGCAACTTTTGATGCGATGTGCGGGGGCGTAATGTATGGATGGGCAGATGGACGATAGTGGAAGGACGAAAAAGCGCGAAGTCCATCGAGGTGAATGCTTAAATGGGGTGCGCAATGGGAATCGATGCTATAGTATGGTCTTGCGCGGTTGTTGTGTTTGTTTCTTTGTTCGTCTATTCTTCGGCGCCATATGAGACATGAGGAGCCTGGCATAGGTATGGATAGGTATCATATTCTGCATGAAACAAATCAAGAGTTCTGCCGAGGCCAATTCGTCACGACGGAACTCCACGCTGCCCTACCTGGTCTATTAAGTCGTCGATCATTATTCAACATCATGGTTGCTTGAACCGCTCTGGCATCATATAAGGTTATTGACTTGCATACAAAAGCAACGCATACAAACCCTGTGAAAAGATGTGACTAGACAAGTCTCAAAGTACACTACTACGTACAGACATCCCCACCCTGGCCTTCCTCACTACTTCAGACCACGCTGTTCCAAGCTGCTGACGTAGCTCGCCATCCTTCTAGGTGGAATCTTGTTCTCGTACATCTCATCCAATTCCGAAAAAGTCCTGTTTTTAGTCTCGGGTAAGAGAAAGTAGTTGATGATGGTTCCGAAACCACAGAGGATGGCAAACATGAAGAGTGTTTTGACACCCCAGTTGCGGGAGGTGGTGGAGATCATGAGTGGAACCTGAAGCGTATAGTAAGTAAGAAGTATTGTCACGAGCAGAGAGAAAGGACTTACTGTAGTATTGAACAGAGCCCCAGACATGGCGTTGGTAGAGATCGCAAAAGCAGTCGCTTTTGCCCTCAGCCTCGGAGTCGCAACCTCCGCAGAGATCGACCAACAAGTCCCCGCAAAGGTGGTAGCATAGGTGAGTACCCAGAGGCAGATGAAGGCCAAAGTGGTGTTGTCGGTAGTGGTAGAGTTCTTGGGCATGAAGCCGGTAGCCCCGATGATGACATTGAATATCGTACAGCCAACGCCACCAACGAGTATGAGTGTACGACGGCCGAAGCGCTCAATGGTGTAGAAGGAGATCATGAGAGCGCCCAAAAGGATACAACTGTCAAGCCAGTGTCAATCAGCATGTACACGGGCACAATCAAGGAACCTTACTAGACAATGACAGAAGCTTGGAACGGCTCAGGGATACCGGCTTGCTGGAAAAAGTCTATGTATATGTTAACAGATGCTCGTCAAGTTGGGATGAAAGCAGCGACTCACAAGTTGTGTAGTTGAACACGACAGCACTTCCGGACCAGTTCTGCATAACCAGACAGAACACAGAAGCCATCGTTCGCCACTGCAAGCATTGTCAGCATACACTCCCTTCACCGAATTGCAACTCACCAAGTTGACCCCTCGAAAGATATCTCTGAAAGCCACTTGAGAGTTCGATTCGGCATTCTCCTTCTCATGTTGGATCTCAGTCTGCATGACGATGTACTCTCTGTCGATGTCGTAGTCCTCTACACCCTTGTATAGTCTGGCCATGACAGCTTTGGCAGAGGTCTCGTTCTCATTCCGAGCATAGAACCAAGGGGATTCGGGCATGAAAGGCATGGCGATCAGCCAGAGACCCATGAAGACCCACTCAGAGTATATGGCCTTCTTCCAGGCGTAAGAGTCGGTCTGATTTGATAAGTCAGTCCAGGTGACTACTGACGGATTGACCGAGATTGTGCTTACGACGTTGACGATCTGAAGAGCTATAGCCACAAAAAGCTGACCAAGAGAGTACGACCAGCCGTAGCTACTGAGGAGGGTACCTCGGACCCGGGTGGGCGCTATCTCAGAAATGTACTAGTGACATAGTGAGCATTCTGAGTCATTACGTGGAAATCTGGAAGATAGTGATATACAGTGATAACACCCTGTTGCACGAGACCTTGGCCAAGACCCATAAGCATCTTCGCCCCCAGCCAATCTTTATAGTTCTTCGCCACCATCTCAACGATGATGCCCTGATGCTCGTCATGAGTATAGTCATCTTCCGCAATGTTCCTTGTCTGACTCACGAGGGTGAAAACAAGAGAAAGAGCCCAGAGCACCGCCCGTCGACCGAACCTGTCGGATATGAATCCGCCAGACCAGTTACCGACGAACTGCATGAGGTAGCCCTGCGATCCTGTCAGCTGGACACAGAACCTGGTCAGTCCATCATGCTCACCAGACCAGACCACATCGAGACATATTTGGCGTTGAGACTTTTCACTCCTGACGAAGAGATCACGGTGCCGAACTGTTCAATGAATCCGGCATTCGCCAAAATAGAGCCTGATAAAGATATCAGCATCTGATTATCAATCGAGAGGTATTGAAACAGCGACTCACCAGGCATGGAAGTCTGGTAACCATCCATCATGACCCCAAAGGCAGTGATGGCACAGAATAAGCAAGCTCTCCAGAACTTGCGCATAGCCTGCACCTTGGTGAGACCAGCGAAGGCAGTGATGGCAGCCTCATCCTCTTCGATGGGCTTCTTGTCGTCCGAGACGTTGTAAATATGAACCTCTTCGCCGACGACCTTATCCTTGAGCATGTCTGGAACTGGCTCTTGAGCAGACATCTTGAAGTTTGGGAAAGCGAAGATAGGATGGGGAATAGGATGGGGAAAAGTGACAATGGGGCGGTTTTGATTGGCGAAGAAGGGCGATTATATGGGCGGGACAATTGAGAGAGCTGCTGAGTGGACAAGATGAGCTATAGCTTATCTGCTGGGTCAGGTGGCCGGTATCAGCATCTCGATGGGCGAGGACAATGATAAAAGTAGAGTAGCGGGTAATAGTACATTCATGATTCCTATCTCCAGTGACTGATCGGGGTCTTGACTGCTGGGTAGACGGGCGGGGAATAGACTGAATGTCGGCTTTCGGGCTTGGCGAGGAAAAACAACGATGGAGATTTGATGGAGATAAGAAGTAGCCTCCGCGCCCAATTGGGCGGGAGCAATTTGAGCGAGATAGCAAGGTCAGACGGATGTGGCATGTCTTACATTCTTGCTACATCCACCAGCCATAAGCACCTCAGCACCGTCAACTTGGCAACATCCGGGGATGATATGACAACCGTATAGGTAGCTGACCTCGGCCCAGTAGTGCAATACATATTCGTATCATCACATCACGAAAGACTGCATTCATGCCTTTGTATATCTTCTGGGCTCCGCTGCAACATAGAATGTGACATGTGGTACATGACGACTCTTCTGTCATATAAACAATACAGTGAGATAGCTCACATAGCCCCTTGCTGGAGCGTAGACCAGAACTTAGCCTCAAACTCGACGTTGAGATAATCGCTGGCGAGCTCGTCATCTACATAGTCGACCACAATCTTGGTGTCGTTGGAGGTGGCGAGAGCCTCTATGGTAGGCTGTAGAGATTTGGGGACGGGTTGTCGCATATCACAGCCATACCAGCTATCAAGGGGTTAGTTTTATCGAGCATAGGGGATGATTTCGGAAGGATATACGCGGCAAAGTAGACGAGCGCGAGCATGACACGAGTCTCGGGAGTGTTATTAGGCATACCAGCGTGCCTGCGTGATCTGCCTCAGCAAGCTGGATACTTTTGTCGATCAATGACTCACCACAGGCGAAGGTCACGGAGAATGAGACTGCCTTTAGGGATGACTGCCTGGACAGGAGGCCTGACTTTTCTGCGCTCCTCAAGTTTGTCCTGTCGCACAAACCCGACCCCAATCTCCTCGAGATCATCCGCAGTGGACTGAGCAGTAGTCCCCAGCCAAACTTCTGTCGACCCGTTCTCGGGAAAGGTATCGATGAGACAAGCGTTCATGGCGATCGCGAAAGGGTGCATGAGGTGGCGCATCTTGACGTCTTTGTGAACTCGCTGGCGTTCGGTCGCGTTGCCGAGGAGAGTGTTGGATCGGATGTAGCGAAGTTCTGGTTTAGGACCAAGGACGTGGGATAGGACCTGGGAGGCGGCTTTGTTGGCGTAGATCTCGGGGAAGAGCCAGTCTTTCCAGATAGTGAGTTGACTGACCTATGCCAGACGGAAGATGACTTACCTTCCGCAATTGGAGGCACCTGAGAGACGTTGCCCTTGTCACGTCCTTGGCTACAGAGCTGCGTCAGCCTTGCTCAGATAGTCAGCACGACGAGCAACTCACTTCCAATGAACCTTGACCTCTCCAGAAACAATCTTGGCCGTATCATCTTTCATCTTGTCGTTGAGTCTGTCAATGACTTGAACATCGATAGCGTTGTTGAGTACAACAAGACCATCGCGGAACATGGCTGCTACAGCGTCGAAGAGGTGTTCGGGGGTGAGGACTCCACTGAGTCTCTCCTCCTCGGACAATGGGATCATCACGGGACCGTCAGTCGGCGCGGGCATCTTGAGGTGTATGTGATGGGTCGGTGAAACGTATGAATGAAGAATGGGACGGCACGTACAATGTTATAGGCCATATATAAGCCAGGTTCAACAGATCTGAAGCATTTTCTGGTGGGCACGAGGGATGAAATGGTCAGGGGTCACATTCTGAATCTTCGGGGACCAGACGCTGGGCGGCGGGTTCTAGATTCACGGGTTACTGGCGCCGGGGTCCGATAAGGCATCACGATGCATCTGATTGGTACAGGTCGCTGATAGACATCCATGATTCCTGATTCACATGTTTCTACTCACCGCATCTCTAGCCAGAACACGGCCCCTGCAGAGCTGCCCCCCATGTGCCCAGAAGAGGCCCCGCACCGCGTCGAGACGACGGAGCAACGAGGTCTCAAGGCATGCCATGCGTCAGTCTGTTTCCTGCCGCAACTCTGTTTTATGCTGACTCACATGCAGCTGTCGTATAGTATGCCTACACACTATCTACCATACAGGCTGACTGATGGTCGGGTTTGCAGGCAAAAGTCAAATGCCTTGGAGGCGGACCTACACTCAAGTGCGCGAGATGCGCCAGTGCTGCCATCGAGTGTCGTTTCTCGGAAAGCCGGAGAGGAAGAGTGAAAGGCAGCCGAAAGTGAGTCCTACATGACAGTGTGGGGAGATGCTCATGGAGACAGCCGCAAAACCCTCGAGAGACTGGCCGAGCAAGCACATCAGCGCAGCCAGATTACTACCCGAGTCAACCCCAGCAAGCCGCCGAAGAACAACACCTCCGGTGGCCGTGCAATCTCCTCTCCTCTGAGTCGAGTACAGTCCTCACAGAGTGAAGGGGCATACCTTGATCCTTTCTCTCGTCCACAACCCACCTCCAGCATGGAGACCGCCACCCAGCCTTCATCATCATCATTCGATCGATCAAACCTCCGCGTCCTCGAAAAAAGCTTTCCAACAGACTCGGAACGTGTTCCCAGCACTACCCAGATCGAGACCGAAGATTCAGGCTCTAGAAGTGACCTTCACAACCCCCTACTGTTTCTCGCTGAATGCGCGAGGAAAGGGTGGGATTCCACACCGCATTGGGAAAGTCCTCTGGTCATTCCCGCACCTATAGGAGAGCTGCCGGTTGAGGATGCGAGAAATCTTGAGAGGTGGAGTTTGCGACATTTTGAAGAGGTTGTTGAGGATCAGAGAGGCTACTTTCAACACGGGCTACATGGGAGTAAGAGGGACGTGGGGAAAGATCTAGACCCTGTCAGCTGGAGGATCATCGGGGAAGACCAGGTGATTCCGTTGTTTGATGCGTGAGTGCTTTTAAGCTACGACAGTTCATATGGCTGATTCACGTTAGATACTTTCGGTATTGTCATACCCATTGGCCAATGCTTGATCGCAATCTTCACACTCCAGAATTCACCCGTAGCCGCTCAGTATTCCTCTTCGCTGTCATACTCGCCCTTGGTGCCACTTCCCTCGCGACCCTACCCAAATCATCAAGCAGGAAACGTACTATCGCTACGAAACTTTTTGCGCATGTCGAGAAGCTACAGCTGGTAATATGTGCCACGGCAGCAAAGTCTATCGAGATTGTCCAAGCTGAGCTCGTGAGTCGTCAATCATCATCCATCAACTAGCTGACCTCCTGGTAGCTCTCTCAGATGTGGGCGCTTCGTACACCGAGGCTGGTGGATGATCAAAGAGCAATGCGTCTCGGCATGGCTTTCCGCATGGCAGGACAGATCGGCCTGCAACATCCTTCGAAACACAGCGATGCCGCTCCTCTTGACGCGTTTGCAAAGAACGATTTGATGGTGAGAGTATCATTGATCTTGACTGAGAGCAGGTCGGTCTTTCAGATGTAATGATAGTCATCATGCTGATAATTGCGACCAGATGGGAATCTATAGCGGATCGGAAAGAGGTCATCAATGTCGGATTTGACCTGACAGACAGCGAGAGGGCAATTCTGCTTCGCGTTCATCCACTTGACCCGGAGGCCATCATCGCGTCCGACTATGAACTTTATGTCTTTGAGGTTCGTCCATCTGCCTCCAATCACGTCCCAAGATCTAAGAAAGTGTCTCACAGATCGAGTCCAAAGCCCGCATATTATCGAGCTCATCCAGCCAATCTCTTCAAAGCACCTCCCTCGACGCCGAACTCTCCTTTATCCAAACATACCTTGCCTCCTGGGAATCTCGCTGGCTCAACCCCCAGACCGATCCTCTCAGGAGATGGTCATTCCAGTACGCCTCTCTTCGATCTCTCTTGGTCGGGCTCATGCGCATTGCAAAAGCCCGTGGCAACCGCCCTGGTCCCTGGACGTCAAACTTTCGTACAGATCTACTAGACGTCTCCACGAGGATTCTGGAAGGCGCTCTAAGTCACGAACGTGCGCTGCATATGCTGCGTCCGACTTCGGTTTTGGTCTTTGTCTCGACCATGGTCCTACAGCTCACCCCGCGAGGGGCGCGGGAAAGAGACTTGATCCTACGAGTAGCATTGAGATTGGCAGGGGAGGCAGGGAGGGAGGAGATGAAGACGTTTGCGACGCACAATGGGTTTCAGATTCTGAATATGCTTTGGTAAGTGCTGTCTTTGAGCTCGAGAAAGGTGACTGATATGACATAGCTTGAGCAGGCAGGAGGCAGGGCAAAGAAGAGCACACCCTATGTTGTCGTCGCTATCGAACCGAGTAGAGGAAGCGCAACAAGGCGTGAATAATTCTCAACTCCACCAAGGAACGCTTAACGAGTCTACATCACCCGCTAGCAGCCATCAGCTCTCATCTTCGCATAGCTCTGCCTCGTTCTCACCCCGCGGTTCCTCACGCTCTCATTGCTTCGATCAACTCCCGTCGCAGTACACTTCGCTGCCGGCAGCCAGTCAGCACCTTTACAACCTCGAGTCCCAGTCAAACGGGGATGCTGCTCATGTTCAGTCGGGCAACAGCGGCTTGGACCAGCTTCTGGCATTCTCCCTCAGCGACGTCGACTTTCCCTACGTTTCCGACAAAGCCATGGCTGCCGCTTCTGCAGCAATCCAGAGAGGAGAGGCGTATGGCCAGCGAGCATTTAGTCATGAGCCGTATGTCTCTGCTCCTGTGGCTCCCATCAACGGGGTTGCAAGCAGAGGTAACGAGTCGGACAATGCTGGAGATCCAGCCTGGAGCGATCTGCTGGCGGCGATCGTCACAGGGTGGGACGGAGGTGGCGGTAGAGGTATGCCCGACATGGTAGCATCACAATCACCAGGCGACAGTGGAGTGGTTGACTCAAGGACTCCTCAATGGTCTGGCCATCAAGGGCCAGCTGTTCAAGGCACAAATGCCACTGTAGGGCCCGAAGGAGACAGGATGACAACAGATCTATATTTTCAGCTGGCTTCTGCTTTGGGGCGTTGAAATATAATGTGCTGCTTTGTATGTTAGAACCCACGCATGTATGTGTTGTACTCGTAAGGAAGCTCGAGTAGAAAAGATGTTGGATGATAGAGGAGAGTGGCGGCGTCACGTGATTTCAAAAAGTTCCTCCACTCTGCTCTTTCACTTTCGCGCATCAAAACAATCATTGTCACGGTCCGTACAGATAAGATGCCCAAAGCCACAGCCAAGAAGAAGGAGAAGAAGGCCGACTTTGTTGTAAGCTGCAAACTGGCGCATAATCTGATACGGAACTAACGGTCACGCGGTAGAAAGCAAAGTTGAAGCTGGGGAAGGGCAAGAAGACTGCCTCGAATGCGACCGACACGTCATTCAAGGCTAGGTGTTGGTGCAGCTTATAAAATTTGTAGAATGACACTGACGGTAGTATAGCTATTGCTCTCCCAGGACAGGAAGCCCTCAACAGAGCTCTCCTTGTTTCTGAAGGCAATGGTCCCTTGGAGCCCACCACCGCCAATGGTCTTACCCTCGAAGACCTCTTCAACCGACTGCGGCACCCCAACTCTGGAGTCAGAAAGGAGACGCTAGGAGGTATAAAAGAGATCTTGCAGCAGGGTATAGGGAAGGAGATTGGTAAGGTCTTGAGGGCGCTCGGAGGTCTGGTTGCCGATGATGATGCGGGGGTCAGAAAGGGGTTACTGGGACTGCTAGAGTGGTATCTGGCGCACCTGCCCATAGTGGGTCTCACTTTCTAATCATCGAATCAAGGCTAATTGCAATAGTCTGTTCTCTCCCCGCACCTGCCTCTGCTTGTCCTTCAAACATCCTCCGCCCTCTCCCACATCTTTCCCGAGATCCGACTCGACGCCTGTAAACTCGTGCACCTCCTCCTTCAACACGTCCCCGCCCACGTCCTTTCCCAATGGCCTTACGAATCATCCAATATCCTTGAAGGCTTGCGTCTCGCCGTCGGCCTCGGCGGTGAGAAGGGCGTCAACTCGTCGATAGGCAGGTTGACAGGCGGTGCCAAGTTGGTCACGATGAAGGCCATGCGGGAATTTGTCAGAGTCGGACTGGATAGCGGGGAGGAGAAGAAATGGGGGGCCGGGTGGGTGCAGGAGGGTGGTAAGAGGGCAGGGAAGAGGAAGGAAGTGAGGGAGGAGCCAATGCTAGAGGATCTGGGACTTGAAGGCTGGCTTGTTGGGGCGCAGGGGCTGAGAGATCTCTGTGTTGGTGGGAACGCATGGGAAGTCGGGCGACTCGCATCACACGGCGGACAGGGCAACGAGGAGGGCGTCTTGAGTGTCCTCTCGCAGCTCTATATTCAACTCCACCCTCTCCTCCTCTCCACATTCCTCGAAAACGCCCCCACCGCCTTCTCTCCGTCCGCTTCGGCCGCCCCCACTAGCGCGGAAGATATCCCCCTCCAGTTGTGCGTCACTACCGCTTCCCTTACCGAGCTTCTCGCCAATGCCATCCTCACGCGCGCTCCTGCTGAGAACCACACTCCCGAGTTGAAAGAGGTCAAGGCGTGTATGTTCGACTTTCAGCGGCGGATGACGGCGTGGTTCCCATTCGTTTCCAGGACAGCGCCGACACCGAGCGGGGTAACCCCAGGTTTCGAGCTGTCTCTAGCGTACGCCGACCTGGCCATGCTCCTCGCGCCCCGTCCGGTCGAGCTCGTCTACCCCAAACAGGTGGACCGCCGAGCGAAAGAGCTGGGATGGCGGGAACGCGTCAAAGCTACCGAACAGGTATGGGCACAGATGCGGACGGCGGAAAAGGGTGCTAAAGGCAAAGGCAAGGCTGGGCAAAGTCGGTGGGCGATGGAGGAAGTGGCCGAGTGGGTGGTAGACGTGCTGGCTCCCCCTCAAGACGTACTTGCGCCCGCGCTCACATCGGAAGCGTACAAGGCGTTGCTGCCCATCGTCTGGGCCCTTCTGGTTCAGCCCCCAGCCTCAACTGCCGAACAAGCCGACATCCCCTCCCTCGTCGGTACCGCTCTTCTCAACCACCTCCTCCGCCAGTCCTCCACCTCTCCCATCCGAGAGCTGGGCGACCAGTTCATCATTTCGTTGATAGAGGTGCACGAGCAAAAGTACATGACACTCCCATTCTACCTGCCGCCTTCTTCGTCTGTACGGGCCTTGATCACTGCATGGTTTGACACCATCCCGCGTACGCTATTCGAACTTGGCCCTAAATCTCCACAAACGACGTCTCACCTCCTCCTCTTCCTCCTCTCCTCCGCTCTCCACGCCCCCGCGGCGTATACACAGCCGTACTCTCTGCTCGACCCCACGGGCTTTGAACCCTTTACGCAGAAACTGGCGGCATTCTTTTGGGTGCGGCATCTAAAGAAGGGCGATGTACCTGGGGCGTGGGTCAAGCTGGACGATGAAGGGGTGAAGCGATTGGGGCTGGATGTGGCGAAAGCGTGGGGCGGATGGGATGGGGGGGGCAAGTTGAGTGAAGCAGTGGGGCGGGCTTGTAAGGCGAGTGAAGTAGAGTGGGGGCAGTATTGGACAAGATAGCAAACATGCATCATCACGCAGTTTGCCTTATCGACAGCATCTAGCATCTTTCCACCGCGGCTTGAGCTGACACGGGGAAGTTGCTGGCTCAGAACCTTGGAATTGTTTGTGGATCAGCACAAATGTGCTGATACGCCGTTGGTCCACCACCTCAAGGACATTTCTAGGCGCGCGACAGATCTTGCGCTCACATACCAAGTCCAACCCTATAACCTTCCACTCACCCTCACTTTCCAACAAAAAGCCTCAAATCCATCTGACCCCGCCGACCTCCGCTAACCTAATACCGCTCAACCCCTAACCCACACTCAGTCCTTGTTGAAACCATTCGTGCATGCATGTGAATGAAAATAAAGCGACAGCAAATTCGCGCGAGCGGGATAAAAAAGAATAAACCAGAGTTTGCGCGCCTTATAGTGTCCTTTAGGTGGTGGACCATCGTTTCCATATGTGCTGAGCGACCGGAATCAATTTCACGGCGGCCGTCGCCCATTGGAGAGATCACTGCACCACTGTCAATCTATTGTCCATCGTACTCTTACAGTACATTCACAGCCACACCTCATCCCGCACCTGGAAATGGTCTCCTCAAGCACAGCACTCACAGTCGCAAAGGTGCCCCTCCTTTTCTTATAAAGGTCGACCGCACGGACAACCAGGACTAACAGCCGGGCTTGTAGTATGCTCTCGGCACCTCAGCTGTGGGGGTCACGATAGCGCTCGGCGGTCTCTGGTACTTCCAGCGCAAGCTCATATACCCCGCCAACCTCCCCGATGGCGCTCGCAAAGGTGACTCCCCTCTTGTCTTCCAAGCACCCATCCCGCTAACCTTCTGAGCGTTAGTGGTCCCAAAACCGATAGACGTCGGCTGCCCATACGAAGACGTCACACTCACCACCCCGGACGGCCTCAAGATCAAGGCTTATGTTATCCCTGCGCGTAGAAGGCCGTTGGGGATGGAAGAGATCAGGGTGTTGAGGAAGGAGGACAGGAGGAAGAGGGCGGAGGAGGAGATGGAAAAGTGGGCGGAAGAAATGGGGGATGAGAAGGCTATTTCGGTGAGTGGGGGTGCACGAATGGAGGTGGGAGGGAGGGGGGAAGGTGGTGGGTACTGTGGAGTACTGACAAACGCCTTCCGGATAGTACGCCAAATCCCGCCCGACAGTCATCATCTTTCACGCCAATGCAGGCAACATGGGCCACCGCGTCCTGCTCGCAAGAAACTTCAACGTGGAACACGGATGCAATGTCTTCATGCTCAGTTATCGCGGGTATGGGTTGTCGGAAGGGACGCCTTCAGAACATGGTGCGTTTACTTCCTTTTTTCCTTGGGGCGGCTGTGCTGATTTGAATATCAGGTTTGAAGTTGGATATACAAGCTGCTATGAAGTACGTCCAGACGCACCCCATACTGGGAGATACCAAGATCATTGTAAGCCCTCCCTAAGTCTTGAACACGTGCGCGAAAGTACAGGCCGACGATCGATGTAGCTGTACGGCCAATCTCTCGGCGGCGCCGCCTGCCTCTACGCCGGTAGCAAAAACAAAGACATCGCAAGTCCCCCTCTTTCCCTTCTTCTCTCCTCACTAACACGTTCCATTAGATATCGGGACTGATCCTCGAAAACACATTCTTCTCCCTCCCAACCCTCATCCCCTTGGTCCTCCCTCAACTTCCCAAATTCCTCCTCCCCATCCTGCTTACCGAACACTGGGACGCCTCCCAAACCTTACCCCTCATCCCGACCTCTACTCCCATCCTCTTCCTTACCGGATCAATCGATTCGCTCGTCAAGTATCCTCAAATGCACAATTTGAAAAAGCTCAGAGAGCAGGGCGGCGGGAAGTTGAGATGGAAGGAGTTTGAGAGGGGAGAGCATAATGATACATGTCTCCAGCCGGGGTACTGGGAGGAGATTGGGAAATGGATTAGAGAGGAGGTCGGGGAAGAGGGGTTGGTGGTAGTGGACAGGGATTCGAGTAGTGGGGAAGAGTTTAGTGAGGTGACGCGGGAAGAGGCTATGGAGGAAAAGACGGTGGTTTGAGCGAGCGGGTCGATGTATAGCTCTAGCTTTATTGACTGACTTATCTTGCTCTGTGCGCCTGGATTATCTGTTGTTCATGATGTTGCTCTCTGAGCATGGTATATATGTTGCCACGTGCGCCAGAGAGGCCAGAGATGATCAATCGAACGCCTCTAAAATAAGCTCGGACGGAGTTACTACCGGGAGTGCCTGTCGATCACCCAATGCATGTGGCATGTGGGGATTCTCTTGTGACACGGTGGCTGACTCTATTAGCAGCTCACACTTGTCATGTCAGCCATAGCCACTGCGCCCACTGCTCAAGTCAGTAGTACAAGAGACAAGAGACTGCCTGTCTTATCTGGCAATGATCATCAGCTCGACAACTTTTGACTACAAATAGACCGCAAATGACAGACGATCGATCTCCTCCCGTTACGAGCACCTCGATGTCTGATCGACGTGAATAACTGACAGACTCTTTCTGTCCACATCAAACGTCCGACAGTCTTGTTTTGCTGGGGGATTCCGTCATGACAGGCTGACAGCGCAGCACTACTTCGGCCTTATTACAGGTCCTAAAGCAGGAGAATGGGAGACACCCATCCATGCCCCTTGTGAAGACGACATGCTGCATGACATGTGTGCGCAGCTGTCGCCCACCATCGGAGCATTTCTCTTGCGGCCTGCGGGACCCTTTGTTGGCCCCCTGGCATCTGAGGCACCGACTGACGGGATCTCTTTCTCTCTCCCTCTTGCACGTAACTCGCTTCCCACGTATCAGAGAGACAGGGGCCATTATGTATTCCCCCTCTCTTTATAATCCATCCTCCATGCATTCATATCTCATCCCCTCTTCCTCCTCTTGCTTCCCTGCCACCACTACTGGCTGACATCCTCTTCATCCTTCATCTCGGAGCACCGCGCACCATGCTCTCAAAGTGAGTTGTCCCATCTCCCCCTGCTCCTACTAACTCTTCACCCAGCACCTCTTTCCATCAAGAGGCCATCCACCGTCATCTCCCGGACCATCCCTCCCACTCGCTCTCCACCTCATCCCCCTTCCACCCAGCCTACACCATGTCCCGCACATCCACCTCCTCTTCCCAGCCCCGGAGCCTCCGCCAGATCCAAGAACGTTCACAAGAAGCAGATGGTGGTAGCAGGAACAGCAGTAGGCGCGGCAGCAGGCGCGATAGCACCATATCTCTCGATCCCTGGGGCCCGCTCGAAGACGAATGGGACGAGTCCCCTCATTTCCGACACGGTACCCCCGGGTGGAATTTCCCACCCCGCAGCTCGACTGCTTCCTCCTTCTCCCTCTCCCAGCGTCAAGCATCTGTCCTCTCTTTGGGCACGAGGATGCGCCTCTCTTCGCCAGACCCCTCGTCGGGCGAGAGGAGAAGCTCCTACGCCGGTGTTGAGATGAGGAGAAGGAGTAGTCAGAGTTCGAGAAGTTTGGTGGGGATTGGGTTTGGGACATGTAAGAGGCGCAAGTCGAGTGGGCTGCATAGCTTGCAAGCTAGCCATCGGCTTGGGAGCTCATCGGGGTCTGGATCCGAGTCGCTGAGGTCCTACGGGAGCAGCTTTGATGCCATCGACGAGCGAGCGCTCCAGCTTCAGCGACTTGGGATGTTGCAGAGACGGTACTCGGATATCGTCCGCACCATTGGCGAGAGTGATGAAGAAGATGAGGATGAGGATGAAGAGGCGGATCTAAGCAGGAGGAGTAATCTGAGAGAGATGCTTAGTCGGTGGTCTATAAGCTCTGGGGACCATTATCACTATGAGGGGGATGATACGGATGGAGAGGACTTGTCTTCCCCATCTACCCCATCTTCCCCGTCACTGCCGGCCTCCCCTTCATCGCCTCCAACCTCATCCCCGGCACCTACTGCCAATCTCCCCATCAACACACTATCAACCCTCTCTGTCTCTTCCAACCTCGGCCCCTTCTCCGTGCCCGACACCGCCTCTTCTTCCTACGTACTCGGCCGACCATCCCTCCAACGGTCACTTACAGACTACTCTTTTCCACCGCGCACAGCTCCAGCTCTCGATTTGGCCAGCACGCCAATAGCCCCACGATGCAATGTCCAGCGACCGCTGTACGACGGTCCAGGACCAGGACCACACGCATACATACCTGTAACCACATCAGCATCAGCAGGCGCCTTCCCTATGGCGCGTATCACCCCTCTAGGCGCATCGCCCCTTCGCGAAAGTGCGCGTCGGCAGTCTGTTTGGTCAACAGCGTCGGAAGATGAGGGAGAGGAAGAAGAGGATGGCGGGCCGACGCAAAGGGGTCCGATGAAAGTTCCGGCTCTTTTTCCCAGGCAAGAGCAAGGACAAGGACAAGGGGTTTGGAGGGTGAATGCGCCGCACGCAATCCCACTCCCTGCCAACCCTTATCGTTTCCCCATCCCTCCCACCTCCATCTGCCCTTCCCTATCAAACTCTTCCGCCGCTACACCATCAACCTCTTTATCTGCATCATTGTCGTCGTGCAACACGAACGAGACGCCTTACGAGTCGCTCATAACGCCAAGGGCTGTTCCTGTCATGGCAGGGATGGGGTACCTGAGGGACAGGCCGACGACGGATGAAAGGTTGGCTGCTGAGGCTGCCGCGGGGACGGAGGGGTATCCTTTCCATGCCGTTGCCCCGTCTCCTGTGCCTTCCTCTGCGCCCAAAGCTGCTGCTACTGCTGCTTTAGAGAGGAAAAGCATCCCGTCTTCGCCGTCCATCCTGAACATCCACCCTCACGTCGGCGGTCACAGCGTGAGACGCACCCTCTCCGTCACATTCGCCGACGAAATCTCTCTCGGCATGACGGGACAGAAAAGGGGTTCGTGTGGGTCGGGGGTATCTGTATACTCGGCGACATCGTCCCAAATTCGGAGCAGGAGTCAAAGCCGGAGTCAGAGCAGGAGTCGAAGCGAAAGTCGGAGTCGAAGGGGGTCCATGATGAATGAAGCGTTGGCGTTGGCGCAGCAAGCGCAATCGGCTAACGTCATTGAACAGAGAAGAAAGGCATCGTCTTCTTCCCTCACTCTGTTTTTAAAACTCGCGGCGGGGGGGGGAAGGGGTAAGGAAAGTGGAGAGAGGGGATCGGGGCAGGAGAGGAGGGGCTTGAGGAGGAGGAGTGATTCAGCGGATGCAATGTGGGAAGGGCTTGGGCTGGATACGAGGCGAAGAAAAGTGTGATCATGTTTGTCGGGCACAACTATTGTTCGTGATGTTGTACAACTAGTTTTGGGCGCATGTATGCATTAGCATTCATCATACAAGCACAACGTAAACATTCAAAAGCTATCTACAAGTTTTGTCTTTATATCGTCAAGAGGTCGTTATTCACAAAATGCCCAAAAAACACAATCACGCTTACACTCTGATTCCCCTCGATCTCTCTGACCGTTCCAGCTCTTCCTCGCTAACCTCCTTCTCAGTCCCCGCATACAGTAGCTCCAACAATCCCGACATCAAGCTATTCTGTCTACACAACAACACCAGCTCTTTTCCTGTCTGCAGCTGCAGCATCCCATGCGACGTTTCCCCCGTTCCTCCCCTCGTGGGCACCAACGGCCCCAGATCATACTCCTCCCTCAAAGCGTACTGCGTATAAGCAGCGCTGATGGATGCTGTTCTCGAACGACCGCTGGACTCGCCAGAATTGGGGGTGGCGGCAGGTCGGACGGTGGCTGCTGTGGCCGGTCTGGAGGCGGGAGGCACGATGGAGGACGGTGCAAGGCCAGAGGCGCTGACAGAGTCTCTCTTCTCCTCGGCTGGGATGACGGCGTCCCGCAAGACTTGCAACGACACTGCTTCAGCATTACGCCTGATAGCCTGCCTCACCCTATCCCCATGCCCAGCGTCGCCTTCGTACTTGGCTTTCAATGCTTTAGTTTGCTTGTTCTGTCTTTCGAGCAGAGTGCACCATTTCCGCCGGGCTTCCGGGGTGTTGACGCTGAAGCAGTATTTGCGTTTGAGTCCGAGATGGCTGACAAAGGTGATTTGGAAAGTGTGCCGCATAAATGCACGCTCGACCGCAAAGTGACGCGTGTTGCCGAGACCTGCATAAAGAGCGCTGCACCCGTGTCAGCCGAAATCCGAAGAATACAAGAAAGACTCACGCATTACTCCCAACTCGGTCGAACAGAAGACTCTTTGACCCCAGGCTCGTGCCCTTTACCCGGAAAGATTCCTCCGAGCTTGCCGCAAAGTCTAGCACGGGCGGGTCAAACTCCAATCCCTCGCCCAGCAGCTTGATCCTAAACATTGGGTCGGCGGCAGGGATCGAGACGTATATTCGCTCAGACCAGACACCATAGGTCAACTTGGAGGGTAGTCTAGAAGGGGTAATGGCCACTTGGCGCTCGAGGCGGTATTCGTGTGATGCCAGCGCCTGGACAAGACGCATAGACCGTATGGAACTGTACACATCCCACAGGATCTGGTCTCCTACCAGTCCTCGAGGGTCTTTGCTCCTGAAGGCACTGATGAAGGTCTCACGCGTGATGGCATGATTCGGCAGCGCAAACCCAAAAGTCGAGTAAAGCGCATCGTTAAAGCTCATGATGGCCATGACAAGCTCAAACGTCAGATCGCGCGTGTAAGGCACATACTCGCGATTGGCTTCATAGTACCCATCTGCGAATTGTCGGAGCAGATTCTCGCATGCGATAGGGTCGGTGGGCAACCGGATGGAGAGCAAAAGCATACGAAGTGCGTCGTCGATGCGGACTGCGGTAAAGTGGAATCTGTCGACAAATGCTTTGGCCAGCTTGGCATCACCAGCCAGAACCTTGCCGACCTGTCCCTTGTCCAGCTCGGGCGTCTTGAAAATCAGACTCGCAAGTGTTACAGAGTCCACTTTCGGCTGGCTTCTCTCAACGAGGTATCGACAGGCCTCTTCAGGGTCTTGGGCGAAACGCTTGATGAAACCATCGACCACCGGGTGTCTCTCTGGCTCGGTCGACAAAGAGGCCTCGTCCATAGATCCAGAGATGATGGACAGCTGGTCGAGAGAGACAATGTTTTTGACGAGAAACTTCATGTCGAGGGTGGCGTGGATACCGTGAGTGATCAGGGGCTTGGCTATCACCAGAAGGTCATTGAATAGAAACAGGAATCTGTCCTTGACAGTCTGCTACAGTATCAGCTTTGTTCAAGGAGGGTAGAGACGACGTACGTTGGCATTAACGACCTGCAGTATCTGCGCAGACATCAAAAATTTGCGAGGTGGATCATCCAAAATCTCTGGTCTTGCGGGATCATCCGGCCCCAGAGCAAGCACCTCATCCATCCTCTGGAGTACTTTCACCGACTTTTCCGGCAATTCTTCTTTTTCTTGCACCGCCCCACCGTCCATCCCGCCAAATCGTGTCGCCCTATTGTCTTCGTTTGCTTCCGGCACCACTGATATCGTGGGGCTCGCCGCTCTTGATCTGGTGGGTACAGGCGGAGAGAGCGTAGCTCCCTGCGTCAACGTCGGAGTGGCCGTCAATGTCGGAGTGGACAATAACGTCGGGGTGGCGCCCATGGGCGGGCTGGCGAATGGGTCAACATCAGAGCCAATCACCATTGCGCCTTGTCCTAGAGTATTGTTATCCCGCTGAGCTCGGAATTCGCTACTCATCTTTCGGCTGATAGAAGCTCGAGGAGAAGCGAGGGCTTTGGCGAGCCAATTCTTCTTGTGGACGCTGTCTTCCGAAAGACGCTTCCCGGGGCCATGCTTTTCGTCGACAGACCCGGTGCGAGGCTCGAGAGGAAGAGCGTATATATCACGAGTTTCGAATGCTGGATTTGTCGAAGGAATAACAGAGTCTGAGTACTGCTGCGTCAATCTGGGAGGTGCTTCCAATCTTCCTTGGCTTTCTCCGCCAGCGAGAGTATCAATCCCCGGGAAAGGCGACATCTTGGCCATATGGATTCTCGGATCATTCAGGTTGGCTCTCGGTAAAAGCGACACTTGCGACGGATCGGCCGAGAGCTGGTGCTGGATCAGCAGATTTGAGGATGATGACTCGGCCTGTGACGGAGCAAGAGAAGAAATCGAGGGATGATGTTGGGGGACGGGCCGGGGTGGGAACTGGGTTGGGGCAAGACTGATCTGGGAAGGGGGGCCAGATGCACCAGATCCGCGAGAGCCCTGACTGGGGGATATGGGCGGGCTTGAGCTACCAGAACTTTTGCTCTGGCTACGCTTCTGCAAAGCAGATTGCACGGATCGTTTCATCCTTGCGCTGACGCTTCCTGACCTGGAATGGGAAGTCGATTCTGAAATCTGAGGCGCGGCAGGGAGTTCTTCCCAGGACATATCGTTGTCTGGGATAGGAGAATCACGCAATGAAGGCGAAAGATGGCCATTGGCAGTAGAGCTCGGATCAGGCGAGCTCAACAGTGAAGGAGAGTTGATAAAATGAGGTTCTACTTTGGTCAGTGATACTTGCAATGCGCTGCGTTGATAGGCTCACGATGTAGCTCCCTCCCCGGAGTACCCCAATCACTACCCCCTTCCCCGATATCTGATGGCCAATTTCCGTCTGCCGCTCCCGCCTGAACATGCGGTTGCCCCGTCGGCGTCCCATCCATAAAAAACATCATAGAATCCAACCCCGTTGTAGTAGATGAATCTCCAGGCGTAAAGGAATTTGGCGTTCCTTCACCTTGGACTGTACTATTCGATAGAGTCGAGTCGTGGTTTGTGTAACGAGTTGGTGTGGCAAAGGAAGGTTGGGGCGGGAGAAGTGGGGAATTGTCGAGGTAGGCTTCTGCAGCTGCGCCCGTCACATCGCCTGATCGAACAAACGTCGGGGTAGTCAGATGCTCCTCTTCGGGCTCTACATCTTGAGGGTCCGTGACGGTGGTGGGAACTGGCTCTGGGGCAGTACCCATCGCCCCTCGAGCCGTACGACTCGACAGACTTCTGCGTAGATGATCTTCATACTCGAATTGAGCGGATCGAAAGGTACCGCCGGATGTAGGCCGTTCATCGTCGACAGCTGGAGCAGCAAGCATGTCGCTAGAAGCAGCAGTGTCTGGCTTGCCTAGCCGAGAGGGAGGAGATTGGGCAAGGTCTTGCGATTTTTTGGCAAGACCAGTGTCCTGGGACTCGGCAGCAGCTTGCCTTTCTTCCCATAATCTTCTGACTTCGGCTTCTTCATTTTTGCTCGCTTCGCGCCTTTCAGCCAAACGCTCTACCATCCTCCTCCCGACAGCACTGCGGCGCTCCTCCCCCATATTCGAAGACGATACAGTGAAGCTTCTCTGTAGCCGCGGCCTTGGCTTTTCGAGTCCAGCATTCGGCTGCTCCAGTTTTATGACTGGCTCGTCCACGTTGCCTCTCCTGGCTAATATGCCAAGCCCTCGGGGAGCTCCTAGTGTGCCCGCTCTTTGCAGCCCGGTCCTTGCTGGTGACGGGTGAAGTGTAATATCCTCGTCCGACACCGCGATGTTCTGTCCACCAGTCAACTTGTTCATAGCATGCGCTCGTGCAGCTTGCGAGTTGGACCTTTGGAGCGTTCGTAGCTCGCCAAGGGTGGGCAAAGGACTAGGAGTACTGCGAGGGGGTTGGAAATGGGAGATGCTGGTTGGTGTGAGAGAAGGAAGGTATGACTGGGCTAGCTGTATGGCTTGCCAATCTGGAGTTTGAGAGCCGATAGGAGAGATGGGAATGTTGTACGGTCTGTTGTAAGAGTCCGCTGCCGAGGCCGAGCGTTGTACAGTGGCTGGATCGACTGGCGACGGGTACGTTGCGCCGTGGTCAAAGCCGGCGTGCACTGGCGATGGTGAGAGCATCTCCTGCTCGTCACCATACTCAGCACCAACACGTTCCTGCCTGGATGGCGTGGCGATCTCGAGCACTGGAGGCGAGGCCACAACGGGCGATTCGGCGGGCTCCTCGTCTCGTGCGGCCCGTGCATCAGGCCGCCTACCGTTTGGTTGCCTGGGCAGCGATGCTGCCCGTTTCAGCTTTGCTATCGCCTGTGAACGGACTTGGGCGGAGTCGGGGGTGTTGTGATCTTGTCTTGATGCGCGGGAAGAAGGACGGGAAGCGTAGTAGTATTTCTTGGTAGGGGAATTCGGAGAGGTGGACATGTCGGTGGATGTCGTGGAGGGTCTGAAGAATGGGTTGGGGGGTTGTCTTGAACAGCAGTAGATCAGAGCATGCTCAGATTGGTCTTGCTTGTCGTTTAGAGTGACTGTCGGACGAAGGTGGAAAGAAAGAGATATATGAGGCAAGAGATCTAATTGATGGAAGAGAACTAGAGACAGACTAAACAAGTGTAGGAAAGTACAAATGCGGATTTTCTAATCGCCATCAACATTTACGATCTTTGCCTTTGCGCTTGAGGAATCAGGATATTCCTCTTTCTCTACAACTTGAAATCTGTCACTTGATCCTGTCTCATCTATTCCTCCGACTCCCCCACCCGCCTCCTCATACTCTCGCCCCACTCCTGACCGTCCCCCAGCATGATCACTCTCACACCCCTGTCGGCCTCCGCAAACGAGACTTCATCTTCAGAGCCCATCTCGTACCTCCTACAATTGGACGATGCTCGCATCCTACTGGATATGGGACAAAGAGACTACCGAGCGAGCTCCCAGCAAAGCTCCTGGGAGTATGAAGAGAAAGTACGAGAGTGAGTGAGCCGTTGCACGACCGAAACATCGCTCATTGCCATTCAGACTCGCCCCTACGCTGTCTTTGGTCCTACTATCGCACTCTCCGACAAACTACCTGTCACTGTACCCTTATGCTCGAGCACGCTGGGGCCTCACATGCCCGGTATACGCGACCCAGCCGACCGTAGAGATGGGCCGAGTGGTGTGTCTTGCGGAGGCCGAAAGTTGGCGGTCAGAATGCCCTGTGGAAGCTGCAGAGGCCATCCCGGAATCATCGAGTGAAGGGGAAGAGCTGTCAAAGAAACCGCTGAGAGGGCCACTTGTGGCCACATCAGAGGAGATCCACGAAGCGTTCGACTGGATCAAGTCGGTACGATACAATCAGCCGTTGCATCTCGGCGGAGACTGTTCGCATCTGCTCTTGACGCCTTTCCCGTCGGGTCATACTCTTGGTGGAAGTCTCTTCAAGATTCGATCCCCTACTTCCGGTACCATTCTCTATGCCGTCGGTATCAATCACACTAGCGAAAGACATCTGGATGGTATGGTCGGAGGTGAGCCCATGTCGTTGCCCTGCTCTGCGGCTCTTCTAACCTTTTCACCTAGTGCAAAACGGTCCCACTGGCTATGCCGACGGTGTTCAACGCCCAGACATTCTTATAGTTGAATCCGGTCGATCGCTCATCACCAACCCCAAACGAAAAGAGCGTGAAGCAGCCCTCATTTCCCTCATCTCTTCCACTCTCGAATCCAAGCACTCTGTCCTCCTCCCCGTCGACCCCTCCCCCAGACTGCTCGAGCTGCTCGTACTTCTCGACCAACATTGGACCTTCAAGCGTACCTCGCGACCCGGAAATAAGAGATTCAGAGCAGAGCCGGGTGGTGAAAGAGCGATGTGGCCTTACCCACTTTGCATCGTCAGCCGGACCGCGCAGGACATGCTCACATTTGCCCGATCTCTGATCGAGTGGATGGGCGGCACCGTAAAAGACAGCGGCGATGCCGTTGTCGAGACTCGTCCTGGCCAAAAGGGTCGTCCTGCCCGTGTACAGCTTGGTTCTGAATACGGAGCACTCGACTTTCGTCACCTCCAATTCTTCACCTCCCCTGAAGAACTCCTCGCCGCCTTCCCCTCGTCCCAACCCAAAGTTGTACTGGCGGTACCTCCTAGCATGTCACATGGGCCGTCGAGGTCTTTGTTCACGGAGATGGCGAATGCCGAGGGGAATGTGGTGCTGTTGACGGGGAGAGGCGAAGAAGGAACGCTTGGCAGAGATTTGTTTGGACAATGGGAAGAGAAACAGGGCGAGGGGGAGCACTGGGGTCAAGGCAAGATCGGGAAGCTCATCAAATTGGATAGCCAATTACAAGTTGAAGTACGTCCCCTTTTCTCGCTCTACTATCATGCGTTCAAAGACCTGACATCTTCTGCAGATCGACTCCAAAGTCCCCCTCGAAGGCGCCGAACTCGAAGCTCACCTGGAATTGACTCGAATCGCCAAAGAAAAGGAAGCTGCACAAAAAGCCGCTCTTGAGCGTTCCGCCCGACGAATGCTCGAAGCCGATGATCTCGAATCCGATTCTGACGACGAATCTGATGACGGCGCTATGGCCGGTGCTGAAGAAAAGGGGGGGCTTGGCGGCGCCAAGGTGAAGAGGACGGAAGGTGCCAACGCTTATGCTGGTGATGGAGAGGATGTGCGGACGATGAGTTTCGACATTTACGTCAAAGGTCAACAGATGCGTTCTGGTCGAGGCGCCGAGATGGCGAGATTCCGAATGTTTCCATTTGTCGAGCGTAAGGGTCGTAAAATTGATCAGTACGGCGAGGGTCTCGACATTGGTCAGTGGATGCGCAAGGGCCGAGAAATCGCAGAAGAAGGAGAGACGGAAGAAGTGAGGGAGGCGCGGAAGAGAAAGGAGGATGAAGAGGAAAAGGCAAAGGTGCAGCCTGAGGTGCCGAGCAAGTTTGTGAACAAGCTCGTGTCGGTTGATGTGAAGGCGCAAATCGGGTTTGTGGATATGGATGGGTTACATGATGGGCAGAGTATCAAGACCATTATCAATGATCTCCAGCCGAGGAAGCTTGTAAGTATTTTCTTGTCCTTCAGGCTTGTGCTGACGACGTGACAGATCCTGGTCCGATCAACACAAGAAGCAGCCCAAAACCTCATCACCTTCCTGCATTCTATATCAGGATTCACCAAAGACATCTTCGCACCATCTCTTGACGAGGAGATCAAGATCGGTGAACACGTCGCATCTTATTCCCTCACTCTTGGAGACAGTATAACCTCCGCCTTGGCCAAGAAATGGTCTGAAGTAAGTCATCGCCCCCGGTTATCAGCACCAATGCTGACTGGCATCATAGTTTGAAGGTTACGAAGTCACCATGGTCGATGGCAAGATCATCCTCCCAGCGGGCTCCACAATCCCTATCCTCGAGGCTTCCCATCTGTACCAACCCCTTCCCAAAGCCGAGGAGGCCGAAGGAGAGGAGTTTCAGGACGAAGATGTCAAACCTTCGGCTGCAGAGCTTGAGGCCCCTCCCAAGGAACCCACTCCTCCTGCGGGTCCAACACCGTCCAACCTCCCGTTGACGCTGCCGATGTCTACATTCATCGGCGACCTTCGTCTTGCTCGTCTGAAATACCGTCTTTCTCTTCTGTCCCCACCTATCCCAGCAGAGTTTGCAGGAGAAGGTGTGCTGATCTGTGGGCCTGGAGTTGTGGAAGAAGAAAAGAGGAAGGGAGGACAACTGGTGGCCGTGAGGAAGGTTGGGGAGGGCAGGATCGTCGTTGAAGGGAGTGTAGGAAGGATCTATGGGGAGGTTCGAAAAGCTGTCTACGGTGGCCTGGCCAGAGTTGATTCGGTGTAGAGGCCCTAGACAATATTATCTTGTACTACCACTAGATCTGCAGCGAGATGTAGATCTATAGCATGAAGGCCAAGTTCAATCTACTTGCCGCAAAAACAACGCAGTTTGACACAGTAGAGTACAGTACATTACTCGGTTCATAAGTTCGTGGATATGATATGGATACAAGATCAAGACCTCTCTGCCTGTTGACCCCCATCTCCCGCCCCCTGTTCTGCCCCGCCCTCCCCTTCATCTCCTCTCTGCCCGGCTGGAACTTCATTGGGAACCGGCCCGTCAAATTGCAGCTCAGCTTGTATCGCTTCCCTCAGCTGTTGCCTTTCTAGCTGCCTTCTCAAATGCCCTGACCGGGGAAGGGGTAGTTGGTTGGGGTGGAGAGATGGCGATGGCGGAGTCGGTGGCCGTTTAGCGCCCTACGCCACAAAGTTCAGCAAGCCTTTTGAAGCACCGAAGGAATGATGCGTACAGCCATGCCAGGGGGAACCTCCTTCTTCCTTTCCTTCTCCAGAATCTCCCTCAATCCGCTCTCCTCCCATCCGTCACCGTCTCCGCCACCTCCCCATCCACCAGGCCCACCGCCAAGACCGCCCCTCGCTCCAAAGCCCTCCACTCTCAGTCCCCTACTGCCCCCTTCTTCGCGCCCTCCCACAGTCCCAAGAAGGTTGCCGACTCTTCTGCCTCTCATCCGTTTGCCGTTCCGTGCCCCTCCTCTGCCCTTGCTTGAGGACACAGGGCGACCGAAGGGATAGGAAGGGTGCATTTGAGAAGGGAGCGTCTCGTCTGCATCTAGACGAGGAGGCTCGAGGTGGTATGGGATGGGGATGGACTCGTCGTAACCTGGCATGACGGACCATCCTGTCTCCGGTGGCTCATCGAAGGAGAGGGAGAGGGTGTCAGTGAGGGAGCGATGAAGGACAGTGAAGCGGGCGTCCTGAGGAATGTGAGACGAAGCTGAAAGAATCTTTTGACAACTTACTGTTATGCTTGTAGTCATTTCGGTCGCGAACGTATCCAGCCGGATTCGAAATCTGGAATGATTGTCAATAATCTGAACGATGCTTCGTGAAACCAAACAAACGGTGATACGGGCGGAAGCAAAAAGAGAGGAGAGCAGCAAAAAGATAAAAAGATTTAAATTGCCCATGAAAGTGGGAGGAAAGAAATTCGAACGCGGGTTTGCGGACCAAATACACGGATATCTCTAGTAAAAGGCGAGAGATTTATTCGATTTGTGTTTGATCCCCCGCTAGAAAGGAAGGAAATTAGAAGTTCTTATAAGCCATCATTCATGCAGGTAACTGTGAGCATAATGACGCATTGTGTGCGGTATGTACCTCGGTGCACTGAAAATTGACTGGGTACAAATGCACCTGAGCTGGTGCAAGGAATAATGAAGTACCTTGACAGAGAGGATAAAGAGCCTAACGGCACTCATCATCAGCATCACCCAACTTTCCGAGCGCGTCCGTGCACGGTGGGACACGTTATGTTCACCCATACATGGGCATGATGGTGGACTCACTTTGATATACAACCAGTTCTTCCAGCACTTCAAGTGATATACCTGTCCACAAGGCGCCACCACATGCCCTTTTTTGGCGTTGCACTCCCTGGGACCTTCAGGTTCCGGCGGCGCTTCTTCTTCTTCAACCTTCGTCATCGACCGGGTGATGGGCCTGCTCTCGTTTGTACCGAAGACCAGCTCCATCTCGTCTGGATAGATGAAACATTCGGTACCGTTCCAATATGCCACCATATGGGGGAAAGGCTCGGGGAGAATATGTAGGCAGTCGACATGGTGGGCTCCTCGTAGTACAACAAGGTCAGCAGTCTGAGCGTCTGTCTGTCCTGGAATGTGAAAGTAGTAGTGGTGATCGGGGACTAAAAGCAGATAAGTGTCGCGTTGTTGGCAATGTACTGGAATGACAGAGCAAAAGGGCATGGGTAGAATAGAGAAACCCGCCGCGTCTTCTTATCATGTTGGCGGAAGATCGAAAATAATGCAAGGCAAGGCAAGGGTAGAGTATCCGGGTGAGAACGGCGTAGTAAAAGGGAAAAATTGACTATCTATGGTTTCACTACTCGCGAGCGTACGTACTGTATGCTCTGCTGCCGCTTTCGTCACAAGGGAGAGAGTTCAATACACGTTCAATCATGGATTAGCACTGCATTGATAGGCTACAGATGTCAACAGAGTAATTGTAGGGTAGAATCGGATGAAGAATGAGTACAGGATGTATTACACAAAGTCTACCTCGCCTCTGTCCCACTCCCCTCTTGCTGCTCCTCCCATTCTTCCTTCATCCTTCGCCCGACTCCTCCCCAGTCGATAGAGTTCCCAGCGCCTCTTCCTCTTCCTTCCGACGGCGCTTCTTCCAGCCCTGTCAATACCACCAGCGGTACCATCGCCGGCCTTCCATGCGCGCACATGAACGGGAACCGTGTCTGAGCAAGTTGATGAACCAGACGGGAGCTTTGGTCTTGCGTCAGGCGGTCTTCAAACATTATCGCTCCTAAGAAATATCGTTAATGAAGTCTGACTTAGAAGGAAGTATAGGAGCGTACCTCGACAGGCTTTGGAATTTGCCAGCTCTAACATCTCTTTTGGCATGAATCTCATGATCCTCCCCCAGCCCCCTCCATATCCTTCGTCTTCGAGTTCCTCGTCTTCTTCCGCCAAAATCTTCTTCTCCAGATCCCTAATGAGCACCTGCATTTGGCCTAAGCTCTCTTTCACCACAGGCAGATATCCCCTGATGAGGCGCGTCATCTCAACGGCCTCTTTCCTCCTGAGCCGGGTCGCGAGGCTGGTTGGCACGGATTGAACGATGACTTGGGTATAATCGCCTTCCGCTCGGTGATCCAGAGTAAGGTCCATACCCCATCGCCTGAAGATATCGACCACCCCCTCTTGCCTCAAGATTTCCCCCTCCCCTCTCGTGAGGACCACTCCCACCTCGCTCCCGGCCTTCAGCCTCTCCGCCTCTCCGCCACCCTTGTGGAAGCCCTCACACAATTCCCACAAGATTTTCTCCACCGACACCCGCTCATCAGCTGCGTGCTGGTCGATAAGAACCAGAGCCTTGGAGCCGCTGGTCGTGGTCATGACGGCAGCGATGTATTTGCGGTCGACTTGGGAGAGGATTTTGGCGGAGGAAAGGCAGGACTTTGAAAACTGGACCAGAGACGTAGACGTGTTTGGTGGGGCAAGGTCAAGAGGGACATCGAGTGTTGAGTGATGGCATTGGCATCCTTCGTCATGGTGCTCATGATTCGGGCTTGCCAAATTTGCCACCCCGAGAGACGGTTTGGGCCGCGTAATGGGCAAGACGCCAGTGTCAACGCCTGTCAAAAGCTCTTCAATCCACTTTGACTTTCTGCTACCTCTTTCGCTGATCCGAGGAGATCCAGCATTGGAAGAACCCTCCAAGCGCGGCCTCTTGGGAGTGGAAAAAGTAGAGAAGGAGATGGGAGACGCGTGTCTCTTTCGGCCGAGGAGCTGTGATGCGGTAGAAGGTGGCCTGGGTGATGGTACACCAACGGCCAAATTAACAGGGGTCTCTGCAGCCCTCAGAGAAGAGAAAGACAGTGGAGAGGGTTTGGCGTATGAGGTCCCGGGCTTTGGGAATACTTTCGAGAGAGGGGAAGTCGGTCGTTTGGTAGGGCTCGGTGTTGATGAGTTCATGCGCCCAGAGCTATATCCGTTTCGTCGTAGAAACTCGTCGATGACAGCGATAAGCATGTTTTTGAGGCCGGGCATGTTCTATCGTACTCGATCAGTAAGGCAGCCGGTCATTCTCAGACATGGACGACACACTTCGTACCCCATGATCCCTTTCCGTGGCTCGTAAGAAAGGTCAATCTCCGCTGGAGGTATCGAGACATTGAGCACATATACGGGATGTCGTTCTAAGCGCCGAGGAGATCTGCGACCAGCTGAGCCACGTCAGGATAGACTCGTACGTTTGTGACCATGTACAAGTATCACTCACATGTAACATGATCGCCCTCTTCGTCAGCCCCTCCAGCCGATGCAACCGTAGCAAATCTGCTACTCGCGAACCTTTGCGCAATGGCGAGATGGATGTCTCCTCTGTCGATAGGGAGGTTGTTCATATCTGAGGTGGGTCGTCAGTCTTACTATTGCACATGGTGGCGACGACGTAGTATTCACAGAGATGTTGATGAGACTTGGTTATGTCACCCGATATGCTAATGAACCCGTTGATCCTTCTCTTGCCGGAAGTCACACGGATATTTTGTACTCGTTGTACTAAAGCATTGCCGTATAGGATCTTGAACAAATCCAACGAGCTTTCAGTCTGCACATATAGCCTCGTCAGCTATATCGATTATGCGCACCGGATATCACTGACCTTGCCAACCGAGATCACCTTCCTCAGACCTCCAGAACCAATTCCTCTCTCCTCCCAGACCCCCCACCGCACCCCCTTGGACCCCAGCACCAAGCGTTCAACTGCTTTCCTCATTTGCCCCATCATCGTGCTCTGACTGCTCTGCGCCAGCTCTTGTCTTCTCACAGGGATGGAGTGGAAGACTTCTCGGACGACAATGTGGGTGCCGTGGGAGCCGGGGATGTGGCGAGAGGGATTGGATCCAAAGAAGAGGGTGCCGGAGTGCTTGAGAATCTTGGTGTAAGTATGGGAGGAGTGTGTCTTGGTGGTGATGTCTAGTAAAGCTAGGGATGCAATAGATGCCAACGCTGACACAGTCGTCAGACTAGCCCCTTCGAAAGTGCTGCCGAGACATACCTTCTCCTCTGTAGCCAAAGGATGCCTCGGGACCAAGGCCACCTTCATTTATAGCCTTACTGGTGCCTTCCAACATAATCAGTATCGGCGTCAACGTGATGATATTCAAGACACACTCACGAAACCTTTTCCCAACCTTCTCCAACCCTTCTCTATCGATTCCGGCCCCATCATCCTCCACTCTCAAGCTTTCCGCTCCTTTTGTCAGATCTATATAACAGTCGATCTTTGTTGCTCCAGCATCTAGCGAGTTTTGGAGAAGTTCGGAGAGAATCTGAGGGAGAGAGGAAAGGATGACGGAGGAGCGGAGAGTGGTCGATGTAGGACGTGGAAGGTGGGCGATGTCGGGCATCGTATTGTGTTAGAGCGGCATGACTGTATAAGCTGACGCTGTGTTCGCGTAGGAAGATGTAGATGCAATTGCAAGATGAGATGTAAATCGGCAGGTGGATGACCTCCACTCGCTCACCTCCACTCTGCGCCTCTTCGCTCTTGTTGTTGCGATCATCCCTCCATTGACAATCAGCCATACATTGCGACTGATCAGCATGTCCTCCTCCAACCCTGTCCCGCCTCTCAACATTCCCCTCCACGTCAAGTACATCCAAGATCTCGACAAGGTAGGCGAGCCTCCATAGCCTCGCGGGTTACGCCATCAGACACTGACAGCGACACATAGAAGCAGGATCTCGCATACCACTTGACGTCCCACTTACGACTCAATGGAATCTACTGGGGTCTCACCGCCCTCTATATCATGGGGCAGCCCGAAGCTCTTGATCGCGAAGGCGTGATTCAATACGTCTTGTCTTGCTGGGACGACAAAGCTGGTGAGCGCTTCAGCCGAAAGGCCAAGTCAAGGACTGAGACAGATCTATAGGCACCTTCGGACCCCATCCGAGCCATGACGGACATATCCTTGCGACGCTCTCGGGTATCCAAGTCTTACTCATGCAGGACGCCCTCGACCGAGCCAATGTTGATCGGATAACCTCTTGCAAGTTCACTTACAGCCCGGTCCGGCCGTTCAATCGCTCATGCTCGGTACAGTTCTTCTCGGCCTCATAAATGACGACGGATCAGTCCGTGGTGACCCATCTCCTGAATCCGACACCCGCTTCACCTATATCCTTCTCTCTTCCCTCTCTCTCATGTCCCGCCTTCACCTCCTCACTCCCAAACAGCGCTCTTCCATCACCTCCAACATTGAGCGATGTAGAAACTTTGATGGAGGGTTCGGCCTAGAGCCGGGGACTGAGAGTCATTCGGGTCAGGTCTGGGTATGTACGGCTGCGCTGGCGATCTTGAATAGGATGGATCTGGTGGACGAAGATCTTTTGGGAGCTTGGCTCTCCGAGAGGCAATTGCCGAACGGAGGACTGAATGGGAGGCCAGAGAAGCTTGAAGATGTGGGTATTCTGGTACAATTAGGGCTACAGGCTGACAGGGTCAAAGGTGTGCTACTCGTGGTGGTGTCTGGCGTCAATATCGATCATTGGCAAGATCCACTGGATCAGTGCTGAGAAGCTGACAAACTTCATCCTCAGCGCCCAAGTAAGCACACCAGAGAGACAGTCCACCCAGGCTGACTCTTGAATAGGATCCCGAAGATGGAGGTATCGGCGACCGCCCTGGAAACTGGGTAGACGTATTCCACACCCTTTTTGGCGTCGCTGGCCTATCTCTACTCGGCTACCCCGGACTGCAAGATATAGACCCCGTCTACTGCATGCCCGCAGACCTCATAACTCGCCTCGGCCTCCGCAAATCCTACTCTGTCCTTCCTCGCCGATCCTCATAGCTGCTGATATTCTACATCATGCATCATTCCGGGTATATATACCATCATCCATTCCCACATTTTCACTGTACAGCGTTTATTGCACCCCGCTGTCACCCCCGGGAGCTGAAGGGTGTTCTTGGGAACCGCCAGCAGGACCAGACGGTGTTTGGGTACCGGAGGGTGCTGAAGAGCCCATGGCCATGGAGGCTTGGCCGGCTTGTGTGGCAGCGAGTCGCTGGCGCTTGCGCTCGGCCTCAGCCTCCTTCTCCGCGTCAATCTCAGCCACGATTCTCTCAATGTCCTCCTGTTCGAGGTTCTATGTACCCCATTAGCTCTGATCCGATCGTCCAAGGATCAGCGACTCACCTTGACAACACCATAAGACTCCATGACCGTAATCTCGATATTCTTCGCCCCCGTCTGCACCACCTCCAAAAGACTCTTCACCGCCAGCTTGATCGTGTCATCCCTCTCCAAGTTCTCCTCGTAGTTCTTCTCCAAAAACTCTCTCACAGTTTTGGACGCGCGCCCGATGGAGCAGGCTTTCCAGGCAGAGTAGATACCGCTGGGTTCAGTAGAGTAGAGGCGGGGGATGGTGTCGTTGGGGTCAAAGCCGACGATGAGGGCGGAGATACCGAATGGGCGGACACCACCTGATTGGGTGTACCGCTGGGGAAAGATATCAGAGAGGTTGAGAGGATCGATAAAGCAGATGACGAACCTGTTGGATACCAGCAACGTGCTTGGTGATGTACTCGATGCTGACGGGGTCCTCCACGGTCAGTCGGTGGGATTGGCATTCGACTCTAGCCTTGTCGATCAGAATACGTCCATCCGCCGTAAGACCTGTCGTACCCCATCAGTTGCTCATTCCTGATTCAGCCTCGAGCAAAGGACGCACCAGCAAAGGCAACGCAGACGTGGTCATCAAGCATGGCGACCTTGCGGACGGTTCGGGGATCTTGGAGTTGGAGAGAAGACTTCTTCTCGACACCGAGTACCACACAGGACTTGCCCCGGACACCGACCTGGTAGCAATGGCACGTCAGTAAGTGCTGCCAAGATGATGGATGTTGGGACTGACAGCACAAGTTCCTCGTCGCACAGCTTCAAGCGCATACTCTACTTGGAAAAGCTATGTCTCATGTCAGCACATACACGTCTCGATGCATGAAGACACTTACGTGTCCATCCGGAGAGAAGACGGTAAGAGCTACAACACTTTTGTCAGTCACCAGACCAGGCTTTCTCTCTCTAAACCTCTCGAGAGGCCCAGTGAGAAAGACTGACCTCTGTCGTAGGATCTTGACATTGCGAACGAGCCAGGTGGGGAGAGATGGTTGGAGGAATGTATGGATGGACGAGTTGGGCGCAAGAACGCGCTTCGTCACTGTTCACCAACGCGAAATAGGCGCTTACTTAGGCGTTGTCGTGAACATGCTCGCGCCTGACGTTTAGGCGTGCCTCCGCGTGTTTCTTTTCGCTGAGTATATCTGTCTTTTGATCTTGCAGCAGTGCGCTAGCTGACTCATGCTTTCGTGTACTATAGTAAGCACGCACGCCAGAAGATCTGTTCGGTGCTGATGATCTGACAGCTGACAACCTTCAATCATCATGAATCATGAGTCGATGCGCCGATGAAAGGATTATTGAAGCGGGAGTTGCTTTCCTCCTCCGTCACGTATTTGGCTTATGGCGAGGGTTTTAAGATCCGTTCATACCTTTCGATCGATAGGATAGTTAAAGTATCAATACTCGGTACGACACAACCAGACGGAAAAGAGTGAAAAAGAGCAACAAGAATGAGCTCAACGCCTCAGTGCCAAAACTCCAAGTCCGACGAGTCCTCTTTGCAAGACGAGAGAGGACAGGATAGCCAGAACAATGACCAAATTGACGAGATTTCGAGACAACTGAGTCATACTGACCTCAAAATGATGGCATACTCAAGCCAAAGGGATACTATTGAACCTACCCAATCTCGAGTAGCTGCCCGCCCCGGTATCATCACCATCAGTAAGGTTTGCATTCTCGCTATTGGGTCACAGGCTGATTCATAAAGTAGCGGGCAGGATCGATGGACTCATTGAAAACTTCACAAACGCTGCCACCAATGACGAACGATTAGCCGCTCTCCGGGGATTGTCTTACGCAGGCTTAGCTGGCACAGCCGTCCGAGCCCACTTTGCTGCTGGTGCACGATCCTTCGTGCATCAACTGTCCAGGTCTCGTCAGGCATTCATCTCCTTCATGGCAGGGCGTTCACGACAAAGCGGTTCAAATTCCTCCATCCCCACTCCTTCCGACTTGCGCTCCGGCAACCCCGCGGATGATGCGCTCCTCGCCTCTTGGTGGATTCGAAAACAGGCTATTGATGGGGTGACTTCAGACAATGAGCGAGCAGAAATGTGGAGTGCGTTGGAGCACGAGGTGGATGGGCATTTCTGGAATGACGAAAACGATCAGCGAGTGGGGGAGGCCTGGACTGAGATTTTGAATCAGAAGTGGGTGAAGGACTTTGAAGAGAAGCCGAGTTGAATCTAGGTCCTGCGTCTCCGTAGTCATACATCGCAAATGACTGTATTTGTGGATTCAGGTGGCTGCCCGCTTCATCTTCTGCCCTGTCGCATCGCATAGAGAGAATACTACTGATTGTGACGAATATGGGGATTATAAGTCTCGCGTCGGCGGCCGGGCAATTGACTCGGCTCTCACCGACTCGGCTCTAGATAAGACGCTATGCTGCAACAGGTCTCGATAGGACTCGCCCATCCACCATGTATGCTTCCATCTTTCGATCTTGGTGAGCTTCACACAAAACATGAGCGTCACTTCATCTTCCGTAGACCACCTTTCCCCCCAGCAAGCCGCAGAGCCGCAAACAAAGAGACGCCCATGGACAGCACGGGAAGATGCCTTGCTTATCGATTCCGTCAACAGACTGGGCTCTGCCAGAGGACCCGGGTCAGCTTGGTCGGAGATATCCAGCATTGTAGGCGGAACGAGGACAAACAAGGTATGTCTGATCAATATTCCCGAGAAACCTCTGCTAATTTGAGGCCTCTCCTGTTAGGATTGCCGAAAGAGATGGTTCCATTCACTCGACCCATCGCTGCGTAAGGGAAGATGGTCAAAACAAGAAGACGAGGCTCTCAAGCGCTTGTACAAGGAGATGGGACCGCAATGGAAGGAAATTGGTAAGCCTGCCATGCTGCCCGATAGCAGCCTCACATGCAACCCAGCTGATAGCTTGTCACAGCTTTGTTGATCCCCGGGCGCAAAGATGACCAGTGCTCCAAACGGTGGCGAGATGTCCTAGACCCATCCCTCATTTCCAAAGAACCTTGGACGCCTCTGGAAGACGCTCTCCTCCTCCAACTCTTCGAGGCGCTTGGCGCAAAATGGAGTGTGATATCAGACTGTCTGCCGGGCAGAAGTCCTCTGGCATGCAGAAATCGCAGTCGAAAGTACTTTGACCTGACCCGTGGGAATAAGAAGGGCGGCAATCCTTGTGAGCCAGATGTTTTCATTCTCCGGCCATGTTGTGCATGTATGCTGACCGAGAGGCAAATGTAGCAGTTGCCAGACACGCTTCACCACATCATACCGTCGGACCCAGCAGGGACAACGATCATGTCAGCGACTGTAGCTCAGCAGACGGACCGGCCCTCGACGGTACTCCCGGACTGTTATTGGCACTCCCCGGCGACTCTCTACCTGGTGATGTCTCACAAGAAGACTCTACCCTTTCAGGAAAGCGCAAGATCACGCCAGAGATACTATGTAAGGATACGACGAACGTACAACAGGATGGTGTGTCCTTTCACTCACATTGAAAACGTGACGGAACGTTGAGAGCTAATGAGGCGAAAAGTGATACCCACACCGTTCTTGGATCAGGACTACATGGGTGAATGGCTGAGCTTGTTTCAGCAAGCAGACCCAGTCCCCGCGTCCTTGATAAATTTATCATCCCAGATTCAGCCGCGTAAGTGCCCCAGCCCTCATTCACTCCCCCCACGATCTAACACCGAGATACAGCTTTAGCAGCATCCATAACATCACCGCGAGCGCCAAGTCGCTCTTCAACAGCGTCGTCCACTTCCTCTCTTTCCTCACCTCCTCCACTCCAGCCAGTATCACTGCCGGCACCAGTGTCAGACCCTTGGGCACTGTTTGCAGCGTTGGGAAGCGGGCAGGCGTCGGTGAATGTAGATGCGCGGCTGTTGAGAAAGTTGATGACTGATGCTGCAAAGGGGTCGAGCGCTGTTGGCCCATGACTGACATGAGTCATCACACCCCCTGAGATGTCTGGCTAGGAGAAAAGAAACCTGGGTCTCAACTCAATAAGTGCCGTGCCAAATCAGAACTAAAGAAGCATGTAGCCCTTTTTAGCATGTGTTGTTTGCTTGTGTACTTTCGTGGAATTTCATGAACTAGAATGCATGTCGTCGCGAGATGCCCAGGCATGAGATATTGGATGGTGGTTCCAAAATTCGCCCAATCATCATCGACCATCAGTAGCAGCTCCTTCCTATTGATTGCTGTCAATTCAGCCTTGCATGATTTCCATCTATAGATCGTATTCGCCGCGGGTGCAAAAGAAGCCTCACAGCCCCCAAAAGATAGCTCCAAAAGCACTGCATCATTTTCCGATTTTCCAATTCGTTCTTCTGTAACCGCTCTCTATTTGGTGCAGCAGCTTCCACCGTTGACTTTGCTTCCGCCATTGACAGCTCCATCTGCACCGACTTGAAGAGTAGGGTCGTATCTACTGCCATGTCAGCCTTAGACTTCTCACAAGCGAACGGGCTAGGGACTGGCGGGGTGAAAGTAGAAAACGGTAGGTAGACTCACTTGACGCTCTGGTTGAAGGCCTGGGTGGAAGGGGGCACGTCCAGAGTAGGGTTGTAGTTGAAAAACCCAGAAGGCTTCAACATGATCTTGACACTCTCCGCAGCTATTCCTTCTCATCAACAAACCATCCTCCATCAACAAAAGCGTTCAACAGTTACTCACGCATAACAGGGAAGTCTTCCGGCCTAGGGTTATGCGTAAACGTATAGGTATGCCAAAGCACAACATCCTCATTCTCCACCCCATCCCCCCTCTTCACCCATTCACGAATGCCTTCAGACCCGTCGGATTGATTGGTATAGTCGCCAGAAGGGAAGAGCTCGCGGTCTTTGTATTTCGTGATCCAGAGTGGGGCGTCGCCGAAATGGGAGCGTTTGTCGTGCCATGTGCCTTTGGATGCTAGGAGGCCCTACTTGGGTTCATCAGCGTACGGTCGTTGAAATTGTCTGTGATGGGAAACTTGCCTGAGAGCTGACGGGGACAAGCTTGTAAGCAACAGGCGACAAAGAAACGGGATTAACCTTCCCCGGGTTACTAATCTTGATAACCCTCGCCTTGAACGGGTCCGTCCTAAGCGTCCCCGATTTCGTAACCTTCGTCTCCTCCGTATAATACCCCGTCCCAAAGGGGTTCAGATCTTCATCCTCGGGCATAGGCAGGGAATCGACATAAGAGATGGTATTGTTGTATCCGTCGATGGAGGGATCGATACGAAGGTTGAATATATGTTGGTGGTAGGGAGCGAGGACCCCGTCGCCGACACGGGTGGCGAAATTGAGTTTGTCGGTGCAGTTGGGGTCAATGGGAGTTGTGGAGAGGATACCCGTAGCGCCTGTCGAAGTATGAGCTTTTGAATAAGAGAAAGGGTGGAGGATGGAGGGGCGTACGGGTCTCGAATTCGATCTCCCCGGATTGGTCAAAGATCCAGTAGAAAATGTACTCATAGTTGGCGACTGTATCGCATCAGAATGATGATCCTTGAGTTATTCAAAGAGGATCAAGGGGACTACTGACCAGTCAAGATTGTCTGCAGCTGAAGCTGCCTCTTTCGTACAACAGATGCCTTGCCAGTCCGGTGGTTGGTGTGTTTCCACTGGATGCCAGCGTCAACTTCGTGGCTAGACCCCCAGTCAGTTTTCGTATACAGTTACAGAGAGAGGCATGAAGACGCACATGCAGATGCAGTTGTTCTTGGGGACGACTTCTCCCCGGGCGTTGATGATGTGGCCGTCTAGGTAAGCGATGGTACCTAAACAATCGCAGCCCACTGAGATTCCGAGTCAGCCCAAGTCAAGTTGAAGCGGGTCATACTTGCAGGAAAGGTCGTTGGCAGTGGTACCCGCGCCCACATTTCCAAGGTCAAAGGCGCCCTTTCTGTGAAGAGGGTCTCGGGGGTCACCGTAAGGGACAAACCTATACACCCATCAACATTGTACTCTCCAAGTACGAGTAAGAAGTGAACGTACATCTCTGAAAGGGACAGCCGGAAAAAGACAGGGCGGCCATCGAAAGAGACATCATGAAGCACCATCCCTTCTCGCCAGTTGAACCCCACCCTGAACCTCCATTTCTCCCACTCGACAAGGCGGCCGGTGAGCTTGAAGCTCGCGCCCTCGGGTTGGACGACTTGCAGAGGTTTGGTGGTCGTCCGGGCAGGCTTGCTCTGGAGGCGGTGGTCGTACTCGGGCTCAATAGGTTCACCGAGCTGTGGTGAAGGTCAGGAGAGAGAAAAGAGGAGAGGAGAGGGAGGGAGGGAAGGGACATACGATTCTGGGTCCCTTGTGCTCTGTCGCAATGGGCTCGGCACCAATGGGGATGTGGGAAATCTTGACGACCTTCATCTCAACAAGGTCGATAATGGCCATAAAGTCGAGAGGGAAAGCATAGTGGTTTGAGTCGGGATCATTGTTCTTTGGGCTACACATTCTGTTAGATCCAGCAGCTAAAGTAGAACGGCATGACCCACTTTCTAGTGTAAAAGAAGAGTTGACTGAGACGCCTGTCCTGCTCGTACTCGTCCTTTCCATAGTCCCAAGGGTCACAGACAACGACATTATCGCCGATCTGGCAACGCTCAAGCTCTTTCCTGACAAGGGGGTCGTTCATGGCGACTTCGGCGGCTTCGTTGTGCTCGATACGGTCGATGGGAGCGTAGTGGGTACGCGGCATCTCTTTGTGGTGCGTAATTTTCCTTTCGGTAACGTCGATGATGGCTTCAAAGAGTCGGGGAGTGTTCTTGATATAGTACATCCTGCAATAAGGGTCAGAGAAACAAAAGCAACAGAATCAGGACGACTTACATGAAGATCGTCCTGTTGGGAGGATCGATGGGAGTACCGGCATGCTCGGCAGTGAGATACTTTTTCATGACCTCCTTAGGTGGCTCCTCGAGACCTGCGACCTTGAAGTGGATGGGGACATCGTAGAGGGCCTTGATGATGTCGATAGCGGTGGCAAGCTCTTGGGCGCTGGCGGGGTCGAGGGGGTGGGGGGCCGACATGGCGGGGAGTGGTGGTGGGTGGGTTGTAGACGCTTCTGTGGGAGGATATATATATGGCAGATGGACGACCGAGTCATTGTAGAGGATGACACCGTCCAGCCATTAGCCCAGGCGATTAGAGCAGGATTACAAAAGATAAGACCTCTCATTACGATCAACAAGCTGTGACACGGCTCTTGTTTACGTAAGTGTTATCTGTGTGATAAGCCAGCAGGCCGCGGCAAAGCAGATAAGGGTAGACAGAGAAGCGAGTATACACGGCTCTGCATATAATATCTCTTGCCTCGATTTTTCCCCCCCTCTATGCATCCTCCATCCACCATGTCCTCCTTCACCCTCGCCTGTACCGTCTTCCTCGAGCCCCCCGTCATCCAGCGACTGCACAAGGCATTCGCCAAGGTCCACTATCACCCCGACGGCGTCCTGCCCAAACAAGCCCTCCAAGAAGCAGACATCCTCTTCACTGAGATGGTCGGTGTCCCTGCCCACGTCGCAGACCTCAAAGCCGAGATCCCCAACTTGAAGCTCATCCAGCTTGTATGTGCTGGTTCCGAGAAGGCTCTCGCTAGCCCTGCCGTTGCAAAGTACGCTGCTGGCTCTGACCGCTCGATTGTCTTGGCCAACGCAAGTGGTATTCATGTCCTCTCTATCCCCAACTATGTGGTGGCTTCCATCTTGGGCGCTTACCATCAGCTCACTCGGCAGATCGTGTTTGGGGCTGTGCGTGCTTTCCATTCGTAATGTCGTACTGTGTGTAGAGCTGACTGCTGGGGTAGATCAACAAGCGATGGGCTACGCGATCCGAGATTGAGATCACCGATAAACCATACTATGCCCGAAGTCCCAGGGGACGTACTGTTGGAATGCTTGTGAGTCTCGTATCTGCCCGAAAACAGTCGCTGACGGATTGCCTATAGGGTTACGGAGCTTTGGGCAGGGAAAGCGCAAGGCTTCTTTCGTGTCTTGGCATGAAAATCATCGCTGCCAACACTTCCGGTACTGCCACCAAACAAACTGGCGTGAGTCCCTTTCCTCCTCCTCCAGATGTCTTTGCCAACCAGCGTGCTGACCCTTCAACAGTACATCATCGATGGCACCGGCGATGCTGACGGGTCCATCCCCGAAGCGTACTACTCTACCAAGGACCGTTCATCTTTCGAAGCGTTCCTCAGAAGATGTGATGTCCTCGTTTCCAGTCTTCCCAATACCTCTGCTACCCAGTACCTTATTGGAACCAAGGAACTCGGCAAGTCTTTCATCGTCCCCGCATCCTGACTTTTACTGATCCCCTGATAGACCTCCTGCCCAAGGATGCTTTGCTTGTAAACATCGGTCGAGGAAACCTCGTCAAATCCGGTACGTCCCTTCCCTTCCCTCCCGACCACTCCGAACCTTTGGAATCTGATACAGCTTCACTCATAGAGGACCTTCTTGCCAACCTCAACAAACCCCAAGGCGAAGGCCTCTTCGCCGCCCATCTCGACGTGACCGACCCCGAGCCCCTCCCCGCCGGCCACCCCCTCTGGTCCCACCGAAAAGCCACCATCACACCGCACTTGACGGGCGACACGGAGGGAGAGTATGATATTGCGGTGGATATTCTTATTGCGAATGTGAAGAATTTGGCGGTTGGGGAGGGGTTGTATAATGTGGTTGATTTTGAGAAGGGATATTAGATATACCATATAGATGGAGAACAAAAGGTTATGCAACCAGCTTGACGAACTACGGGTCCACATCGACTTTGCCTATCGTCAGGACGGGATCAAATTTCGCCGGCGTCGATGGAAGTGGTGATGGCGTCAAGAGTCTTTCGTCCACTTCTTTCCCTCTCAAGACAATCTTCAGCACCCAAAAGCTCGATGCCATTCCGAGCACGCTGCAACCCCGCAGCCATAGTTCAGCGCAGACATGCCGCGTTCGTTCTCAGACCTAACATTGGTCGTAAATCAGTGGTGACCCCGCTCGTAGCCTCAGGTGAGCATTTCATCCGACTGAACGGACTATGCTAACCCGCTCAATAGCGCCTATACCACAACAATGTCGACAAGCCTCATCTTCCTCCCCCCTCTCCCATTTCTCCTCCTTCTTCTCCCGCATCCGCCGTGCCGATACACCAGAAACGGCTTCCAGAGAATTTACCGACGCCCTCATCTCGTGCGATATCAACGCCCTTGGTACAGCCTACTACAACATCGGCAAAAGCGCACAGCCCGCACAATGGATATCAGAGCAGCAGCTCTTGGCGTCCATGCGGGCTCTGGCGGGCAAGACGGGCACGTCACCCCAGGGTTTGCGGCTGTTACGCCGTATGCACGGCGATGTCTCGAGGCGATTTGGGTATACCAGGGAGAAAGAGTATGATGAGGCGTTGATAATTGGGCTCATTCGTGCTGGAGCTCTCAAGGAAGCGCTAGAGCTGGCAAAGACGCTGAAGAGGGAGGCGGTGGATTGGAGAGGGATGTTGCAGACTGCGTTGCGCTCGGGTCGGGCAGTGGAGTATGAGGATATTGCCCGCATTGTCGAGCCTTTCCGAGGAAGCACACTTTTATCCTATGATGACTATCGGCTGCTCCTCGAGGTCCTTCGCGCCTACCCCCAAGAGAGCAACGCCGCTCAACTCGTCGCTCTTCAAAAAGATATGGTCAGTCGAGGTGTCGCCATCGACAAGTCCCTCGAAGCGGGGATTGCGACTGTATACATCGCTTTGGAAGATCTGGAGGGATCAAAGAAGATCATCGAAGGATGGAGTGCGCTGCCAACAGAAGAGTACGAGCCGGGCATGTGGGACGCCATCGTCAGTCACTACATTGCCACCAACGACGTCCCGAAACTCCACGAGATCATCGGCAAAATGCGCGACTCTGGCGTTGAGATTCCCCAACGGGCTTTGCTGGTCCTTGCCACCTCCTACCTCGACGGGTTTATCGACTCCAAATCGAGGATCGGCTATCGCGATGCCGCCGCTGCCATCGACGAGGTCGGACAGCTGTCTGGAGACTTGCCGGGGACAGAAGTGTGGACCGGTGTCATCCAGCACTATCTCGACAAGGTCGAAGAACGAGACGCACTTGACGTTGCCCTTCAGCTCTTTGACGAGTCCCAAGGTCGAGGCATTGCGTTGACTGCCGAGCTCGTCCGTACCATGATCATCCCTCTCTGTTCTTCACGCAAGAATCAGTATCTGGAAGATGCTCTGCGGATATACGACGAGTATATCACCTTTGCTCTCAGCTCTGAGCTCGAAGTGGAGACCGTCCGCCGGCGTTTCGCTGCAGTGTACGAAAAGCTGTTTTACGCTTGCGCCCGTGCTTCCCCTCCGCCCATGGCCTCTGTCATCCGTCTTCTGAACGACATGCGCACCCTCGCCATAGACTTTACACCCTCCAACCTCATCTCATGGCTTGTGCTCCTGATGCGAGCGTCTCCAGACCACAATGCCGCATTCACCCTTTACTCGAACTTTCACTCGCTCAATCCTGCTGCGATCGATGAAGAGGGGTACAATGTCATTTTGACAAACTTTTTGGGGCTGAAATGGGAAGGGCAAGGAGAGGCGTATGCGCCGCCAGATCTATTCATCTCGATCATGAAGGATATGGCGAGGGCAGGGTATCAACCTAGTTCTCACGCCCTCACTTCCCTCCTCAAGACGTATGGTCACACTGCCACTCGTCTTCGCCGCTCTACCCGTCGCCCGTCCCTCTCGGCAGAAGACCCTCTCCCAATGCTAGGCTCTTCTATATCCTCCATTCACACCCTCATCAAACTCGATCCGCTTCTCCCACCAGACATTCCTCTCCTCACCTCGCTCATGGACGCTTACAACCGCATCGGCGCTACATTCGAGGCATTCGAGGTCTGGGATGAAATCGTGCAGAGACGCGGGAGGGAAGAGGAGCGGAGAGGGAAAGAGGGGGCGAGGGAAATCTACAAGCCCGCGATCAATGTGATGCTTGATACCTGCGGATGGAGTCACCAGCTCGCCAAAGCTCGGAAATCGTGGTCATGGGCACGCCGTTTTGGCCTGGCGTTTGACAAGAAACATTATGACGCATGGGTCGAGTGTCTCTGTCGTTGCGGATCCCTGTCTGAAGCTGCCGACGTCGTCCTTGATCAAATGGGCAAGGAGGAAGGTTTACCTAGGGCGGATAGGGATACGCTCAAGTTGCTGTGCAAGTTTGGGAGGAGAGAGAGGGGTAAGGGGAAGCAGGTGGCGGAAGCGGAGGCAGTGTTGAGTAGAGTTAAGGAGGCCTATCCAGGGTGGTGGGACGAGTTGAAGCAGGAGGGTGGGGGTAAGGGAAGGAAGGGGCAGGCGGGAAGTCAATAAAAATACACCATCTTGCATGGGTCAAATGTAGCTTTAGTCTGGTATGGGTACATGGTGATACAACTCTCAGTTGATACAAGGTTCTCGTCAGTCATCAGTCATCATCAATCATAGTGCGTGAGAGACAAGGTCGGAAGTGTGTCCTGGCAAATTGGGCACAAGGACTATGTTGCACGGCATCAATGATCGTTCTCGGGCGGGTTCCTAAACTCACTTTAACCTCTAGCCACCCCTTCAAGCACTTGAAGTGGTAGACATGTCCACAAGGTGACACGACATGCCCTTTGCTCGCGTGCAAAGCGGCATCTACAGGAGGCACCTCCACCGCCTTGTGACACTGCCTCCTCCTGAGGCTCCTCCTCTTGCCCGGCGGCTTAGATGCAAAAATGACGAGTTCCATATCTTCAAGGCAGATGGGACACTCGGTATCGGTACCGTCCGAGTAGGCCCGGGATGGTAGGGGGCGGGGGCAGACCATGTAGGCTGTTGTCGTGGCAGCCTGCTGGCCTTGCCCGCCGCAGCCGCTGCGGGTGCTCTCCTGGGAAGAGGCAGAGGAGCTCGTGGACGTCGGTGTGAGGCTGAGGTTTGATTTACGAGTGGACGAGACCCATGCCCAGACATTACGGAAGACCATTATGCTTGCTGTGCTGTGTGATAGTAGAGCAGTAGCAACTGGATGAGACAAGAGATAGTGAAACCCGCCGTGCGCGTTTATGGATATTGGGTCAGAGGAGTACGTACTGCACTTCCGGACCTTGGCCAAACGGTTCTTTTTATAAGCGGCTGTCGTTGCTTGCCGCGTACATAGGCTTTGGGCCTAAGCTATGCGACTAGCAGTAGATCTGCCGAAGGTGCCGACCCGCCGACTCGTGAATATCTTCAATCGTCAAGATCGTCGTTATTCATACAGCATCATGACAATCGATATCTACATACGTCTTATCGTCCGCCCAAACCCCTCGCTCTTCCAACTAGCCCCTCCAATTGTCTCTCCAGCCTCCTCTCCTTCTTCTTCCACTCTCCCACCTGCACCTCTGGCGCATTCTTCCTACTCTGCCATCCGACTTTTGCTCCGCCCAGTTGTGAGATATCGACGATTTTAGGACTGGCTTGGAATTTGGCAATCTGGTGGAGAAGGATACGTGATTCCACTTCAAGGGCGTGCTTCGTAGGGGGTAGAGAGGGCAGAAGGGAATGGGTCGGTGTACTAGGGAGAGAGGACTCTGATTCGGATTTGGGGGACGAAGGAGCTTCGTCGTAGGATGAAGACACAAGATCTGGTACGTCAGGCTCAGAACGGAAGCCCAAAGTAGGCAGCGAATGTATGTCCTTGTACAGCTCTTTTGATTTGAGCAGGGCATTCTCCTGGCGAAGGAATCGGACAGCGCTCTTCAGGTTTGCGACCTGTTCTGCAAGCTGTGAAGACTCGAGGCCGGCCCCGGAACCGACAATGATGGGCTCGCCGAAGCTGGGGGTGCCTTGGTTCGCGTTCACTGTATTCTCCGTCAGCGGATGTAGACAATCATTTGGAGCAGTGGCTTACTTTGCCTGTCGCCACCCTGGCCTTGACCCTTCCTGAGCTCAGCATTCTGATTCTCCAAGGCATTAACTTCCTGCTGAAGTTGCTCCACAGCATCCGCATACACTTTCTCTTGCTTCTTTGCTTTGGCCACATCGTTCTCGAGTTCAACAATGTCGTCAGCCTGCTTGCGAGAGGTTTCGAGTCTTCGTTCAAGTGTTTCGACTTTGACACCCGACTCTTGGAGAGTTTGATCCTGATCAGAGTGTTAGGGTCAACGGGTTATGAGGTAAAATGTGAGGAGCGTACGCGGATCTTGATTTCTCGAAGCAGGTCCTTGACTTCTTCCGTAAGCATGAGCAATTGCTTTTCAGTCTCGGCATTGTGCGAGGCGGCCTTTTTGATAGCTGCAACCCTGGCGATCCAAGGAGCCGGAGCGTCATCTAGTCACTCTATCAGCTGTGCTCATTCCAATCATGCTAGCGGTGAACTCACAAACCATCACCCTGCCTTCCTTTACAGCCTCCTTGACTTTTGGCAGAGCTGCTCCCAGCTCCTCCCCGAGCTTGGCCACAAATGCTCCGATAACCTCCCAGGGATGCGCTTGCACACCCGCCGACGCCGATTGCGCCGTGACATCCGCCAGGAACCCCTCTATATCCGACAACTTTAGAGGCTGCTTGGTGGAGCGAAGAAGGGCGGTGTGCTGGCCGATACGCTGAGCGAGCTGGACGGCCAGATCGACGGCATTCGAAACAGAATTGGTGAGGTCGCTCAGGATAAGAGTGATCTCGGGCATGAAAGCAGACGAGGTTTGGGCAACCTCCTCAATTTGGTGAACAAGCTTACTGGAGTCGAGGTCAGCAACAATCCTTGACTCGTATTAGATGCTTACGCGGAGGGAACCTTGACACTCCTGACCAAATCCAATATCCTCTGAACTGGGTCATACACGCCTTCCTCCAGAGAAGACTCTCCAACATCAATCTCGATATCTACAGACCAATCAGCTGATCCCCTACAAGTCGTGCGATCAACCCACCTTCCTCGGCAGCTAGACTAGTAATAGCCTGCCTAGCAAACCCAACAGCCGCCGCAAAGTTGTCCAAGTCACAATCAAACCCATACGCCAACCCCATCTGCTGCTCCCCAATATCCAGCTGTGGCCTATTGAAAGCCGTTTCCGCCAAATGGTCAAATTGCGCCACCAAGCTCCCCAAGTCTCGCGCACAATCGCCTTCGCTAAACTCGTCATTCTTTAGAGCAGACAGCCACGAGTCGATACGGGCTTCAACACCCGTCATTTCAGTGAGGAGTTTACCGTAGGCTGACCAGTGGTCTGTGCTGCCGCGTTTCATGACGCTCGAGAAACGCTTGTTGAGGGTGGAAAAGTAGCGTAATTTGCCCTTGAGCTCGCAGATACCCACAAGTGCTTCAGACGACGCCGACTGCAAACTCGCCGGCAGCCCATGCACCTGGCTGACAACATTGACAAGCATATCGACCTTTGCCCCAACCCTGTTGAAGAACAAAAACATGCTCGTCGAGTCTTTTTCCGTCTCTAGATAGGCTTCGGGCAGGAACGCTTGCACGATCCGGAGATGTTCGAAAAGCTGGGCAGCCTCGAGCTTTTTCAGTTCGAGGTCGATAGTCTTGGACTGGGCTTTGGCAGCGGTGGATTGGAGTTTGAGGTTGAGATTCAGGAGCGCTTGCGAGTCTTTGGTGACTGTGACAACGTCGGATTCCTGGTTCATTTGTTGAAGGCGGACAGTTTCCAGTTCGCTGCACAGCGTAAGAGACACACCAATCAGACGAGGCTTACCTTTGAAGGCTCTGAACCAACTCTCTAAACTGCCCAATCGTACTCTCCAAATCCAGCGTCACCTCCTCCAACTCCCCCGCCCTCTTCTTCTCTTCTCTAAAAGCCATCTCCAGCGCCTCAATCTCCTCATTCAGCTGTTTCTCCGTCTCCACATGCCCCTCCTCCAGCTCATCGTTCAAATCTTTCAAAGCCTCCAAATCTTCAATCGTCGCCCGCATGTCTTCGAGACGCTCGGATAGTTGGAGGTTGCGGTCTGTAAGCTGTTCGAGCATGTCTTCGGCCCCGAGAGCGTCGTCGAGCTGGAGTTTGAGGTCTTGAATCTGGGATTCGGCGTTGGATAGTTTGGCTTCGGCCAGTTCGAGATTGGCTAGAAGACATTAGCAAAATAACGGTAGAGTATGTTGACTTACTGATGAGCTCTTCTTGAGAAGTCAACTCTCGTTCCAACTCTGCCATCTTGGTCTTGTGGTCCTTTTCAGCCTCGGACGAAACATCACGAAGCCTGATGAGAGCATCCTTCAACCTCTCGTTGTGCTTTTCCAACTGCACGAATGCCAAGCTCGTCCTCTCGCCCTCCACACCAGAGACCGGTCGCTCGTATTCGGCATTCTCTTCTTTCAAAATGGCCACCTCCATCTCCAACTCTTCCACCCTCTCCCCGAGCTTGACAACTTCCGACTCGGCCGCTTCCGCCTTTTCCTCCGCCACCTCCCTATCCAGCGCTGCCATCTCCAACTGATCCATCGCCTCCGCCACTCTATTCTCCAACATTCCATTTTCCGCCTGCAAATCCTTCGCCGACCTCTGCGCTGCCAAGAGCGCCGATTGGATCTCTTGGAATTTGGCTTGTAACCGGCCCCGAGCTGTTTTCAGAGAGTCTGCCTCGCCCACGCGGGTTTCGAGATCTTGGATCTTTTCGGCATCTTCGTGCTTGCGCGTTTCCAGGATCCGGACTTTGATACGCAATTCCTCAAGCTCGCGCTTGGCCGCTAATTCGGCGTGTGCGCCTTTATCGGGCGACGGAGAGCGAGGGGTGGGGTTGGCGGCGGGGTGTGCGTCAGGGGAGGGGATCTCGGAGGGTGGGGCAAGGGCGGTAGAGATGGTTCGAGCGCCTGTGGCCGTTTGGTGGGATACGCTAGGCGTAGGGGAAATGACTCGGCGAGTGGGAGATACCACTCCTCGAGGCGGCGGTGATATAACACCGCGGACAGGTACATCTTCCTCCTCTTCAGCCGTAGTCAACGGCGTCGGCGCCCTATCCCTGTCCAAGGCAGAAGGCGGTCTCTTGAAGATGTTGCCTCCCCCCGGCCGGCTCGATGTCGATGAGACTCGTCTAACGGGTGGAGGGGCTGGGGAGTGGGGGACGCCAGAGGTAGAGGAGCCAGAAGTCACTCGAGAAAATTGGCCGGGGGTTGGAGGGGCGCGGGGGGCGGGTTTTTGGGGTGATGTAGCGCGGGATGACTGGCCAGAGGCGAGACGGGATGTTATAGGTGTTGCCGGGGCTCGTGCTGATGATGGGCGGGGCTATAGACCGTCAGTAATTGTGGCAGTTGCAGCGACGAGGTTGACTTACAGCATTCTTTGGCGGCTCCAAGACTTTAACCTGACTTGGTCGGACAAAGACACCGTATAACGGTTGACAGTCAAAGTATCGTTCTCCTTTTACAGTGCCGTCGTTCTTTCCTGCTGGTTCCAGTCTGATAGTATGAGTCAGTATGGATGTGTAAGAGTAGTATACTGTTACACTCACAGTTCAACACCGACCCATTTGCCGAGCGCAAACCCAGGATTTGTGCCGGTCCATCTGACATGGCCTATACCGACCGAGACCTGCACTTTGGCGCCTACTGGCACTTCTGGCGTGGTCATATTGTCGGCATACCTTGCTGGTGATAATTGGTTCGTAGGGCTCCCTGAGAGGGTTGGATATAGATGTCAGCAATTTACGGTTGAAGTGAAGATGCACGCGCCTTGTTCGCGTCGGTAGGGGCGTCCGGCCACAGACCCGTGTCCGCCGACATGTGGAGGAAGTCCGGACGCCCCCTTGCTGCTGGTCAGAATTCGAAACATCCAACATTTCAATCTTGCAGCTATACCCAAATTGCTCCCGTGAGACTGCCGAGGAATGTCCCGCTCCTTATAATCACCCACGAACCAGTACGAAAGAAATGTCGGCTCTCCAACCTCGCCCTCTCCCAACCAAAGCCGGTGCTGCTCCGGCACCCGCAACCACCAAAACCGCCTCCACTGTGAGCAGTTCGAGATACAGCGTGTCTCTCAATCACTCAGACTTATATCGTAGCCTCTACAGAAGATCGAACGGCAGTATACTGTGCATTCTACCCCCGTTCCAAATGAACCCTACTGACACCTCTACCAGAAATTCCTTGCCAAGCGGTACATGTCTGCCTACTTGGGCAGAGTAGCTCTTTGGATAGCTCTAGTCCTTGCCGGAGCGTCGGTATGCGTCACTGGTATGTCCACCCCAACAACACCCTGCCCCACTTGCTCAAACAACCACGCCAGGCTCCGCCTCATCCACTCTCTACGCCATCATCTACACCATCCCCACCTTCCTCTCCCTCGCCATCATCCTCAAACTGCGCAAATCATACATCACCGAACCCTACCGCCCCTCTCCTTGCACCTCTCTCATCCAGCTCTTTCTGTCTTGCTTTTGGAATCCGAGAGCCATCACGCTGCTTGCGGCGTACTATGTGTTTGGGTTGACGGTTTCGAATGTTTGGTTGAGTCTGTTGGGGAGGGCCAACTTGGGAGTCTTTACTCCTACCATGTATGCGGATCCTCAAGAGTATCGAGCTTTCAAGCTGACGGTGAAATGACAGTCGACATCCTTGGCAGCTCAACGAGCACTGGGTCATCCTCATCTTCTCCAACGCCTGCCTCCTCACCACCATCGCCGCCCGCGACATCCTAGGCGACAAACTCAAACCCACCTGGCCCACCGAAAGAGTGCGTCTCCCATCTCCCCTCCCCTTTCCCCCACCTCCACATAATACTAACTTTGCCCTCTAGAAACCTCTAGGCAAAGCCGTCCAAGCAGCTCTTTTCAAAGATATTTGGACCTCCACCCGGATCGGCTTTACTCTAGCTTGGTCTGTCGTTGCACCTTTTGCGTATTGCTGGTTCGGTATCAGGACGTTTGTGTGGCAGTGGGCCAACTGGCGGATCCTCGCTTCTACTGTCCGGTACGTCCCCCTGCCCACTACCCTCTCGCGCTCAAAGCCATGAAGATGGGGCAAGGCTGAACGGAATCCACTGTAGACCGTTCATCGGCAACTTTGCTCGTCAGACGGCCAAGACGCCCAGCCCATGGTCGCTCCTCGGCCCGATGCTGGTGCTCAATCTGGTGGCGCTCGTCATTGTGCAATTCCCTGTCAAGGCTTTGGTAGCTTACACTACTCAAGTGAGTCTGGCGCCTGACGCCTGGGGAAGAGTGTGGTTGCTGATGATGAGATTTGAAAGCCATTGCATTTCGATGAATTCTACAGAAAGAGTCCTTTGAGTCAGGATCAGTACTTGATCACAGCACTCAAATCTAAAGACAAGTACTACCTCGTACGTCCCCCCTCCACAGCCGCAAAGACCCATCAGCTGACCATTGAGTCTAGCAATTCACCCTGATGGAGCTTCTCCGTGTCGCCCACATCCCCGCCTCCCGCAAATCCCTTTTCGACAACATCTCCAAATCGCCTGTCCCCGTGCTTGCTTTATGGGAAGAGCTCTTGCTGCACTTTGGCACAGTCCACCATACGCTCATCACCCGCGGCTCCGGGTCCGGCTCCACCGCCCGCCCCCTTGCTTCAACCTCCACCCAACCTCCCACCCCCTCGTCCGGTCAGACGATCCCAATCAAGCAGGCCGACATCTTCCGTCCCCAACCCAAACCCAAACCCTCCTCTTTCAACCTCAAAACCGCCCTCAATGGGCCCATCCGTCCCCCCTCTTCCTCTGCCCCCCCTCCTATCGTGTCTAAAAACCTGACAAAGGTCGGTGATCTCGCTAAAAATGCGCTTGGGGAGGCGCAAGGCATGGCCCTAGAAAGGATTGAAGCGTCCGCGATGGGGGCTAGTTTTGTTTGGGAGACGAGGGTTGTTAAGAAGGGGGTGCATGAGTGGGCGGGGAGGGAGTGGGGGAGGAGGGCTGTGAGGGGGGTTTTGGGGGATGTGGGTGTTGTCAAGAGGGTTATTGATAGTGAGTACCCTTCCCCCTTACACTGAAAAGCCAGAGTAACACTGTTTGCAGTTATGGTCCTCTTGGCAGGCGCGTCAATTCAGGAAGATACGTATGGCATCGTCCAGCAAGTGCTTCCCTCGACTCTTGAAGCTATCGTCAGATTCCGAGATGCTGTCAAGCTGTTTGAATTGGAGCTTGTGGGCAAGGCGAGAGTCCTTGAGGCGGCGCAGGAAAGTGGGTTGGAAGAGATCAAAGAGAGTTTGGGGGAGATTGTCAATTGTGAGTCCATCCGGTGTATACGAGGTAACGATGAGATGGGGGAGCTGACGAGTGGGATGATTAGACTGTGAAAATTCTGTACGCAAGGTGGCTGGTGATTTTGGACAGAGCCTGGGAGCGTTCAGGTTCCCGCCTGTCATTGCGCAAAGTTTGGGAGAAATCTGCAAGCCTAGTGATTGAGGAAGCGCCGGGCAAGTGAGGGACAATACGTGAGGGTGGAGAAAACGGATGCACCAAAGTGGCAGCATCTGCCTGGCCTATCGGTCAATTTGCTGGTTGCCTCGCTTGCTGCTCAATGGGGAGTGGGGACGCATGCCATACAACCATACCGACATACCATACAACAGTGCAGCGCCTACCTGATGTTTCAGGCGCTCTGCAAGCGCTCAAGGTGACAATTCAGAATGGAAGAAACCAACAGGACAACAAGGATGGAAGCGACGCGCTCGTTTGACGTGACTTGCTGATAAGGATTTGTGCGAATTGCACCGAGGAAGAGTGAAATCGACCAATAGGAATAATTCCAATGGTGCCTGGCTCCCGATTAAACGAAGGATGACGTAATGCTCGCCCACTTAAGGGCCGCTTCGTTATCAGCGGCCGTCTTATCTCCCAGCCATCCACAACGTCTTTTCACATGCAGCTGCCAGTGGAGCAGGGAGGCCAGCTGTGTTGCATTTCTCAACGTCGCATCGCTCAAACATCCTTTCGCTATTGTCACCTCCGTTGTCCTTTCCTTACGCAGCACCACACGCCCCTCCTTTCCACCCACACTTGCTCAAACTCTCCTCTCTCCTGGCATTCGGTAGCCGCCGAGAGAACAACAAGCGCCTGCCATTCACCATCAACCTCTTTTTTTCCCACCGCATTCTTCCTTTGACCATGGCCTCTTCCTCTTGGTAATGACATAATGCCCCCAGCAAACATCGAAGAGACCAAGCATCCCGGCGCCGGGACCCTCTTCGTGTACTCGGGCCCGTCAGCCAGGGGCCTCAGTCCGGCCAGAAGCACCAAGAGGGGCGTATCGCCATTTGCCGGGGCGACTGTCCCCAAGCGGTGGGAGGAGATTCCAGCTGTAAGCAACATTGGGTGATCAGTGGAGCAAGGAGCTGATAAGTGATGGTTGTAGGTGAAAGAAGAGCCTGCTATTGTGGCCACTCTGGACAGTCTTCTGCGGCATGGTATCGCGGAATATACATACCTGCCACATTCTCAAGCAGGTGTCTTGGGGCGTGGCAAGTTTAGCACCGTGTACAAGGTTACCGGGGCGGACGGAAGACAAGTAAGTCGGTGGTGGTGACGATAAGCCCAACTTGTCTGCTGCGGATGCTCATCCTTATCGCCCTTCAGCATGCCCTCAAACACACCCCTCTATACCCTCATCATCCTCTCATCGCTGCAAGGCTGCTTCGAGAGCCCAACTTGCTCGCCGAACTGCCCAGACACCCCTGTTTGATAGGGGTCGAAGGGTGGATACGCACACCGGGGCATTTCTATCTCGTAGGCAAGTGAACGCACCGCATTCGCACTGTAAGCCATAGCTGACTTTGTTGCAGAACAATACGTGGATGCCCATGTCCCGCTTCCCTGTCATCCTTTACCTTTGGCACCGTCCAGAGCGGCGTACATTCTCGATCAACTCGTATCATGCGTGAGGGATACCTTGCACGATAAGGGCCGGGTATGCCATCGAGATTTGAAGGGAGACAACGTATTGGTCGATGTCGAGACTGGCGATGTGGTCATCCTTGGTATGTACAATGTCTCTGTTTAGAAACATATGTTGATCAGACCGCAGATCTAGGCCTGGCCACACGTTTCTCGATGAGTCAGCCAAAGTTGACTACATGTTGTGGCTCTCCCGCATTCCACGTACGTCCCCTTCCATCGCTCTTCAAACTCACAAACTAACGCTTATCAAGTCGCCCGAGATCGTCCTCGCCCTATCCCGCCCACCCGGCGAAGTCACATACTACGGCCCCGAACTCGATATTTGGTGTATAGCCCTCACCCTCCTCTCCCTCCTCCTCCAAGTCCGTTTTCCCCTCGGGCCCAAACATACCTCCCCGCACATCATGCGCGAACGGGCAATGGACCGTCTTCAAGAACTCGACGAGCTTTACCCGCCTCACTCGCCCTGGCGGCCCCGGCCATCAAGGTCCTCAAGGATTGTGGGCGATGGCATCAGCGGGTTGAGTGGGGTGCAGGATGTGGATCTAGAGTTTGAAAAAAGAGAGTGGGCGAGGGTGAGGAGGGCGATGGGGGATTTCTTGGAGATTGATGGGGTGAGGAGGATGGAGAGGTTTTGGGCGTACGAGGTTGGGGAGCAGACGAGGCAGAAGGTGGCAGTGTTTGAAGCTGAAGAAGCAGAGAAAAAGTTTAAACAAATCACTTTTGAGCCTGCAGAAGTCAAGTATACTCTGCCAATCTACGTGGACGAGGACGCCAAGAAGAAGACTGCAGAAGTGATCACCCTGCGGAACCCGGCAGGAGAAAGTCATCGACGGGTAAAGAGTTATATCAAGTACCTCTTGCGCTCAGCGGGTATCCTCTATCACGTCTTGCCTTCTCCCTCATCTCTTCCCGACGGCTCCCATCCTTCTCCCAGCTCTTCGAGCGAGTCTCTTGAGGATCCCTACATCCTCCAGCTCGTCGTCTCAATACCAGATTCTGCCATGGTAGACCCTGATCCTTCACCATCCCCAGGGTGGTTTCCCTCCATCTTGCAAAACTTTAAACGCTCCTCCACCCCACCCGGCAACCCCAATACTCGATCGGTATCCGTGCCCCCTGGCAAAAGCAAGTCTCATTCGCCATCGCCTGCTCCCTTGGGCAGCAAAGGCGGCTCGAACGGCGGGCCAAAGAAGAATGACAGGGCGTTGAGGTGTTATATACGCTTGGAGTTTGAAGATGTCCCTGCGACGCCAGAGATTTATCGTCGAGGGTCAGCCGAGACCCATACCTCCATACGAGACTCGCTCGGCTTGATGGCGCTCCATCAACATCATTCGTCATCTTCTACCTCGACCTCCAACTCGATCACCCCAACTCAATCCCCTCATCCTCACCCGCCCCATGTCCAACGTTCCGTCTCTGCGTCCCGCACTACCTCCCAGCGACCCCATCCTCGCCGAGCAGCATCCATGATTCCCAACCCCTCTTCTCCGCGGCTCTCCATATCTACCCAAGGCGGTATGCCAGCCCACATGGCCGGGATCCACAATACCGTCATGATGCCGCCGCCTTCCCCTCTCAGCCGGGTCGTCAGCCTCGCAAGCTCGCCTAGCGATGAGCCCGCTCTCAGCCATACGCAGAGCTGTGCGCCCAGTCGGGCTTCGTCGAGATCGCGAAAACTTAGCGTCGCGAGATCGAGCTTGCTCCTCCAGCACGGCGCTTATGGGTCGTACCAGCATCCCTCTAGACAATCCAGTCTCGACTCCAAGATTCATATCCACCTCTCCGACTCTCGGGTCCATGCCGTACTTCTCAAAGCGCTCGATGTGATACCCGATGCGGGTATGGGAATGCAGCACGGCTACGGCGACCCTTCGCTCTCGCCCATGACGATCCGCCGCCCGAGCTTGGCGCCTAGCATCACCGAGGGGGCAGAGATGGTCAGCGGCTTGGCGGAGGAGGATGAAGAGCCGCAGAGGGGCAGAGCGAGGAGCAAGGAGGATGCGAGTTCGTTGCTCTCAATGCATACGAACCAGGGCGAGACGAACGGGGGAGCAAGGAATGGGGTCAAGGGGAAGCCGGCGCCCGCGGCATTGTCGCCTGCCAAATCGGTGGTCAAGCTGCCGTTGACGAGCTCGGAGGTGGTGGATGCCATGACGCCCGTAGAAGTGTTTTTGGATGGAGATGGGCGCGATCGCGACGAGGTTTTGGAGATTGAAAAGAAGCAGAGGGACCAGAGTAGGGGGCGGCAAAGAGGATTGCTGGATACATTGTTTGGATGGTCCGAGGGCAGAGGTCCTAGGTCGTCAAGTGTACCGGCAAAGCCAGTAGGCCAGTCATTCGGGCTGCCTGTGTGATCTAGACGGGTTACCTCATATCTTTTTTCGTTGTCATATTATTAGCATTTATAGAGACGTGGGGACGAATCCACGAGTTGTAGATGTGACGTTGATACGTCCTGGCTATCAGAGGTTCATTTTGACACAGTACATGATGCCCAAAGCGAGCAAGCTACTTCACAACCTGAAGAGACCGCAAACCCCATCATTCTCGACCTAGTATCTAGGCCTTTCGTCGTACCTGGGCCTCTCTTCTCGTCTTTCGTAGCGGCTGTCGCGTTCACTACGGTAATAATAAGGATCACTGTATGGGGTGGGCGGAAGACAGGGCGTTAAACGCTGACCTGTCTACAAGCGGCGAGAGCACTTACGGAGCGGCAGCAGCAGCGGGGGCGGCAGCAGAAGCACCAGAGCCTCGGTAGTAGTCGTCATATCTATCGTAACTGACATAAGAGTGGTACTCGAGCTCTTACGAGGTTTGCAAATCAGAACTCACCGGTCACCACGGGGGGCAGGAGCCGCGTAGCGGTCGTCGTACCTGCGGTCATCGTACCTGTCCCTACGGTCGTACCTGTCTCGCTCATCGTCTATGGCCTATCAGCTGTAATCCAATTTGACCAGCATGACACTCACAGCCACCACGAGGTCGGTCGTAGTATCGAGAGTCGTAAGATCTGGGCTGGTAAGGTCGGTCGTAACCACCACCACCGTATCGAGGAGGTCGGCCACCGGGACCGTCGGCCTTGGTACCGTGGTAACGACCGGGAGTGGGAGTACGGGCTCGTCCTCGGCGAGCCTGAAAGATCGTCAGCACATCGCATAGTACATGATAAGCCGACACATACGTGGGCGACAGTCATGGTCTTGCCCTCAAGGTTGGTGCCAGTAAGTTGGTCAATGGCAGCTTGCGCCTCCTCGGCAGTTTCCATCATGACGAAACCGAAACCTCGAGATTCCTCTACAACCAACATGAGTAACGACTCATTTTTGCAGCTGCGCCGACTCACGAGAGTGGGGGTCCATCATGATTTGCACCTTGGCGATCTTGCCAACCTTGGAGAACAAATCCTCAAGCTGGCGCTCGGTGACAGCTCGGGACAAGCCGCTAACGTGGAGGTTGTTACCGGGGTTCTGCATGCCAGGGTCGTTGGATCTATTATCATCAGCACAACATCTCCATTCAGCAAATTTTGCACTCACCGGCCACCCCTCTCGGGTCCACGTCCGGGACTTCGGCTCCTGTCTCTCCTGGGGCTCCTTGCAGGCGGCTGCTCCTCACCGCGGGTTTCACGTCGAGGCGAGCTCTCCCTAGCATAGTCGGCAGCGGCAGCACCGTTGTTCTCCTTCCAGACTGTCGGGAGGAAGCGAAAGTGTCAGCCGTTAGTCGATATGGTGCGGAGGCGAGATAGTGATAGTGGTGCTTGTAGGCGAGAGATAGTAGAGACGCGAGCGGAGGACAAAGGAGAGACAAAGAAACACCAGACGCCCAGCCACCCCCCGGTACGCCGAGCTGGGACATGGGTGTTGGCGCCATCGCTGACAAGACCGATCACGAACACCAAGTAATTGCGTGACCGCAAGAGCCGATGTAGACCGTAAAGACGACAACAAAAGCGATATAGATCGCTACTACCGAGGTGCGGGAAGGCGATTATTTATCGATACTCGGTGAGGCGGAAGGCCGTTTTTGCAGGGAAAGTTGGGGTACTGAAATCGAGCGAGAGCTGAAACATACCGTCGTTAGGGTCGGACATTGTTGCGATGGATTAATAAAGAGATGGAAAGAATAGATGTAGGTAGATGAGCGTTGTTGTTGAGAAATCGACAATGACGGCGAACAGCGGCGTTATCGGCAATATAAGTTAGTGGCGGGTCACTCAACGTTTGTCTACTTTACACTTCCTTCATGCATGTCTGATTATATGGATAGATAAGTGGTATATATGGATGTGCGGTTGAGAATAAAATGCAAAAGACTGAAATAACGCAATGTACAGAGAAGACTATGGGACGGCTTATGTCATTCAGCCACAACGTTGGCAATACTAGGGAAAAGAAGTCCCTTGTCCGAGACATTGTGAGGTTCCTCTAGTTACATATGGATTGCAAAGGCAACGATCACAACCCAGAACTGAGGCCAAAGTCCATGATATATCACAAGCATCCGCCCGAGGTCTTGACTGTTTTCTGTGCGCTCGGGTACTTGCTCTGGGACACGGTCGGTAGGACGTTGTTTGTCGATATTGGGAGAATGAAAAGCAGTAGGGGGGAAGAAAGGGCCCTTCCTCCTCGCGCCCATTTCCCAAACCATCCTTCTCTTCGTCTTGACATCCCTCCTCGCCACACCTAACTGCTGGCCGCTCAATTGCTCCATCACTCATTGCGCTCCAAAGGGACATTCAAAGTCCCAAATCCCAAGCCAGCGGGCGCGCCCGCCTGCGTGGTGGGACCACTCAGGATGTCGACGGCGGGGAGAAGGACGTCTGTCGAGAGTGGGAAAAGGGGATTGGGGACGGGACGGGAAAGAAGGTGAGAGGCAAGTGAAGGAGGAAGAGAGCTGGGGAAGGAGCGGTAAGGAGGAGGGATTCCGGCGACGGCGTATCTGTAAGGTCCAGAGGTACCCCCTTCATCTTCGCTGTTTGCATCAGAGTCTGACTCTGGCTGAGAAGGCAGATGTGATTGTGAAAGCGGACTGGGTCCAGGCAGTACCTTGCGCTTTATCGGTCGTCGTACCAAGAGAGGCGTAAGGATTGGAGGAGGTGTTTTGGAAGGTGTTTCGAATATGATGGTATGCGCTGGGCGAGGGGAGGAAGGGGGGGATGGCGAAAGAGGAGGAGGGGCTGACTCGCGGACGAAGGGGATGTCGAGGAGGGAGGAGGTGGCTACGAAGAAGTCGTCTTCTTCCAACTCTTTTTCTTCTTCTTTGTCATCAAGGTTGGCTATCCCAGAACACCCAGCTGTTGAAACCTCATCCAACGCCAGCCCCTTGTGCTCAAGGATAGACTCTCCCGGCTCCAGCCCCCGAGCTTTCTCAAAACCTCGCTCTCTTTCCCTCGCTACCTCTTCCTTGCTGATACCAACAAAAGCTTGTGGCAGGGGAAGACTTCGAAGGACGTGGTCGAAATCATCCTCTGTAGGACTCCTCCTCTTCTGTGAGCAATGGGGACGAGAGCTGACGCCTTTGCTGCGCGCGACATTGGCTTGCTCCTGTTGCCACAAAGCGGAAATGTCGCCCATGACACCCTTCATTCTTATCTGTCGTTAGTTGATACGTGAGCGGAAAAGTGAGCAGGACTGACGAGTACGGAGCTTGAGAGGAGACAACGAGAGTGTAGTAGAGGAGGGCCGGACCCGCAGCGTCGACAACAGCGGAGGACAAGGTGGTAGGAATGTTGATTTTCGATAAAGAACCTTGCAGTTTGGAGACGTTGCCAGTGGCAAGTGGGGAGGTGAGAAACGCGGGGATATCTGTGCAGCAATCAAGATAAGGAGAAGAACTACTTTGAAGGAAGCGTGCACTCACATCGAATGCGAAGGTACCTTCGGCTTTATAACTGGCAGCCAATAAGAATCTCCAGCTGATGGACCAAAGATCAAAAGAGGGTCAACGCTTGCCACTCCTGCTCGAGAACTCTGCGACTGATGACGGCGGGTTTCCTGCCGATTATGCTATCGATTTGGAGTCACTTGGTGACATTATGACATACCGCAATCTTAGTGGGGGTCATGGCAAAATTTGAAGGCCCATCTTTGGAACAACAATAGGAGAACGGAGAGTTTTTCGCCTCTCAGGGCAAGGGTTGTTTCAGCAACCAAAATGCCATTGTTCTCGAGGTTCCTGAAGACCGGAGGATAATAGTATCCTCCGCGGTCTTCGGGGTCGTTGTGTCAATGTTTGTCCCGGCAGGTGTTTTTTGGGGCTGGTTGTAGCTTTCCGTCTATCGGTATCAGCATATTTTCCGGTTTTCCAGGGGAGCATAGAGAGACTGCGGGAATAACCCAGATATGAACGTTTTCGTAGACGCGTTCGGCTCACCGAGCAGGCGACTTCTCGCAGCCTGCACACTGCGCTGATTGGATTTCGCTATGACAAAGTAATATTACTAGCCGGCGATACTACATTCTCAGATATCGCACGTACGAATCAGCGTCAAGAAGCCATTAACGATGTGCATAAGAAGACCGCCACGACGCCCTCGTCAGCGCTGACCTCCGCCGCTGCTCATTTGCTCCCGCTTTACGCGCGCTGTTTTGATGGTGAGAACTCTGGTGGGATTGGTCGTTGAATGGCACATTTATCCTTTGATAACATCCGTATGATTATGTTTGGCATCAAGAAGAAGCTCTCCTCGCTCATCCCCAACGACGTGAGTCTCACTCTCTCCTTCATGACCCAAGCTTCAGCTCACGCGTCAAACTTTCATCCCTTCTCGCGACACATAGGCCAGAGCCCACCTACAAAACGTCTTTACCGTCGAATGGGAAGACGGTAACAAGACTGTGCTCGTCGATCTGCCCGATTCGGACAAGCAACAGCACGATATGGAGATGAATGGCGTGGGAAGCGGGGGTGCAGGGACGTATGGCCGGTTGGCGGACGATGAGGAGGTGAGTGTTCATTCATGGGAGATGATGTCTCGCTGCCTCGAGGTTCGGACGCAGAGGCTCACAGATACAGCAGGAGGATCGATACACTCGTCCAGTCCTTCGGACACGAAAGTCTTCTCAGAAGCTCAATGCTTCCTCCCAAAATCTGCCGCCCAATCCCCGAAAATCCACCTACGAACCCTACGCCCCTTCATCTTCATCATCTTTCCGTGCCAACCGGTCTGGCCCCAGTCGTCTGGGCGGGACTAACCCGTTTGATGGCAGCGCAGACGAGCACCCTTCCCCACAGACATCATCCAGCTCTACCTACACCTCTTCCCCATACTCTACAACTTCGCCGCGTTTCGCCCCGTACTCGTCTTCCTCGCAGAGCTTTTCGCGGGGAGGAGCGTCAGGATATGGTTCGGGCGCGGGACAAGAATGGAGAAAGGCAGAGAACCCGTGGCAGACGTTCAGGTCGGACGAGGTGGATATGTTGGATGGCGGCGATCGGGGACTTGGCAGCCCTACAAGTTCATCGGGGACGTATTCCAATGGAAGCGTGGGATATGAGGTGCACAAGAGTAGTAGGAACAACCCCTTTCGGTGATCCTCAAGATGAGAAAAGAGGAGTGAATAGTGTATAGAAGGTTTAGGACGCTTCTCGGGGGCTCCTTAGTCGATCTATGAGTGTGTGTCTGTACGAGTACGGTATCTTCACCAATCCTTGTTAGTTGTAACCTTAGATATCCATCATGGTATTTTGTACACCCACAAAACCTACCTTTTTAACTGGGTCACTTGCACGCAATCCAGGTGGGATACAAGATGTCTCAACTTGCAGTTCTGTCTTCCGTGCGACTGTCTGTATGGCATGTTCTTCTCTTGTCGCCAATTCACCTCTTCTTAGACTGCCTACATAGCAAAGAGTGACCCAACGGAACAACTTGTTGAGCAGGCGAAACGAGCTGCAATCATTACGGTATGCCTTCCTCCCCGGTCCTTTTGTCGCCAAAATACGGTTTGGTCCTCTTGAGTAATGTGCAGAGCCAGATGTCCGTCGGGAGGAATTGGCGTTGGTGTCCGTATCGCTGTGCGTTCACGAATCACCCGTTACATGCTACATCCTGCTATATCAAAGAGCCTGTCTGGGAGTGAGAGAGAGAATGGCGGGCAAAATAATACTGAAATAGCCAAAGGCGTTGCCGAATAAAACCACGAAAACTTGGACGATGGTGTGACCGAGCGTTCTCCTGCCAAGAACCAGCTTTGCGTAGTGTACACCAATTATATAGGATGGTATTCATAAGTCGTGATATACATAATCATGTCACTGCCTAGCCCAGTCTCCCGCGCTCTTGCCCCCCAATCCCAACCCCGTCAGAAGGGTTTAAGCCTACTCGTCGATGACGATAGCATCTCCCGCATTCCCTCCCCCACTTGTCCTAGCCCTCTTCGCCCCCCTTCCCTGTCCCCCACTTCCTCCTCCCTGTCCGCTCACACTCCCAGCATGCCCATTGACCCTCGTACTCCCTTGCACCACCTCTATATCCCCTTCCTCCTCGGAATCTTCCAGCTCAATCGGCGGGCCTCGCCTGGTACCCGCGATCTGGGCAGGAGGCGCGGGCGATGCAGAGGAGGGTATGGGGCGGGAGATGGCACGGTGGGGGATAGACGTTGTCGATGCACGAGATTGTATGGGTGGTTTGGGAGCTGGCTTGGGGGCTCTTTTGGGTTGCGCAAACCTTTTGAAAGTGTCAGCCTTGGTTCAACATGAAGCCACGGGTGACTTACTTGCGAACCCAGTCACGAGCAGTTTCGTCGTGTTTCTTTCTATTGGATTTGTACTCTTTAGCGATAGGTGGTACGAGCGGGTCGGCGGGGTTGGGGTCGGTGAGGAGGGAGGAGAGGGAGAGTATGACTTTGTAGAGGGAGAGAGCAGGTGACCATGCTGTTTTCAGAAGCTATCCAAAGGTCAGCAATGTAGAAGTGTGAGCAGACAAGGAGAAGCGTACATCAAGACCTATGAGACGTCAGCACACAGTCATCCAGGGACAGTCAAGTCAACTCACATATATTACCGTTGCTTGACACATTGCAATGATACACCTTTGTCAAGAACAACAAGTGCGGTGGTGAAAATCTGCCGGTCACACGTCAGCCCCCGCCAGTATATTCACCGTCTCTGGAGAATACTCACGGATAATCGTGCGGCACCTTGATGTCAATGTCAAACATGCCTCCCTCATACGGGCTTCCCGCGGGCCCCGGCAGAATCGCCTTCCAATGCAGTATGTTGGCTTCGTCTGGCGTGAGAGATATGTTGCCAAGGTCTTCTTTCGCGAGGTCTGCAATCTCCTTCTTGATACGCTTGGTGGCCATGTCAACGTTGGGCCGGCGAGACATGGTGGCGGGTCTGTGTGATTGGCGGTTGGTGTAGGGGTATGGGTCGAAGTCGGGTGGCGAGGAGCGTTGGTTGGACTAGAAGTGAAAGGGAAATGGAAAATGCAAGAGAAGACAGATGCAAATGGTGGTTGACGGTGGACTTGGAAATCTCGAGAACCGGGCAGCGCGCTCCCCGCCGCCGATCACGTGGCGTGCCTCCACCGCACGTCGCGTCTGCAACGCATGGTCGTTGTTCTGTCTTGACATTTGTCCTTTAATTTCTTTCCGCTAGGTTGCTTCAGGGGCAGCCTCTGATACACAAGAGGCTATCTGGCCTGATGCGCAATACCTGTACACACCCGGTCTTCCGCCCACTCCTGTTTCTTGCTCTCCTCGTACTGACCATGCACGCTCTCAAATCGCAATGGCACCGCCTCGGCGGCCCCAAGGGAACTCACAACCCTGAACAGAGTGGCAATGAGAAAAAGCTGGTGGTCGGGCATTTCATGGTGAGCTGCGTATACAACATTATGTTGAGAGCTGACCAAGACAGTTGGGAAATACGTATCCATTCACGACAGACGATTGGCAGGCCACGTTTGATCTTGCCGAGGATACGCTACTGTAACGCTCTTCATCGAACAAGCTCTTCGTCCACTGACATATCTGCAAGGGATGCGGTGGTGCTCAACATAGGTCCCGAGGATTGGCAGCTCGCCCAAGCTCAGCTCGCATACGATCTCGCCTCTTCTCGCCGTATCAAGCTTTTGCTTTCGCTGGATATGAACGTCCTCCCGCACTCTCCTGATGAGCTTTCCCGAAGAGCCATCACTGCTATCAATGCTGGCCGCACCTCCCAACTGCTATGGGAGGACAAGATCGTCCTCAGCACCTTTTCCGGCCACGAATTCGGCGACGACAACTGGCTCGAGACTCTTCGCCTCATCTCAAAAGGTCTCGGTCAAAAAGTCATGTTCTGGCCCGCCTTCTTCATGCCTCCAAACGACTTCATGGCGAAACCATATGTGGATGGTGTGTATGCTTGGAACAGCGGATGGGCAATGGACAATACGTCTATGAGCTTGAAGGAGGACGATCCCTTCTTGAAGGGCCACAAGCCGTATATGGCAGCAATCTCGCCATTGTTCTTTACGCATTATGGGACGCAAGGTGATTGGGCGTGGAACAAGTGAGTGAGAATACGCCTTATGGATGCCCCGCGCTGATGACCCCCTAGAAATTGGATATGTAAGCATCACCTTTGCTCAGACTACTGATCTGACCACCTGCAGACCCCTCGGACGATCTCCTTCTCCCGAATCGCTTCCTCGATTTCATCTCTCCACATACCCGTACTCTGTCCCCTCGGATATTACAGCTCGTCTCTCTCAACGACTATGGCGAGTCCCACTATCTATTCCCCGTCCGTGGCGCACAGCCCGGGTCAGACGTCTGGACAGAAGGGATGGACCACGAGGGATTCAGGTTCATGTGCAGATACTTTATACGCCGGTGGAAGGACGGTATGAGTGAGGAAGAGGGGATGAAGGGTATTGGAGAGGGCAAGGTGGTGATTTGGTATAGGACCAAGCCGAAAGACGGGGCTTGTAAAGATGCGGTCGGTAAGCCAGATCGCGCTGAATGGGTAAGTCTCCTCTCCTTTGCGTACTTTGGGGGTCATCCCGCTAACGACGGCGCAGGCTAAAGACCTTATCAACCTCTTGATTCTCCTTCCTCCCCACCAGACACAGTACACACTGCACCTCACGAACGGCCCCACCAGCCATACACGCGTCTTGAAACCGGGCCGACTCAATCTTCTCACTATTCCCTTCATCCCTGGCACTGTACACTATGGTATCACAAAGAAGGAAGCAGACGGTGAGAGGGCTGTCTTGGAAGGGGAGGGAGCGGAGATTACAGACGGCGGCGAGTGGAACTTTAATATGTGGAGTGGGGGTGTATTTTAGCGCAAGATCTTGAAAAGATTGACAGGTATTGTCTTCTCCCTCTTGTGCAAAGGCCACTCTTGAAGCCACATGGAAATGGAGATTCATGAGTATCATCAAGATCATAAGGATCGTCAAAAAGATTCCTAGATTCCAAGAATCACCATCATTCCTCGTCGCACCAAGAAAAAGAAGGCCTTTGTTCCATCCTCATTTCATGATTTGCTATATTCTTCTCTCTCTTTCCCCTCCCCAGAGGAAAAGACGTAGATCTAGTCAAGGTAGAGAGATGTGAGAAGTACTTCTCGGAGTTGAGGAATGGAGGGGGTAAGGAAAGCAAGTCCAGATAACCCGCCCACAGCGCTCAGCGCTATATTGCAGAGGGGTAAAAGCGCCCAAAAAGACCGGCTTTTCGGGTAGCTTTCCGATAGGCTTTTTGTGGTAGGGAGTGCGTGGAGATTGTGGTGAGGTATGAGGCGGGTTGTTTGTGTTGGCGCCGCGCATGGTTGTGACGCGTTGAAAGAGGAGGGCAGGGGAGGAGAGAGGAGGGTGACATAGTTGGAGACCACAGACGGAGTTCGTATGCACATTGATAGCACAGTGTCGTACGCTTACATGATGACCCTATGATACTCGTCAGCGACCCATACTCAGAAGTGGAAAATAAAAGTTTGTGCTCACAATCAACGCCAGGTCAAAGTATCGAGAAGATGAAACCAAAAACACATCCTTCTATCCTATATAACACAAAGAAACACCAAGTGTCAAGCTCAGATCTTGAAAAGAAACACTACGGACTGGAAAGGAAAAAAACGTGAGAGGGAATAGAAAAGGAGCCAGATATGGGGAAGACCACGTCGATATTCGAAATAGGAGCAGAAGAAAAGAGGCTATAGACATCTTCACAGCCGTTCATTTTACAAACCCTGCCTTGGCCATTTCCCTTCTTACCTCCCGTCAACATGACACCGCAATGCCCGGGCAGCCCATGTACCCCTGCCTCGTCTAGAGAGCAAGAATGGTACGAGCTTGAGCCCCCCTTCCGCCTCCTCCACCCTCTGCGCACAAGGGTAAAGGTCAAGTTGGATGAAGGGGGCATAACATTGACAGGCTGGATTGGTGTCGACAAGGATGACGTACAAAAGAAAGTCGTGCAGAGTGAAAGCACCATTGACCCTTCCCTTTACCCTACGAGCAAGGAGGGAAGGGCCAAAGCAACGAACCAAGGTCAGCTTGTCCGCTTGCTTCCATAAGCAGATGAAGACAGATATGTCGGTTGTTGATAAACGAGGATAATGGACGATCCAACGTCACAGACGTAGCTCGTCGCGCGGCCTCAAGGCTCGCCGCCTGGGCAAGGGGGAGTCCGTGGACGAAATCGTTTCCTCGTTACACGGGGTTGTGGTTGTGTGTATACATGGGCGGCAGTAGGGTAGAGGATGATGCCCTAGGTAGATAGACATGGTGGCGGGCGGCGGCGGTGTGGGGTGGTGGTGGGATTTGGCGACTATGCACATCTTTGGCACATATATGCAGCCAAAAAAGCCGGGAGAACAGAAACGAGTCGGGAAAGTATCGCGATAGGAGTAGAGAAAAGAGGAACCGGGACCACATGAGAAAGACCAAAAGAATCGAGAGAGAAAGGAGACCGAGGGACCGCGCATGGTGTACACGGCTCCTTCTTGGAGCCTAGGGTCGTATGATTACAAGCGCAGGGAAAAGCGATGGGCTGGTTGTACTGCAGTATTTGACCGTACCAGCATTGATGTACGCGGTGCCGTCTGCTCCCCAGTGTGGCTTCCGCACGAAAGGGGATGATCGCTGAGAGGGATGATAGAGAGCCGAGTTGAGAAAAGAGACGATGATCGGAGATGGGCAAGCCAAAAGAGATAGAGATAGAGATCTGGAGCATGTTGTACAAAGGCTCCTTCTTGAAACCCAAGAGCCGTATAATACAGCTATTTTTGCCGGGTGGTGGCAACGCTTTCAGCTAAGAGCGTATAGTCACACTCTCCCCTCCTTGATCCAAGCGTCCAAGCAAGGTAGGAAGGGGAGAGATGAAGAGAAATAAGATCGAGAGCTCGAAATAAAGACTCATCGTGCCGTCGGGCGGCAACTATACACAGCGTCGCTGCTCTGCACATTTGAAGCGCGAGGATGATGTGAGAATGTCGTTGTTACAAGGGTGCGTTTTGCATGATGTTTGAGATGCCGAGAAAAAGGGCCGAGACCGGAGAAAAGAGAACAGAGACCGAGAGGCGTATCGAAACCCGAGAGGGAACAAGCGGAAGGTGGGGAAGGCGAAAGCCGAGCGAGAGCCATAATGCGATATGGTACATGCAATAATGGTGAAGCAAGAGATGGTTCACATTTGTCGGATAGGTGTGATATTGAGTCTCCTATGCGTCGTGTCAGCCTCGGCCGCCCTGGGAGTGTAAGAGGTGGACTTACAAGATATCTTCAGATGGTCATCGACAAGGACGAAGACACCACTGTGCCACTTTTTGGGTTTCACCATGAAAAACCCGTAGATATAACCCAAGATGAGAAATGTCAAAAGACTTTAGTGCAGTCTTTGAGCCTCCTGCGGACTATTGGACGATGGGCGGGTCAGGACTTCGTTATGGAGGATCCTGCTGTCCACGTCAGCTCTCGTCATCAGATGTAGGGGCGAAGAAGAAGGACATACTCGCGAAGCTTGATGCACTCCTTGTTCTGGTCCTCGAGTTGTGTGAGGAGGAAGCGGTTTGCGCTCTCGATAGCCTGAATATGGGCCACAGCTAGAATCGGCGTTAGGGATGAGTGGCCAGAGGCAGTGGAGAGGGCGTACATCGGTCAAGAAGACTAGATTTGGAAGCTCGTTGGTTTGTCTGAGGGAGAGCTTCTTTCAGCCTCTTGAACCCTTCTCTGAGCTCATCACGGCGTCTCTATACGACACGTTAGCGTCTGACAAAGGGAGAAAAAGAAGGGACGTACCTGCTCGCTTTCGATTCTTGCCTTACGGACGTCTTCGCGCTTACTGGAGACTGGTACGCGGTCGTCGTCACTGCTCTCGTCAGCACCCACCGCCACCACCAGGAAAAAGCTCACTTGGATAGACCAAGGCCCCTCGGACTGTTCTCATCATCATCGCTCAACAGATCCTCCTCCTTGACCCTTCTACTCTTACTCCCCCTATCCCTATTTCTCAACGTCCTCACCGCACCACTATTCTTGTTTGGCGAGCCGCCACCCATGAACGAACTCGTTGGGTACGGAAAGCCCGAGACCATACTCAACCCTGGGCCAGTGGGCGACACGTTGGAGAGATTCGACATGCCCGATAACGGCGTGCCCGCGTAGAACGGGTACTGGTACCCCGCGGGCGGGCAAGCGCCCGTCGGCGAGTCGTTCGGGACGCTGCCGACCAAAGACTGGGGCGAGACCAAACTCGGTGAGACGGTCGTAGGCGCGCCGAATGAGAGGCGGTTCGAGTTGAAGCTGCCGTGTGGCGAGTCATCGATGGAGTTTGAGTGGAGGGAGCGTGGGGAGCGCGGGGATCGGCCGGAAAAGTCGCCGCCGGGCCCGCGGTAGGGGTGGTAGAGGGAAGAAGGGTGGCCCATGGAGGACGGATTTTGTTGGTCGTACGTCAGTGCGTAGGGGGGATAGGGGTATGCGGCGTCGCCAGAGAGGTCGACAGTGTGGATAGGCTCGCTCATGGTGAGCGGCGAGAGGGTAAAGTGATTCGAGGCTGCAAAAGATGCGCGTCAGCCACCACCATACAAGTCAGTGTTTACTCACCCTCTGCGCCCTCTTCATGCGACGGCGGCTGCTGAGGCTGCTGAGGCTGTTGGCTGGTACTGGCCTCGGGCGACTTTGCCTCTTCTGGGCTGGCAAAGTAGTACTCCATGGTGTTGTCTGTGGTGTTCATGAAGGAAAAGGAAGAGTCAAAGAGGTCGTCAGAGTCGTTGAAGGCAGGGTCGATGTCAATCTTGGACATGGCAGAGATGATGCTGATGATGGGGATGTGATTTCTGTTGTTGAGCGGTGCATGACGGGTGGGGAGGGGGAAAGGGGGTGTGTCAGCGGTGTCTTCCCTGTCTATCGCATCTCCGGCGCGTCTGCCGCGTCCACCGAGGACAATAGAACGGTGGCGAGGTACAACACTCACCTGTGCCTGCGAGGGATGGGTGATTCGTCCGGGTCGTTACGAGTCGTTAGTGGTACAACTGCTGCGGGTGAGCGGTGGCGGGCGGGTGGCGGGGTGCGTGCGGTGGGTGGGCGAGTGGGAGAGTGGAAAGGAGAAGAAGGGGGGCTGGGTATATATATGTGCTGGGGGGTGATTTGGGTGACTGCCTGGGTGACTGGACCCCCACTCCCCACCCAGCGATCTGTCCCCGTACCAGCAGAGGGCGCAGAGCTGGGCGGACGGAGCGGACCTTGTCCACCACGTTTCCATAGCAAGGCACAGCACACAAGATCGGTCAACACGGAGCACAGGCACATCCACAGTGCCATCGCCTGGCTCACTCCCACATAAGCCCTCTGCCTTCAGCCTCGCCTCTCGTCATGCCTGCAGCCTGCTTTCCACGCCTCTGCGCCCTCTCTACACCCAGCCAAGGGGCACCCCGCCTCCAGGTCTCGCTTAGAGACGCTTCTCGAACATGCCCAGTCTTTTGCATTCGTCTCGCTACCTTCCATGCATCACAGCAGCAGAAACGGAGCATAACGTCAGACGCAAGAAAAGTGGGATCCCCCATCGCATTCAGCTGGTTGCGTCAACCACCCTCGATCCGTCCATTTCTCCGTTTCAGGCGCGATTCCCCCTTTCCCCTCTTCCCCCGTGGGTGGGCTTATCGGCGATATACTGTAACCTTTGAAGGGAGGGCTTGTGTGGTGCGGACTTCAAAGTGGGGAAAGGCCCTGTATGATGCCAGCCACTTGTCCGTTGTCTGCTGTTGAGCGCGGAACCTGGAAGATTGGACTATTCATCCTCCCTCGTAGCTGAGTGCATCAAGTGGTCATCCCCCGGATTCCAGCAGTGGACGCGACGGAATAATATTCCCTCGACTGGAGAATCGCCACGAGGCAGAAACCCCCTTTTTGGCCGAGCCTGATTATATATTCCCATGCAGATTAATCTGCATAGTCTGATGGGGGTGATGGCTGAAAACCCCCTTACCCCTTTGCCCCTTGGACGTTTGAAGCCCCGGCGAGAGTTCCGGGCGGTGGTACGACAAAGCGCAGCATGGGCTTCGGCCGGCCGGCGGCCTGTAACTCGCTCGTATCAATTGTATCGTGTCAATTTTCATTGAGCACATGCACTTGCAATCGAAAGGCGGCCACCTTGCATTTGACTGAATCGTTACCACTGCACCATTCCAGCGCAAGTACAGATATACGGTGCATGACCTTGGCAGTTGATCGAAAAGCATAGTTCAACATGTGAGCGGGGTAAATAACAAGGATGCACTTCAGTGAACTCTTCAGTCCCTCGCTTCTTCTGCTGCTCATACCAAACCGTCTTTGTCTCGCAAAACAAAACTCATCTTAAGCCAATCGTACTTGAGTGCCGAATTATCCGACGAATTTTCTTTGGGGATATCTGTGTATACACCGACATCTCATAGTATGAGATACGGTATACTTGATCACCCTTTCCGCCGCTTCTCCTGGTCATTGTGTCATCATGTTTGTGCAGATCAAAAGACGCAAATCATCTCCTCCTCCCACCATCCACCACCATGCCAGTCACGAAGATGCACATATACACTCCACTCTCAAACTGAACTGCACTGCGCTGTGCACAGAAAGTCACAATTCACATTCCCATGCAGATCTCCAACAGTACATAGGAACACTTGGCTCCCTACTCGAGTATTCGAGTATGATTTGCTTCCGACGACGGACCAGTATGACCAGCCAGCAGTACTGTATGTATGGGATCGCCAACAGGTAACCTGTCGATGAGTGGCTTGCTGCAAAACCCGGAGGGGCTACTTGCATCCTGGACGAAAGCGCAAGAATGCCTCTCACCATCTCCTCGTACCATGCTCAACTCCAGCCAGCTGATCCGTCTCTTCCCTCAACTTCCTCCCTCCCACATGACATGAATTGCTTGGAAAAGGACTAAAGAGCCGTCGGTTTCGGCCTGATGGCTTTAATTGAAATACGTTTGGTCCTCCTGGACCTCCTGCCTGCATATTGTCGGGAAGGAAGGAGCAGCATCCAGCATCAGTGCATCAGGCTTCGGGCATCAGTGTACCAGGCAAGATGGAGGGAAGAGGGATAATCATTGGACAGGCTGATCTTCTTCATGTACTTGTACGAGCTTGCTACAGAGCTGCCCTTGTGGAAAGCCGTAAAGTCCCTTGTGAATGACTCATTTGTGAGAAAAAAGGAAGAAGAGGTGTAAAGCCAGACAAAGACTCGAAGGCAGTAGTAATAGAGCCAATGGACCCGGGTTTCAGATGTTGACTGACGATGACTCGCCGCGGTAGCCGCTGCAGCCGGCCGTTTTGTTCAGGCTGTGAATATTTTTTCGGGGTTGTTTGCCTTGATGGCCACGGCCGAGGCGGGCGGGACGGCTGATGAGATAGATGGATGGGATCAAGGAGAAATGCCATGGCAAATGACGACCGGGACCTACCCACTCACTCATAATCAATGTTACGTTTCATGATGATTTTAGTACAACTCTACTATGCTTCTACCCTCAATCCCTAGAGGTGCCTCTACGCCGCCACCTTCTTCCCCTTCGCCGCCTCATGCATCGCATACTCCTTACTAACCAAATGGCTAGCCTTCTCCACCAGATCCAACATCTTGCCCAGATCGCCACTCCACCCATTCAGCGTCCCATTTACATTCTGTTTCTTTCGGAAATCGACGATACCGGCTGGGCGGTCGATACGCGCGTAGACGGTTTTAGAGGTGACGAGGGAGCAGAGAGTGCGTTCGGTGGTGAGCGGGGGGAGGTCGAGGAGGGCTGTCAGGCGGGGGAGGGTTATGCGCGAGTAGTAGGTGGCGACGACGCGAATGTTCTGTTGTCATGTCAGCGGATGGAGCCTTTATCAAGTAGACTTGAACGTACATGCTCGACGACCCGCTTGTGCAGCTCCTCCCACCTCTTGTCTCCCGGGTTCTCAAACTCTTCCGTAGTCTTCTTGGCCTTTTCCGTCACGCCAATCTTCTTGCCCAGTGTGGATCCGGGGGCAAAGATGGGCGATTGGCGGAGAGTGGAGCCGTAAATGTCTTCAATGCCCTTCCACCGCATGAGCTCTTTGGTGACGAAACACTTCAACAGGTCGCTACTGTATGTCAGTACAGACATACAAATGATACGGAGACGTACAAATGCAGGGGTGCCTTTTGCAAAGCCGCATTGGCATAAAGCTTGTGAATCATATCGCTCTGCTCATTGTTGTATGAGGCAAGCACGACGTATATTATAATGTTTTCAATCGCGCTGAGCTCCTTGGCCGGATCAGCCTTGACTTCTTCAGTGTCCCAGACTTCTTGGTAGGCCTGGCAAGCTTCGAGGTATTCGTCATCTTGAAGAGCAAGCTGGACTATCAGGTCGTAGAAACGAAGTTTGATATCCTATACCCCATCAGCTCTTCCCTACATGCCAACAAGTGAACACTCACCTGCACATCCTTCTCCTTCAAATACACCCTGTTGATCTTTCTACTTCCCACCCGCACTCTCACCCAGTTGCCCCTCTGACTTTCCAATCTCATCTGTTCCAAAATGAACTCGGTCTTTTCGCGCTTGTCCATAGACGAATAGGTCTCGACTTGAATCTCAGACATGAGATCAGCAGCGAGGTCGAGGTGTTCTTTGGCGGTGACGGGTTCTTTGGGAGGTTCTTTTGCGTCCTTCTTTTCCTTTTCCGTCTCCTTGGAAGCCTTGGAGGATTCGGCTGCTACGTCGTTAGTCGATCGCCAAGTATGCAAATGTTAAACTGACGCGAGTCTTTAGGAGCCGTCTCGGCCAAAGCCTCGTGATGAGCCGCAAGCATTCCCGTCAACCTCGCCCTCGGCAGCTCCAAAAAGATCTTGCCCTCCGTGATATCCCTCAACGTCTTGACCAACTCCAACCACCTATCCACCTTATCCTTTCCCTTGTAATCCCCCCTGTCCTTCCTCTCCCGGAGCTCTGGAAGCCACTTGATAGCCTCATCCACCATACGGACGACGGCCTCTTTGATCTGCCCGTGCTTCTTGGCCATGATGCTCAGTTGGGCGTTGAGGGCGTCCAAGTCTTGGGTGGACCAGCAGAGACGGGCGAGGAGGACGAGGAGGGTGGAAGTGGAGGACATGTCGGAGGCGTTTCGGGTCTGCTTCTCCAGCAAAGTGATCTTGTCGATCGCTTCTTGGAGCTTGCCATTCTGCTTGATCGTCAGTGCCATCCGGGGGAATGCGAGGGGATGGGCGCACCTTGGTGAGCTGCTCCGCCTCGGGCTCGAGGGCTTTAACTTCGGCAGTGTAGTCGCGTTCTTGCTTTCTGGTGTTGAGAGACATGCTGGGTGGTGGAAAAGTAGAAAGTGAAGGAAATAAATCAGGCAGAGCGTAAGGCTGATGAGACGCGTGAGCGTCATTGATAGTGCCACGTGGACTTAATACCGCAAACGCCGTTGTTTTTAATTAAACATCGTAAGTATGACTTTTGAAGTTGAACAACAACAGTGAGGTTCTTGCATCAACTCATGCTTCTGAGATCATTGCTGTTCATTGATCAGGCATCGCTGCTGCCACGATGCTGTTCCTTCCAATGACCAGCTTCGAGATATTCATCATCATGAAAGAAAGATGATTGGGGCGAAAATGCTATCGTCAGGCTCCACTAATTCATTATCCAGCTGTCGACGCGCTCTGGCAAGCTCTGAGTCACGCTCACCAAGTGCCGTGCCGCTTAATGGACGTACATAGCATGGGTCACTTGACCCATGTCAGCCGAGAGTTTCAGTGTCATCATCGACTGATTTCTAGTTATATCTTTTCGTGCATACTTTGAATACTTGAGAGTCTATGCCACCGTCCACCCGGTTCAGTCCCGGTCGCCCCTCGTTGATGGACAGGCGTTTGAAGATGGCCAAAGTCTGCGAAGGCTCGTGATCATAATTGAATCAGTTCTGCCGGGCCGCCGAACCGGACAAATTGGAGGCGGTGTTGCATGAATGGCATGTCATACAACGCCTTCCCTTGTGGAGCTGGATGTAGATAGCAGCTCGCTGATGCAATGCCAAACCAAGTGAGCCTGCCATTCATGCAACTCGACCACGACGTGTCTAGTGTTTGAGACGAGGGTCGGTGAATCGGTGATCCTGGAGGAGGATGGGCGAGTCGTCAAGATCGTCGCTGGGTGCTGGCGGTGTCGCGAGTGCGTGTGGTAGTGGCAAGAAGGATGCTACGGGAGACGTTCACAAGGGGAGCGGTGACATACGAGGCTCATCCATGGCTCATCTCGCGCGAGAACCGACTCACCGAGAGATTACGGGATCGGGTACGACGTCACCCTGGCGATTTACCTCTTTCCTCATTTGTATCTTTCTTCTCTTTCTTGTCCTGCTGCATCCACTTTGTCCCCGCCAGCGAACCCCGCCACCATGGGCCTCACGCGGACACCATAACAATCATCGGCGGACCGAACGAGATTCAACCCGACGAAAGGAAGGAACCGAGTACCGACTGGGCGCGGAATACAGAGCAAGCTGTGAACGATGCGGTCCCCTAGCAAGAGGGAAGACCTTGAAGCCAAGTACGACGTGGTCCTTGACTGTGAGTGGTTTCATCCAGCATGCGGTGGCGCTCCAGGGTTCGGAGGCGAGGTATGCTGTGTGCAGACGGACGGCTGGCTACACGGGTCGCCTCATTCCGTCAATCCTTTCACGCGTATACAGTGTCATGGATCAGGAGCTGACTTTTGATTCTTCATCTCCATTTCCATCTCCACCATGCTCCTCGTACCGTCCATGACCCTCTCCCCCCCATCCCCTGTCGTCCACCTCGACCGCGTACGCCATTTCCTCTCCTTCGACGCTGTCCATCATCCCATCTACCCTCCTCCAGTCCCCAACCTCGAACTCCATTCGGCCGCAGCGAGCGGCAATGTCGGGCTCGTCCACTACGCCCTCACTCATGGCCAGCCTGTCAACTCGGTGCTTCACGGAGTGTTACCGCTGCATGCTGCATGTTCCGGAGGAAGCCTGAGTGTTGTGAGGATGCTGATAGAGCAGGGGGCAGACGTGAATGCGCCGAGACTGCCGAGGAGGTATAGTGATGGCAAGAAGGGTACAGCGCCGAGTGTCGGTACTGCAGGTGAGTATGGACAGCTGCGACCTAAAACACGCTAATCGCTAGTAGGATCGACACCCCTGCATTTCGCAGCCGCCAACGGCCATGCCCCCGTCGTCCAGATGCTCCTGGCATGCGGCGCCGACCCGTCCAAGCCAGACAAGAACGGCCATACCCCCCTGGACCTCGCGCAGCTCAACAACCACGACCAAGTCGTCCACGTCCTCCATGCGTATCAAAAGATACAGCACGAAGATGCCGTAACAATTGCCGAGACGAGTCCCGCCGCGAGCAGCTTGGCGCTGGGCGAGGGGGCGGGTGAAGCTGGGCAAGGGAAGGGCAAGGGGAGGGAGAGGACGTTTAGCTTTTCGAGCTTGAGATCGACCGAGTCAAAGCCAAAGAAGGGTCTGCATGCGCTGCTGTCGAAAGCCAGCAAGAGCTCCCTCACCTCGGAGACCCCCAAGGAACGGGCTCCGCCTCCCCCGAGACTCTTTCTCCCCAGCGAGGCCTCTGCCATCGATAAACTGGCTTCTCCTTTCGAGCTAGACACGCCCCAAACACCTTCACCCGTAAAGGGCGACAACACGCCGCTCTATACAGATGGGAGCACCGGCTCATGGCCGTCTCTGCCACTCAGCCGTCAATCAAGCAATCATTCGGCAACAAGCCAAACATCCCCTGGCATTGCATCACCCCAACCCCGTCCAGCTCCTGTTCGAGTCCAACATTCCACATCATCCCGCCGCCCATCATTGCCATCCATCTTTGAGAAAGCGGTCCACCCAGGCGCTGTGTTCCGGGCAGCTATCCGGCACGAATCAGACCAAGACAAAAAGAAACAAGCGACTCACCGAGACTCCCACTCCCACCATCACCATGGTTTCAAAAGCCTTTTCCGGCGAGGCCACTCGACACCTTCTCGCTCTCCCAGCCCTCCTGCGAAAAACTCGGAAGACAAGGTCTTTTCGGCAGAAGATCTTGATGCCGGAATGGCGCGCTTGAATCGAGCGAGCTTGGATATGGAGAGGCCGGAGTGGGAGGAACACACGGGGACAGGGAGGGGGCCGATATCAGCACCTGCTACCAAGAGCCGGTTCTTTGAGGAAGAGCTCGTACCCCCGTCTTCTAGCTCTTCTGGTTCTTCCGGCGCTCTACCGAATACGCTCAACCCTCCTCTTCCTCCTTCTTCCGTCCACTCGACTCCTAGTACGAGACCGAGGACTGGCAGTGAGGTCATCGCGCCAAGTCCACTGGCCAACGAATGGGCGGGTGACGAAGAGGCCCGACTGAAGCGAGCGAGAGATGTTGTCTCCCGGCACAGCTCGGCGAGCTCGTTACCTACAATCAACTCTCCCATCGAGCTCAGTCTGAATTCGCCAGTTTCTTCCGGGTCTACCAAGCCACGGTCATACACGATGCCTGGCTTGAGCAATCCGATGACTAGTGCCGCGAAGCCTTCGAGTGGGTCGACGACGAGCCGGCCAACTGATGATTTGCGCAAGTTGGCAGCCGAGGGGTCGATCAGGGAGATGGAGAAGCAATGCGTCAAGCGAGAGATGGAAGGTGAAGAAGGTGATGTGGACGTGGAGCCGGAGGGAGAAGAATGGCATGATGCGAGGAGCGTCCTTGAGATTGAATCTGCTGCCAATCTAGTCGAGAGTGCCATACTGAACGAGAGCGCTGTCCAGACCTCTTCCAGGCCATCGTCTTCCCACTCCCTCTCGCAGACACGGGGGAGCTTCAAAGGTGGCAGGATCAGGAGTGGAAGCATTGGGTCAGTGACGACAGATGCCTCGAGGATCTCTTCTCCTCCACCGTCACATATACGCATGTCGAGCATCACCGATATCCCTGCCGCCGATGACAGCGCCGAAGATGACGTGCCGCCCCTCTCGAAGCCTCCCTCGCTTCACGGCACCCCCCGCCCTCGAGGCAAATCCCTCTCATCCAACTCGTCTGGCAACTCACACTCGCATATCTCGGGCAACCACTCTAATCTGCAGGCGCTGTCGTCCACGACGAGCTTGACTGTTCCGTCTTTGGCGCCTACTGCGGCGCCGGGACATGTGCCGAGTAGCAATCCGCTCGCTTCTTTCCCTACGGTGCCCGAACATGCTGCTCTTTGTACCACCCCGTCCCCACCGTCCCTTCACCGCCGCCTGACCCACAGCCGCACCATCTCATCCCGCGCCGAAGCCGAGGCAGCAATTCAGGAAGGCGAAGACGAGATTCTTCAGCTCGCCCAGTTGGAGCAGGATGGAGAGTCCAAGAGGGATTTGGCGGCGGTGCTGGCTGCTTATGGGGAGAGTCACGAGATCTTTGCCGAGTTGGAGAGGGAGGGAGGGGACAAGGACAACAGGTCAAGTGAAAGAAGTGCCGAAAGGAGACAACGCCGTGACTTGCGTACGTTCCCTGTCATCTCCCTGTACACGACACTGACATTCGCTTTAGCATCCGTCATGTCAACTATCAAAGCTCCAGACCCTCGGTCAGATCTTCGCTTGTCCAACATCTATGACAAGCGTGCGGCAGCTTACCGCGACCGTCTCGCTTCTCTAAACATCCCTGCCACTGGTCCGCTCATGGCCAAGCCTGCTCCCACGAGTAGGACAAGGCAGAGACAACGGCAGCGCGCAGCATCAGCGTCGGCAAACGAAATGTGGTATGACCCGGGGGCTGCCGGGAACCGGGCGAGAAGCGCCAGCGGTGGTATCCCTCTCAAGTCCAACTCTTCTACATCTGGTGTCGGCTCTTCTGGTAGTTCTGGGGCAGGGTGGAGAGACAGGAGCAGGCCTGGGAGCGTTTTGGAAAGGGAAGAAGCACTGGAGACGGAGGATGATCGGTATCCGTGGATCAGCGTGCCCAGACCCGGATCTGTAGGCACTGGCGTGAGTCAATCTGCGGGCAGGCCGAGGGGTCTGTCGAATGCCAGCACGGCATCGCACAACGTCCACAATTTCACCCTTCCCACTCCTGCCCACTCTTCAAAGCATCGCAATACCATTGCCGGCTCTTCTTACACTTCTCGTACCCGCATTCCGTCTTCAGGCGGGACAGCCATCTCCCTCTCGGGGAGTAACCCTTCCCCGTACGCTTCACTCTTCTCTCACAAGTTTACGGGCACGCCGTTGAATGATGACGAGAGTGAGGATGAAGAAGCGGAGAGGCAAAACTATACGGTGATTGAGAATGACTGGCGAGGGGGACGAGTTGTGAGTGCGGACGAGCTGGGTTTTGGGGGTATGGGTCCCGGAGGAATTGGCGGGATAGGGACGGGGGACAAGAAGAAATGGGGGTTGAGAAAGTTGGGGCACCATCTTCATCATCATCACAAGTGATCTGCGTCTGCTGTTGTGCTCTCGTGTTTTGTGTCTTGCTGGACGACTCTTTTTGGGCTGTTTTCTTGGTTTCAGTAATGACATTGTTAGGTGTATTTCAATAGGTCCTGTAGCACTCATTCACGAAATATCTTATCTTGCTTCTGATCAGACGTTCAATACATGACCCTTTCATATCTTGGCTTCCAGAGTTATGTATCACGAGTCAAGCAAAATCTCTCATTCCTTCTTCACTTCCACTGCGATACCCACCACTTGTCCATAAATTTCCTCTACCTTCTCCGCCAAGGCTACATCTTTCCCGGTGACTCCCGGTCTCATCTTCTTTCCGCCCTTTGTTGGCTGAGGATATGGAGGTAAAGGCGTATGTGTGTGAGTGGAGAGCTCGACTATATAGTCTGTCTGAGACTGAGGGGATATGAGGGAAGGAGAGGGAGGCGTATAATCGGACAGAGGGGATATGTGGATTGTGGGGTGGTGCTGCCACGTCTGTCAGAGAGATAGTCAACAGAAGAATTCACCTACATCTTGCTCCTCAACAGCGGTCCCCGCCCGCCTCAAAAACTCTCCAACCCTTCTCCATCCCTCCTTTCCTTCTCCCAACTCAAAGACCCGGACCAGCCTCTTTCCTTGCAAATCTCCCCCATCTGCTTCCACTTTCATTGCCTCTTCCACTCGATTCGCTTCTAGAAGCTTCTCCGTTGATTCTAGAGACTCGAGACGCCAGCCACGAACATGGAGGGGGGCAAAGGCCGCTAGAAAGGCTTGGGGCTGGAGGAGGCGGTAGGGCGAGGGGCGGCGTGGCGCAGGGGCAGATGAGAGGAATCGTACAGGCGACAGTGCTACAGAAGAGCACTCCTTGATGTAGCGCGTAGAGGCAGAGAATGTGCTCATGCTGTTTCTGGGTTTTGTACCAACGCTTGAAGAATCACGAAAATGAAAGAGGACATGACGCGCAGCCCGACGGCCGGTGCGGCCCCCTCCGCTGTCCCGATCCGGCAAGTAGTAGTTGCCCCATCATCTCTTGCATCGTTTTCCTCTTTCGCCATCCACAACCCACCATGAAGTTCACCCCCCTCCTCCTCCCGCTCCTCGCCATCCCCGCATCCGCCTCCCTCGCCAACGACGCGCTGTCCTGGGCCAGTGAGCTCGTGTCTGGCGGAAAAGGCAGCCTTGCCACCGCCCACGGCGCTCATGTCAGTGAGGTCGACGGTCCTATCAGGACCATGGACTCCTGGAGCTATGTCGACTGCGGTATGTCACAACGTATCTGCATAACGGACGGAAAGCTGACGGATTCGCAGGATTGGCCACTGACGCCATGTAAGCTCATCGGCCGACGATAAGACATTCCAAGGGACTGACGAACGTGTCTTAGCCAGCTCAAATCCATCAAGGTGTCCCCCGACCCCCCCGTCCCAGGAAAGAACCTTACCGTCAGCGTCGAAGCCGACGTCCTTGAGCGTATCGAAGTTCGTGCCTGTCTCCAACTCCCCACCACCTTTCTACCTGTACTGCTGCTAATACAATCACCACAGGACGGCGCCTATGCCGACGTCACCGTGAAGCTTGGTCTCATCAAGTTGCTTCAAAAGCAATTCGACGTCTGCGAAGAAGCGCGCAATGCCAATGCGTCTGTCCAGTGCCCCGTCGAGCCTGGACCTTACAGCGTTCAGCACACTGTAGAGTTGCCGGAGGAGATTCCAAAGGCCAAGTTCTCGGTGCAGGTCAGGGGATATACAGAGGCCGATGAGGACATGGTCTGCTTGGATCTGTTTGTGGACTTTGTGAGTTTGGTCTTGATCGCTGTGGGGTGTCGCTGATAAGAGTTTCACAGATGAAGCCCAAGAACTAGCAATCGTTTCTGCACCCAAGGATTCGAGAGCCTCGTCAATACCTCTCAATGTTACTGTTCACGTATGGTCAAGAATGAGGGGCAATTCAAACGGGTGGACGTAATGGACATCTCTAGCAACCAAGAAGTCTAGAAGGAACGTTAGGAAATGGCATTTTCTCTTGTAAAGCATGCATAACTTGTATATGTCTGTCTTGCAGTATAGCATCGGCCACATAGTCCAAGAGTGGGGCCTTGAGAATACCATCGAGAGCAGCAAAGGCTCACGGCGACTAGCCAGAACTACTGCACCCCCCATTTACGGGCGCTCTCGGCTCTCCGCGATTTTTGAACTTTCTCTGCCTCCCTCATTTATTGCCTTCTACGCAGACCATTCAAAGCGCTACCCAGTCTATTACCTGCTTCGCTGAGGATCTCACGATATACAAGCCCCGAGATGTCCGCCAGACCCGCTACATCAGCTCCTTCACCCTTCTTCTACCCCTATGACCCTGACTCGCCTTTACTCGTCATCAAAGGTATCGTTTCCACAGGTAAGTCGTTGCTCCTAGACCTCCCTGTTTATTCGCCAGCCGATATCGGTAAAGTATGGCTGATGGCAAATACTAGCTACGTTTGGAGCTGTCACAGGCGCGTCGATCGGTGCCGCCCAAGCGCTCAACCCTACTGTTCTGGCTATGAACATGACTTTGAACATGTCTATCGCCGGTCTTGGCTTCTTCGGTACGTCCCTCGTCCCATGCTTTAGCACCCAGCTAATATTTCAAAGCCCTCAGAGAATACGTCATCTCCCCTCTCCTGCTATCAGTGGAAGCCACCCCCGGCCACTCTATCCGTCTGCACGAACTTCGACGTCGTTTGGATCCATCGGAAACGATAGGACAAGGAGAAGTGCCTACGGTGGGGCAGATGAGAACGGAGAGGATTCTGGATAGTGCCCTGGCTGGAGGGCTGACTGGTGGGATACTGAGTGCTGCTTTCCGTGCGTTCCCTGTCCCAGTCTTTATAATCAATGAGATTCCTGAAAGTGGATGCGATGCTGACCTCGCTGCGATCATTCAGGAGGGAGAGGGACGTTTGGAAAAGCTGCTTTCACAAGCGGGCTGATAACATCGACATTACAATACGGAGTGAACGAGTTCAGGGTTATGAGGTTGAACTACCTTGCTGGAGAATCGTCTCCCCCTTCACTCGAAGCCGCTCCTCCATCTACACCAACACCCATGTCCTCAACACCCGCTCTCGCATTCGAAACCCTCAAGTCCGACCTCCCCATACCCCAATCATCCGATAAGCCATCCCTCCCCGAACGCATGATGACCTCCCTCTCCACCTTCCTTCCCGTTCGCAAGCTCACCAATGAAGAGTATCTTGAGACGTTGGAGAAGAAGAAGGAAGGTGTGGAGAAGAGGTTGAAAGAGATTGCGGATGAGGAGGTGAGGATGTATGAGTGGGCAGAGAGGCAGAGGAAGCAACCTTTATGATCATGCATTGAAGGTTGGCTGGAGAAATCTCCTTCCCGTTTACTACCACAGTACTGAGAATCTTCATCTTGCTAAACAAAGTCACACTGACTTAGTCACGCCTGAACGCCAGCAGATCCGCCTCTGAAGGGATGGAAGAGACAGAAGGCGCTTGGGATAGGTCGCGCAACTCTGGTCGACGGCCGCGAGACCGACTTCGAGAAGCGGTGAGGCCTTGCTTCTGTTGAATAAAGTCTTCGAAACGGGCCTTGTCTGCACGGCGTGTGAGTATCAGCTGAATAGGGGGCACGGAGAACGTACAGCTGGGGTGCCATCGAGAAAGGGCGGGACGATTCAGAAGCACGTCTTCCATACTCCACTGCATCCTCGCTTTATCGAGCGACTATGTGCGTTGTCAGTATTCTATCAGGAAAGCACAAACGTCTTACTCACACTACTAGTCTCGTTATCAGGACAGACGACATAGAAGTCTCCCTCCTCAAACACCTTCTCCACCATATAATCTACTGTCTGTTCCGCCGTCCATGCACCAGGGGGTTTTGTGGCGTTGGGAGAGGCACCAGCGAGGGGCGTGAAGGTCCAGCCCGGGATGAAGAGGTGGGCTGAGCAGGGAGAATCTTCGACGCGGAGTTCGTGCGCGACTGATTCGGATCAGACTTTGACATGCAGGATCATTCGAAAAATGCTTACGTTGTTCAGTGTAGGTCTTGACAGCCGCTTTAGAGACGTTGTACCCCGCTCGCCCGCTTACATCTGCTGTCAGCCTTTCATTAGGCTCACATGAGGACAACTCACGGTGGCGCAGTGATCCCTTGTTTACTACCCGTCACAATAATGACGCTCGCATTCTCCGCCTTGGCCATGAATGGCGCAAACGCTTGACAAGTATTCAGTACTCCCCGAAAGTTGGTGCTCAACACCTTGTCCCAATCCTGCTGCAGCTCCTCAAGAGGCGTATGGAGGGAGAAAGCAGGAGTGGGCGCGGAAATACCGGCATTGGCCATGAGGATATGCACTTCGCCGAATTCGTCGAGGACGCTGTCGCGCAAGGAGATGATGGCTTGGATCTCGGTCACGTCGACCTTGAAGCCTAGGACAGTGCCGACGCTTTCAACGCTCTTCACCTTGTCAACTGCTTGATCGAGCGTTGCTTGGTCATAGTCCGCTAGGACGATAGACAATCCCATTCTGGCGTAACGAAGGGCCGAGGCAAGGCCGATGCCGGAGCTACAAAAGGCAGGACATGGTCAGATCTCACATGGTCACGCGAGCGACAATCAGGACGTACGCGGCACCAGTAATAACAGCGACTGCTTTAGCGTGGAGGATGTCAAAGTTGGCCATTGCTGCCTCGTTATATGTAAGTAGATCTGCGAGTATATACAGTGCGTTGTTGCTGGAAATGAAAGAGAAGATGAAGCTGTCACCACGGCAGCCGGCGGGCCGATAAGGAGAGTCGGCTCGTCACAGGAACGGGAGGAGGGCCCAGATAAGAGGCATTTGATTCCGCTAATCCTATGAAAGCTTCCACTAATCAAACTTATAGATATCCTCAAACGTGTATGCTTCTACCCTGTCGAATCTCACATGAAGCAATGCTCCAAGAACCGGATGAACTCATGCCTTGTCATACCTAGCCGTTACCTTGCCATGTTGCACTGTTCGATGTCCACGTACAAGCCCATGTTGAGTGACTGCCAAAAAAGTACGATAATCTCCGCTGGCAAATGTCACTTTCACAACGCAATTGCTAAGCGGCTTCTAGATAGCAATTCTGTCCCTTGCAGCCCGTCAAACGCGGCACCTTCACGACTGCCCATGCACGAGGACTGAACAGTAGCCAAATGCTGACGAGAACCAATGGAAGAAACAGCAAAACCATATATTAGACGCGATTTTCTACAATTTCTCCCAACTCTTACATCTACCGTCTTTTGCTCGCATTGCCTCAATATTTCGGCCTGTGACTGTAATTCTGTTTCAAAAAGGGCGCAATGTCTCTTCGAACCATCCTCCCCCGGCTCAAGCCCCTCCCCCACCGACTCTTACACACCTCCCGCCCAGCCTTCGAAGGCGGCGCCCCCAAGGCCCCCTCCACTGCCCAAGGGCTCGGTTTCACAGCCGGCGCCGACAGGAAGAGAGAAATCCCTGATCTGAGAATCAACGTTGGAAAGAGCGCCAGGAAGAACGTGGTAGACAACTTTGTAAGTTTTGCTCAGTTGACTCTTGATGTGAGCAAGCTGATGCAAAAAGCAGGGACCCAAAGCTAGCCGAACTGCTGCCAACCCCAACACCGACGCCGATTTCTTTTCAGACGCTCCTGCCCCCCAGCGCCAACCTCGCTCCCCTAGACAAGCTGGCTCTCCTCGTCGAGCTCGTGCGACCGATGCAGTAGCCGCCGAGGCTCTGTCAGCTCCCACTTCTGATGGGGCGCTTCCTCCTGATATGGCTCGTCGAGCGCGTGGAGACCGGGGAGACAGGCGGGGCGCGAAGGCTGGGCCTAGAGATTCTGGAAGGGAGAGAAAGCCCAGGAGGGACAATGCGGGAGATCTGACACCCAGAAGGGCTGGGTTATCGAGGAGGCATCTGGTATTCGCCGAGGCGGACCAGTCGAAAGAAGGGTTGTTTGGAAAGAAGGGATTACTGGGTGCGGCCAGCTCTGGACCTTTCTCCTACGGCAAGGGTAAGTTTCACGTCTCACGCCGTTTCGTTGCACATCAGCTGATATTTTCGGCAGCCAAGCACCCCATCCCGTACAACACCTCCCAAACTATCACTCCCCTTCCTACCACCCCTCTTCCCATCCTCTCGCCCCATCCCGCCAAGGCTGTGGCTCAATCGGTGCAGATTGCAGAGTGGGTTGCTGCTCTGAGCTCGTCCATTCGCGAAAATGGGAAGGAGGAGCTGTCAGCAGTGACGAAGAGGGTCTTGGGTGTGAAGATGTAGGGGGACATTGTCATGTATCGCATCTCACAAGTCTTTTGCATTGCCTGTCACTGTAGCAGTATGTTCGTTACTGTATGACCCCAGGTTTTAGATTGCAGCAGCTGTCAAGCTATCAGAAGAGGTACTTTGGAAACAGTTACAACGGGCAGAGGCGCAATGCAGGATCTCGTAACTTGCTCAGTTTGCCAAGACCATTGAGCAGTATGATCTGTGCAGGTGCAAAACAGGTGTAAGCTCACCCTCTACACTTCGCAGACATTAATCAATCAATGAACATACGTACATAGGGGGCGGCGTGGGCGGAGGTGACCGCTTCTCACTGCTCGCCACCGCTCAAGATCTCCAACAACAAATATCTACTCTTCTGTATTTCTCTCAACTTTTGTTATTCCCCGCCGCTGCTCAGTCCAGCGCACTCTTCCTAACGGAGCCCCCTCAATCAACACCCAAACCAGCGCAAAGAAACAGTCAAGATGGGTGGTGGAGATCTCAACATGTAAGTCCCGCCTTCGCCCCCGCCCCAGGCGCTCGCGCTGACATTGCGCCTCCAGGAAAAAGTCTTGGCACCCCGTCCTTCTAGTCAATCAAGAGAAGGTCTGGAAAGCCGAAAAGGCCGCCAACGAGGAACGCAAAAAGCTCGCCGACCTTCGTAAAGAGCGTGAAGAGGAACGCCAGCTTGAAGAGCTTCATCGGCTGCAGGAAGCTTCGACGGGGAAGAAGAGGGTGGAGAAGCTGGATTGGATGTATGCTGCACCCGGCGCTGAGGGGGGAGCGTTGGGCGGGGCGAGGCTGGGTGAGAAAGAGATGGAGGAGTATTTGTTGGGAAAGAAGAGGGTGGACGAGGTCATTGGGCAAGGGGACAAGAATGTGCGTCGGTTATGGCTCATGAGAGGACAAGGCTGACATTCAATAAGATTGGCGCAGCAAGCCGTGAGTTCATTGCGGTACAAAATGCCAACACCGCCCGAGACACTGCGTCCAAAATCCGTGAAGATCCCCTCCTCGCCATCAAGAGGCAAGAGCAAGCCGCCCTTGCCGCTCTGATGAACAGGCCGGATGTCAGAAAACAGCTGAGAGAGGCCAAGCTGAAAAAGGAGGAGAAGGAGAGGAGAAAGGGCGAGAGCAAGGAGGAGAGGAAGGCGAGGAAGAAGGCCGAGAAACAGGCGGAGAAAGAGGTGGGTATATACGTATATCGAGCGGGACAAGTGCTGACAGATTGCAGGATCGACGGAGGTCGAAACACCGATCGCACCGAGACCGGGACTCTAGGTCACCAGTGTCCGACTACTCTGATGACCGTGACAGGCGACACTATCGCGACTCTTACGATAGCCGTGACAGAGACGACAGGCGCCGCTCCCGCGACCGACCTCGATCTATCTCGCCCAAGCGAGAACGAGAGTACAGCGATGATAGATCTGCGGATTACAGGCGAAGAGATGATAGGCGGCCTAGGGACCAGAGCCCGAGGAGGGATGGATACAGAAGGGATGACAGGGGTGAAAGAAGGGGGGACGACAGGGACGATAGGAGATGGAGAGACGAACCAAGAGAGGCGCGGAATGACCGTGTCCCGCCACCTCGTCACCCTTATCCCGCCTCCGTACCATCATCTCGTCCGCCGCCGCCTCCTCAACCTGCCCCCTCTACCATCAATCCTCAATCCCAAACGCTCGAAGACCAGCGTGCCGCCCGTTTGGCCGCCATGTCTGCCTCTGCGGACCAGCTCTACTCTGACCGCTCCAAGGTGCTCGCAAACAGGGCAGAGCAGGAAAGGCTGGAGCTGGCGCAGGAAGAGAGGATGAGGCAGAAGTACGGACAGGAACAGGCGAGTGCGGGATTCTTCAAGGCGCAGACTGGCATGGGTCTGTCCGAGTCGCTGTCCAGGAGGGCGGGGAAGGGGTTGTTGAAGGATATTTAGAGGTGTTGGATCGCATATGCACGTGTTTGACTCGATCTTACTTGTGCTTGCATGAGCTATTGTGCCCTCTACGTGCAGAATGCTTGTGGTCAAACGCTGAGACTATATACACGTCACATCCATTCTATATATCTATTCCAAGAAAAAAAGAACAATTCCAACATACGACCACGTAGAGAAACTCTATCGAAACAAGGCTTGATTTGGGTAACTATCTGGGCAATCTGGGACAACACTCGGGGGGTAGGGCTTAACAGAGACTTTTGGAAAAGAAGGAGATATGAAGAGCAAGACAATAATACAAAAAGAAGCATGACTATCCCCAAAACCATCTGTTAAACTTTTGTCCCTTCGTTACAGCGTCCACCTCAACATCGTCATTGAATTTAAACTGCTCCTTCGTCCTCCCCGCATACAGATCTACCTTGTCCAGCGGTGTCAACCATCCCCTCCTCACAATCTTGTACCCCACCCACGGCACCAAAAAGAACGCCAAAGACGCATAGGCAAAGATGAAGTTCGAGATCGACCAGTTGCCCTTCATAAAGACTGCAAAGCCGTTTGTCAAGTAAATGACGATGTAGCAGCACAGAGTGACGATGGAGAAGTAGTATTGGCCCTTGCGGTACCAGGGACGGTCGGCGTCGGGGATGCCTTGAGCGTGTTGTGCTTGGCGGAAGCGGATGTAGATGATGTGGTAGATGACGAACTGCAGCAAGATGCCCGAGCCAACAATGTTGGTCAGCCAGGTGAACACCTCAAGAGAGTTGTTGGAGGCCGACATGAATGCCAGCATGGAGATGGCAGTGACTGCGAGGATGCAAAAGGTAGGGACGCCTCGCCAGGTGAAGCGGAAGAGGGCGGGGGTCTTGTGATCGACCGCTAAGGAGTAAAGAGCTCTGGAGGAGACGTAGTACAGCTCAAGACCGCATGACCAGGCAGAGGTCAAGAGAAGAGCGTTGACGAGATCGGGGAGGAAAGGGATGTTGAGGCGTTTTATACCGATGACAAATGGGGAGGCGGCGGCGCCGGCCCCGCCGCTGGTGAGGTCCGAGTCGTTGGAGGGGCACTGTACCTAGTCAGTGTAATGACTTCTGCAACAAAATGGTTGGGCTGGGCGACTCACAATGACGCCAACCGCGAGGGCACCAACGAGGTAGAACATCATTAGTCGGTAGATGACCCTCTTGAAAACGGAAGGCAAGACACGCCTAGGGTTACGAGTTTCGCCCGCAGACATGGCTATACAGTCGGGACCCCCGTAGGCGTAGGCCGCTTGTACAAAGACGCTCCAGAAGCCAATAAATTTACCTTCATAGAGTTGTCAACATCGAGAACATATGCAAACAAAGGCAACCTACCGGTATTGCCGGGGACGAGGTACTCGGCGAAAGGCCCCGGGTCTTTCCAGTATCGAAACCCATAGGCATCATGTTGAGGGTTGCCTCCGACCATCGTAATGACTGCAAAGATTGTGTCAACTACTCTGGTTTGCTCGGCATCAGGGATCGAGAGGAACTCACAGGTCATTAAGATAAGACCCAAGATGAGAAGGACCTTGAATAAGGAAAAGTAGAAGGCGCCTTCACCGTAGATCCTCACTCCAAAGAGATTCTATATGCATATGATCAGCTGTTGGCTACAATCACACAGAGGCTAGAATGGAAAAGCAACTTACCAGCGCGAGGAGAGAAACACAGACAATAGCAACGTAAACGGCTAAAGGACGGATCAGTCCATGGCCAACCAACTTTGAAAAGGGGTCAAACTCACCATTGTTGACAGCATCCGTCCAGTAGTTGACAATGGCAGCAACAGCAGCTACCTCACTAGCAACCGTCAGAGCGCCATTGATAAAGTAAAGCCACCCCAGAGCGAAGCCCCAAGTGTCGTCCAGGTACTTGTGCGCATAGACTACGATACTCCCGTCGATAGGAAGCCAGCAGACCATTTCGCCCATTGCGTTGTAGGTGGAGAAAACCAAGAGAGCATAGCCGGCATAAGCAAGGAAGAGTCCGAGGGGACCAGCTTTAGACAAGGAAGTACCGATGCCGATGAAGAGACCGGTACCGACAGAGCCTGAGATGCCCATCATCTGGACATGTCGGGGTTTGAGGTGACGTTTGGTCTTTTTCTGACTAGCGGGGTCTTCGGCATCGAAATCGACGACGGCTTGAACATCAATGGTGGTTGCCCCCAAGTCGGTGGACTTGTTGTCGAGATCATCTTCTTTGCTCGTTTCTCCCTCAAGAGGACGACGTTCGTGAGTTATAGTCGACATGGCAGATACCGGGAATCATCGATACAGACGGATCGCGGTAGGACCTATATATACGGTGCTGGCTTATCAAGGGTTGAAGATAGATAAGGGCATCAGATAGACTTGAGTGACATACCGTTCAGCTTAACTTCGATCCCAGTACCTTGACGCTGTCGGATTTCATCCATGTCTCATTACGATAAGCTCCCGATAATCCTTATTAGTGCTTGTGACTCAGCACATTCCCGAGCTCCCGAGAAGGCTCGTCGCCGAGGGAGCCGAGTCCCATATGATCAAGCCAGGATTAGGGCTGCTGCTCACCGTCGTCGTCGTTTGGCACGTCGGTGCGTGCAACACCAGAGGTAATCGGAAGGCAAGGAAGCGTACCTGGAAGTGAATGAGCATATAGTGGACATGTAGGGGAGCTGAGCCGGGCCGCCAACAAGCCCCAGCGCTGAAGCTGCTTCACATTGAATGGACGAAGAATGGATGACACCGTTCCCGATCAGAGCGCGTGCCTCCTTAATTAAGATATTAAGCTGCGTAGTTTTCTATTTTTACATAACCGTTCTGGACGCCGCGTGCGCCGTGTCAAGGTCAACGATGATTGCCGACCTCTTATCGCCCTATCAGCGCTTATCATCATGCATAGCATGCATAGACAGGTATACAAAAGACGATCGTAGCCAGAGCCAGTATGTCCTACCATATATTCACAAACGAGCATGGCGGGGCGACCAACGACTATCGACGACAAAGTGTTCTGCATCGCAGACCTCCAAGAGGCGGCGAGGGCGAACCTGCCCAAGAAGCACCTCGACTACATTGAGGGCGGTGCCATGGACCTGATAACGTGAGTACATCTTCCAGTATCCATGGTATATCACTGACCACTGCATCTAGTCTTAATGACAACATGAACTCTTTCAACCGATACAGGCTGCTCCCTCGGGTCATGAAGGACGTCAACGATGTGGACACTTCCAGTGAGTGCTGGGGTGTCAAGGCAAGTCGCCGTTCGAAAATGCAGAGCACCAGCTGACAATCCATCAGACTTCATTTCCTATGGGACTTTCTCCTACTGGCTTGCACGGCGTAGCTCATCCCGACAGGGAACTCGGTACCTCGCGAGCTGCAGCAAAGAACGGCATCAACATGTGTCTGTCATCCTGGGCCAACTCTGGGGTGCAAGAGGTTGTCGAGCAGGGTGCCCAGTACTCTAACGCTTACGGGATGCAATTGAGTGTGGTCAAAGATCCAGAGATCAATCTCTACATTATGAGGAACGCTGAAGGTGAGTCCTAGATTTGGTCCCCGGCTTGATCTGACTCTCGTGCAGCTGCTGGTGCCAAAGTCCTCTGGATCACCGTCGACCTTCCCATTCTTGGCCGTCGATTGAACGAGTACCGGAACAAGTTTCAAGTCCCGGACGGTTTGGATATGCCCATCTTCCCTCCAGGAGCCAATTGGCGCAATGCGGGGGAGGACCCTCGGATGGCGTACGGTGAGTTTGAGCCAGTTCAGTATCGGTCGTTGCTGACTTTCAACAGACCGGGGACTTACATGGGAGAGAGTCAAGTGGTTCAAGGAAAACACCAAGATGGCGATCTGGCTCAAGGGCAGTAAGTAAGACCCACCACGTACTCACAATCACCGTTGACAACCTGCAAGTCATGGACCCCGAAGACGCCAAGCTCGCGGTCGATGCCGGCGCAGACGGTATCGTCGTTTCCAACCACGGCGGTCGCCAGCTCGACGGCATCTCTTCCACCCTTTCTGCCCTTCCTGGTGTTGTTGATGCTGTCGCGGGCCGCATTCCAGTGCATTTTGACGGAGGAATCAGAAGAGGGGCGGACATATTCAAGGCTCTCGCTTTGGGAGCTGACCACGTCTTTGTTGGGCGGGCGGTCTTGTATGGTTTGGCAGTGAGTCAAATATCAGTTTTCCTTGGGCCATGTATCATTCTGACTCATCTTTAGTACAACGGTGAAGCGGGCGTTGACGTGGCGATCAAGCTGTTGCAGAGAGAGTTCCTTGACACGATGATTATGGTTGGCGTCAATAAGGTCAAAGACATTGGCAGGCATCATCTGGCGATTGTGAACCATGATGGCTCGCTGTCCAGACTCAAAGACTAGCTATGAAAGAAGAAGATTAGAAAAATGAATCAAATAGATGCCCATATACGATGCAGTTCAAATGAATCCATCACGAAAGGCCCGGCGTGGACCGAATGCAGTGCCTTAAATGACCGAGGTTGTTAAGCTTGTCCTTTGTGTTTTGCGCTCATAACCTCTTTCATTTCTTTCCATTCTTCTGACCCCTATACCCCCCGTCATGGGCTCCCCCGCCAACGCCTACCCCTCCCAACCAGGCATAAAACACTTCCTCCACAACCCCCACCACCTCCTCCGCCCCTCCATCCGCTTAAAAACATCCCTCTACACCCTCACCCTCCTCATCGTCCTCTTCCTCGTTCTCGCCCTGAACGCAGCAACCTCGGGCCCTTCAAGTTCCGACCAAGACCTATCCCGCTCGCCGAAACTAGATACGCCTGCAGATACTGGCGAAGGAAAGGATATAGCGCAAGGGAAGGACGCACACCTCGTGGACGGGGATATTCAGCGGAGTTTTGAGGAGCCTGATTTCGCGCTGCTGAGTGGGAGACAGCCGCACGAGATTGGGTGCAATGTGCCGCTAGAGGGGGAAGATGGTGGGGTGCTGATATTCTTGGGCATCTTCTCGGCTGCGGACAAGAGGGGCAGGAGGGATTTGTGAGTGATGGCCTTTGCGCGTCGGCTCGTTTGCGGGTTTGGAGACTGATAGTGCTATCGCGCAGGTATCGGAAGGAGATTATACCAGACTTTCCAGAGGATCTTGTCACGATCAAGTTCATCTTGGGGACACCACCATTCCCCAATGCAACGATGGGGCCGGAGGTTGAGAAGCGGGACGCGTTGCTCAGGGAAGTAAGAGAGGAGATGGAGCAGTACGGCGATATGGTCATGCTTCCGGTAAGCTACTTCTATCGCATTGGTTATTCTTGGGCGATCAGTGGACTGGCGGGGATATGTGATGGGTGCTCCAGCAACAACGACTTCGAGTTCATAACCGCATGGGCCCCTGGCAGAAATGCGCTGAATGTGCACTGTACATGCCCCGCGCGGGAAGGTTGAGCGGTGTTTTCGATCATTGCTCACAAGGACGCTCTATGTTCATGAAGTCATGGAACGCTTGCTTACACCTCCCAGATGATCGACAACATCGACCTCGGAAAGACCCACGAATACTTCAAATACATTGCCAACACCTACGCCGGTCCTCCTCACGGCCAAGTGAAAGGCCGTCCTCGCTTCGTCGTCAAAGCCGACGACGACACCATCCTTGTCATGCCCAATCTGATAGCGGCGTTCAAGGATTTGGACTGTGAGAAGAATGTGTATTGGGGAACGAGTGCGGGGAGGTCGCATTTCTTTGGAGATTACTTTAGGGGATTGGCTTATGCTATGAGTTGGCCACTGGTACGTCCTTCTCATTCAGAACGACTGTAGGTGCTAACACTGCATCAGGTGTCGTGGATAGGTTCAGCAGATGTGACCTTTACGCACATTGCCAAGATCGAAGATGCCCGTACAGGCCAATGGCTCCGGCATCTGGACCCCGTCACTGATCCCATCAAACGAATAGACATGGGCTGGACGATGGGAGATTGGAATCAGCTCGATGTCTCCGTAGAGACTGTTGCTTTGCGTACGCTCTTTTGTCTACTATTGCTTGAGGCGAGACTGACAAATGCTACAGATTGGTGCAAGCTAGACGACTGGGTCTTGGAACAACATGCCCGCCTGCTAGATATCTGGGCGCAAGCCGATAGACAGTATACCCCCGAAAACGGTATACCCCCGAAAGAAAGTAGAGAGAAGGGAAAGATCATGCCAGAGAAGGCGGAGAAGGAGCAGCAGAGACAGAAGGAGATGGGTTGGGATGTACAGGGGAAGGAAATGGGTTGGGATGTTCATGGGCCGCCTTAGCGGAGCTGGGTTGGAGACGAGGCCTTGGGAATATACTTGCATATTTACATATTCTTGGTATCGCGTTATAATGCGTAATGATGTAGTGAACTGCATATGCTCTGATGGTCTCTGCATTTGCTCGGTGTCTGCTTTTGCTCCAAACTGTCACCATCAGAGCTGACAGGCTCGAGCCTCGTGCGCCAAGCATTGCTGGTACTGCTACCAATATCATACAACATGCATCTCCTCGGCACCGCCCTCTATAACACCACAATCTTTATAAGGGTTTGCTAGGGAGCTGGGTAGGGAGGATACCAAATCTATTGGACCATCGTTAGTCCTATCTCCAGGTTCGAGACTGATAACGGGGTGAGTGCTCACCTCTTCTTGATAGTGACCCTGTGTCGGGAGAACTTGTCATCGGGAGAGAATCGGGCGGGGTGGGCAGATTTGGTGGGCTTGTTGGCAGCGGTCACCTTCTACTTGAGGTATCAGTTCCGTGCTTCGACTTCCTTTCACTTCATCAATTCGTTCTCGCTCCCTCAGCTACTGCCAACCTTCCGCTACATCTTCGTCCACCAAATTGATTACCCATCGGAAAAAGGCTTACTTTGAGGGTGTAGACACTAGACACGATTGTAAGCTTTCATTGCGAGCAAGGCTATGTGATGAACGTACCGGTTTCCTTTCTCGTCCGAAGTGTACATAAGGTGCATGGCGCCGAGTGTTCTTGTGCTGACCGTTGGGTGCTTTGAGGAGTGCTGACGAGAGCTTTGTGGATGCCGAGGATAGATGCTTTTGGTGCGCAAGTTATGGTGGTTTTGATATTTCGACGGAAAAGATCTTCGAGACGGAAGCAAACTGGTCAGATAAAAGGGGGGCGCGTTTATAAGCGGTGACTACCGCCCCGCCTATCTCCTCTTGCAGCGGCGCCTCAACTCCCCGAGACACTACGTACTTGGTATACCGCAATACCTCCCAATATGGCCTACTACGGTCAGCCCCAGGGCCTGCAGTACGCCAGAGATGAGGGATCGACATCGCAACTACAGTCCTCCTACCCGGCGTTTCCTGCCGAGGTGTACGAGCACGAGGAGGCCTTTCTCGATGAGCACGACGAGTTCCCCGGCGAGGTCGATGTCGGAGCTGCGTTGCAGTACTGGACTGCCCTCAGACATATGGGGCCGAAGGGGAAGCAGAAAGAAGAGACAGACGAGGACAAAGGTCAGTGAATCTGTGTACCGCATGATGGAGAAGGTGCGGCAAGCATGTTTTGGTCATAGGTCTGATGTTTGTGCAGCGAGCAAATCGCCATGGCGTCTACGGTCAAAGCTGAAGACGGTCACGGCTGGACTGTTCATCTGTCTGAACTTGGGTGTGGACCCGCCGGATGTGGTCAAGACGAACCCTTGTGCAAAGACAGAGTGCTGGATCGACCCCACGCAGCTGCCGGCGAACAAGGCCATTGACGCTATAGGAAGAAGTGAGTGCATTTGCATGTTGATGCTCTACTCTGCTGATTGTCGTAGATCTGCACCAACAATTCGAAACGCTAAATCCCAAAGTCAAGTACAAAGCTGTATGTCCGCTAGTGGGCTTTCCGTAATGCTCTACTGACAGACCTCTAGTTCCTTGATCCTTCCGTAGAGGACACGAAGAAGCACTGTATCGGTATGAGAAAGACAACGAAGGATGAGCGTGTCGTCTTCTACTACAATGGACATGGTGTGCCGAGGCCGACGCCTTCGGGGGAGATCTGGGTGTTTAACAAGAGTACGTCTCAACAATTCAACCAGTCACAATGCTCAAGGAATTGCAGACTACACTCAGTATATCCCCGTCAGCTTGTACGACCTCCAGGAATGGCTCGGATCGTTAGTGCCAAAAGCCTCCGCCCCCCCCGTTCGTTGCTGACCGCCATACAGACCGTGTATCTACATCTGGGAATGCTCAGCAGCAGGAAACATCCTCAACAACTTTATGAAGTCTGCCGAACGCAGAGATGCCGAGGCTCGACATGCAGCCTCTCAAGCTGGCCATGAAGAACTCCCCCGCACGTCATACACCGAAGCCCTCCATCTCGCCGCCTGCAAAGTCAACCAGATACTCCCCATGTCACCCGACCTTCCCGCCGACCTTTTTACCTGCTGCCTCACGTCCCCGATCGAGACTGCGCTGCGACACTTTGTCCTCCAGGACCCTCTGCGAAGGAACACTGGCTTGAGCGCAGACGACCCAAGGTCGAGAATCACGGTGGACTTGGCTATGAGGATCCCTGGTGATCTGAAAGATAGGAGAACACCATTAGGAGAGCTGAGCTGGATATTCACTGCGGTGACCGACACTATCGCTTGGCTGTCGTTCCCTCGAGAAATGTTCAACAAGCTCTTCAGGCAAGATCTGCTGGTTGCTGCACTGTTCCGAAACTTCTTGCTTGCGCAAAGGATCATGCAGGCGTACCACTGCACGCCGACATCTATCCCCGAGATCCCTGATACCCACAACCACCCTCTCTGGGAATCGTGGGATCTTGCGGTGGACTCGTGCCTTGCCCAGCTCCCCGGTATCTTTGACCAAGTGGGCGAGCCGGAACCCGGAAAGCCTTACAACATCCCCGCGGGAATGTACAAACCCTCCACATTTTTTGCTCAGCACCTGCAAGCATTCGAGGTGTGGCTACAACACGGCGCGACGCTGAACAACAAGCGGGCTGCCCGCGGTGCAAACGGGGTCGTCCCTCGCTCTCCTCCCGAGCAGCTACCTATCGTTCTGCAAGTGTTGCTGTCACAATCCCATCGACTTCGAGCCCTTATCCTCATATCGAGATTCGTAGACCTTGGACCATGGGCTGTGCACCTGTCCCTCTCTATCGGCATCTTCCCCTATGTTCAGAAGCTACTCGCTTCTCCTGCTATCGAGCTCAAGCCTGTACTGATCTACATTTGGGCCCGCATCCTCGCCATCGACCGCTCTTGCCAAGCAGACCTCCTGCGTGATTCCGGGTTCACCTACTTTACCCAAATTCTCTCTGCCTTCCCTCAACAAGGCTCCCTCGTTATCCCCAACGCCAACGAACATCGCGCCATGTCCGCTTTCATCCTTTCCGTCCTCTGCCGTGATTTCCGTCAAGGTCAGACGGCATGTCTGAACACGCACGTCCTGGATGCGTGCGTGCAGAGGCTGCACGAAGATGATTGGTTGTTGAAAACCTGGTCTCTGCTGTGCATCGGGCAGCTGTGGGCGGGCTTTGATGAAGCAAAGTCGGTGTTTTGGAGGATGGACAGGCAGCAGATATTGATCGATTCGCTGAGGAGTACCTCTGTGGAAGTCAGGGCAGCGGCTCTGTATGCGTTCGGTACTCTGCTCGGGGCTTCCGCTCTGCCCCCGGACTCGGCAGGCGGAGGCGGCGGCGGTACCGGATCCCAGATCGGCCTCTCTGACGTGCAGCAGCTTGAGCTGGAAGCAGGCGTTGCTTTTGCGTGCATGATGTCTGTGAAGGAAGATGCGAGCCCGTTAGTGAGGAAAGAGTTGGTGGTCGTGATTAGCTGTGTGGTGCGTGAGTGGCGTGGGTGGCTCGTGGCTGCGGCGTGGGTATACTATGAGCAGGAGGCGGCTTTGGTTGCTGCCGAGTCAGACAAACCTCTGCCGAGGGATGTGGTGTCTGAAACGTTAGAGCAGTGGACCTCGGACGAGGACAGGCATCCAGCGGAACATCAGCACAACTTGACATTGTTGAGTAGCTTCAAAGTGCTTTTTGAGACTTTACTCGACTTGTCTGTGGATCCGCATACGGGTGTGGCATTGTCAGCATCGACTGTAGTGGACTATATCATCGCTTTGCTGGTCGACTCTGCGTTTGTTCGGGTGGAAGGATCAGCGTTGCGAGCGCTTATTCGAAAACACAGCCAGCCGAAACCAAAACCCCGTGTGCAGTCTGAAAAGCTGTCACATCTCAACGGTGTGCCCCCACCCCTGACTCGCCAGAATACCGACACCGACAAGTCTACGAGTAGCATAGCGTCTTTGAAACGTTCAAGCTCTGTGGCTCAGGCTTTGAGAAGCTTGGCGTCTATCACAGGGTTGAAAACACCAGATGCGCCGTCCGAGCAAGAGCAGCTCACGCAACCGCACTCTGAGATGCCCACTGTGCCCGACCTCACTGCGTCGTCCTACATCTCCCCCTACCCCGGCGCTAGCCATCAACGCGTCCAGCCAGACAGAGAGAGCCGCGCTTCTACCCCCAGCCGCCAGGCCGCCCAAGGCAACTATCTCAACTCTCACCTAAACACTCGGTCAAGTCTGGGCATCTTGCCCCCGCGGCTAGACCAGAACCCCGTAGAGGCCTATCAGGTGTTGGAAGCGCTCACAGATGAGGACATGGAGCGTCTGCGAATGCGTAGACTCAAAGGTCGCGAAGCGGGTGAAGATCCAGATGGGCGGTACGGTAACAATGGTCTTGCACTCTCCACCGACCTCGGTCTGGGCATGGTCGCAAAGGAAGTCAAAGACGACGTCCTTCCGCTGAAGAGCGGCTACTACGATTGGGCGATGGACTACTTTAGGACACCGCAGATGAAGGCGCCGGATGCGGACGAGCCGGGAAGTGAGACGTATAATGAGCAGGCGTGGAAACATCAGAGGAATGAGATGATGGTGGAGAAGAGTCGGGCTGGGGAGGAGTATGCTGCGACGCATTCGTGGGCGACGGAAGCGGGTACACTGCACAATGAGGCGTGGCCTCTGCAGTTGGCCTTCCATTCGTACGACCCCGTTTTGGCGGTTACAGATGATACTGATCAAGTTTGGTAAGTTGCGTGTGCGAGGAAAAATTGCATCTAGGCTGACCTTTGAAAAGCATCTGGGATTGGCAACATGGTGTCAAGCTGAACAAGTTTAGCAACCAGAATATCTCTGGCAGTAGCATCTCTTCTATCCATTTCGTTAACGAGATGGCGTCGTCTCTGATGCTCACCGCATCCAGTACGTCACTTGTCCACGATACGCGGCACTACTTACCTGCTGCAGCCGAAGGAAGCATACGCGTGTTCCGAGACTACGACATCCCTGGCCAAACTGCTCTCGCCTCTACCTTCCGGGCAGTCTCTGACGTTTACCCGGTCGGCCACAGCAGCGGTGTCCTCACCGCCTGGGAACAACAGAAAGGCCATCTCCTGGTTGGTGGTGACATGAAGGTCGTCCGATTGTGGGACGCTACAGTCGAGCGACACCTCCGCGATATCTCTACTCAGGCGGGATCCAATCTGACTGCTATCTCGTCTGATGAACCTGATGGAAACGTTTTCGTGGCGGGCTTTGGGGACGGTGTGGTCAGGCTGTTTGACAAACGAGCAGACAAGGCGGATGAGGTGGTGTTGAGGACGTGGAGGCAGCACAAGATCTGGATTCAGAGTGTTCATTTGCAGAAGGGGAGTATGAGAGAGCTCGTCAGTGGAAGGTCAGTGTTTTCAAGGAATGAGCATCGGTCGAGGCTGACAGTCATGGTAGTATGGATGGCGAAGTACGCGTATGGGACGTGAGAAAGCCGGACGAGCCACTGTACACTCTTCCCAAGAGAAACTCTGGTCTCATGGGCTTGGCTGTGCATACGGGCGCGCCTGTCCTTGCTCGGTAAGCCTTTCGTGTTCCCCTCCATCGGTCATTGACGCGTCACAGTACCACCGCAATCACGCCCTACTCTACCAAGCAGGAGCTCGAAATCACCGGCTTCCGGAATCCCATCGAACCAAAGAGGCTCGCCAGGATTGCCATACCGGTACCGCCAGCGTACAATACTCCTCGACATCGACCCGTAGACTTTTTGCCGAGCGCTTCATCTTTGGTTTTCCATCCGGTAAGTCGGGGTCTGGTCCCCGCCGTTAACGTAAAAATGTACTGATCGAGACATGCAGGTTGAAATGATTGTGGCTGCTGGTGGATTCGACACGACTGGGACGGTCAAGTTGTACAAGTGCCCGACCCCCGATTTCCCTCAGGGCACGCAGTGGGAGCAGGCGAATGGGCATGTTTAGAGAAGAAGGGCGCGTCGGCCTCTTTATAAATAGCGGGTAATCCTTTTTATTGTCCTCATCTGTTATCCTTGAGCGCTGTAGGAGTACGAGAGGCGATTGTACGAGCTCTTTATGAAAAGATAGCCAGTAAAAGTAGTAAACATGATGGACTGCATGATATCCCCGGCGGCAGCCGGCTGACATCGGCGGAGTAACTCCACAGTCCCGCTAAATTTGGCCTCAAATCAGATGCGTTCGAGTTGCGTCGTCACTTTTCGCAGTCTTTCTCTGCAGCCGTAGCATATCCACCCAGATACCCCCTCAGCACCTCCAAGACAAGGCGCCAGGCAGAGGTGAGCAGCATCCTTCAGCCGGCTCACTACACGCTCCTTGGCGCTTAGCTCGCTGCTGGGCATCGGGGCGCTGGACGGGGAGCATCTACCCCCTCTTGCCTTCCAGCAACTTCTTTCAATCCTTTCATACAGGGTGCAGAGGCTCTTCTTGACTCCCGCCCTGCTTGACCGAGATCACTGGCGGAACAGCGGCGGATACATAGCCCATAGGGTGCATACTTATCCGCCGTCGTCGCCCACACAACAGTCCAGGGTCATTATATTCATTCCATCTCTTTTTCATCTTGCCTCAACCAAACATTATTCATCATGACTGACAACCTCATAGTCACGAACGCGACAGATAGCATGGTGGTCACAGCCATCTCCCCCGTCCACCCCACCCACGCCGACGCCGCTGACGCACTCAAACCTGTCCGGTCTCCCATCTCGCCCAAACATCCAGCCCCCGCTTTCGACTATGGCGCCCCCCGAACAGACCCCCCTGGACGTATGAGCCCCACTATAGTCACATCCTCGCCGACAGTTGGTGGTTTTCCCGGACGGGACGAGTTTGGGGCCGGCCCTTCCAGCCCTAGACCCATCCCGCCGCCTCCTAATGCGAGGCGGCATCGGTCAGGGATCCTCATGTCTAGGGTGCGAGCATCTGGATCAGCAGGCAAACTACAAGGAGATGTTCCGGGGAGCAAAAGCCACGGCGACTTGGTTTCAATGGCGGCTGCTGGGAGAGACGACAATGATCTGGAAAACGGCGATGGGATGGAGCATCTGGAGCAAGACTCGGATGACGACGATGAGGATGACTGGGAAGGCTTTGAAGGCAGGAGAAGGTTTCGTTCTGCGAGCCGAGAAGGGTGGAAGCGGGTATTGAGTGAGGGAAGCCGGCATAACAGCGAGGGGGAATCATTCTGGGACAACTCGTGAGTGAGATGGAACCCGTCGGGGCGACGCTAACAGTCAGCAGGGCACGATATTACCACCATTTGCATTCGGGACGGAATTCCCAGTCACCTTCCATCTCCACCTCCCCAGATCAATCGCCTGTAGCGTCTCATACCACCTCTCCGATCTTTGTGCGCCGCAACCTTTCCTTGCCTCAGAACGGCTCTGCGGGCACATCAGTCTCTGCCAAGTCACTATCCCCCAACCAGCACTTTCTCCAAACTCACCTACCCCCTACCTTCCCCTCTCCATCGAATTCGGGCACAAGCCCAGACACGCTCTACCCCGAGTACCATGGGCCCGCCGCCATGATCTTTACACCTACAACGCAAGAGTGGAAGGATCTGCAAGAGACGCCAGAGTGGATAGAGGCGCATGGGGAGAAGGTGGATGCGAATTTTGCCAGTAGTGATGAGGATGAGAATGGGCATAGCCGGCAAAACAGCTTGGAGAAGAATGAAGGGGAAAGGCCGAGGCGGATGCTCAAAAAGTCCATCTCGGCAGAGTACTTGGGGCCTGAAAAGACCCATACGCCGGACCCGGGCTCTCCGCCTTCCAGCGCTCAGACTGCTACCCTTGCGCCTGTATACAAGTCGAACATCATCGCTCCGAGTCCCGTCATGGCGGCAGACTTGATGAACAGGCGGTGTAGCGCCCCCCTCTCCCTCGGCTCGCCCGCTGCTGAGCCCACAGGGCTTCCTGATGGCGTACAGAGCACCGGTGCGCTGGGTCTCAAAGACACGTCTGCTATCCCTACGCCTACGCCTGAAACGAGTACCCACACTCCCAGTGAGGCCGATCCCGACGATGTCATTTTGAACCCCAATCGAGGCGCGGCTCCCGCAAGGTGGAACAGTATTGGCCGCCGAGACTCGTTACGCTCGGATCCCGAGAAAGAAGCCCCTCCACCTCTTCAGCGGGCCAAGACGAAGAGAGAGTTGGAGAGGGAAAAGCTGTTGAAGATGGTGGATGAAGAGCTCGAGGCTGATCAGCAACCTGCTCGGAGCCCCGGCTGGGGCGGCGGTGTGCAGTCTATTGGCAAGGGATTCACTTTGGACAGTGCCAGAAGCCCTGGAACTCCCCCTGCCCCGAGTGTGCCCACCGTGCGGGTCGATCCCGATGCGCTAGAGGGCCCGAGCGCTGAAGACCCAGCAGTCAACGCCAAAAAGAGCCCACCCAACCCCTTCGAGTCCAATTTCGGCAAGAAGCTTGGTTCAAAGCAGCTTACTTCGCCTTTAAAGCCTTCTCCTCTCAATGCTTCGCCTATCGTTGCTCCAGAAGGTGGCCTGGCGACACCGTCTACAGCGGCTACTACTCCCGCTGCAGAGGTCGCCGAGCTACCTACCCCAGCTACGCAGTCATCCAACGAGTCGTCTCAAGAGCGATCCACCGAGCCAGCCGCTGGTCTTGAAAGTATCCGCGACTACACTCGGGGTATAGCCGCTTCCCACTCGCCCAAACCCGGAGACATCACCCCTCCCAAATCACCTCGCATCACATCCCGCAAGCGGGACACCAACCGCGTCAGTCTTGTAGCTGGCCGAGTGGTAAAACCTTTTGCTCTTCCAGCCTCCACCGCCCTCCCTCCTTCTGCCCGCGCGGCAGCAGAGAACCCAGCTCTCCAGTCCTTCTCCCCATTCATTTCGCCTAAAAATGCTCCCTCGACGCCTGCGACGACGACGTTTCCTCGCCTCGACTCTCATATCAGTACGATAAGTATGGCGCCGAGTACGGGGGTGCCGAGTGAGTGCGGGACGCCGACAGAAGAGAAGGCGGCTGGGATAGGAGGACGGGGGATTGATGATTATGTGATATTGAAGGAGGCGGGTAAGGGGGCTTATGGGCTGGTGATGAGGGCGAAGGTGAAGGGCCTCAATGGGGAGCCTGCTGGTGAAGAGGTGATTATCAAGTACATCATCAAGGCGAGGATTCTGGCGGACTGTTGGAAGAAGTAAGTCACTTTGGCCCCCACTGCACAACCTTGGGCTAATGCGTCATAGGCACAAAACTCTGGGTCCGATACCAGTAGAGAGTAAGTCGACTGATGCCTTGATATCATCACATGCTGATTTGGTATTAGTCCATGTAATGGACCAACTTCGTCAACTCATCTACACGCCTCCAAAGACGATGAATCCTTGGGACCCAGCCCGGCCCCATCCTGGTCAATTCAAGCCACCCTTCGACAGCGCCGATTCACTCTCCTCTACCCCAGTCTCGCCCAGCACAAAAGGCAAGACGAGCCCGCCTTTATCGACAGTGCAGAGACATATCACGGAGGAGATAAAGACTTCGCCTGAGCGAGGGCATCCCAATATCTGCAAACTGGTCGACTTTTTCGAGGACAGGGAGTTCTACTATCGTAAGTCCAAAAATTGACAACTGAAATATATCTCCAAGACTGACATCATGTAGTGGTAATGCCTCGCTTTGGTACTGGCCTCGACCTCTTTGACCGCGTCGAGTCTCAACCCTCGGGGCTGGACGCTTTCGAAGTCCGATCGTTACTTGGCCAACTCACCGATGCCGTCCACTTCCTTCACATCAACGGCATCGTCCACCGAGATATCAAGGACGAGAACGTCATTCTTGATGGTTCCGGTCATTGTCAGCTTATCGACTTTGGCTCTGCTGCTCACTGGCGGCCAGGCAAGAAGTGGGACACCTTTTCAGGTACCCTACACTATGCTTCGCCAGAGATCTTGAGAGGAGACATGTATGGTGGAAAGGAGCAGGATGTCTGGGCGCTCGGCGTGGTGCTCTACGTGCTGCTAGTAGGCGAGACTCCTTTCTCAGACTTGCCCGATGAGGTTCTCAAGGGTCTAGAAAGTGGCGCTCAGGCAGAAGCGGCATTGATGGACAGATGTGGGAAGGGTCATGAACAAGAAGGGCTGGAAGGTGATGGCGGTGGGATGTTGAGTGATGCGGCGGATTTCGTCAGGAGGTGTATGGAAGTTGACGCGGCTGACAGACCAAGTGCAGAGGCGTTGTTGAAGCATAGATATCTTATCGGGGCGGGGGGGTGGACGGGGAAAAAAGGTTGGATAGAAGAATGATCGATTATAGAAGAATTAAAGTACTCGTACAGCTTACATATACCACATCTGCTTGCGATCTTGTAGGGTTTTTGTGCCACATATGCCAGTCTCATGTCATGCTCACACCTACGACGAGGTAGACGTTCCACTCGTTCTGTTTCAAAATCTCCCCATTGTCTGCCACATAACGACAAGAAAGCATGAAGAAAAGACAAGACTCGAGGTGGGCAAAGAAGGCAAACGACCGTTATTGCAACTTCTGATTCATTCTCACATATTTACTTCTTTACTGACAACACAATCTTCTCCAACTGCTAAATTACTGGTCAAGAACCTCTCGAGCGTGGTCTTTAGCCTCCTCGGAAACGTTGGGGTTCTTCAAAGTGCTTCAAGGAGTCAGCAATATTTGGCAAACAAATGATGATAGCTTACGCCTTGTAACCACCGAGAACTTGGTTGTCGTGGTGCTCGGCACTGGAAACATTTCCGTTGTCCTTGTCGGACTGCTCGATGGCGGAGGAACCACCCTGGTCAAAGTTCTCGAGAACATTGCTGGCACGAGACTTGGCCTCATCGGAGACGTTAGGGTTGTTGAGAGTGCTACGGAGTGTCAACATAAGATTAGGCAGTGCTCATTGGACTCACGCCTTGTAGCCGCCGAGGACGTGGTTCTCGTGGGCAGAGTCAGACATGATGGTTGTTGTAAGTGATGGGGTGGTTCGGTGGTGTAATAAGTCTAGCGGTGGAAAGTGAGAAGTGGGTAATTGTTGGGAAGCGAGGAGTGGTAGCAGGTCTCTTTATATATCTGGCTTCTGTCGAGCTCTAGTTACGATGACGATGCAATCCACCTCTTGTCGTCGTCCAGTCTCGTCATACAGAGTCATCATCGGCCGGTCATTGGAATTCGCATGTGTGACGACCAGATCGCCGTTGACAATTCTCCGTTATGTACGTGATGGTTCTAGAAGCTCGATGAGCTATACTGTCATGCATGGTCATTCATGATGCTGGTCCGGGTCTCGGCGCGGTAGATCCCTTCTTCTCAACTTGAGTGGGAAGACTGTTTATGATGCGCATGGACTGGCAGTCACGGCGGGGGTTCTCCCTCCAGAAAGATTGCATGCATTGGAACGATAATTTGAATACCATATCAGAAGTTGGCTCAACACGAACATCCCGACAGTGTCAGCGAATGAATACAACTGGAAAAACGACGACAATTGTGATGACTGACGCGTCGCGTCGCGTCGAACGAAACATGAACATGAGCAGTTCATAATGTTTTCGGCAAGGATGATCCCGCAAAATGACGAGCTGGGGACTCTTTGATACGAGTAGGCTGTAGGCCCTGTAGGATGCTTCCCGAGCGCACGTGTCCAAGTCATGTTAGTACGATTAGCATGCCAGCAGAGGGCGTCCATCGGACGCAGCTAATTGGAGCTTGCCATGCATCGAGAGTACGAGAGTTTTCTTCATCTACCCGCTATAGGTCATTCTCGCATCAGGCATCAGGTGGTCTCATGACTTGCCGTAGATGATGACCTCGTGTGATGAGATCACACGAAATGACTTCTCATCGACAGTACATGCATATGGCGTTGTTGGAAATGACTGCTCCACATCGTATCACTTACGACGACCGAGTGACGGAGGATGGTGACTGTATCGTCCTCTCATCATCGTGGCTCCTCAATGACGCCTGCTATGACTGATACCTCAGCACACCAATATCACGATGTATAAGTACTGGCGTCTTCTCTTTGCACCCTCAAACCTCATCTGCCCCAATCACAAGACGTTATTCTCACAACTTAGAACTCAAAACCCTTCCCCACTTTCAGTACAAACACTCTCCAAGCTCATCATGTCGTCTGACACAGCCCACGAGGGCCGCATTGCCGGCGGCTACAAGGCGTAAGTGTCCTTTCCACTAGCTGTACAGCAGCGGCTAACGAATACACAGCACCCTTTCCAACCCCAACACTTCCGACGAAGCCAAGCAGAATGCTTCCAACGTCCTTTCAGACATCGATCAGAAAGGCAGTGATGCAATCGCCGACCACGAGAACGAGCGCTATGACCATGAGGCGGACCATCACACCAACCAGGTGCGAGGTGGCTACAAGGCGTACGTTCGGGACATGGAGTAATAAATTGAAACAAAGCTGACGTTCTTGCAGCACCTTGAAGAACCCCAACGTGTCAGAGGAGGCCAAGGACCATGCTCGAGAGATTCTCGACCAGTAGTGTGCAGCTGGTATGAAGCTTGTGTTGTAGCAATCTATCTGATAGAAGAGACAAAAATGCAATCGTGAGAAGAATCTGCCAGGTTTGGTTGCGCGACATCATGTGGCTGGATGACCATGGCCAACGCTTTCCACAGGTTACAGTCACATTAACAGAAACAAACTACGACGATTGAGAAACGAAACAGAAGAAGTGAAGAAAGCACTCTAGACACAAAAACTAAACTAAATACTACACTGGAACCATACAAGACTGACTCAAAGAATGATATGAAACAAAAGAAGGCGAAGAAAGAAGGGTATCCAGAGCGAAAGTCGAGCCAGAAACACCTATATATACACACCAGCATCTCTCAAAAACCCCAGCCCCCATCGGCAAACTCTGTCTGGGCTTGCTGCTGCTGACCGGGTTGCTCCTGGTACAACTGTCCCCGCTTTCTACCCCCCCTGCCTTTTCCTCGCATGCTTCCATAGTTGTTGCTCTTTTCCCTGAGGCTTTCGTTCCTTTTCATGTTCCCCACCCCGTTCCCCAAGTCATCTCCGCCTGCCCAGGGAACATCGCCTCCATTGCCTCTACCCCCGTTTTCACCCCAAATCTCCCTTGCCGATCCTTCCCTACCCCCACTCTGCTGCCCATATCCGTTGAGCGGCTGCTTGACATACTGATAGCTCATCGCCATCGCATGCTGCTGCTGCTGCATAGCCATCTGATGAGCATACACATCATAGCCCGTCATGCTCGGATACCCATTCGACCCATGCTGCCCGTTGAGGCTATTCATAAAGAAGCCCGCTGGTCCACTCGATCCGCTTGAGGACAGACTGTTGTAGATAGGATAGTGACTGGAGATGTAGGGCGGGCCCATCCGTCCAAGCTCGTCCACAGGCGAGGCGCGGGGGTCAAAAGGAATGGGAATGGGAATAAGGTGTTGAGGCATGATAGGCGGAGGTGGAGAAGCCATGGCGAGGGAGGGGAGTTGGAATATATCGGCTGGTGTACCGGGTGCATGTGGCGCCTGGTGGCCAGGTGTAGCAGTATCGTCGATAGAGGCTTCGGTGGGAGTAGACTTTCGGGCATGATGATGGTTCGACAACATACCCCTCGGAGAAGGCACCTTCGAGGACCCAAAAGTCGAGACAGTCTCAGAGACATCCCCGTCCCTTGATTTGGTGTCCAGCGAATAATCGCTCCTCGACCTCCTCAGCCTCAGCTTAGTCAGAAGAGGCCGATCCTCCCCCGAGATAGCAGCTTCCGACCCCCTCCTCAGTGGCGAGATGCTAGGATCATGCCCCCCAGTCTGGATAGGCAGCAAGCTCTCTTTCCACGCCGGACCGAACTTTGCATGTCCCTCTTCCTTCTTGGGCGTTACACGTCGTTCAGGGGGGTACGGCAAACCATTCTTCTCGCAGTACGATTTGAGCTCATCGTCCGCATATATAGCAGTGAAAGTGCCGTTCTCTTCCTTGAACCCGACAGGTACCAAGTTGTGGGAACTTGGCTCGATTGGCTTGGCAATGGTCGCGAATGGGATATCCCGAGAAGGGCTGGCGGGCGTGGTAATCGGGGTGTCCTTCTCGTCAAGCTTGGAGGGTTTGAGAGCAGGCGACGGATTGCGCACTACTCTGCTAATGGGATTAGAGCCATTCGCATAGAGAGGCTGCAGCGCAGGAACGCCGTTCGGCTGGGACAGGCCCCACATCGAGTTGAAAGACAAGATGGCACTGGGATCAAAGCTCGGCGAGGCCATTCCCGACAGTCCAAGGCTCAGAATCCCCATCTGGCTCTCCATTCCCTCCTTCTTGTCCTGCCCCATCTCTGCAAAACAAGGAGACACGGGACCCTCTAGCGGGTACCCGGCGCTAAGAGGCGACAGCGTAGCGAATCTTTTCGAAATGGGGGTAGACTGCCTTGCTCGGGATGCCGGTGTGGGGTCAAGACTGGGGGCTTCAGTCTGCATGTCGACGATGGCCGGATCGGGATCACCTTGGTGAGGGTCGGGAAAGCCTTTGGCGACGTCTGTCGGACTGAAGGGACGATTGTTGGCATCAAGGTATATCGCTCTCGTCTGTTCTTGCGTCAGATTGGACTCTTCACAGCTGGATCGATATGTACTCACATGAACATCCGATTGGATGACTTTTCTCAGCTCACACCTCAGATGAGTTCCGAAAGAGACTGCCCCATTCTACAGCGTTCGTCAGCAAGACTTCTTGTTGCCGATAGATAGATTGACCAACTTCGCCGGCGATAGCATCAGCAGCAGATTTCTTGTTATCATACATGACTCTTGCTGTGGCATGGTTGACATGCTGAGCCACACCTCGCGGATTAAACTCCAAGCACATCTATCGCTCTATAAGCCTCGGGACAACTTGCACATACAAACAAGACTCACAATCCTCCCATACTTTTCAAACCTCTTCTGCAGACTTTCATTACTCTCCAAATCCTTATTCACCCTCCCCACAAACACTGCACATTCATCCAAGAACCTCGCTTCCCCAGTCGAGTTGTCTTGCACCAGCGTCCGACCGCGAGAAGAGTGTACAAGTGCGCGGCGGGGAGTCGGGTGCGTGGGACTGGACCCGAGGATGGTCGGCATGGAGGGAGAGGAGAGTGTATTTTGGAGGATGGTGGGAATGTGAATGGCGGGATCGGGAGGAGAAGGGGAAGAGTGGTCTTGAGGGAAGGGACGGTTGATAGAGATGTTGGGCCATTGGAGGGTCTTGGCGGTGGGGTCGTCGCTGAACAGACCATCGCGCTCGTCAGCCCAGCGAACGAAGAAGCCGGGAATCTTTTGCAGCTCCTACTTCTGTGGTCAGCAATGAATTTGGAGAGCATGTGAAGTGAGAGACTGACATGGATCATGTGCCTCCCTTCTCTACTCCCACTGACAGTCACCAGCCACCCAGGGAACTTTGCGCTAGGCTGGCGCAGGCTGCAAACTTCGCCGAGATGATCACAGAGTTGAGGAATAAACTTGTCTCATCGTCAGCCATGCCGTCTTCACCAGCTCCTAGAACTCACCTCATGCTCCGAAGAGTGCCTAACACTGATCCCGCAAATATTGACCGGCCTCTTGCCACACGCCTCCTTCACCTGCCTCGCAAACTCTTCCCAGGAAGTACTAATCTGCCTCACACAGACCGACGAGAAGAGTCTGTTGTGCTCGCTGTTCCTCGTTCTGAAAGGGACCTGGTCCAGTTGGACCCTCTCGGGCAAAAGCTCCTTGTGAACAAGCGCAAGCCCGTCCGCTTTGATAGAGTTGGCAGAATCATATCTGTGAGAGCCAGTCCCATTGTATCGGTCTCTGTGCTCGATTTCATACTGCTTGTGATGCGCTTGACGGCGGTCTCTCGCTTCCTCGGGAGAATGCGAGCCGGTGACGCGGATAAACACTATGCGCTCCAGGTCGGAGGCGGCGGAGGGACGGATGGTGATGTCTACGCGGGATTCTGCGGTCTCGGGGTCGGGGGTGAGGTCGCAAATTTTGGCTGTGGGATCGCTGAAGACACGCTGGATGCTGACGGGATCCTAGGTGTTGTCAGCGAGGTACACTGTATGGGATGAAGAGGACGTACCTCGAATACGACAAAGCCTTTACAGCATCTGTCACCGGTCTGGTCATAGTGGTATCTACAAGGAGTGTCACCGAAAGAGACTGTGTAGGATAGATGGGCCAACTCACACAGAGTGCACAGCTCCATACTTTTCAAAGTGCTTCTCCAAAACGGCCTTGGCATGCGCAACGCTGATAGCTAACGGAAATCTGCTTCACGTCAGCCTCGCCACTCCATTCGCCAGAGATCAAGCAGGCTTACTCAATAAGCAGCCTCTGAGCAGCATACTTGGGACTAAACATCGGGTGCGGATCCCTCCTCCACCACTCCGTCCTCCTCGGTCTGATACCTCCGCCATTCCTCCCACCTCGAGCGCTGCCGGACGACTGATGCCTGTTCAGCCCGGTGCTGGTCGTGGATGAAGGGAAGGGACGGCTGGGGGTGATGGAGGCTATAGCGTCATCCACCGCCCACGAGGTCCTGTCGTCCCGGCGAGCGGGGAACCCGCCACGCCCGACGCTGCTCGACTGGGTGCGAGAAGAGCCATCGTTCTGAGCGGTGCTAGATGATGTACCATTGAGAGCATGATACTTGGCCGGGGTGGTAGTCTTGGGCTTTGTCGCCACTGGGATCTGACTACCGTCGCCCTCGGGACGAGCGGAGGAGATACCACCGTCGTTACCCAGAGGCAACTTGGCGAGCCCCTCTCGCTGAGGGGTCATCATCAGACCCGGGTGGACTTCTTGACAGGCAGGCGGGACAGACCGGGCGGCCTTGGCGAGGCTTGGAAACTCGGTAGAGGACTTGATAGAGAGCGACAGGGTCGGGTGAGGCTTTTTGGAGAGGGCTGGGAGGCTGGAGGGGACATCTGTGCCTTTTGTATGCTCGGCATCCTGTGGATCATTACAAGTTGGGTGAGTGCGAGTTGGCCGGGGTGGGGTGCGAGTGTGTGCTTACGTTGTTTGTGGGAGGGGAGGAAGTGACAGCAGGGTCCGACTTGCGCCCTCGAGCCTGAAAGGGACAATCAGATCAGCGTGAGTCTCTCGGTGGGGTTTGTTGACGGGAAGTAAGAGTGGGGAGCAGGAGAAGAAGGGGAAGCGCATACCTTCTGGCGAGACCTGGCGTCCTGTAAGCCGGCGAAAATGGCGTCGTCTGGCATGGCGAGTGCTGTGGGGGCGTTAAGAGAGTGAAGAAGGGCGGTGGCCGTGAGGAGGGCAGCGAGGAGAGGGACAAGGAGGAGAGTTGGGTGCTTGGTGGGAGAGAAGATGGAGATGCACAAGAGAAATGACATTGATATAAATTGTAATGACCAGGGGCGGGGCTGAAAGGGATTTGTACGCCTACGCTAGCATTAATGACACCTCCTTTCCCAGCAGACACCACTCATCGCGAGTGCGTGCGCCCGTCTACCACCGCAGAGATCTGTTGCTTGATGATTCATTCAACAAAGGGTGTATCTTGTTAGCATATATTGGTCATAGACGTACTGTACAAGCAAACGGTTACGATCGCTCCATCTGATGCACCAGCATCGCCTGACGTCCGAGCATCGCCCCTGTCAACCACACTCTAACCATCAGCATCAGACACTTGACCATTCTTCATCGAGTTGGGTGCCAGCTCATATCGCTTCCAGGAGCGTCCATGTAGACTCGCTGATTGACAGCGCTCTTCGCTTCAGCTCACCATCAACAAGATCTGAGATACACTAACTTCGGCTGTGGAGTATCCGGTCGCCCAAAGGATGCTCATGTCCACGATATGCAGGTACAGGAGAAGTGTGGTGGGATGATAGAGGAGAGCGTAGAGCAAACGCATAGCGCGTGGCCTAATGTTGAATGAAGGTTGCTATTCGGAGGTAAGCAGAAGGAGCGACCATCAGGCCATGGCCCGGATGATCGTCGCCGGAGCAGAACCTAGCAAGAAGATTAGGCCCCGACTTAGATATAATAATGTAGCATCTGAACTCCGTCAAGACCCTGTCGATGTTGTGTTGTACAGTACGTGCCACCGGGATACCGAGACATCCCGGCCGCAAGAAGTCGAATCATTCAGAGTTTTCTGCTTTTATTCAGCACTACGATCGCGGACGAGTGACAGATCACTCACTCGTCAAGTAGCTCTCCATATACACACCATGGCATATCGACAAAGCGGGCATATTAGATCGAGCCCGAGTGGCGGTGGGAATGAAAGAGGTCATACCCCGACTGACCTAGTACTGACGTGTCATTGCGGATTGCTCTAATCTTATCGCAGAAATTACGTAAATGATGTCTCACTCGGCGGCCGGCTGCAAGCGCCTCAACCTCGTTAGCTCTTTGGCATCGACTTATCAAAAGTCAAGAAATGAGTGCCTGTTCCGCCTGTCGGGCCAATCGGTCAGTTGGGCTTATAGCATAGCGGAGACTCCGTCGATCCAGTGTACGTATTGGCCGCCTTGAGCGGGAGTTCCGTCATGGGAAAAGCCAGTTCCGTCGATCGAGGCCAGTCATTCTTCGTGTGCCTCGGGATCTTTCTCCTATTTCCTATCAGATATAAGATAGGCACATACTCATGGTTTGTGTGAGTATCTTTGGTGCCCCATCGGCCGACATGAGACAAGTGTCTGACATCTGACCAGCCAGGCCTGCAAAAGCTGGCGAGGGATTTACGACGAGTGGGAGCAGGGCAGCGGCAGTCTCGTTTCTTCGCCTCCTCATGTCTGATCAGTCCCAAGTGTGGAGCCGCCGGACGCAGAGCCGACGAGCAGACGTGACGGCTTCACTGAAGGTATAACAACCTCTCACAAAATCTCCTCCTACATCCTTGCTCCACATCGTCACTCTTCCCACCAACAACTCCTATCCACAATGGCGCAAATCCCACCCCTCGAGGTCATCCGCACCCTCGACTTTGATGATCCCCTCCATCAGCACAATGTTGTCACCACCGAAGATAGCGACAACTCTTCGCCTTCTCTAGACCTTCTCTAGAAGAAGAGCATGCCCTCAAAGATATCAAGCACCTTCCTGAAGACCCTGAGGCTCAGCAATCTCATCAGCTTCCGTACGTGGACGAAGGGAAGCCCGAAAAAGAGGTTGTTGAGCAAGAAGGGGGTGTGGCGAGGATTGAAGCTTTGTGTAAGTCTGGCTCCACTTGACATCTCAAGAGTGTAATCCTGATGGAATGAGTCAGACCTTGTATTCGGGAAAGGCTGGGGTATATATTCGCTCTGGGCTTCTATCGGTCTCATTGCCTATGTCTACGCCCTCAGTAGGAGTACTACCGTCTACTGTAAGTGTCCATTGTACCCAACGGATGTGATCCGCAACTGACACAGCTGACATTCAGCCCCCAGATGCCGCTTTTGCAACTTCAGCATTCGGCGAGCATACAGTCATCGGCACTATTGGCGTTATCAACGGCATCCTCAGCGGTGTCACCCCACCATTCATTGCCAAAGTGCGTTCCGGAACCAGCCATCAACATAGAACAATACTGACGGCTTACCGCAGATGGCGGACGTATGGTCTCGACCCCATGTACTGGTCGTTTCGGTAGCCTTTTACGTCGTGGGCTACGCCATGTGCGCTGGCGCACAGAATGTTTCTACCGTCGTCGCCGGACAGCTTATCTACACTTTCGGAAACACTGGTATAACTTTCCGTAAGCCTACACACATCCACCCTACCGAACGATATGATTGTCTCAGTTGAGCTGATGGACGGTGTAGTCAACAGTCTGATCATCGCCGATATCACCTCCCTCCAATGGCGACCTTTCGTCGACGGCGCCATCAACCTTCCCTATGTCGTCAACGCGTTTGTGGCTGGATATATCACCACTGGTATCAACGCGTACAGTGTCAACGGATGGCGATGGGGTGTAAGTCGCGTTTATCATGGGGCTATTTGAGTCTGCGGACAGGTTGCTGATATCGTTGGCAGTACGGCATGTTCTGCATCCTCCTACCGGTCTGTATCTCCCCAGCTTTGATTGTCCTCCTTATTGGCGACCACCGCGCCAAGAAGCTCGGTACCCTCTCTCTCGCTGCTTCTTCCGTCGCCCAACGCAAATTCCTCGCTGGACAGGATGAGATCAAAAAGAGAAGTATGTGGCAGAACATCAGATTCTATTGGACAAGGCTGAATGGCTTTGGGTTGCTGTTGATGGGCTTTGGTTTCGCTTTGTTGTTGACGCCGATGACGCTCTATACCACGGCGGCTGGAGGCTATAAGAATCGTAAGTACCAAAGTTCGAAAACGTCGAGAAATTAGCTAATATAGAGTGTGTTAAGCTTCCCTCATCGCCATGCTTGTAGTGGGCGGGATCCTCTTCATCGCGTGGTGTATCTGGGACTTCTTCTACGCGGCGTATCCCTTCATGCCCAGGAGGGTCCTCAACAGGACATTCGTGAGTTGGAAGCTGGTACAATTGACAGTAGCTGATTCGATCCGCCTGTAGATCGCTTGCGTCGGCATCGATTTTTTCTACTTCTTCTCGCAATACCTCTTGGAAGCTTACTTTTCTTCTTGGTCGTATGTGATTGTCGACTATTCGGTAAGCATCCCGTTCGTCTCGAAGGCTGAGTATACTCTGACCGAAGCCAACGATCTGGTAGGACCGAGACTACACATTCTTCTCCAACACCCTCTCGGTCGCCACATGCTCTCTTGCGGTCTTTGCAGGTCTCGCTATGCGTGTGACCCATCGTTTTAAGATGATCCAGATCATTGGCTTATGTGTCCGCTGCATGTGAGATTCACACACCATCGTCTATCTGTACTATCAGCTGACATGTCTCCTCTAGCGGAATGGGTCTCGCTTACATGGCCACCAAAAGCCCCACCACCGCCGTCCTGGTCTGCTGCAGAGTCCTCATGGGCTTGGGTGGTGCCATCTCCGTCACCTCCTCTTGGGTAGCAGTCCAGGGATCTGTGCCGCATCAAGACATGGGTGTCGCCGTTGCCGTGCTCAACCTCTGGAGCTCTATTGGAAGTTCTATCTCGATCGCAATCGCTGCGTCGGTGTGGAATAGGGAGGTGCCGGCCAGGTTGGCAGAGGCGCTTGGGGATACATATAACTCAACAGAGTTGGCGGCAATCTTTGGATCTATCTATGTCGCGAGAGTGACCGAGCCGAGGGATGTCATCAAGACTGGTAAGCCACTTGTCTTTTGTATGTCAGATCTCTGCTGACAGTACGTTCCAGTTTACATGAAGTCAGTCCAGAAACTGTACCTCTCCGCACTCATCGTGTCTTTCGCCGCCGTCATCGCGGCCTGCTTCTCTTCCAACTACTACCTTGGACAGGCTCACAACTCTGTCGAGACGGACAAGATCATCAAGTTCAGAACTCAGCAGGAGATCGATGAGGAGCTCGCAAAGGCGAAGGCTTTGAAAGAGGAGAGGGAAAGGGAGAAAGGGAATGCTGCGGGACTGTGATCGTGTATATTCTACCAATCTCGTCGAGTTTCTTCGTCTTTGGGTATATCTGTAACTGTTAAGTGACGTTCCTACACAACTTAACTTGACAATCATGCAATCAATCTAGGTATGCTTCACCATACATACTGTCCAGCTGAGTCAACCGAAGTGTCTAAGCGAGTCAATGCTTCTTCGAGGACGCTCTTCGTGTGACGTGCAGCTGCAAGTCAAGTATTATTATAGCAAGGAATGTCAAAGGATGTATAGGTAACAGAGGAGTGCTGTCGTCGTTAAAGGATCCGGCACGAGCTACTCTATGGTGTAAGCAATGCTCGACCCTGCTCATCATTACTTCGGCTTCTCGTGTATGCCACCACCACAACAGCACTCTGCTATCCTTCTACCACACATCCACACCCCCGTCATATGTCGTCAATCGTTCTCTTACCAATTGCAAGCATTTCATCATGAGCTGTACCGTTACCATGTCAACAACAGAGACCAAGACGTCCACGTCTGTAGCCCAACCAGAAGTCAGATCCGCGTCTGCCTCCTCCCTCATCTCCCGCGCCGTAGACATTGTCCCCGAAGTTGCCGCTGCTACAGGGGGAGTAGACGTAGGTATCACTTTCTTCCAACCATTCTCCCAGTACTGCGATGCTCTCCTCACAGCATCACAACACGAGAAAAGCTGGGCCGCCAGTCAGCTGGAAGAGGAGTGGAGACAGAGTGGACTAGATGAAGTAGTCGGCAGCTCAGCTCCGAGAATTATACGCGCTTGGGCAGGCAAAAATGGATCGTCCCAGAGTGATGGAGTGAGAAACGAAGTGAAGGATGCCATAAGCAAGGCCAGGAAAGCTATGAGCTCCTTCAAGGGTACGAGTATTGATGACGAGATCTTGAAAGTCAGAGTCAATAACCTCCTCGAGGATGCGTGTTCGTTTGCATTGAGTGATGATGAGATTTTCTCGCCTAACACGCATATTGAAGTAAGAGCCACATAAATCTGCTACGAGGCCACTATATGAGCTAACGGCCTGCTTGAACAGCTGGGTGATGGACGATCAGACAGCAAGAGTCGCTCATCTTGGAATAGCGCTGAAGGGATCTCTCGTCATACACCGACCAGCGCGGCTCTCAGTCTTGACGGAAGTAGCTTGCCCTCGTGGTACGAGGAGCCCAATGACCTTTCTTTCGACGGCAGTTCTCACCCTGATTCTTCGCAAGCGACACACAGCGCAGTCGTATCTGCATATTGATGAACGGTACTGTATCAATTCTGAAATGCAGTGTGTCCACTATCCATGCAAACCTGATGATCATTATTCGTCTGGTCTAATTATCCAGCGCATTCAAACGTCTCTTCACCTCGTCTCGTAGGATTTTGGCGTTTCGTTGCACCGCCTCCTCGTCTTTTTCATCTCCACCTTCCGTAGCCGCAAGCACCCTGTCGAACAGGTTGTATGGCAGGTATACAGCATTGGTTTTGTCCTTGGGCAAAAGCTCCGGAGGAGTAGCCTACAAGACAATGAGCTTCCGCACATGCCTGCCCACGCCAATGACTTACCTGTCTGACCAGATCCACGCTCCACTCCACAGCCTCTGCGACCCACCCCCATCTCACAGCCCTTCCGATCCACCCCTCCGCATCCCTCTCCATTTCCCACTGCACCAGCCACGACGGCATCCTCCACCCTTGCTTCCTATCCTGATTGACAGAGAACAATGTCTCGGCGACTGCCTGGCGGTATCTGAAATTAGTCTTTGAGGAGTCGTGTTGCGAGAGAGAGATGCGAAGGTAATGAAGGGCAAGTGCGGCAGGAGGTCCCTGTAGTCGAGATGTGATGGATGATGTCTGGAGGAACGTGGCAATGCTGATGTCCCTGTAACCAGGTCAGAGCTCATGGACACGAAAGGTGTTTTAGACTTACACGCTGTGTTCCTGCAATCTCGACAGCTCGACACACTTGGCAGCCAAGCTCTGGAAGAGATCCGTCATATCCACCTGCAGTGAAGCAGCAGATGACAAAGCCACATCGTACATGCCCCGCTGAACAAAAAGTCCGACCGTCTCTTGGGGGGAGATGACGATTCCTGAGGCTGATCAGCGCAATATCATGCGATCAATTGAATCCACTTACCATGGTCGTACAGATCAGGCGTTTTACTTGAGAGTCTCAGCTTTGACAATACCAAAGCGTATTCCGCCTGTATGTCCTCCAAAGTAATGATATCGACAGGCTTCTTCCCGGCTGTAAACTCCTCTTCCGGAATATACGTGGTCATCCGCCGTCTCTTGATTCCCTTTATAGACTTATTTGGCACGCCCGGTACCGATACCCAAGCGTTCTTCTTATCAATCAATGACAGAGCATTGATAGCTGCGAGATAGCTTCGGGCTTGCATAGCGTTAAGTTCGAATGCCGGTAATCGGGAGGAGATGCCTTCAGCAAACCGACGGCCCTGAAGGTACATGATCTCGCCAGCTGAATGGACTGCATCAGCCGCAGCCGCAATGTCCAAGACCAAACATTACTCACCACTCTTGTAGTCTCCTCGAGTAATATGCCACGAGTACAGCACCTTGTAGTAGTTGGGTGTCCGCAGAGGATCGGAATTTCTTGCCTTGAACCGCAACAGCTCCTCAACTTCCCTCTGGAATCCGATGAAACCAAGAGCATTAAGCCGCCCGACTTCATTTCTCTCGCACATCTCAGAGATGAGGTGGCCAAGAAAATCGCGTTTCCTACAGAAGATTAGCTCGGCAAGGCGTGAGAGATGGTTCACCCACATTTCAATGAAGGGCAGGCTAGCCAAGATCGCATAAGCTTCCTCGTACAAGCTCAGCTCCAAATTTGCCATAAACACCTTCGTCCACAGATCTTTCATGGTCGCTCGTTCATCCTCATCACCAACAATTGACTTGCCGCTCTCAATGGCCAGCTTGCCAAACCTCACAACCGCCTCCTGTGCTCCGTGGGCCTTGAAGATCTCACATATGTGGGCGAAATATGCGCAGAGTCCATTGGGCCCAGAAGTGAAAGGTAAGATGGGTTTGAGAGAACTGTCTCGGCACCCGGCAGCAGCTTTCTCGAGGAAGTTGACAGCACCATCGACAACGTCCGCTTCCAAGAACGCTCGGCCCTTGATATACGCGATGCCAGAGGAAAGAGGATACAGATCACTGAAAGCTCCGGCGAGAAGGGGATGGTCATCGATAAATATAAGATTGCCGAGGATCGCATCAGAAGCTTGAGCGCCAATATCGGTCTGGCCTCTGGTGAGAAGGCCGAGTTGGGTCAAAGCAGCAAGAGCAGCTGGGAGGTAGAGGTCGATAGCGTATTCGGAGGATGGAACATTGAAGGCAATTTGATGCGCGAAAAGCGAGTGGAGTAGTGAATACTCTACACCAAACCCATCCCTATCACTTCCCTCTGACGAGTGATACACTTCCTCGTCGCCAAACTTTCTTTTGCCCTTCTGCGCCTTTTGCGCTTTCCCGACACTAGACCTTTCACCCGCTTCCTCCCCTGTCTGAAGTGCCACCCATTTCAGCACCCTATACCTGTGGTAGCTTGCCATCGCCCTAGCGAGGATAAGTATCAATTCCTCGAAATCATCCTCGGACGGTGGAGATTCACATAGGAGGAAGAGGGAGGCGAGGAGAGAGTGAAGGGCGAGAGTGTGACGGGAGGATATGAGGTCGGAGAGCGTGGATGTGAACAAGGAGTTGCCGAGGCCAGAGAAGACCATCCCAGGAATATCTAGGCTGCTGGAAACGGATGTATCTTCGAGGATCTCAAGCGACTGCTTGAGTCCTCTCAGAACTGAGTCTCCCTTTGACAGAACCTCTCTTGTCCTCAGCCTGTCTTCTTCCGACAAGGAGCCCTCCAGGAAAGCATCCCATAACCCAGCACCGACATCCTCCACCGCCTCCCCCAGCCCAGCTCCCAGTGTGTCTCCCACAGTCCGCTGGAACACATCCAATAAGGTACCTGATGCGAGCACACCATCCTCGTCTGGCTGTACGTCGGTGTTGGAAAGAGCGGAGGATAGACATGAGCCTGCAAGGGCGACACTCGTAATCGAGAGTCTAGCGCCAGGGGCAGCGAGTGCCGAGTAGAAAGTAAGGGCGCCCGGAGGCAGGGCGAGGAAAGCGTCGGCATCTATCTCCTCCTTCGCCAACCTGCTCACAATACCAGCAGCATCTTCCGGTACTGGCACGGAGACTCCTTCCCTCGTCAAGATGTAGACCTCTCGCGCAACTACCGTAGTAGTGACAGGCCACCTCCCCTGCCTATCCAGTTCTCTTACATTCGCCCAGACACTCAGCCACTCGAGCTTCAATTCCTGGCGATACACGTCAACCACCACTGCGCCCGTTTCTTGGCTCACTCGCGGTTGCAGTTGCGCCCCTACAACCGCACCGAACCTTTTGGACAGAGATGTGTGAGCTTGGGGAAGCGCAAAGTGTACGCGTGGATGTTTTTGAGAGAGCTGGTGGATATAGTCGTCCAGAGCCGTCTGGAGCGTGGAAGGAGAGAAACGCCCAGGATGAAAGAGGTGTTCGATGAACGTGGCGGGTATGTCACCATTGTCTTCTGGTTCGGCAGGATTTGGAGGTTGAAGAGAGAGGAGGTTGTCAAAGTACGCCGCGTCGACATTTCTGGCGTCTGAGGGAGGGAAGACGGGCTGCCAGTCGCTGAGCAGGAAAGAGTCGTCGGAGGCGTGATATGTCGTGAATTGGAAGACGTCGTCCACGGAGATGGCCTCGCAGAAGGTAGAGCCTTCCTTGTCCCAGGAAACCCAGAGTCGCCAGCCAGAGTTGACTCCCTGTGCCTTGGTAGGAGGGACTACTTCAAGACCTCGAAGCTCTGAGCCCGCTGAGAGGGAGGAGCAAGGTTTCTCTCCAGCCACGGACAGTTCGTTGACTCCAGAGCCGGAAGTAGACGCGCGGTACACAACGAAAGACCCAGCAGCGATTTGACTGTGAGGTGTTGAGAAGAACACAATGATGAGATGGGAGTATCGAGAAGTAGCGAAGGGGTGAGGGACCACACGGATTTGGTTGACCGTGTTGTCCTCAATCGAGGTGGGGGCCTCGGCACCTTTGACCACGAGAGCCTGAGAGCTGGTTCGAACGTCAACCATCCTCAGGAATGACCCTGTGTCGACATTCCATGCCCGCAATCTCTTGTCTCGAGAGAGAGTGTAGAGGATTCGAAGATTGTCTCTCGTTTCAAACTCGGCGAAAGAGATGATTTGCTCTGAAGAGTTGGCGGAGCGAGAGAATAGTGAGGGGAGGCGGAACATGGATGATCCACGGTGATGGGTAGCTTGCCATTCCCCGAAAGCTGTGGCAGTCAGTACAAGTTCAATCAAGCGAGGATGGACATACCTGGAGCATAGGGACCAGATCTTGTCAAAATCACGATACCTCCGTCCCCGCCTCCTAGAACAGCTGTTCTTTCGTCTACCACTGTCGTCGCACCTACTCCTCCGCATGATCCAATCACGTCCTCTGGAACTTCCCACTCTTCTGACCATTCTTCATCGTTCTGAAGGGTGAATGAAAAACGGTCGCCGGAGCTGGGTTTAAAGTCGCCAAGAGGGAAATTTAACCGATATACGACATTCGCCTGAGAAACCACCAAGATATAGAGGCGCTTCTCTTGGGAAGATATTCTGACGAGCCCTGGAGATAGAGTTCTCAGAGGCTCGGGAAAGAAGACTCTGATCGACTCTGACCCCTCAGCATTGGGCAGACGCGTCTTGTTGATGGTGGAGCCCATTGGGCGAAGGTCGAGAACGTAGCCATTATAGATTGTCCTGGCAAGGATGCTGGTATCGGCGTCGTACGCCACTGAAACGGCGTGCTCTGGATGCAAGGGCTCGGTGTAGAGCTCGTCAGAGACGGTCTCGTCTGTCGGGATCCTGAGCTCCGGGGTCGATTCCGGGAGAGAGGGAGGGGCAGGGAGGTGGGCGTGGACAAGATGGTGGGGAATATAGGACGCCATGCTGCCTCAAAGCGGACAGGGCAGAATATAGGCGGAAAGTAGAAGACGGATATTGCAAAAGGATATGAGCGCAAAACAAACCGCAGACCATTACAGACTGTTTTGTAATGCATTAGCGAAAAAGTATAACGCCGCGAGGTTTTCTATCTTCTCTTTCATCTCGAGCCATCCATCGGAATCGCATTCGCTGCAGTCGGTGCAAACCTATTTGGCCTCACCCTCCCCTCTCCCAACCAACCTATCCGTCACGATGGACCCCCGGAGAAGAAACAATCAGCCCCCACAGCAGCCTTACCCACCCAACCCAGCGGGGTACGGCCGCGCTCCTCCCCCATCCCAAGACCGTTACGGATCATACAACGAATCCAGGTCATATCCACCCCAAAATGGAGGCTACGATACTCCGCCACAAGGCTACAGAGGCCCTCCCCCCCCGCAATCTCAGCCGCCATATGGAGGAGGAGGTTATCCTGGCAGTGCTCGTGATGGCAACTATCCCCCGAGCATGCCCAATTTCCCTCCCAGAGATACACCAGATGGAGGCTTCAGGCCTCATGACCCTCGGTCACGGTACCCCGGTCCTCCGGGCAACTACAACACCCCCACACCGCCTCCTGGTCTTACGCCGCCTCAGATGGGCTACAGTACGCCTCCTGTAGCCGCTGGCGCTTTGGCTGCTTCCCATACAGCGGGGGCGGGAACGCCCTTGTCGAATGGGGCAAAGGAAGAGACTATTGAAGAGATTACACCTGGAGGCAGGAGACGGCCGCTGTTCTGTGTCGTTTGTGCTAGTAATAATGTGAGTACTTGCTTCATATTTCTTTCCTTATGCTGACGCTTTACAGAACCGTTCTATGGAAGCGCATCACGTGCTCAAGTAGGTATCGTGGCGATATAAATGTGACATGCGCTGACTATGATGACAGCCAAAATGACTTCCGGGTGATCTCTGCTGGTACCGGCTCCGCCGTCCGTCTCCCCGGCCCCTCCATTGACCGTCCCAACGTCTACCGCTTCGGTACTCCCTACGACACCATCTACAATGACCTGGTCTCCCAAGACCCTGCCCTCTACACCCGTAATGGCATTCTGCCCATGCTGGACCGGAATAGAAAGGTCAAGAGGGCGCCGGAGAAATGGCAAGAGTTGAAGAGGGTGGGGGCGGATGTGGTCATAACGTGTGAGGAGAGGTGTTTTGATGCTGTTTGTGAAGGTAATTCGAAACAGGCTATGGCCTGGCATGGAAGAAGAGAAGCTGACGAGATGTAGATCTCTTACAAAGAGGTGGTGAATACAACCGCCCAATCCACATAATAAATGTTGAAATTAAAGACAACCCCGAAGAAGCTCTTATCGCTGGTAAATCCATACTTGATCTCGCTAGAGCTGTACGTCTCGGATCCATAGTCCTCGCTGAACAATAACGCTGATACTTGGAATAGATTGAAGCATCAAAAGACGTCGACGCCGATATCGACAACATTCTCAACGTACAGGCTGATAAACATCCGCATACCCTCTTGCACACTGTGGCATTCTACTAGTACCCCTTTTCATGATACATCACTGTAATTTGATACCCTTCTGTTGCATACTTTGGGAATTCGGAATCAATGACTTGTTCAGAGTCGGAGGGTTTGGTAGATATTGTGAGTGTAGGACAATTTGGGGGAGACTCTATAGGCACCATGCAGCATGACAATACAACAAAGTATAGTCACGAGAGCTACAAGATTTCTACACCAAAAAATACATTGCAACGTTGAAGTACGATTATAACCCAAAAAGCACCAGAAATGGAGAACCCCAGAAACGCCGTTGAAGCGCTCCCTTCCTCACAATATAGGACCACATACCGACTCGTGCTTACTGATAAGAGCTCTGCCTGTCAGATGGAAGCACATTTAGGCCTTTGGGACTATATCAGTCTGAGTAGTGACAGCCTCCTCAATCTTGTCGTCCTTCTCGGCGGCGGCGCCGGTGTTGGCCGATTCGACGTCGATACCAGGGACGCGCAGACCCATCCTGTCTCTTTGTCAGCTCATCCCTCGCAAATAAAAGGCTGGACTCACTTGGAAGTATCATACCCATGCCTCTCCAGATACGCCCTAAATTCTTCATCCTCATCCTTCATCGCATCCGGCTTGATATTCGGGATAAAAATCCATGTAATCGCCGCCGACACCAGCGCCAGAATCGAGCCCAAATAAAAGACACCAGTGTTTTCAAGGTACTCGCCGTGTTTGCCGAATGAAGCTTGGATCTGGGGGAAGGTGTAAGTACCGATGAAGGCGCCGACTTTGCCGACGGCGGCGGCGAGGCCGTAGAGCTGGCCGCGGGTGGCGGTGGGGCCGATGGCTTTGCTGGCTAGGAGACCGAGATTGTCTTTGGAGACTGTATCAGCGCTTGAATTTGGAGTGGGTGATTGGACTTACTGCCGGGACCGACTTCACCGAAAGCGAGGAAGAGACCGTACAGAATCGCAAAGCCGGAAATTCTTGAGGGTTGAGTGAGCCTGGTCTTAGGTCAGCTCGGGGATCTACACTCTGACTTTAGGTACGCGGTAGACTGACAAGTTGTAAGTTCCAGACAAGATGAAACCCAAGGCCGACTGGACACAAAGTCCGAAAATCATACAATACTTGGGTCCCAAATAGTCGACAATGAATGCACCAAAGAGTGTTCCGGGCTGTGAATACAGGCGTCAGTACATAGTGCGTGAAAGGGAAACATGGAGTAATGACCGACCAAATAGAACGCGTTGATAAGGCATCCCCATCCGATGGAAGTGTACAAGGTTCCCTCTTTGTCAGCAACAGCGGTGATGGGGGTAGCATAGAGACCGAAGGCTTGGGGCCGAGTCAGCTTGAAGTGGCCAAGCCAGAGTGAGGACTTACGGTAGGTGATCCAGTCGTACAGGAACCATGTGATAGATACAGCCGTGAGCTGGATCCAATATCTCTTGATGATCAACCAGTACCTACCCACTCATCAGTACCTTCTTCGATGAACGGATGTTAAGGATACTCACGGGATTCTAGTATGCCTCATCGAGTTCTTTGCATAGCTCTCCGGCTCCTTCATCTTCAATCGGAAATAGAACAAGAACAAGGGCGGGATACACCCCAGTCCCAGGGTCATTCGCCAGACAGCGTTGAGGTGGTTCATGCCAAAGATCCAGAGGCAGACGAGGCAGACAAAGTAGGAGATGACGAAAGCGGCGTCAATCATACTGTTGGTTGCTAGTATAAAAGTCAGCTTGGTACATACAATATGGGGTCTTGTGGAGACAGGCATACCGAGGACGAAGAGACGTTGCTGGGTCTTCTTGGGGATATTGGGGTCCTCTGTGTTTTCAGCTGCCGCGACAGAGCCAGTGGGATATTCGCCGCCAATGCCGATACCGACCCTGTATCATGATGAGCCACCGCACTGTTATTGTAATGACACTGCTACTCACAAGAACCGATAGGCAATGAGAGCATTGATGGTACCTTGAGCGCCAGGACCCTTTGAAGCCGCTTGCAAGGCCGAAAAGACAAAGACAATACCAGTACAGAGGAGCATTCCAAACTATTCCGCGACGACCCGATCAGCTCGCGTCCTCTGGAGAGATGGGAAGCACCTACCTTCCTACCAATCTTGTCGCTGATCCAGCCAAAAGAGAGCTGCCCGACGACGATACCAGCAAACGCAATGGCAGGGAGTAGTCGAGAGTTCATGGGCTTGTCGGTGAAAGCATCGACGTAGATGTAGCCTTTGAGGATCGTTGTAGCAGGACCGATGGAAGCGTTCGCGTACCCGTCTGAGAATAGAGATGCACCCTGCCAAACGCCACATCAGCCACTGTGGCAAGAATGAGAACAGGCGCACAGGCGCTCCAAAAGCTTACGGCGGCAAAGATGCTACCCTGATAATTAGCTCTGGTACCGGACCAACACAACGCAAGACGATACGCACGCTCCCTTCTGGCTCAAGCCCAGCTTCTTCTCGATGATGTTACTGTCTGTGGCATGCTCGCCCGTGCTGGGCTCGAGATCCACAGTCTTCTTGCTCCAAGGAAGCCGCATTGTCGTCTGAAGGCCGCCATTGTTATCAGCAATCTAATCGCGCCGCGTCTGTAGCCAGCGAGAAGTGACTCACGCTTGCTGTTGACTGTGACAAGTAACAAGTAAAGAACAGTATTCAACGAGACGGAAAGAAAGAATACAACAAGATGCCAACTTTTTTCCGGAGTGCATTTCATCGGGGCAGCCCATGTTCATTCCCGCACATGGCCCTGATTTGGGCGGCTGTGGTTGGCTGAGAGCGCCGCCTCGGGGGCCCAGGCACGCATCAGGGAATCCACAAAACGGATGCCCGAACAGGCGCAGGCGCCACCGCCAATTTATCGTTCAAATTATCGTTATCCGTTATCACATCCCTGAGATGAGGTCAGAGGCAGCGAACGTGCAACATATATATAGAACGGCAGAGGCTGCGGCTGTTCAACTTTCGCCTCAAAGCAGCTCCAGATCATCGAGCAGGAACACAGAAGCCCGAGAACGGATTGAAAGAATCTGGTAGCATCAGAAGGGAAAGCACGTGCAGTGGACTGAGAGTACAGTATCTTATATCTCTGTCTGTCTCATTGTCGTAATAACTATGACACAGTATAGATCCATTATTGACTTTAGATTGACCCTTCTCGACTCTTTCTATCAATAACAACCTCAAGAGGCTCCCGGACCAACTCCAACATCGGCCAAAACAGCTTCCACACCTTGCGATAGTCCATCTTTGCTGCGCGAGGATCATCACTGTCCCAACTGGCGACTACTCAGACTTGCGCTGCTGCCAGTATCTTCTCCTCTTCCTCATACCACCAGCTGAGCGATGCCTCTGGATCTGCCTCTGTCTCTGCGAGCAGCTGCTGGACTCTTTGGAACCCGACAGGCTGGAGGCGAGTCAAGCACCCTGATGCGTCTGGGAAAAGGGTGGGGTGGTGATAGGCCTTTTCTCGTGGACCATGAAGCGTCTTGCCGCACTGACGTCGAAGGGAATGTTTGTTGTGGAGGTCAAGTTCTTCAGCGACTTTTGAAAAAGTGGGACGATTATCCATTGGAACATCAGACTAGATAGCGAATCAGCTATGCTCCTGACCGTACCTCTCTCTACCACGATGTTGGACTCACTAGTGAACGGGATCATCATCCAGAAACCCTTCCTCCTGGAACAGGTCCAGATCAGCTAATCTTGGCCAAGTCTGCTCTTCAAAGATATCCCCAAGCTCGAGCCGTATAGCACGTCATTGCCGCTCGATAGCAATGTTGCCCAGAGTCCAAGTGTCGACGAATGGGGATCGGTTCTTGAAAGCCGCGTCTGCGGGTGTGTAGGGCTATCTACAGAAGCGGGATGATCAGTCAGGATGCCCCACATGATGAGCGGGACTGCTGTGGTCTCTGTCGCCCCTTTTTTGCAGAGTGAGTCTGCCGTCGCCTCCTGCTGTTACTTTTGCTAACCTCGAGTCTTGACTGGTCCAGCCAAAAGCTCCTTCCTAATCGCTCTACTTTTGCTATTCACCTCCATAGTGGTTCTCCATAGGCTTTGAGTACTGCCTCTTACGGTGTTAAACCTACGAGGCTTATAATACCCTAGCCTCCACCAACCCGACCGACATCCTATCATGCCCCCCGCTCCCCCCTCCCCTCCCACCACTCAGACATCCTTACCAAGACAGACGCCACGTCCGCATCTCCATCCCGCCACCCGCTCCTGCCCCTGTCCTCAAGCACGCCGAATTCCCGCGCTCGCCATACCCTCGCGTCGGCCCGGCTGCTAGCAGCGTGTATTTTTGTAATAATTGATCGGCGGGAGCGAGAGCGTGCTGAACTTGTATGCGAGATTCCTATTCTTTTCAATTGTGCAATAATCATGCATTTATCTTCTCACGTTTTCCCCTTCTCCCCCTTCTCCCCTATCAAGCATTCACTTATTGCTTCTTGTTCCCCTGCTCATCCGTCACCCCAGCCTGCTGCAGCGCCTGCGCAACAAGCTTGGCAAGCGAAGGGCTGACCTGCTCGACCTGCTTGACGAGGTCCTTGGGCTCGCCGGGGATGAATTTGGAAGCGGTTTTGAGCTTGGTCTCGACTTGTCCGGCCTGCCCATTTGTCAGCTTTCGCCTCGTTATAGAGATGGGGGGATGGGTGAGGGGGAAGGGGGGAGGAGGACGTACGAGTTCGTCAGTGTTGATCTTGCCCTCTTCGGCCTTGCTCTTCAACCACGCTTCAGTCTGGTCCGCGGGCAAGCCAGCCTTCTTGGCGGCTTCCTTGAGCTGCTTGATCAGGGAATCCACATCCGCGGGAGCAGCTAATCGCACGATATCAGCCTCCTATCCTTCATCCCTCATTGCAAGATAGGGAAAATAGACGTACCCTCCTTGAGACCCTTGAGCAAGGCATCGGCCTGGCCTTTACCGTCCTTTCTAGCTTCCTCGACCTTGAGCCAGACCTTGTTGGCGGACGATTCGAGCTGCTTGAGTTGGTCTTCGCCGACCTCCTTGGCCTTTTTGACGAGGTTGTCAATGTCGGCCTTGTCGGGGAGCTTGCCAATCAACAACTATCCCACAAGTCAGCGCGTGCCACCAAGAGAATGAGGAGGGCTCACATCGACAATCTTTTGACTACCAGCAGGCAATTCCCCCTTCAAGTCCGTTACCAACCCCTTCCAATCCACATTCTCCACATTCCCCTTGGCCTCTTCAACCTTCTTCTGCACCTTGTCCACCACGCGCTTGACATCGTCCCCGCCAACCTTTTTAAGCTCTTCGAGAACGTCCTTGAGATCCTTGTCTTTGAGGTTGGAGAGGAAGCCGTTGATGCCGCCGGGCTGTTTGGAGAGGTGAGAGTAGAGGGCGAATACGCCGGGGGGGAGGGCCGATTTGGCGTAGCCCGCGAGTTCACTCTGCCCCCTTCGTCAGCTCCATACCCGTGTCAAAGATCAAGAGGGTGAGGGACGTACCAAATCAGGACTGTTCTCCTTGACCTGGTCGGCAACACCAGTAGCGAGCGATGCCGCATCGCGCACAGGTTTCATATAGACATAACCACCGGCTCCGACACCGATGATTGCAGCGAGCACGAGCAGCATGGGGCCGTTACCCCCACCACCGCCGCTGGAGGATGACGGTTGTGTAGGGGGGACATCGGTGGCGTAGGAGCGGCGGGTAGCGCGGAGGGCGGTGAACTGGGACTGGGGAGGTCTGATGGCCCGGGGGCGCTGTCGTAATGGTCAGGGGTCGTCTTGGCTTGGCCAGATGGGAGAGGCTTACGATGGCGGCTCTAGGAGCGGCGGAAGCGTGTGCGAGTCTGAGGGGGGTTGTTCTGAGCATGGTGTAGAAATGGATGAGTGGGGGAAGTGGGGGGATGCATTGCGGGGGATTATATACCGTCTGAAAAGTGAAAATGACAGCGATGACGAGAAAGAGCCTCCACCACGGGAGCCATGACAGTAAGGCACGGTCGGTTACACTGACGTCAGTAACCGGAACCACGAGAGTTGGAGGGGAGATCTGCATTGGAGTCTGCTGGAGTCAGCGGGCCGGGAGCCAGGTGATCGGCGGGTATGTAGAGCATGGGGGCGAGCATGGAGGAGCCGAACGAAGAAGCCACAGAAGGTCGCGCAGTGTTTACGTACTCGCCGGATCACGGAAGCGATCCATTACATATCATTTCCATCATGTCTATCATATCTATCAAGTCTACCAGCATCTCTGTCAATCTTCATGTCCTTCCCGTGCTCCCATGCCATGGCACACTGGGGGCAGTGGCGCTGTACGAAGAGAGAGCAACTGCCAAGTCTCGATAGTCCTCCTCGAACTTCTTGACCGCTGCAGACAATCGTGACAAATGGCCGCAGCAGGGTTACGACCTTCTTCTCGCTCATGGTGTGGACCGCATATGACTGGTGATTTTTTTGAGCTGGTGATGGCAAGTGACTCTTGGATATGCATGGCTCATAACACGTTGCTCGATCAATCATTCGGTCATTCAACTATAGACTCATCCTGCTGCCACCTAAATCGAAGGCGCCCCTCGGTCACCAAGTTTCCAATGACCATGAACGTGACTCCTGACCAACAGATGGTGAACACTCTGTATCCATAATCAATAAGACCTTGTATCCACTGAGCCGAACACGAAAAGGAGCACTTTGGCGTACCACACAACGCCGACAATCAACCACGCTTGACACTCCTTTCGATGCCTGAGCTGCAGATTATACATCGCCCCTTCTCATAAAGTCCCATCGGGGGTGGAAGAAGTCGTATGGTCTCGGTAAGAGTTCGATGGTGGACTGAGAGACCTGTGATAATCTTCCATCGTGAGGATATTCTGACAGAGACAGAGAACCGGTGCCAGAAGCTCGAAAGCAAGTGCTGTTGTACTCACATCCGGAGAGCCGTGCACTTATTCTCAAGGGACAGATTGCCGAAGAGAAGGATGGTGGACATAATCGCTGGTAGATAGGGCACCCGATCTGTTTGCGGCGCAGGACCAGCTGTCATCCCTAGCTCACTTCCCCTATCGCATTGAAAATGACTGGCGGGCTTCAGCATAAGACGGGAACTTGAAAAATTACCGATTCTTCAGCCTAGCGTGCTCTTCATCCACTTTGTCAACAATGACGTCGTGGGACGTAAATGGGCGTCTTGTACCCGAAGTACATGTGGACTTTGTCCAAGACGATGTTGTAAGTGCCGGGGGTCATGGACTTGAGAGTAGACACCAGGGACGGACAACCTCGACAGTCTGCGGGCAGCCTCTTGGTGGGGCGCATTACCGGCTCAGCGGCGCTTCTTGCTGTCGGTCAGTATACAGTCGACGACCCAAGGGTCAGTCAGGTCACCGGTCTTGCTTAAGGGAGCGCTGGACAGACTCTTTTCCAATGGGAATGGAGGCGGACGAGAGGACGTGGGCGAGGGACGGATCGTCCTTCCAGACGTCACGAGCGTCGCCGAGTACGATGGGGAGAGAGTCATTGAGGCCGACGGGGACGGGGCGCTCGTGAAATCCGTGCAGTATATGTTCTTTGTTGATGGTCAGCAACGTATATGTCTACGCCAAAGCAGCAATCATACCCTGGTGGTTTCGGCCTTGGGGTACTCGAGGTCGTACGTAAAGGAAGTTACCTTGGGGTGATCGCGACATCTTTGCGATAGACCGACCCATTAACGGACGTGCCTCCAGCAGCAGAGAGCTCGATAATCATACTAGCAAGTGTGAGTGACAATCTGGTTGTATAAGGACACACTCGCCTTTTCGCCCTCGTAGTAGCCGGAGGCAGATGTCTTGAGCAGAGCCCTGATCCTAGTTGGGGCCGAATGCTTTGGAAGAGCAGCGCAATTATAACTTGAAGCTGGCTTATGGTGCAGTCGACGTAAGGGAGGAGGGGGTGGTCAAGACGGGCTTCGATGACCGCTACATGGGGTCAACACCACTCAACAGCTCGTCCACCATAAATCAACTCACTCCTGAGAACGGTCGCGTTGGGCGCGTTGGAATCTTCTTTCTCGCTATACATGCGAGTCGGGAGCAGCAACGCCCCTGTGGCCGTGGTCGGACATGTAGAGCATCTCGGCACTTGGCGCCGAAAAGGAGAGCCGACAAGGTCAAGGGCTAAAGACCTGCGAATCGGATATCTTGAGGCCTCGCATGCAGTTCCCACCACGGTTATTCAACTTGGTTGGGGAAGATGGCGACGTTGCAGGGGACAGTGGCGCAACATACCATGGTAAGCACATGCAACAGACCAGATGAAAATCATACGCACTGCTGCTTCTAGTGATCCTCGAGAGCGCTCCGTTTCGTGGTCAGGCGGCGATGCTGCAGCGATCTGTTCTTGGGCGTGATGGGCGTGAGCCATGTGGCTTTGGCAGAAGGGGTGTACTACACGCGATAGGCCAGTGCTATGCTAGTACATCAAGACTAAATGGCTTACGTCGAGGCTGGCGATATTAGTGCAGGTGGTCGTTGTGCCTATCAACTTCCCATCACACGGTCATCCCATTGCCCCTATTTGGGACACACCAAAGCCTGGTTCTCTTCTACCCTTCCTCCGAGTGTTTGGATCACTTTCTCCATCTTCCGCTCTGCTTCTTTCCTGGCCCTCACCCCGCGAGTGCTCGAGGGGGTCATCCATACCGGTCTTCTCGAACGCTGACGATGCTTCAAACAATGCGCACCTTCATGCAACGTGCCCTCAACCTGTGATCCAGCAACGTGCTATACATGATGACAATTGACTTTGTTGTGCTCATTCTATCACGGCTCTGTTCCTGCTCCTCTTCATTCCATGATTCATACTCTCGCTCCGCGAAGGACGAGAGGGTCCTTTTCTCGTAGTGGAAAGTGATATCTTGTGATTAGTTGAATAGTTGAGACTGCATCGGCGGCATTTGGGAACAGCAGCATCAGCAGCGTAACGCAAACAAACGAAAACCCCACCCTCCAGAATCCTGCTGTGGTGAGACCCTAACTCCGTTACACTTACAGGAATTTATGACGTAGTCAAGATAATCAGAAGCGGAAAGACCCAAAGAGCGGAAAGAGGAGGTTTGCTCTCGCCTCTTACGCATGCGCCTCGGTGCTGACCGACCATCTCCTCTTTCCGATTGACAGTCATCCTTCTCATTTCCCAGCTCAGCTTCAGTATGCCCTTCAGTCTTTCACTCAAGGTATTCAGCAAAGGTTTTCGGAGGCGACATGGTATCAGCGATCCAGCTCCACCACCCTCCTACGAAAGCGCCACGGCCATCCCGCCAGAAAAGAATGAGCCTTCCGGTCCCGCCCTCTTCTCGTTTCTCTCTTCCCATGGCCTAATGAAGACATGTCCCAAGGCATACGACTTTCTTGCAAACACTGTCAATCGCCGCACTGCAATGACATACGCGATGAACAACATTGTTGTCACTCCGACTCTAGAATACGCGACGGCGACGACATGTTCCGAGAAAGAGGGACCGAAGCGCTTGTACTTTACGTCTTTTTCGTATGGCAATATCAGAGTGAGTACAACGCTGGCCCAAATAGTGGGTTCATGAGTAAATATGTGTTGATCTCTGAAAATCGGTGCATCAAGATCTCAAGGGCGGACCTGTGTAATGCGTGGTTGGTGGCAATAGACACCCTTTACGTCGTTCAAGTCAACTCCCTCAGATACTTGGATGCAAACGGGAATGATGCCGAAATCATCCTTCAGCCTGGGGAGAGTCACTTTGGTCGAGATGTCGTATACTACATGCAGCAGGTGAGTTTTCAGGCTTGCGTCATGTATTCTTGCGAAGCCCCTGCTGATGAGACGTTGGCGTATATTTTGCAGTTCAGAGCGGCAGTGAATGAACTGAGTGTTGCGCTGCATACCCTTCATACCTATGAAGGCAAGTGCGTCGTACCGACAAACTGGGTTGATCATCTCCACTCTTCTGCTAAACAACACTCTGGATTCAACGATGACACGCCAGCGCGCGAGCAGCTTGGTACCCTTCTAACCGCTGGTCAGCAAGACACCATCAACCTTCTCGAGAGAGATGCTCGTCTAAAGGGTCTGGACAATAGATGGATACTATTGGTACATCTCTTGTTGAAGAGTGACCAGTTCTACGGGCGCTTTTATTGCGCTGTGAGGTTCCAAGCGCATAACTGCAAATACGACTTTTTGAGCACAGTCCCCAGCTGCTCTGTCCCCCTTGCGCTAGGATCTGGTGTCCACTGAACGGTGAAGCGATAGCCTGCAGAAGATGATCTTTGTTATAATGCCAATATGCAGTCTGTGAGGCGTTGCTTGACCTTGATGATGCTCGTTGGTGCGCCCGCGGATCATATACGTATCTTGATTCTTTGCATATACATCTGACCGTTATCCTCCATTCTCTCGGATACTTTTGCTATACAACCTCCACCACCTAAAGCTTCTTGAGCTCTGCCTCGGCGTGAGCTTTGCCTTCAACAGAGACGTTGGGGTTGTGCAAGGCGCTATAACATCTATGATCAGCACAGATCCCATAAAGCATGAGGGGTATACGCACGCCTTGAAACCTCCTGCAACCCTATTCACGTGCTCCGTATCGCCAAAGTGGTGTCCCTCGAGGGCGCCGCCCCTTTCGTAGGCAGCTATCTGCTCCTGAGCGTGAGCCTTGGCTTCGGCAGAAGTCTGGGCACGACAGGTCAGTGTCGTCAAGGCTTGAGGAGAGGTTATGAGCGTACGTTGGGGTTGGTGATGGCGCTGGTGAAGTGGTCAGCTGTTGGGACTTGGCGAAAGGAGGAAGGACTCACGCCTTGTAACCGGCAAGTACACGCTGCTCATGAGACTCTCCCGAGTGAGCGCCGTGCTGCTTCTCGTACTGCTCAATCTCCCTTCGGGCGTGCTCTTTGGCCTCGTCGGAAGTCTACGACAGGTTGTCAGTCACGCCAAGAAGGTGGGCGGGAAGGAGAAGCACGGTGGGGTTGGAGAGGGTGCTACCGATTCGGTGTCAGTAGGCACGACGCGTACGAGCAGCAAGAGACTCACGCCTTGTAGCCGGCAATGACATGCTTCTGGTGTTTGGCGTCGCTCATGGTTGCTCGTTGGTGCAAGTAGAGATGCGCATGGTGGGGATTTGTGCATCTCCCCCTCTTTATATATCTTGCCGGGGTTGAGTTAACCACAGTCAACCGCATGACTTCACGTGTGTGCCCATCTTGTGTCATACTCCCTTTCACGCGACGCGACGACGCGACTTTCGGCGCTGGTTACGTTGCGCCACATAATGCATCTGTCGTCTATCTATACAGCTTCTTGTCTTTATACACGTTACAACTCTTCCCAAAGAAGCCGCTCGGAATAATACACCTCTCACCTAGAAAGCAGGCATCCCAGGGATCATCTGCCCCGTCCACTGCCTTGCCCCGCCATCTTTCGGCCCCAACTTGTCCGTCTCGACCTTGTTGGCGAGTTGTCTGATCTTGATCGCAGTGTCTCGGACAGCCAAGTACCTTTCCCTCTGTGCCGCACCGCTATCCAAAAAGTCAGCCTAGTTTCGACCCCAGATACAGCCCCGCAACGTACAATCTGTCGAGCACCAGCACTCCCTTGACCTGATCAATCTTGCCCTTGATCTTGCCGTCCAAGATGGCGCCCATGACAAGGTTCTCCACCTCCGCTCTAGCGATCTGGAGCTGCTCTGCCAGATAGTCGAGCTCGAGTCGGGTGTAGGGTTTGGAAATGTCGATGATGTAGACTGTGCGGAGGGTCGAGAGGAGGTCGGCGATGAATGAAGCGATGAAAGGGTCCGAGGTGATGGTAGCAGCGTTGGCTGGAATTGTGTCAGCTTGAACCTATATCTCCGTATCGAGCCGACCCACTCTTGAGGATCTTTTCAGCTGCCAAGACATCTCTTTTGTTGAATGCATCGACCAAGTTGGTCAACGCCATGATCTGGGGATCGTTCCGGTAAGGTTTGATCTCTTGCGAATCGAATGGGTTGATGTCGCTCGCGTTCAACATGGTGTTGAGCACAAGATACTTGAGCACCTGTATCCTCTGTGCTGAACCAGACTCGTCGTACTGCTTGAACGACTCGAAGAGGTCTTCCGAGGCTCGACCAAATTCCCCTATTCAAAAGTCAGCATGTGCCCGCGTAGTGAAGTAGGCGACGTACGTTCAATCATCCACATCTTGCCACCACATTCTTTGATGACACCCAGGATACGAGGGTGGGGTATGGCATTCTTGACTTGAGAAGCGGCATGGTAGATGGCCTTTGTAGTTCATCAGCCTAATGCAGCGTTAGAGTTCTAGCATTCACTCACCTTGAGCTTCTTGTTCTCTTTCAAATCACTGTACATCTGGATCTCAATAGCGTAGATCTCCAGTACTGCAAGAGATCAACAATCACCCAAAGCAGTCGACTGGTCGCTCACATAATGAGCCTTTTGACTGGTCGTCGGAAGAAGAAACGTCGGAGGGTGTGCAGGTGGCTTTCAAAGAGTTGAGGATCTTTCAGAGGATCAGTCTAGGTGTGGTGCGTCATAGCAGGGTTGCTCACAGGAGTCAGACGGGTGTACTCTTTACGGTCTAACCAGAGCTTGGCGAGCTTGAGGTTGCATTTGGTACAAAGTCGCTACAACGCCTTTATGAGTGACTGTGTACAGCGATATACTGGTCATCTTACCTCGTTCTTGGCTTCATCGCAAGCGACCCGAGTGACATCGTAGAACTTTTCCAGAGTGTCTATAGGCACTTTGGGCGCTTTCAACGCGTGCTGCCAATACCGTCAACCTTGCCCCGTATCAGGAGAACGAGAAGAACGAGACGCACCTTGCCCTCCCCTCCCACATAGTCCAGAATGTTGTTGATCGACTTGTCCGCATAGTTTCTCGTCACATCTCTCTGCTCCCGTGTCAGTGCGGCCTCCTACATCAGCCCAGCGGGAGACAAACTTTGGTGTAGCCCAAGAGCTCTTTGTATGTCTCCAGAGCGGGGTCGGGTTGATGCAGTTGGAGATAGTTGACTTTGGTCATTTGCTTGAGTGCTTTAAAACCCCTAGCATCAATAGTCAGCTCTGACAAGCTCGAGTGGAGAAAGAGGGAAGGGCTCACCATTCGCCCTTCTCCGGCTGGTCATCCACGATAGTCCTAAATGCTGCCAACGCCTTTGGCAAATCATCATCCTTCAGAGCTGTTGCCACCTTGATCAGCTCGAGTCCAGAGGGTAAGACGTGGGGGGGCGCACCTTTGGCTTGGTAGTATTGGTTCTCAACATCACCGCCGGCGTCATCGTCACCACCATCGTCATCATCGTCATAGTCAAAGTCGTATTCCTAAGTATTCCATAAGTATCCGCACGAAAGGATCAGTACGAGCTTCCTCACCTCGTCGTCTGCGACGTCCTATAGCTCATGTCAGTTGGGTACAATTACAATGCCGCGCGGGCGGAACCGACTCACGTCCATCATGAATTCGTCGTCCGACATTTTGCTGCGCTCTCCTTGTGGGATAGTCAATTATTATAGATTTCAAGGTTGTCTTTGGGCTGCTTCAGGACGTTTCCAAGGCTGAGGACGGTATAGCATAGGCGGCATCGATGGGCCTCGCAAATGATGATAGCCGCGTGAGCGTAAGTGGGATCCGCAAAGAAAACATGTCTATCTTCTCTTTCATTTCCGTCTTTCTAAATCCCAAGTATCAACTACTTTACAAGAAACTACCAAAATGGGCCGCTCTCACGCCAAAAACAACACCACCCAATCTACCCTCACCTACTACGAACGCTCCCTCCTCCGCAAAGAAGGCAGCTCCCGCCGACTGGGAGGCGAGTCCTTCAAACCTCTCGACTCTTGCTACCTCTGCCTCTCCCAAGTCACCGACCCCGTCGCATGCCCTCAGGGGCACATATACTGCCGAGAATGCTGCTTGTCGAATTTGATAAGCCAAAGAGCTGGGATAGAGGTGCAGAAGCGTGAGATGGAGCGGTGGGAGGAGAATGAGCGGCAGGAGAGGGAGGAGGCGAGGGCGAGGGCTAGGGAGAGGGTGGTGCTGGATTTTGAGCGGAATATGGCGCTTGGAGGGATGAGCGGACGGGGTTTGGTGAGGAATGAGGAAAAGAAGGAAGGAGACAGTGTTGGGAGCACGTATAAACTGGACGGGAGTATCGTTGAAAAGGCGACGCAGGAAGCGGAAGAGAAGGCTATGAAGGTACTAGAGGAAGAGCAGGTGGAAGCTCGAAAGGCCAAGCTGGCGGCATTCTGGCTGCCGAGTCTGACGCCTGAGAGCAAGGTGATTCCGGTGAAGGATATCAAGCTGCAGACGTTATGCCATGCCGGGGCTCATCCTCATCCTATCGCGTAAGTCGTGCTCGTGGGAGTTTGAGCGGGAAACCTGACTTTATGGCAGGCGCAAAACACTCCTCCCAGTCATCCTCACGTATCCCCCCGACTCCAAATCCAAGCCCATCTGCCCCTCCTGTTCCAAAGAACTCTCCAACAACAACTCTTCCTTCCTCCTCTCCTCCCGCTCGCCTCTCACCTCTTCCAATGGTGATGCCGATGCCGACGGGGATGAGGGGAGGAAGAAGAAGAAGCAAAAGAAGGACAAGGAAGATCCGTTGGTCTGTGGACATGTGGTTTGTTCGACATGTACCGAAACGATAGTAAAGCCTCAAGGGAGATGTTCAGTGTGCGAAGCGAAAGTCGAGGAGAAGGGACGGATACCGCTTGGCAAGGAAGGGACTGGGTTTGCAGCTGCTGGAGGAGCAGAGATTAAGAAGAATGTGACTGCTTTCAGAGTGTAACTTTTAGATGTATACAATGTCATGGAGTTGTCGTAGAGTAGTTTGTCTATATGATTTACTGCCTCGTCTTGAGGCCTCTGATGATCATGATGCCGCCCAGCAAGAGCACGACGGTGAACACATAGAATACTCTTCCTTCGCCTTTCCGTCCATTCTCCGGTTGTCGAGGGTCCGCCGGGGAAGATAACAAGTCCCGAAGAGGCAAAAAGAACAGCGCAACCAAAAAGGCGGTGATCCAATTCGTCGACACAGCAAGACTCGATAGCGCCGCCACAGCCTAAACGCAAGTGTCAACATCATTCTTGTCCTAGAGGAATCTTACTGACGGGCTGAGGGACGAGCTCGGAAGTGAGCAGGAATGGGACAGGCCCGAGCCCGATGGAGAAGGAAGCGATAAAGGCGATGATGGAGATGGCGCTGAGTGCTTGGAGGTGGTCGTTCAGCCCGAGAGCGAGGAGGACGCTGGTAGTCGCCATACCAGCGATCGACGCCAGTATCAAAGTCCTCCTGCCCAGTCGCTAATTTCTCATCAGTCCAAGAGTCCCAACATGGGGGAGAGCACTCACATCCATCAAAAAGATCGCAGGCAGCGTCATGATAGCATTGACTACCGTAATCCCCACCCCAACCACCCCGGCCGACGTCGGCAAGAGCGGCCGCAGAACGGGGGTAGAATAGAACATGACGGCGTTGACGCCGGAGAGCTGTTGGAGGGCCATAATAGAGGCGCAGAGGAGGGAAGGGCCGCGGAGGGAGGGGTTGGAGAGGATTTGGGGGAGGGTGAGCTGGTTCTGGGGTGGGGGGGAGGGGTGAGGGAGGAGGGGTGAGGATGCTAGACGTCTGTCAGGTGCGGCACTCTTTTGGGTAGATGTGGAATCTACCTTCGTCTCGAGGTCCAGACTCGGCATCTGCAGGAGATGTAGGGGGTTTTTGTTCACCAGTAGGAGAAGAGATGATACCGGACGACAAGATCTGGGCGATAGCAACGACACCGCTGATAGCAGTCACATACCTCCAGCTCCCGGGTACATCCCCTTTCTACAGCTTCGTCAGCATCATCACATTGACTCGAAGCAAGACTCACTTCTCCCGTCAAAAGCAGCCCAGCGACCTGGCCCGAACAGATACCCAAGACGATAGCCATCTGGTTCATCGTCCCGACCATTCCAGACTTGCTTGCCAGTTCTGCCTCACTCTTTGCAATAGTCGACAAGAAGGGCGGGACAAAGCTGATGCCCAAACCCGAGGCTATCCCTACTGCAAGCCTTCCCAGTGCAAGGACGGTCCAATGCGGCGCTAGGGTCATGATTCCAGCGCCGACGAGGTTGACCCAGCCAGTGAGGGCTATACCTCCCTTCAGCCCGTATCTAGATACAACGTTGGAGCTGGTCAATGAGCCAAGGAGACCTCCGAGTGTGAATACGGCGGTGATGAGGGCGTAGAGGGAGGGGGTGATGGAGAGGCATTCGGGTAGGAATGTGGTGGATGCGGAAAGGGTGCAGGTGAGGGATCGTTCTGGAAAGTTGAGCTCGGAGAGGTGGAAGCCGTCTGCAGATCATGTGAGCTGCGGAATATACAGTAGAGATGTCTACTGACAGTACCATGAGGAGCTATGTCTTGATGAGCTCGAGTGCGCGACAAGGCATCCACTTACAGACAAGCCCAGAAGATGGTCAAGTACGCAGCTCGGGGCGACATCGTGCTGTGTCTCCTTGGAGCTGGAGGATGTCTATGATTTACAGCCGGGGCGTAAGAGTTGCTGGTGGATTGTTGGTGGAAAGCGGGCCATAGCAATCAGCAGCGACGAACGCAGCACTACCGGCCGCCGACGAACTGTGGCGGCCTCCCGGTGCTACATACGACTCGTCGTTTCAACTCGAGGTCATTGAAGATGCTTCGAACGATCCCCTCCGGTAGCCAGATCTTGACTGTGACAAGCCCCATTTCTGCGCACTCTGCAAAGGAAACTTGAAGGGGAAAGAGGTGATCCCTTATACGCGTCCGCACAAAGACCTGGACCATCTAGACACCTTTTTGCATCCTTCAAATAGTCCCTCCCTGGCCTCTCTACCACCAGCCTATTCCTTTGAATGATCCTCGACCGTCTTCAGAAGGCAATGCATAACTCAACCTGGGACTCCATTATTTGTGCATTGTGCTGGGCGGCTGTCCCCGCAGAGATCGACGATTCCGGTAAAACGTCGATGACGTCCATAAACTCTGTCTTCCCTTTCATCCAAGACCATGAGTCATGACAAATCCTGTGCGGAATGCCATTTGCTGCATGCATCCCGGGTAGTCGCATGACCGGATACACGGATATATAAGACCTTGCACGTTCTTGCCTTTCCTCTCTCTCCAGAACAACCCACAGACTACCACACAATGTACATCCCCAACTTCCAAGGTGCCCTCGCTGCCGGCCTCGCCCTCTCTGGTACTCTTTGTCAGTCCCCCTTCCCTCCTTGTTCACTTCCGCCACCCTAGCTGACCCCAGCCTTTCTAGCGGGCAAGATCTCCTCCGGCAAAATCCTCGACTATGCTGTCGAAAAGTGCGTCGACGCCGACGGCAATCAACGCTGCTCCAAACCCTTCCCTGTGACCAAGTCGACTTGCTACGAGATCAAGTGGACCACCGATGGCAAGATCTCGCATACGACTGCCGAAGTGAGGGATGCGGGGAGTGATGAGATTGTATTCTACAGGGATACTGATGGGGAGTGGACTTCGGAGAAGAATGAGGTGAGTGGCGCGACCGTGAAAGGGGAGGGCGGTGGTGCTGATACTGGTCTAGCTCGTGTACCTCGACTTTAAGCCCAAGGTTTGGGGCCAGGGCAACAGTACCGTCGAGTACGAGGTCACCTCTTGCAAGTAGGCCAAACTGGGGCAAAGGACAAAGAAGGAAAACACAAGTTTGTACTATAAAGATATTGGCTCTTTGATGAATACATCTCCGTGTCCATGATTCTCTTCTTCTGTGCTATGCGGCAATGCCGAAAAGGTTCTTACCCCTCCAGACCCACCAGACCCAGATCATCGCACCTTCACTCTGCACTAGCTTACGACGATACCAAGGGCTGCAGGATGAAGGTCTGCACTATGTTGAATGTTGTGCATATATGAATGATCATGCGATCCAATCTCTACTCTGCCTTGTTGTAGATATCATTGTATTTCCCCAGCGCCTTTGCCTCCAACCCCTCAACACCATCAAACCTCCTCGGATCCAACGCCTTTCTAAGCTCCGCATCCTCCTCCTTTCCTCCATTCAGCAACTGATCCGCCAACAGCCCGGCCGCACCCGCCGCATGCGTCACCCACACCCCCACCGCACACCACACCCCATCTTCCACCTTGCCCACCAGCGGCAACCCATCAGGCGTCAGGGAGAACAGCCCGTTGAACTTTTGCCCCTGCTTGAACGTTTCGGCCGTTTTGGATGGTAAGAGCCTGAGGGCGCTTGCCATGACGTCGTCGAAGGAAGGCTGCCATTTGCCGTAGGCAGTGTCGGTAAGCTCAGCTGGCTTGATGTGGATGGGGGCGTGGGCATAAGAGCCGAGACCGTCGAGTTTACCGTGGTCCCGCGCATAGACGTGCTCTTTGGGCCAGCGTATGAACGGCATCTTGCTTTGATGGTCGTTGGGTAAAGAATAGTGATAAGGGTGCGCGACAGAAACGACCGTCTCTGTGAACTGCGGGAATAGCTGCGCCGCCCAGATGCCGGTACACAGTATGACGGAATGGCAGTCAATCATGCCTCGGTCCGTCTTGACGAGACGGCCGTTCCGCGACTCGGCGATGGACTGGACGTCGACACTAAGGAGGGAGGCGCCGTTCTGGGAAGCTTTGCGCTGTTGATTGTGGGCGATAGCGATGGGGTTGGCAGTCCCATCCAGGGGGTAGAGGACCCCCGCCGGACCGGCGGGGATGTCGTCCCTCACGAAATCACCAGCAATCTGCAACACCTCCTCTTTCGACAACACCTGCGCCTCCAGTCCCGCCTTCTTTGCCCCCTCCGCCCTTCCCTCCAAGCCCTGCCCAACTTCCAGCCCTCCAACTTGGTCAAAAGCGCCGTCAATATGGCTATAGTACCCCACAGACCGCTTGGCGAGCTCGGTGAGAACCGGCAGTTCGTTGTACTGGCCGACAAAGCCGGGGGCATGGCCGGTGGAGCCGGGGAGCTCTTCAATGTCGCGATCGATGAGGACAATGTTGGGGCCGAGGTGTTCGGAGAGGAGGGCGGCGAGGCAGGAGCCGACGATGCCTGCGCCAACGATGACTATGCGTTGGGTGGGACGGGAGGGGAGGGGGATGTAGGAGGACATTCTGGGGAGTGTCAGCTGGGTAGGGGAGAATAACGCTGGGCCCACGTTTCTAGTCTTCTCTGACGTTACTGAAAAGAGAAGAACGATGTATTTTGTGAATTGTGAGGAGAACCATGGTGAGCCTTCGATAGCCGAATGGACTTCCACGTCACGATTTTCGTCAAGAGTCATCATCGGTGCGCTCCTCTTTCTCTCTTTGCCTTTGACACACCAGGACATTCAGTGGACGACCCCCCAGGATGTCCAACAAGAAGGCTCTCAAATCTATCCAAGTCCATTTAAAGGACAAGAATGCAGAGTCGGCGCTTTACGAATCGACAGAGCTGCTCAAATCGATCGACTACGACACCCCAGACGCCGCTCAATGGTAGGTACCGCGCGATTACGTCGAGCTAAGGTTGATGAAATGCTAGTCTAGTGTTCAGAGGTCTTGCACTCACCCAGCTGGACAAGCTTGACGAGTCTGAAAAGGTGAGTGCCCAATACAACTTTTCCTACTGACGAATATGCAGTCATATCTCCAAGCCTACAAGATCCAGCCTAGCAATCCTCTGGCCGCTCGTGGACTGTCCATGCTGTATGAAAAGACGCAAGACTGGGACCAGTATGGACTGTTTCTGGAGAACCAAGTTCAGAATCTGTATGACAGGTACGTTTCCTACGAGGTGACCCTGGTGATGAGCTGACAATGACCAGTGGCGATGCCGACAACCTCGCAGCAACCCTCGACAAGCTGATCAAGATACGGCAAGAACACGGCCCCGGAGACAAGCTCTACAAGACGCTCGAACTGCTCTTGCCTTCTTCGCCCCTCGTTCCCCTACTTCAACCAGTCGAAGTTCCCAAAGACTCTTACGTCCCCATCGCCGTCCCAGAGTACCCCTTATCAACCGAACAACTCCCCGTCCTCCCGCCTCTCCCCCACCCAACCCTCATCTCTGGCTCACTCGCTATCGCGCTGAACGTTCTCATCCGATTCGAAACTTCCCTCAACGCCAAGATCGCCGCCCGCGTCGCCAACGACCGGAAACGTATCAACGCTGGCTCCGAAGCCGAAGTGAGAAAGAATGTGGACAGAGAGATTTTGGCGGTCGAGGGTCTTAAATTGGCAGAGCTTTGGAGAGAGGTCGGAGGACATCCGGCGGTGGAGGATGATATTAGACGACAGGTGGAGATTAGGGAATTCAACTTTTGGAGAAGGATTGTGGCTTGTACCGATGACAAGCCCAAGGCCAATGCTCGGCCTGCAGCCAAGCCTAGTGTCCCATCGGAGCCCAAATTGAAGCTTGCCGTTTCGAGGCTTTCCGAGCCGGTTTTGTTCCAGGAGAAGAAAGATCTGGTTGCACCGAGCAAGCAGGAAGCGTTGGTCAATGCTGATGGTCTTGCCAATGGCTTTGTCCTCCTTGGTGTGAACAGCCCCGGGTCTGAAGAAGGGTGGTCTTGGGCTTTGGAAGGAAAGGACGAGCCGTCTGTCTGTAAGTTTTTCGCCGTTGTCACTATTACATATCTTGACCATAAGCAGACTACGACATCGACCTTCTCCACAAATACGCCTGCGCATTTCCCTTTTCGCCCATCGCCGACTTCATCGACGTCTACTGCCGCTGGTTCGACCGTCCTCCACCAGAGTACGAGCAGGAAAAAGACAATGCCACTTTACAAGAACGCACTAGTTTTCAAACACACAAGGGCGGAAAAGCTTCGCGTGCGAGAAGGCAGGCGAGGAGGGTGGAGAATGCGCAGGGCGAGGTGAAGGAGGCTGCGGGGGAAGATGTAGAGCAGGAGGAGAGGGAGGAGATGATTTCGCTCTTGAACAAATTGATCGTCAAGCTCCCCAAGTCGCTGTTTGCGTACAGGGCTATGGCGAGGGTGGCATTGCAAGATGATGATTTGCCGAATGCCATCGCTTTTGCGGAAAAGGCTCGAAAGCTTGTGAAAGAAATCGAGTCTCAGCGAGGTATCACCCTGCCCAATGCCCAGGCCGATCTTGATACTGTGTTGGGTGTCGCGCTCGTCCCCTACTTTCCTCCCAAGCACCACAAACGAGCCACAAGAATCCTCGAAACCGTCCTCACCACCCAACCAGAAAATACCGAAGCCCGATTCTCCCGAGCGCAAGTGTACCAACACGCCGGCGACTGGACTGCTGCGCGCGAGCAGTTCCAGCGGGTACTCGACGAGGCGCAGGATGAAAAGGCGACGATAACAGCGAAAGAAGAGGTCGGGTGGTGTCTCGTCAACGAAGGTCAGTTGGAGGCGGGTAGGGATGTTTTGGAGGAGGTTGTAGCGGTTAGGGATGGGAAGAGTGAGAGGGAGAAGGAGGGGGAGGCAAAGGAGAGGGGGAGGGCGTGGTATAGGCTGGGTCAGACAGAGTGGAAGATTGGAGGTGAGTCTCAGTCTGTTCTGAGAGGATGCTAGCTGAGGTGGCTTAGACGACGAGGCCAAAGCCCACGCTGAAGAATGGTTCATGGCTTCCATCCGCGCCAACCCTGCCCACGCAGCATCCTACACCGCCCTCGGTACCTGCTATGCCTCCGCCTCCCCACCTGACCACGAGCGCGCCCTGAAATGCTACCAGCGCGCTTTCGAGCTGGATGCTACTGAGGCTTATGCCGCACACCAGCTGGCGAAGGGTTATGCGGATGAAGATGAATGGGCGCAGGTGAGGTTGATTGCGGTGAGGGTTATGGAAGGTGAAGGTGGGTTGGAGGGGGTTGTTGGGGGGGAGGCTTTGGGTACGAAGGCTAGGTTTGCGCCGCAGAATGGGTGGGCTTGGAAGGCGCTTGGTGCGACTGAAATGGCAAGTCTTATCACGCATAGAGTGCTATACTGACCTCGTGTAGCATTACAAAAAGTACGACAAGGCCGCCGAAGCGTATCAAATCGCCCTCCGTGCCGATCCCGAAGACGTCTCCACCTGGGTTACTTTGGGCGAAGCATACGTCAAATGCGGGCGCCACACTGCCGGCCTCAAAACTTTCTCTCATGCCCTTACTATCGACCCTGCCAATTGGCGAGCGCTGTTTGACATTGGGCAGACCCAGAGCCAGCTGGGTGCGTTCGACAAGGCTATCGAAGCGTACGGGCAGGTGTTGGAGATGCAAGGTGGAGAGGAGGTTGGGATTGTTGCGGCGCTGGCAGAGGCCAATCTGGCTTCTGGGAGACAGACTGGCGCTGGTGGGTTCCGCGTCAGGTCTAGGGGAGCCTTCCACCGGGCGATTGAGCTGGCCGTCAAGGTGCTCAAGACGGGGAGGACACATCGTGCTTGGGCGTGGAAGCTTGTTGGAGACGCTACATTCGAGCTGAGCGGGCAAGAGTCGAGTATCGAAGAAGCCAAGGCTTCCTTTGAATACGTCCAGCCGGTGCTGCAGTTCCTCGTCGAGGAAGATGTCGACAAGCGGTCCAATGCCCCCGGTGTGGGACATGCAGCCAACCTCCTACAAGACGCCGTCTCCCTCAGCACCACGCTGAAGACTGCCATATTCGCGTTCGCCTATCGCGCTCACTTGCTCAAGAACGAGCCCCGAGTCGTCGACCCCGCCTTGTACGACTATGCCAGTGCTTTGCACACTCTGGCTAGCAGGCTTGGCGACGGAGAGGAGAGGAAGCAGTGCCTCAGGACTGCCATCAGCGCGATCCGGACTGCTCTTGACCGAGATTCGGGGGACGAGAGACTTTGGAACGCTCTTGGTGTCATTTGCGCTACGGCTGGACCCCAGCTTGCTCAGCACGCCCTTGTAGTTTCCCTCGAGCTGTACACCAAGGACCCCGTCGTTTGGGTCAACTTGGGATACTTGTACCTCCGACTCGACGATCGCGAGCTCGCTGGGCAATGTTTCCTCAAAGCCCAGGTTTTGGACCCAGACTATGCGCGAGCTTGGTACGGCCAGGGCTTGTTGGCTGATAGGAACGGGGATAAAGAGCATGCTAAAGCGCTCTTCTCTCACTCTGTCACGCTGTCGGCTCAGGCTCTGCTCGAGGCGGATCTTGCTTTGGCAGCGGCCACGTTTGCTCGCTTCCTGTCGCCTAGTACTGCGATCGACGCTGGTATCCTTCATCAGCCCGCTTTTGCGCTCAAGCACTACTGCCACCAGCGACCGCAAGACTTCACTGCCGCGCACCTGTACGCACTCATCTGCGAAAGGCTGGGCTTGGTAGAAGAGGCTGCTGCGTCGCTCGAGAGGACGGCTGTCGCGTTGGAGGAAGAATTTGAGAGGGCCGAGAGTGCAGAGATTGAACACTTTTATGCTGTTGCCTTGTGCAACCTCGGACGAGTCCGCCTTGCGACCGGGCAGTATGAGGAAGCGCTGGAAGCGCTTGGGAACTGCTGGGAGCTTGTTGCTGGCTCTTCGGAGCCTGCGTCTGCTGTTTTGAAACCGCAGTGTAAGCTTCTTCAAGGTCTGGCGCACTACTGGTTGGGGCAGACGGACGAGAGTCTTGAAGCGTTCCAGGCGGCTTTGGACGAGGCGACTGCGAATCAGAACATGGAGGTCAAGGAGGAGGTGGCAGTGTTGCTTAGTCGAACGCTCTGGGGCTTGGGTGATGAGGACGCAAAGGAGATTGCCAAGAGCAACCTCTTAGAATGGTGAGTGACATGTCCATGCTATCAGGCCTTTGCTAATGTGGTCTATAGTCTTTCTCGAGAAAACCCTTCGCTCAGTGTCATCTCCACCCTCGCCGCCATCGCTGTCGTGTCCGCCGATTCCGACCTCATTGAAGCATCCATGTCTGAGCTGCTCTCCCGCCCCATCTCGGAGCGTGTCCAAGACTTGTCGGACCAGGGCGACTTGGTCCTCTACCTTCACGCCCTCGCGGAAGGTCGAGAAGAGGATGCATACGAGGTGCTGCAGGATGCTACCCGTGCTGCTCCTGGGTCGCAAAAGATCAGAAACAGGCTAGCAGAGGCATTGATCAAGGCGAGCAAGTCGGGCGATGCTCTCAGGGCTCTTGAGGTGCCAGGAGGCAAAGATGGGACTGTCGAGTCCAAGGCAGAAGGGGACAGGCTGCGAGGGCTGGCAGAGTTGCTGGAAGGCGAAGGCAAGGGAGTAAAGATGTTGAAGAGAAGCGTGATGCTGGCCCCTTGGGAGGAAGAGAACTGGCATGCCCTGGCTTGGGGAAAGAAGGTCGCCGATGAGGCCGGCTTGGAGGAGGAGGGGTTTCAGCAGGAAGATGAGCCCGTCGCTGAGGTCGCTTGATTGAGCGTATGCATCGTAATCTAGTGCCCCGAAACATGCGGCTGGGCCTGCCGGCAATTGATAACGGCAGCACGGCAGAAGATACGGAAGAAGACATTTCATCCCCTGACCTCCGATTTGACCGAGACGTGGCCGCATGTCTGATGTCTCTCATCCATTCCACTTATTGGACAATCATGAGACTATCCACCCGGGGTGTTCGAGCCCATCACGTATCACGACTGCGTTTGAAGCCTCTTGCACTGGCCTCCTGGGCAGAGATGTCGCCCGTTCACGTCATCCCCATCCTTATCAGTCTGCGCGCATGCGTTCCGTTCCTTAGTCGCTCCCTCGTACCCTTTGTTCCTCTCTTTTCTCAGCTTCATTTGTAGGCTTGTCTCGAAGTCCTGATGGACGCGATGCATGATGGCTTCAGAATGCTGCTAGAGGGCATCTCCGAAGCCCATATGTACGACACTGGAGAGACCTATAAAAAGCATATCCGGCATCTCCGCGGAGGCCAAATCGTCTGGCTGGCCATCTACGTACATTCTTCGCCTGCGATATCAAGACAAGCTCCGATCCGCAGTCATCCGTTCATTGGCGCTATCGAACCTTACGTTTCCAGTTTCCAGTCCCCATTCTGCACCATGTGGTGCATTACGGCTCAACGCACAAAATTAGCGCGAGTAAGCGCATGTACCCATGCTGTGGAAGCCAGGACGGATGACCGAAACCCAGGCACGCTCGCACAAGACGCCTCCCCGCGCATCTCCTTATCAGCGAGTCCCGCATCGGCGGAAACTGTGCTATATAAGTAGCCGCTCTTTCTGCTTTCCGCACCTCCTGGTCCTTTTTCTTTCGGGGTAGAGCTTTCTTCTTTGCCTCATATCAGGTATCTCGACAAGATGTGGTCCAAGCTAGTATCCACCACGCTCCTTGCGCTTTCCCTGGTCGACACTGTCGCAGCTGCGCGGGACCCACAAGGTCTTCGAGGGCGCAAGCCTGCCGCTCTCCGAGCCAAGAAGGAAGCCAAGCGGGAATACCTGGAGAGGGAGGCATTGAAGCTTGAGGAGAGCCGGGCGTTCTTGGAGGAGAGGGACTCTGACAAGCGGTACTACAACAACAAGACTTCTGGTGCGTATCCACCTCACTTGCCCGAAGTGGGCTCTCTCCGCATTTATGGAATATTGTCTCTGCTTCAGAGGCTGATATACTGCAGAGTTCTTTGTCGAATCACTCCCCGACGTCCCCTTCGACCTCGGCGAGCTCTACTCGGGCCTCATTCCGATCGACTACTCCAACTCGTCCCGAGAACTCTTCTTTGTCTTCCAGCCGAAGCTCGGGGAACCGACTGAAGACCTTACCATCTGGATGAACGGGGGACCTGGCTGCTCAAGTCTCGAATCTTTCCTGCAGGAGACTGGTCTTTGGCTCTGGCAGCCCGGGACGTATGAGCCGGTCATCAACCCGTATTCCTGGGTCAACTTGACCAATATGCTTTGGTACGTCCCCTCACATGATGTTAGCTGGGCCATGCTTATAGGAGTGCAGGGTCGAGCAGCCCGTCGGTACCGGCTTCTCCATCGGCACTCCCACCGCAACGACCCAGGAAGAGACCGCACAAGACTTTGTCAAGTGGTTCAAGAACTTCCAAGACACTTTCGGGATCAGAAACTACAGGATCTTTGTTACGGGCGAGTCTTATGCTGGGAGGTATGTGCCTTACATCTCGGCTGCTATGGTCGACGAGGAAGACAAGTCATACTACAACCTTTCTGGTGAGTGAACAGACACCTGCTCATGGAGCGCAAGCTGATAGAACATAGGCGCCTTGGTGTACGACCCTTGCATCGGCGAGTTTGACTATGTACAAGAAGAGATCCCTACCTACCCCTTCGTCGAAGCCAACAACAATCTCTTCAACTTTAATGCTTCCGTCATGGCCGAGCTCAAGGGCTTGCACGAGTCTTGCGGGTACAAGCAGTACATTGACGATTACCTCGTGTTCCCTCCCAAGGGCCAGCAGCCACATCTGTTCTTCAACTATTCGGACCCTGCGAACCAGACGTGTGATTTGTTGGATATCGTGAACGATTTGGCGCTTCAGATCAACCCTTGCTTTGACATCTACGAAATTGTACGCCTCTCTTCATCTTGGTCGCTACCAGTACTGACCTCTGCTCAGAACCTGATGTGCCCCATCGCATGGGATGTCCTCGGCTTCCCCACCGAACTCACCTACGCCCCCGGCCCAGTCTACTTTAACCGCTCCGACGTCAAAGCCGCCATCCACGCTCCCGACTATGTCGACTGGGCCAACTGCGCCACCGAGCCAGTGTTTGTGGGAGGCGACGAAGGACCGCAGATGGAAGGTGATACCTCGTTGGATCCGATCCAGTATGTCTTGCCCAAGGTGATTGAGGCGACAAACAGGGTGTTGGTGGGCAATGGAGATTATGGTGCGTCCCTCTTCTTCTTGTAGATTCTTGCTGACGAGCTTGATAGATATGATCATCATCACCAACGGAACCCTGCTCGCTATCCAAAACATGACCTGGAACGGCGAGCTCGGGTTCCAGTCAGCGCCAGAGGAAGAGATCTACATCGGCATCGAAGACACCCAGTGGTCTACCGTCTTTGCTGAGAACGGCCTGAGCGGGCCCGGCGAGCAGGGTACTATGGGCGTTCAGGTGAGTCAATTGCGTTTCCGTTTGGAGGAGGTGAAGCTGATGCGGTGGTAGCACTACGAGAGAGGCCTTATGTGGGCGCAGACGTTCCAGTCGGGACATATGCAGCCGCAGTACCAGCCTCGAGTCGCGTACCGACACTTGGAGTGGCTTCTTGGGTACACGGACAAGATCTAGATCTTGAGACGGTTTCTGGGTTGTATAATCTGTCGTTTTGCGTTTTGTTTTGTGGTATTGGACAGTATAATATCAAGGTATGGTTTATCGGTATATTCGGAATCGGACGATTCAGCCAAATTTGAAAGAAGTGTAGTCGGATGCAAAAAGTAGGGTCTGAATTTGGGGTATGCAACGACGTTGACCGAAGACTTGTTGTTCGTTTGATGACAAGAAAAGACGACAAACTCTTCTCTATGTCAGACTTTATATGTCACCAGGTCGTCACAAGAGAGGTGGGAGAGCTATTACTCCAAGCTCATCTCGATGCACAACATACGTAGCTACGAATGGAGCGGCGGCCGCGCAAGGGGGGGGGACAGAAACCGAGAAAGTCGACGACAAGCACGACGTCGTTCATGTCACGCTGAACGATCCCCCATCAACGCATCCCTGCTACACGACATGGCCTCATGTATGCCCTCTCCTCGCCGCAGGCATACATACGAGTCCAAAATGATGCATGCATGATGCGGCCCTTTCTTGGGGCCGGCCCCGGCACGGCTCGTAGCAGATTTACGTAAACCAATAAAATGACGTCGCACAGTCTGCATGACCGAAAGCGGCTGGTCACTCTGATGGTTTCGTTTTGTCCCGTCTTTTGGTGACTCGCCATTCTTTTCATCGAAGGTTCGACAAATCCTCTTTTCATCCACAACCAGCTTCTCCGCACATTGCTCCTACATCCACCTATATAATAGCCTCATAATCCTACTGCATTGAACGAAGAGTAAACGAGATACAATGGTCGACACTGTGAGTTTTTCGTTTCGCCTCCCGATCTATCATGACGAGTCGCCGCTGGGGCATTTTGTCGTGCCATCCATCTACTTTGCTGACTGTTCATGCCTTTTCTCTTATCCCTTCGCCCTTTCCTGTCAATGCCTCCCTTCGCCCTTTCCTGTCAATGCCGAAACCGCTCTGCTCTCATGCGCCTGGATGCAGTCTTCTCACATCCGCCGAGGACACCCGATCATCTTTGGACTGATCACATTCTTTGCCATCATTGAAGGTATTATTACCGCTTGGCTCGGTAAGTTGTCGCCTTTTCTTCATGATTCAGAGTAGCCATTGACGCTATGATGCTAGTATCCAAATTCAACGAGTGAGCCCAAAGATCACGGCATCAGCGACATGCCCCAAAGACTGACGTTCAAACAGCAACGACTCTTACCCCTCGAATTCCTACCGAGATCGACTCAAGTTTCTCGTATTCGTTTCTTGGTGGACGGTAGTGTTTGGTGCTGCTCATCTTGTGAGTACAAACCACGATATCGTGGGCCGTGCTGATGTGTCGGTGATCGCAGGCGTCGTTCTTGGTCGCCTCGACCAACTTTGTCTCTTCCATCGCTGCTCACTTGGGCGTCTGGGCCCTCACGTAAATATCCCTCGTCTACTCTATATTCTATCAGTGCTAATCTTGTGACTACAGATGGCTCTTCTGGCTCGCCGCCGCTGCTTCCTTCACCGCGGCCCTCGGTGGTGGCCAGCGATGTAGCCACTCGTCCCTCACGTACTGCAGCCAGCTCGTAGCTGCCGAGGCCTTTGCGTGGATGGAGTGGATCTTGCTGAGCGTGCTGTTTGTTGTGCTCTTGCTGGTCGCCGTGAGGGCTATCAGGCGGGGAGACAGCTTGGGTGGGGAGCTTGCCTAAAGTGTCGACGTAGGCGATCTGTGGTAAACGTCCTGCATCAAAGAGGATGGCACAAAGGCGAGAGGGGGGATAATATATAATATAATGGATGGGATCATAATCATATACGCATGTAGGCCTAATGCTTGTCTCAACACCCAGGGATAACGAGAGACGGGAAAGAGAGCCGCGGCCCAACGGCGCATTTACGACGATTGATTGGTGCCTGCCTCCACCTGAACGACGTATGCGGGCGGCATTCTCAACTCGCCTTAATCATTTTTCATTTCGCACGCACAACTTATAACACCCCCCAGCGCATCCTGGGACTGTAGATATCCCCCCACCGCTCCACTCGCCCGCCTTAGCCCTCCACTCGCCGTCCTCTACACCTTGCCCGCCCAAGGACGGGAGACATCCATTCCTTCCGCTACAGCCGCATCCCGCGGGATCCTCCTTTCAAATAGGATACACTTTGCCAGATATAATACGCCGAGATGGGTGCTTTTGATGGACTGAGAGGCGACCAGGCGACTTCTGGGTGTGAGTATTGACTGGTTTGGGTGCGGAATGGCGTCGGGTGCGGAAGGCTGACGCGAGTGCCATCCATAGTTTGGGGTGAACATACAAGTACTATCGACTGGTACGCTCACCCCATATCCCAGATGCCCAGAGCTGATATTACCTTGGCAGGTGTGAGAACAACTACACCCATACTCGGTACATTGCGGAATTCGTCAACACGCTGTCCAACCTCCCGTCCATCCTCATCGGCTTCTATGGCGCATATGCAGTATTGCGGAATCAGCTGCCGAGGCGGTTCGCGATCTGTTACCTGGGGCTGAGCTTGATAGGGCTGGGCAGTTTTGGGTTCCATGCGAGTCTCAAGTGGGAATGGCAACTGATGGACGAGTTGCCCATGGTACGTTCCTCGCGGAATGCTTGCAGGTGGCGGATGTAGCTGACATGAGGGGCAGATCTATGTGGTTTCCTATGCGGCATATCTCGTGCTCGACACCCGTCCTGGGTGGCAGCCACGCTTCGGCATCTGGGGACCATTGGTGATGCTGGCCTGGGACGTGTTTGTGACGGTGTCATAGTGAGTCACCCGTTGTTTTCTGTTTTTGCGGGGTAAAAAACGCCCTGAGTGCCCGCCGCTTTGGATCTCCCGATGCGCCGGCGCGGGTTCATATTAATTGCGTCTCGTCTCGTTGGCTTCACGCCGAGTGCTGACAAATGTACTTAAAGCATCTGCCTCCCGAACCCAGTCTACCACCAAGTCGCATTCGCCGCCATCCTCATCACCTCCACCCTCCGCACCCTCGTCCTCATCTTCAAATGCCTCCCCGAGGGGCACCAAGCCCGAGCGACGATTGGCAAGCTCATGGGCTGGGGCGTCGGCATCTTTGCGACAGGCTTTGCGATTTGGAATATCGATAATATATTCTGTGAACAGTTTAGGGAGATCCGGGCTGCTATCGAGCCGTTTGACTTTTTGGTACAAGGTGCGTAAGGTGTATTCTGGAGGTGAGCGCAAGCTGAACATTTGGGGTAGGACATTCATATTGGCATTACATGACAGGCTACGGAGCGTATCTGATCTTTACCGCCTCGATATGTAAGCCTAGATCTCCCTCGAACGCCCGTTCAAAACTGACCATTTGGCGCAGATCTCCACTGCCTGATCAAAGACGATCCGGACGCATACGATATCACCGGCTACTGGCTCCCCATGATCAAGCGCAAAGCCACCATGAGCCCCAAGAACGGAGAGAAAATGACTCTGACTCCTCCGGACAAGCTGGACTAGGCGCTGCCCCTTGGCTTTGTTCGCGCGATCCGTGACCATTCATCATTCAAGAGACGAGCAGACAGGAGAGAAAGAGGGGCATGTGCATAGGTCTTTTTTTCCTTCCCATCATGCGGCTTTCTCGTCGCCAACTAGAAGACAATTCATTTCAGACACATTGTTGTGGCAAGCTATTTAGATAGTTACTTTGGGCAATTGATACTCATGCAGACAAGCAATCATGGACAAGCTAAGCACCCGACTCTACATATCCGCAACGTTCGGCCAAACATCCAGCAGTGCCAAGGATAGAGGAGGATACAGATGACGCGCGCGGAAAGAGCCCTCCCTGGCTGGTTGTTCCTGTTGTAGTCACAGATCCATAACAAACATCGAATTCACCTATCATCTCTTTCCTCATCTGCATCTTCACCACCCTACATACCCAACCAGCCCCCCGCCTCTCCTCCCCTCGCCATCCCCTTCTCCACCGCCAGCAATGTCCAAGGGCAACCCCGTCGGGCAGACGAACGGCGACTTTGCCGGGATCGTCTCTGATCTCATGCACCGCAAAAAGGCCCAGAAGGACGCCAAAGCCGCCAACGGGGACGATGGGTCTGATGTGAATCCTAGTGAGAGCAGTCTAGGGCTGTCAGTCAGTAGACACTTGCCAGCGACGGGGCTGAAGAAGAATACGGCCGAGTACAAGGAAAAGGAGAAGGAGAATGGAAACAAGGAGGAGAAGGGGAAGGTGAATGGAAAGGGGAGAGGGGTAGAGAGGCAGGACAGTGGGTGGTCGTCGAGTAGTTCTCTGCCCTCTGATGCGGAGGGGAAAAGCGATACAAGGAGTCGACAGCAGCAAGAGGACGAGCAAGAAGGCGCCGAGGGCAGGGGCCCGGGGCGGCACGAGTCCTTCATTCCTGATGGCCCCGACGACGACCTACGTCCCATCCACGACTCGCCTACGGAAGAGCTCTCATCGTATCCTTCTACCTCTCAAACCCAGATCAATGGCAATGGCCAGAGAGGAGGGTCCGAGAGGTCTGAGAGGATGATCCGGATAGACGATTCGGCGAAAGGGTCGAGAGATCGAGAGCGGGGGAAGGACGAGAGCGAGCTCATGTCGCGGACGCCCAGTGCCCAGAGGCATCTCACGGACGAGCTCGGCAGGTCGCCGGCGGAGAACCCTGGGATGAAGGAGGAAGAGGTGCCGGGGCCGAGGAATGAGATTGCGCTGGGACCGAGGATCACGCATATCAATGTGAGTTGACGGAACGCTCCTTGGCCTGATGGGATGACGATGGGAACGCCTCGCTGACTGTGCATATAGTATCACGAAGAGAGGGAGCCGACTGTGGACGGTGTACATCACGGACCCATCCTCAAGGTCACTTCTGACGGCGAAGCCGAGCTCCCCCCCGGCCAAACCCCACACCCTTCGCGACGCCCTAGTGGATCGCAAGAATTACGGTCAACGGAAAGCAACGACCTAGACGCATACGAGCACGGTATGGGCAACACCCTCTCGGACGGCACTTGGAAGAGCGCCCTCTCGTCGTCGAAACAGAAGAAGAAGGGCAAGAAACCTGCGAGTTCGAGGTTTAGCAGTTTCAGAGAGGATGGTGTGACGACGGGGGAGAGTGAGGGGGAGGGCGAGCATGGGGATCATGAGGGGCCTGATACGCCGACGGATGCGGCGCAGAAGAGGTGGAACATGCTCCGCCACCGAGTCCTTCCCTCTCGGACGTCTATGAACGGACCAACACCCAACAAAGTGTCTGCTTTGGCCCCGACGATGATTGCCTCTGTGCCCGTCACCACCGAGCTGTTTGCCGGCCAGCTGCCAGTTATGATCCTCAAGACGTGGATAGACAGGGACGAGAATGGCAAGAAGGCTGTGCCGGTGTTGCTGGGCAACTTGAGGTTTAGGGTGGGAGATAGTGTGGGGTTGAGACAGGGCAAGGAGACGGGGAAGGAGATGTTCAAGGTAGAGTGCGAGTACGGGGATGGGGCGGTCAAATGGGCAAGTCGTTTGCATCGTCGATTCTGAACAGCGCTAATGGGGAAATAGGTCATCTACCGTGAACTTCGAGACTTTCTCTCTCTCCACGCCCACTACAAAGCCGCCAACTTTGGTACCTCCGTCGCCGGTCTACGTTCTACCCGTCGTGTCGAGATTCCCGACTTTCCTCGTATGAGTGTCCCTTTCCTCAACAAATTCGACAAGCAAGCGCACGGGAAAGAAAAAGTGAGGGAATCGAAGGAAGCGAACGAGACCAAGGAGCAGATGAAGATTAGCAAGAATATGGGCAAGGCAGAGTATGCTCAGGCGAGTCGAGATGCTTTGCAGCAGTACCTCGTGGATCTTATCCGTGCTGTTGTAAGTCACTCCTCCCTGGCAAAACAGTGCAATGCTCATACCAGGTAGATCTTCCGACCCGAGTCTAATCGACTCTGTAAATTCTTTGAGCTATCCGCTCTCACCCTTGCCCTTGCCCCCCGAGGTGGCTTCCAAGGCAAAGCCGGCTTCCTCACCATCCCCGGCTCCAACGCCTCCCGTCGCGCCAACCAACCCGGTCTGACGCCTGCTTCCTGGAAAGCCTCCCGCGAGCCCAAGTGGTTCATCGTAAGAGACTCGTACTGCGTAGCGACGGACGGCCCAGAGACGACCGATTTTTACGAGGTCTTTTTGTTCGACTCGGACTTTACGATCATCAGACCGAAGAGGTACTACAGGACGGGGATGGGGATCTTGCACCATCACAAAAAGGACAGGGAGGATGACGATATTGCGGACCATGTCGATACGGACAATCCTTTCACGAAGGAAGTCATGATCGCCAGCGGGGAGGGCAAGGGGTCGAAAGCCCAGAACTTGCAAGATGAGACGGAGCATGAGGCGAGTCAGCATACGTTCTATATCGTCAACTCGCAGATCAAATTGAAGCTGGTTGCCAAGAACGCTGTAAGTGGGACCCTCGTGCGGTCGAAAGACTTGAGCTTACGACGCACAGCGGCAAATGCATCAATTCATTGTCTCGATGGAGAGGATTGCCGCGCAGTGCGCTTGGACCAAGAAGAACCGATTTGATTCGTTTGCTCCTCTACGAGTCAACGTTGCTGCGCAGTGGCTTGTCGATGGGGTCAGTCTATTGCGTTTCCGCACCATGAGCGATACTGACGGGCTGAATAGCGAGACTACTTTTGGAACTTGAGTCGGGCTATCAACATGGCAAAAGACAAAATCTACATCCATGATTGGTGGATCTCGCCCGAACTGTACCTCCGGCGACCTGGAAATGAGCGGTATAGACTGGATAACCTTCTCAAGCGTAAAGCTGAGGAAGGCGTCAAGATCTTCATCATCATCTAGTAAGCTTGTTTTCAATCTCGAAAGAGCGAGCTAACCTCTCCGTCCAGCAACGAAGTGTCCGACAAGACTACTCCCGTCGATTCGACTTACACTAAACGCTCTCTCATGAACCTCCACCCCAACATCCTCGTTCAGCGCTCTCCCTCCCACTTTCAAACCGGTACCTTCTACTGGTCGCACCACGAAAAGCTCTGTGTGATCGACGAGACTATCGCCTTCATGGGAGGCCTGGATCTGTGCTATGGAAGATGGGATACGCCGCAACATGTGCTGCTGGATGAGGACCATGCGGCAGAGGATGGGCCGGATGGGCCGGTATGGAGGGGCAAGGACTACTCGAATGAGAGAGTCATGGAGTATGCGAACCTAGATAAGCCTTTCGAGGATATGTTTGATAGAACCAAGATCCCTAGGATGCCTTGGTGAGTCCTCCACTCAAACCCCGCGGCCAGTACTGATGTGATATAGGCACGATACCGCTCTTCAGATCGTTGGCCAGCCCGCCCGAGATCTCTGCCGACATTTTGTCCAGCGCTGGAATCTGCTCATTCGTACCAAGAACCATACCCGCCGCATGCCTTTCCTTTTGCCTCCTGCAGACTTTACGGAGAGGGAGTTGCAAGACCTAAAGCTCCAGGGAACGTGTGAGGTGCAGATTTGTAGATCCGTGGGGCCATGGTCCATGGGAACGCAGACAAAGATTGAGCATTCGATCCAAAACGCTTATTGCAAGTGTGAGTACTGTATTTCGCGCACAACGGCAAATGCTTACAGTGATAGCGATTGAAACTTCGGAACACTTTATTTACATTGAGAACCAATTTTTTATCACTTCTACCATTGTCGACGGCGTGCGCGTTGAGAACGGTATCGGGGACGCCCTCGTTAATCGTATTATTCGCGCCCACAAAGAAGGCGATTCATGGCGCGCCTGTATTGTCATCCCTCTTCTTCCTGGATACACTTACCCTTTGGACTCCAATGAGGCGAGCTCGGTGAGGTTGATCCTGGAGTGTCAGAACAGGACAATCTCCCGAGGCACGAGCTCAATCTTCTCGAGGTTGAGAAAGGAGGGAATTGACGTGAGTCTGGGTTTCAAGGTCATGGAATCTAATCGCTGATCATTACAGCCTGATGACTATATCACCTTTTTCGCCTTGAGAGGATGGGGCAAATTCAAGTCTGGTGTATTGACCACCGAGCAGGTGTATATCCATGGAAAGACCATGATTGTGGATGACCGTGAGTACCATGTGTGCCATACAAACTATTACTGACAATACATGCAGGCCTGGTTTTGACTGGATCTGCCAATATCAACGAGCGAAGCCAGCGTGGTGACCGAGACTCTGAGCTTTTGGCTGTTATCCGAGACACGGACATGATCGATGGCACCATGGCGGGACGTCCCTACAAGGTTGGACGTTACGCCCATACCCTGCGAGTCCGACTCATGCGCGAGCACGTCGGTGTTGACGTTGACGGAATCGACGAAGAGCAGCTCATGTCCCGCGAGCCTATGGCAGATGGGGATGAGATCGAAACTTGGGACCCAGACCATGAGCAACAGAGTGATGATGACGAGCGACGTGGCACAACGCAGATCAAGAGGAGAAATCCGACGGAAACTTTGATGAGCACCTTCAACGTTGGTCTTTCCAGTGGTACGTTCTCACTTTTTGCGCTAGTCGAAGGCTGACCATGGGACTAGTAACTAAGGGAATGTCTGAAAATGCTATCTCGAATGTCAAGAAGACTGCCGACAAGATTGTTCACCCTGTCGCCGTCGCCAAATCGGGAGAAACCGTTGCCCACAACGACGGAAGTGCCAATCCCTCTGAGCGTGAAGATTTCAACCCTCAAGGCAATGTCGACAAGGGCTTTGCTTCTTCTATGGTCCCGACCCTCGAGGAGAAGACCATCTTTGAGCGTCGACCGAGTCAGACCCACGCCAACGGCAAACCACTCTTCGACCACATTGACGAGCAAGGTGAAGATGGAGAAGTGGGACAGTCGAAGAATGGAAAGAGTGGTGGCGAGCCTGGGGAAGCCGAGGTGCCTACCGACACCAGGAGATCTGGGTTGATCGTTGAATCAGATGCTGCCAAGGTGTCTGGTATCCCCCGCCTCCGAGGAAAGGCTTCCGAAACCGAGCTCTACGGAACCCCTGCCAATGTGCCGGGCGACAATGACAAGATCCCTGTGCACGATACCGACAGGAAGGTGGAGAATGAGGTTGATGAGGGGATCGACGACATGAATGCGGCTGTCAAAGCCAGAAAGACTCTCCGAAAGCATCTCAATGCCAAGGTGCAGGTGTCACCTTGGAGCATGCCTACGCCTACCCCCAAGATCAATCCGGCAAGATTCCATGACCCGTTGGATGAGAGCTTCTGGAAAGACATTTGGGTTGCCAGTGCTGTGCACAACACCGAGATCTTCCGAAAGGTCTTTCGTTGTATCGTGCGTAGATTGTCCTCGTGATTGACACAAACACTAAATGTCTCGTAGCCTGACGACCTTGTGACTTCCTGGGCCCAATACAAGTCGTTCGCCAACCACGCCGAAAAGTTCAACAAGGCGCCCGAGGACATTGCCGCCAACGGCCACGATGAGCCTGTCAAAGTCACGCACGATGGACCCGGTACCCACGGTGCGGGAGGCGGTGGATCTGGTGGTGGACAGATTGGCTCTCACGGGGAGCAAAGCAACGGCCACAAGGCCGAGACTAGCGACGCCGATGTTGTCGATGGCAAGCCTAGAGATGTGCCCCACCCCCATCACCCTCATGTTCCTCATTCGGTGCACCACGGGGAAGGAAGCAAGGGCTCCCTCAAGAGCGGAGAGGGCAAGGGAGAGGCAGAGAAGGGGAAGAAGGCGAGTGGGCCAGACGAGGGCTGGGCTGAGTGGGAGAAGGAAGAGATGGAGTTGTTGTTGAATGAAGTGAAGGGGCATTTGGGTACGTCAGAGAGGGCTATGCTTGACGGACCGCTGCTAACTCGACCTGCAGTCATCTACCCGAACAGGTTCCTGGAAGGTGAAGACCTCGCCAACAACTTCCTTTTCAACGTGAGTAACACGAGTCATGCTGAAGAGGTGTGTGCTGACGCTTTCAATCCAGTCTGACAAGATCCTGCCTTTGCCCATCTTTGATTAACAAAACTCTTAATGACTGTGCATTACTATAATTTTCCCCAAGTATCTGTAGTTCGTGCATCATATGCGCATCTTGTCTTATATACCTAATTGCTTGATACACTGCTTCTGCCTTGATACCATATCAGCCGCATGATTACTGTTTGAATCGGACATTATGCAAAAGCTCCATTGCGCGTACAATCATCTATGGTATGTATTATTCGACGGGATATACATCTTTACAGTACTATGTCTTTTGGAACACCTTCCAGCTCCCTTGCAACCACCTCTTCGACCCATAGAGCGTCGCCGCCGAAACAATACTCATCCCTCCACAAAGCCCTATTGAGATATAATAACTCTCCGGCCCCGTGCGGTGCAAGTGATCGGTAGAGTAATTCAAAAGTGCGATGGCGATCGGTTGACCAACCAAAGCGGGGATGACGAGTGACAGCCAGAACATGCTGAGCGCACTAGCAAGGTGTTGAACACCAACAACCTTGGCTGCGACGGGTGTCGCTGCAGACCAGATCGTCCCGCCCGTCATACCTTGCACCAGCGCATAAAAGATCAACACCCCAAAGCTCTTTGACGGGAGCCAGATACACAAAGTCGACAGGCCGCAGATGAGGTAGCACACGATGGAGAGGTTGATACGGCCGCCTGTATCGAGAAAATAGCCCCAGACGGGCCGGCCGAGCATTTGGCCGGCGGAGAGGATGGATTGGAGGGCGGCGCCTTGGGTTTGAGAGAGGCCGATGGCGTGAGTGGCGAATGACGCGAGGGAATAGATGGCAATAAAGTAGGCCATGACTAGTTGGTGATGAGCATGATGAGTCGGGAAAGGTGATTGAGACGTACTAGTGAAAGCGCCCCATATCCACACCCACACAAAGCCCTGATGCCAGAGCCATTTGAACTCCAACGGCGCCTGCCTGGCTTTCATGGCCTTGTGGCGTCCCTTGAACAGTACCAGCCCCGGTAAAAGCAACGCCGCGGAGATGAGACCGTTGATGATCAGAGCCCACTTGACGGAGAGTCGCTCAATGAGGACGCGGGTGGTATTGGCCATGAGGAGACCGCCTGCGCCGGATCCGCAGGCGGCGATACCTTGGGTGAGGGCGAGGCGGCGGTGGAACCAGTGGGCCATGAGGGGTTGGACGGGGATCATTGTAAGACCCAGACCTGTGGGGGCGTTAGTATGGAGGGCGGAAGGGAGAGAAAGTACGGACCGAGACCGAAGATGACACCCTGGCAGACGAGAAAGGTACCAAAGCTCTTGCAGATACCAGCCATACATTGCCCGAGGACGACACACAAAGCTCCTACCTAGGTTGTCAGTATTGCAGACTTTTGATACTGTCAAAATTGGACCCACCGATAGTATATGGAACCCTAAAGCCAAATGTTCTGGATAGGTAGTTGGCCGCAGGTCCCATCGTCAAAGCAACGGCCACAGAAAGACCACCGACCCAAGCATATCCCAACGTGGATCCTCCTGAAAAGTAGTTGTTGGCCAAATAGTAAGACGAATAGACGCCATAGGTGGTATTGACGCCTGCTCCGGATCAGCTTTGGAGTCTTGAGCAAGGGAATGAGACGTACCCCAAGTACCGGCGTTACAGCATGCGTAACACACGACAATGACCCATCCGTAGCCGCCATCGGGGGCATCTGAATCTCCAGCCGTAGCAGGGGCAGTCGGGGCAGGCCCTTCGGAGATGTTTTCTCCTACGTTCTTCTCGGCAGGCGCGCTGGTGTTACTTTGGAGGGCGACTTGGGCATTTGGACCGGTGCCATGGAGCGCGAAGGAATCCGAGCGCTGGGCCTCAATATCAGACTTGGTCTCGATATCAGAGCTTTGTTGTTGCACCATGATTTATGGTTCGATTGCAAGATAACCTTCTTTTTGCTGTCGTGGGTCGTCGATTGTGGATATTTCGAGGTTTGATCAGTCGAGGTTATAACCAGTCCATTCTGTTGCCCTCTGTGTAAGCTGCTTGGGTAAGGTGAATTGGAAAGGTGGAGGCCAGGGCGGTTGCTGACACGAGCGCTGAATCAGCCCGGATGGATGACTGATTTATGGCAAGGAGCACAGCACGCAGCAGGAGGCTAGCGAGGGACAGGGGATAGATTGAGGATGGCGAGTGAAGAGGGCGAAGAAGCTGAAATGAAGATGACCCAAGGTGGTCTATTTTGATGTATTCTGGGTCATGAGATTGAAAGAGTCGAACGGCAACTATCTCGGCAGACTGTCGGCATCCCGTCGCGTAGCGCCGGAGACCTATTTGAGTGGATTTTGGGTGATCATTCATGGACCAGGGGTGCATAAGAGCAAGCCCGGATTTGACATTATATTGCATCTGATTTTCCAGACTGCATGCATGGTCTTTGGGTCACTGGCTCTCTGTTTATCGATGCCCAGCCAGCTTTTGAAAGCCGCGCCTGATAACAGACCACGTGGCTGCCACATCCGGCGAATCGAAACTCCGTAGCAGTTTGGGGTGCTCTTTTTCGCTGAACTTGTTGGAATTTTCGACTTTTCTCAACCTATACTCTTTTCAAAAGCACCGTTTTGCAGAAATACCTGTAGACACAATGGTGCGTTACCCTCCCCCTTTCTTCCCCCATGTACCCCTCGCAAGCTTCCAAAACGAGCCATTCGCCCAGGACTTGCAACTAACATGACATGCCGCACATGCTAACCTTTTACCCTTTACAACAGCCCAAAGTCGCTTCCAACAAGGCCACCGCTGCCAAGCCCGCCCACAAGTTCTACGTTGACGCTTCCGTCCCCGTGAACGACTCTGTCTTCGACCTCGCTGCCTTCGAGAAGTTCCTCCACGACCGCATCAAGGTTGACGGCAAGCCCGGTCAGCTCGGTGACGTTGTCTCCGTCCAGAAGGAGGGTGAGTAGACACAATTGAGAGTTTGAAGCAGGTGGCTCATGAGATTGCGCAGGTGCCAAGATCGTCCTCACCTCTTCTATCCCCTTCTCCAAGAGGTACCTCAAGTACCTCACCAAGAAGCACTTGAAGAAGAACTCTTTCGAGAACTTCCTCCGGTATGTCACTCATTTCCTTTGATTTACGAAATCTGTTGCTTACTGTGTTGTCAGCGTTGTTGCCACCTCCAAGGACACCTACTCCCTCAAGTACTTCAAGGTTGACCAGGACGAGGCTGAGGACGAGGAGCTCGCCTAAACGATTCCTTGATTGGATATCGCTAGGAGCATGCATTTATAATGGTGCACTTGATACATTCTGCTCTGTCTGCTGCATCGCGTTCACGTCCATGGCCCCTCTTGCCAACAATTTTAGCTGCTTACGTACTATAAACGGTCAAAGATTTGGTTCCGTCCAATCTGATAAGCCAATTACGAAAACGTCCGACAAGTTCACATCTTGGTCGTCAAGTGCAACATTGCCCTCAATCCACCATGGCTGAGCAAGAACCCGCCGCTGCCGTCCCCGTCGTCCCCGTCACCGCCAGTGCCGCAGGCCCAGCATGGCCAGAGCTCACCCCCGAGCATCCGCTCCTCCAGTTCCATTCTCGCCTCGCAACCATCCTTCCTGCGGCCGGCCACTCTCAGATATGGGGCGTCACCCTCTCGTCCGCCACTCCTCCCGAATTCAGCACCCTGCTCATCTTGCAAAAGTATCTTCGCTCCGTGAGCGGTGATGTTGATGCAGCGGCTGCGGCTTTGGAAAAGACGCTCAAGTGGAGGAAAGAGTTTGGTTTGGACAAGCCAGAGGGCGTGAAGTGTGAAGAGTCTGGGAGTGAATTCGATGGGCTTGGGTATGTGACCAAAGTCAAGACGAATGAAGGGAAGGATGAGGTGGTCACTTGGAATGTGTACGGCGCCGTCAAGGATTTCAAGGCGACTTTTGGAGATTTGGACCGGCAAGTTGACTCTTCCCTTCCTGTGCACAGGCGCTGACGGGATGATTAGCTTTCTCAAATGGCGAGTCAACTTGATGGAAGAAGCCATCGCCCACCTCCACCTCTCCACTACATCCACCCCCATCCCCGACTTTTCCCCCACCTCCCCCCAACCCGACCCCCACCGCATCGCCCAAGTCCACCTCTACGAAGGCGTCTCCTTCCTCCGCATGGACCCGCACGTCAAAGCAGCCTCCAAAGCCACCATTGAGCTCATGACGGCGCATTATCCCGAGCTGCTTTCACGCAAGTTTTTCGTGGGGGTACCGCTGGTGATGAGCTGGATGTTTCAGGCGGTGAGGATGTTTGTGAGCGCAGAGACTGCAAAGAAGTTTGTGGTTATTAGTTATAAGACAAATCTGGCGGGGGAGCTGGGGGAGAAGGATGGGGTGCCGGTGGATTGTGGAGGGACGGGGCCGGGGCTGCGAGAGTTACAGGCGGCGTTGGGCAAGGAGGACCCTGTTCGAGTGTAGAGAGACTGTTTGTGACGAAATGTAACGCCGCCTTGCCTGTATAGTGCGTAGTCCTGCTTGTCAGTCTCATACCAGAAGTAGAATACCCACTTTGGCCTTTGCTTGGTGCAACGCATCATTTCAGTGCTTCATAGCTTATACTTTCATACCGTATGACCGGTGTAAGCAAGCTTCTCATATCGACGGCCATAGCCTCCTCAAAGCACCGCGTCCCGTCTGATCCGCGAAGTTAACTAGGAGAGCGCTCGGTTAGTACCAGGGTGGGGGACCACCTGGGAATCCCGGGTGCCGTCGTTTTTGCTTTTTTTCTTTTTGCTCGACTCTCTCCTTTCTGGGAAGGTAGTATCTCAATTTGAGCGAAACAATGACTGAGCATATTGGTATTTGTTTCATTCGCAGAGAGTACTCTACTACGTTGGCACCCATGTCCCCGATCAGTTGACTACAGTATCGGCTTGGTTCCCTCCAAACGTCCAAAAGTGGTCACTAGGACTGAAGTCGTCAGCCATGTCGTTAAACATGCCGAGGGAGGGAACAAATAGGACACGGTGATACTGGACGTTTCAGGTTTGACCCTGAACATGACAGTCACCGGCTGTAGGCCGGTGCGCCACAACTCCTCTCAAGTGGCATGGCCCTGGTACTCCTCGAGGTTGCAGGCTGCACAGACTGCGAGCTTTCGTAATTTCTCATACGCTAAAATCAAGTGGCCGGTAATGGAGCAGGGCGTGTCTACTCAGGCGAGCAATGAAGGGCTGGCAGAAATGACGAGCAACCGCCACCACCACCGGCCATGCGCGCGCGCCGTCCCTCATGCCCTTTCTTTGGCAAGCAGGTAACGAATCGACTGGTCCACTATCTGCCCCAACAGTTGGAACCCTTACTACATTCAGGTGCTGGTCGAGTAGCGGAGCGCACGATAGTGAGAAGGACGAACAAAGACCTCTTTCCAAACGACAGAGCTGCGCTTGGCGCGCCGGCCTGCCGAGCTCACAAAAACAGGCACGAGCAGCTTGACCAAAATTCCTATTGTTCTCTCCTGCCCAATCGTTGTCAACCTCTTGTGAATCGTTCGAGCCTCTGCAGCAGCAACAATACTTGGAAATCTTCACTGCTGCTCCGATTGCCTCTTATGAGTAGATGCGATCGGGTGGCGTGTCTCACATCGACTTCCACATAACAACAATCTTCTCCTCTTGTCACAGAAATGCATGACTACATACTACTGTATGGAGCCCTTGCCAGCTCCTTGAACGCGGTTCAAACGGCCGACGGCCTAGGGTAACGCCAAGGTCCGAGCAGTATGTATTTCCTTTTTCGTCTTATCTTTCTCATCGTCATCCAAGCTGCTTCAGCGCCACGGTGCGTGTGAGGGTCCAGCGCCTTGACAATGAACTCATGCATCTTACCGGCATCGGCATCTCAGTTGTCACCTAAATCTTGGATCACTTGTCACTTTGTCAGCCACGAACGGACCTTGGCGGGGAATGAGAGGTCATGTTTGACTATCGTCGAAAATGATCAGAGGCCTCCTCGAAAGCCTAAGAAGAAGAGGTGCCACCAGAGGCGGCATTGTATAGATCGTATCAGCCGATAGTTGTGATCGCGTATGGCCATAGAGTCTCAGACTCCAGAAGTGGTTGTTGCGCTTCAACGTACATTGCTCTACGTCAATTTTACTGTAAACAATTGCCGTAGTAGTAGTAGGCAGCGGGTGCAGCGGGTGGTGACAAGACGGGGCATTGATAACTTTGGAACCATGTAAAGGACGATACACGATTCCGAGGGGCTTTTCATCAGTAAACCCTCGACCCTCAAGCTTCAATCCTCCGAATGCAAGCCTCTCGCCTCTGGTTCAGGTGACTACTACCATACTATCTTGAGCAATGACCTCTTGCTCCCTGCTCACCTCTCCTGGTCCCTCTCGCGTATGGCTTCTGACTCCTGGATACCAGCAATGCACCGGCTCAGTGCGAGGGCGTTGATGCTCGACCGCGGCAGCGAATACCATGCCGTGGAATAGGCGCTCGAAAGCTGCCCGAGGCCCAGAGGCATAAGTTGCCGACAGCCAGGTAGTGCAGGAAGAAGGAAGGCACTTGAACGACGGGGAGATTGCAGGGGCCTCGTGCCGCTATGTACTATACTACTCTGTTCACACGAGATCTCGCAAGAACAAAAGAGAAACGGCCAGGGGTGGCTTGAGGCACGCAATCGATAAGGCCATTTAGGCAGGATCAAATGAAAACGGAAGAAGGTAGGCGCGAGGCACATTAATCTGCTGTAAGTTGAAGATCAGCCGAGTCTTGAACCCTGACTGCTCCCGTTAGTCTCTGCCGCTTTCGACGCGTTTTCTTATTGTTCTCTCTTCTCCTCGCATATCCAGCCATGCTTCGCCCCCCTGGCTCCCTTGCCGCTGGGGAAGAGCACCGGCTTGCCGGTTGACGGTACCGTGGCTGACCCCTAGCCTGTTTCCTTGCTCCTCTCGTGCGTCGTGTTACATGTCAAGATTGCAAGACAAACGCGAGCTTTGCAGATGCCCTCTTTGGCTCAAACTAGGGTCAAGGGTCTCGGCGAAATGGGTTGCTTCTCAATTCTTCCCGTCCACCGTCCTTGCAGGGTGATGGGCGTTCGTTCATCAAGTCTCTTCCCGCACTCATTTAATGCCTCTTTGCGAGTGCTTATAAACCCCCCAACCCCCCTGCAGCCCAACCGTTTCAATCATCAGCATTTTTACGACTTGCATACGAACCCAATGCCCTGCGACGAACCTCGACAAGACGACACGCCCTTCATGGAGAGCATCAACAAGCAAATCGACTTTCTCTTCCACGACCCCGCCGATGACCTCTCCCACCGCCCGTCCCATACCTCCCACGCTTCTCTGACCGACTTCAACGAAGTCATCATGGGGCTCATCCACCACCGTGAATCGGCCTCCTTCCCCACCGCCACCTTCAGCTCCTACCCCAGAGACCCGGACTCTTCCTTCCTCATCATGGAGGACGAGGATGAGGACGAGGCCAGCGCTGCCCCGCCTTTGGTGCACCTTCCTTCCCCACCAGCTTCGCCTCCCCGGGTCACGCCGGCGGCCGAGAAGGAGTTTGTTCTGCAGCCTGTGCCAGAGCACATGAAGTATCGCAAGCGCAAGAGGTTGGCTTTGGGTATGGAGGTACAGAAGCTCAAGGTGACTCCTCGTACTTTGGCCAAGGTAAGTTGCCGATAAGACCTGTCGTGTGGTATAGTACTGACCATCCATGACAGTGTACTGGTCCGTCTTTCTGCGCCCGGTATGACTTTTTGGCCGACACTCATACCCCGTCTTTTGATGAGATGAACGAAGAGGTATGCAGATTCAATGTATCCATCCCCCGGGTTCCTACTAACACTGTGCGGCAGATTGCTTCATGGGACACTGTCGATGCCAACTCGGAACATTTCGTCTCTGTAGATTTTGACGATGACGACGACGTACGTCCCCTTATCACCCCAGCGGCCATCAGCTGACACCAGTTGTAGACTTCTTTGTCTTCTTTCTCTAGCGAATTGCCCGACTCGGCTTTTTGGACGACACCAGGGAGCCCCAGGATGACCTGGGGTCCGAGTTCTGCACTTTCCGCCGCTTGTGCCCGATCCGCTGCCTCCCCCATCTCTCCTCCTGCTCCCCTTCCTTCCACCCTTCCTTCCACCCTTCTCCCTACTGCCAACCCCGAACCCAGCCGCCCTCAAGGCCTCACCAGACTCCGTGCCATCCTCCCTCCCCACGCGCTCAAGTCTTTCCAATGTATTCTCGCTGCTAGCGAGGTCCTCAACACGTTTGGGCCGGAAGACATGCCGGCGGGTGGTACGTTTTCTGGGTTCTTTGATGAAAATGAGTGGGCCTGGGCGTTTGGTGGTGAGGTGGATGAGGATAGGGTCGAGGGGTGCAGAGTGCCTTGGTCGAAGGCCGGACGTGTACGTGGCATCTCTTTCTCGGCTCTCTGGCGCCTTTACTGACCGCTCCATGCAGGTCAAGAACGACAAATCCCCTTCCCAGCTCTTCCATGACCACCACCTCTCCTACGCCCAAGTTTACCAAGCCGACGTCTCCCTACCCGACTCTCCCAACTCCCGGGCTGCTCGTGCTCTCGCAGAAGCGGCGGCTTCCCAGGCCCATGTAGACCGCATGACCCGAGAGCTCGAAGAGCTCCTTGAGCGGGCAAAGAAACTCGAGGAGGAGGAAGGTGGCTGCGATGGAGAGGGGTCCAGTCTTTGGGAATGGGAGATGGAGGAGGTGGAGGTGGAGGTGGAGGTGGAGGCTGCGAGAGCTGAGAGCGAGTGTCTTGGGCTTGATGACCTTGACGAGCAAATGGAGAGGAGGAAGCTGGTCGAGGATAAATAGTTGTGCTGGACACACCGATATCATACAACGAGCTACTTTGTGACTCCCTACATACACGCCCTATCACGACCCTACGCGACGCTTACGCTCATACACGCTTATGACTAGCTACGATGAAATATATGCACTATCTTGAATGCTAGCAACAGTCAGACACATAAGGGTATGACGAGAGGTTCGAGCACGAGTAGTCATCGTTCAACAACGGCGCCAGTAACCAGGGTACGCGTGTACATCGAAGAATGACGTACTTCAAGGATGCGCACTCCTGTTGTTCACCTGTTTCGCGCGCAGCCCACGATGGCCGTCTTTTCGCACTTTTCCAGCGTCCAGACCTCGAATCCTTACCCCCTGTTCGACAGATCTCACCCATGCCGTATTCTATAAAAAGTGGATAGCGATCACGATCCAGTCCACGCGAGAGCCACGCGCGGTTCAGGGGCGCAAAGCTTGTTTTTGTTCGTTCCAGTGGTAACGCGTCGCCCGCCATTCTTTCATTTCTTCTTCGCCAGCAGCCTGGACAGATATCAAACAGCCAGCCACCCCATACCCCCCCTCGTCTCCCCATGATGCCCCGTTTGAGGGCGTCCCGCCTCACCTTCTCCCTTGCCCTCGTCGTCCTCGTCACCTACTCCTACTTTTACATCTCCAGCAACGGCCAGGGTGAAGATGCCGAGCCCCTCGGCCGTGATGGGGTTCCCAGACGGCACGCTTCATCACTGCTAAACAAGGGTAGGTCGCCACACCGATCACTGGCCAACTGGTGGTCCCAGTCGACAGAGACTGAGCCTGTTCAAGTTCTCGAATTTACAGGCGACGGGCTTGTCAAGGGGTGGGACAGCGCCTATGCCCGAATGCAGCAGGGCGGTCTTAAGAGAGCCGAGAAGAAGCAGCTCCAGCAGGCTATGGAGACGCATCCCATCTTGGAGCTCATGGCCCGAGGTCAGGAGAAGTGGGAGCATCTGCTAGCTTCGTGAGTAAAAGCTTTAGTGTACGTTATCCGTGTGCTAATTCGCTATATATAGTCAATCAAAGACGTTTCCTCAAGCTGTGACAGAGTATACACGGCGGTATGGACGGCAGCCTCCGAGAGGTTTCGATCAATGGTGGCAGTACTGCAAGCGCAACAAGGTCAAGATCGTCGACGACGTGAGTATATCACCATGCGCTCAAACTTTAAATCACCACGCTGACCGCTTCCGGCGTCCAGTACGATCAGATCAACCGCGACATCGAGCCGTACTTTGCCCTTTCCCCAGGGATGTTTAGGAAACGCGTAGACGACTTGACAAAGACTGAGCATACATCGTGGGTTTACATGTGGCCAAGAGCTCAAGACACGGCAAGTCTCAGCTACTGATCGGCACCTAGCCAAATCACGTTATCGCCTACGAGCGCATCCTCTCTCTACGGCGAACGAGCACACTCGTCCCGCCCTCGCTGGCTCTTCAACCTTCTCGAACCCATCGCACAATACCTCCCCGGCGAAGTCACATTGTCATTGTCGGACCATGACCTCGGGTCCTGGCTCTTGGGAGATGATCAGAGACAGGCGGCGTTGGAGGCGATTGAGGAAGGACGATACTTGACGGAGGAGGAGATCAAGATGTATGAGAAGAAGAACGGGAGGGTGTCGGTGAAGGGTACGGTGTCGGCTTGTCCCCCGGGATCGCCGGGGTGGCAGCGCGGTGTAGCGAAACGCGAGGGCCGTGAGATTGAGCATCCCACCAAAGGTGAGTACTGCAATCTTGCATCTGGCGCTTGGCTGATGTAGCATAGAAACGTCCTTCATCCACGACCCCCTCCTCACTTACGACTTTTGCTACAACCCCGAGCTCCTCGACGACCACGGTGCCCTCTCTTGGGACTTTGTCCGCGATACCACCCTCCGACCCATCTTCCAACTCTCCAAAAACTACCGCAACCCCGAGTTCCTCACCACCCCGCTCGAGGCGTACGAAAACTTTACAGACCCCATTGCCCAGAAGAAATACTCGCCATGGGAAGAAAAGACCATCAACAAGCTTTTCTGGCGGGGCAGTTCGACGGGAGACTCGTATTCCAAAAGACCTGATGGGCACACTTGGAAACAGTCGCACCGACCGCGGTTGGCGCTCAAGACGCAGGCGACCGAGGGTGAGGAGCTCGTCTGGGTGCAGAGAGGCAAAACGTGGGAGAGGGAGAGATGGAACGTGGGCGTGTTGAATGAGGCGTACATGGATGTCGGGCTCACGGGCCAAGCGCACCAGTGCAAGAAGGAGGATGGGACGTGTGATGAGATGAACAGCGAGATCGAGTTCAAGGGCCGGGTAATGCCTGAAGATTCGGCCAGATATAAGTGTAAGCCCTCTCGCGGTCATGTAGGGGGCCGGACTGATCTGGGTATAGTCCAATTTGATATCGACGGTAATGGCTGGTCATCCCGATTCCACCGCCTCATCATGTCGGGCTCTGTCGTTATCAAGTCTACCATCTATCCGGAGTGGTTCTCCGACTGGCTCACACCCTGGGTTCACTATATCGTACGTCCCCACACTATCCTCTCTCGCTTGACATCCGTCTGACCTTCCAATGCAGCCAAGCAAGCTCGACTACACGGATCTGTACGACATCATGGTCTTCTTTGTCGGTGCCCCCGATGGCAGCTCACCGGGACACGACGACCTTGCGAGGTTGATCGCGGAGCAAGCGAAAAAGTTTGGAGAGGAGCATTGGAGATGGGAGGATATGCAGGCGTACATGTTTAGGCTCATGCTCGAGTGAGTCTGACCTGTTGCCATCACGAGATCTCAAGCTGATTTTCGGGTGTTCAGGTATTCGAGATTATTAGCAGAAGACCGGGAGGAATGGAGTTATCAGAAGAGGTACGACTAGACGATCGTAGACTTCTAGAAAGTCTAGACGTGGTGGATATCCAAGAAGGAGTCGCGATGGGAGCGCGTAAAGATCTCAGATCTCAGGCAAGGTCTTTCATCTTTCTGTAGACTGTATCTCTGTTTTCGTATTTTGATTTCAGCATCTGGGGTTTTCGATAGCTTTACCCTCTTGACCAAAAAACTACATTCACACATTCATATCTATATACATTTCCCCCCCCATATCGTATCTCGCTGTACATAGCCGTGTCTGGGTTTTTTTGGTGTTGGGGCCTTTTCTTGGATGCACAAGTTTCCGGATACACCTTTTATCTTCTACCGTATCATTCTACATGGGATCTATGGGTGACGATACGTGTGCTTCTATCATAAATGACAAGTCTGGCCGACCACTACCAACGGCACTGACCCAACTTCATCATATCCTGCTTTCCCCTCCCAGTCGTGATACTCTGCCTCAAAGTCTCCTTCACCCCGCGCATTTTCTCCCTCATCTCATCCCCTTCCTTCCCCTTCATCCTTGCCCACACGGCTCTCATCTCATCTTTGATCGCCGCCTCAGTGCCCTCGATGATAGTCCCGTCGTAGAGCTTGTTGAAAGGTGGATCGGTGTATGTCTTGGTTTGCTTGAGGTCGATGCCGACATGGAGGACTTCGGTGAGGAGAGATGCGATTTCGCCTTGGTCGGCTGCGAAGGGCATGGAGACGATTGGAACTTTGGCCATGATAGTCTGATGATAGGCATTAGCTGCCGGATACGCGAATGGGCCATGTGACTTACCTCGTGGGTACTGTTGCTGCCGCAGTGGGTCTGTATCTTTGTTAGCAATTGAATTGCCTACGCGTAGAAGGGCTCACAATGAAGAATCTGGTAGCTGGGTGGTTCAATACAGCCCATTGAGGCGCAAACTTGACCAAGCAAGCGTCCTCCAAGCCGACGAATCCCTCAACAAGACCAGGAGGGACAGGTGCGGCACCAGAGGCGTATGCAAAGACAAAAGGAATGTCCACTTCGTGAAGCGTCTGGAGGATGTAACGGATAAGTTCGGGGCGGAAGAGAGGGAAGAAGAGAGATCCGAAGCTGGACGAAACATATTAGCACCACAGCACATTGTGAGTGGATTGAAGGTCAACATACCTGACGTAGCACACGCTCCTTGAGCCATGTTTCTCTTGCATCTGGTCAAGGAAAGTGATTACCCTCTTGTCATCATCACTTTTGACGCTGACGGTGAATTCTTCCTCCCACATCTCTTCCGGGAATTGAGGGCTGTGTGGATGTGAGCCTCATCACAGCGTAGCGGAATTCCAAACCCAACTTACCCGACAATATAGATGGTCTTGTCGATCTCTGTCTCCAAAGCAGCGACTGCCTCTGGCTCCAGTTCTCCGGCAAAGGTCATAGCAACGCCGACAGTGTTCCTGTGCCAGAAGGTTCGATAAGCAGGAAGGTTGGCAGCAAGAATTTGGCCGCTGAATGGGACAGTATCTCTATGGGGCCCTGCAAGGAGTCAGCTGAGTGTATCCTGTACATTCGCCGTAAAGGCAGTAGCATACACCATTCGTCTACGGACACAGGGTCAGTATTCCCTTCGTCATGGGGAGATGATGCTCACAGTCAAACTTGACGGGCAGGCCTGGGACGGGAGCCTCTTGCCCGGTACCCCTGAATCCATGCTGCACACATGATTGATTAGCAAGATACAACACAGGCAAAAGAGCACATACCTTTTCAAAAGCCTGAACGGGGTCTTCACCCTTCTGGATGTCTTCCTCCGACAATCGCAGCATTTTGGCAAAGGTACCTCCTCGGTCCTCATGACTGAACGAGCTATTGACCTTGTCAGATACGTGAATCCACCTTGGATAATTCAAAGCTGACATACTGCCAAACGGAGGAAGGCGAGCTAGGGACGAACATGATCAGGGGAGGAACCGGGATGTTGCGCGGCCCAAGGGTATTGGCCACGAGGTCTGGGATGAAGGTTTGGAACATCTGCTTCGATGTCAGTCTCCATCGTCAGGTAGAAATCGTAGGACAGTACCTACGTCGAAGAGGAACATATCAGGAGGCACACCCTCAAACTTGTTCTTGGTCCCTTCGATGTCGTATTTGGCGTCATACAAGCCACTGATAACCTCGGGCAAGACACTGGCAAAACTCTGGCCCTCCTTCATCATGCCATCCGGCGAAAACTCCTTGGACGTAACAAAGGCCTCATGGGAACAGGTAATCGTCTGCAACCTGTCGGCGATGGGCTTGGTGCCAGAAGCAAGGTTGGCGGCAGTGTGCTTTTCAATATGGCTCGTGAGGTGCTCGAGATCCTTCTCGAGACGCGGGGCGATGGAGGGGGTGAGTAGGAAGGTGACGTGGAGGTTTGGGTGGAGGGCGAGGAGGTTGACAGCGAGATTGAGGAGAGGGCGGACATGGCCCCTATACATGATCAGCTATGACATTTCTCATGCCCAATACGACTTACCACATGGCCACTGGGACCAGGACCAGATGCTTTAAAGCGGTGGTGTCTGCTGAAATAAGTGTCATGTTGCTGTGGAACTTGGGAGTTGAGGGGAATGGTGCTGTACATATATACTCACGTGTTGCTTGAAAGCAGCTGATGACTGATCAACCCCGAGGCGAACCATGCTGTGTTTGCCCTTCTTCCGGCGGCTTTTGTGTTCTAGTCCAGGTCGTCGAGACCGAGCGAATCTCTGCCACGCACCATATGTGTGTTGCTTTGGAATCGGCCGACCGAGGCTATCACTGCGACGATGGTGAACACCTGGCATACCGAGGGCCGAGGGTCCCGCTCCACCCCCGACTTGATGAACCCGAGGGTTCCAAGCGCAACGTAAAGTTAGCCGCGTGCCTTTGGCTGTGCATACGAGCTAGTCGTGTCCCGGTCGCCTGCTCGGTACAGCGAGACAGCATGTGGTGGTCTGACGAATAGTTGAGCTTCTTCAGCAATTCTTCAGCATGATCAGTTAGTGGTCAGTAGATACATAGGGCCAGCATGACTATCTATACCTGCAGAGCTCGTCAGCTATCCTCGAATTTGCTCGAATCACATACCCCCGCACTCGCATCGTGCGCCAATAGGCAAAGAACGACATACGATGATTATATCCCTTCCGGCTTGGCCACCTTTCTCTTCTCCTTCTTGCCCGTAACTTCATCCTCCATCTCTTGGTAGCTGACTGGTACCAGCGGGTTACCTGTGCAAGAGTGAGTGATTGCTCGGGAAGGAGCGCGGAGAAGCGGGATAGAGGACGTACCGGCTTCGGATTTGGCATAGACGACACCAAGCTCGTTGGCTGCTGTCGTAAGGTAATAACTCCTGGCATCACCCAAACTCAACTACCCGCCTCAGTCAGCTCTTGCTCCTTTGGCCCTCATATCTTGACTGAGGATGAAGACTCACCACCTTGGCCTTGACGATATCCCCCAACCTGAAACATTCTCCAACCTTGATTTTATCCCTCTCTGTCAGCCTGATATCCGTAAGACGGATGACACCTGTGAATTCTTCGGACGATTCGGGGAGGGCGCGGTCGGCGAGGGTTGTTAATGTCAAGTGGGCTTGTTGGGGGGTCAGGCGGTGGACCTGTAGAGTGTTAATGAGCGTGCGGTGTATGGTAGACATGGGCTTACGGTTCCAATGACCTATACAAATGTCAGCTATAATCACTCAACTGAAGAAGGCGACTTACGATAGCATCCACATCAACGATCCCAACAGCCTCTTCCCTCCCCACAACACTCACAACCTAATTGTCCCCCGTCAGCTCCTCCCCTCCTCTAGTCAGAGATGATAAAAGTAACTTACAGGCCCATCTCTCCGTGGTCTCCCAACAACGCTGGCCAAAATCTGTCCATTATGCTCATAACATCCTCGACCGGCTTTTGGTAAAGGCGGAGCAATGAGGTTTGGGGGTAAGGGTTGGCCGGGGAGGAGGATTGCTGCTTGTGGCATTTTTTTCGTGTTCCAGTGATATCGAGGGGTTGGGTGGGCAGATCGAAAGAAGGTTGGGGTCAGGTTGTGAAAGTTGAAGGTGATGATGCGCTTTCATGAAATCGACGGCCAAAATGATCTGCCTCCACCAAGAGCTCAAGGTTGACATTTGATCCCGTCGGCGGTGGCCCGTGCGTTGGAGTCTTACTTCTTCGTCTTTTGCTCTTCTCGTCAGTCATTATTCAACAAGCTGATACTCGGGGGTAGGTGCAGGAAACTGTGCATTTCTGGAGGGTACGTATGCAAACGCCCGATATACGCGAGAGAAAAGGAAAGAAGACGGAAAAGCACGCAAAGACAATAAAGAAAGAAACAAGGGACGAAAGAAGGGTATACTTTATTCACGCTCTCGAGCAACGGTCGAGTGGATGTAAGGATAAGGAAACAGTCAGTCATGATAGGAGCAACAGAAGGATATAGCTGTACGCATTTGTTTGATGTTTTAGACAGAGAGAAGGGAAAAAGCTGATCTAATGTCCGTAGGCCTATACACCTCAATCAATGAAATGAATTCGTAATACACACGCCCATCATTATTGGCCCTCACCCCACTGGATCTCGGGATCAAACTCCCACTCCCGGGGCAAAGACCAGCTCCCTTGCGAAGAAGGCGAGCCCGTTGGGGCGGCAGCAGAGTAAGCTGGAGGGGGCATGGCGTACACCTTGTGCTCGGGGAAGGTGTGGCGTTTCTTGGGAGAGTACTCGCGGTATGCAGTACCGATATGGAACCCCAAGCCTGTAGAGCTCGCAGGGTTTGGGGTGGCGGCCTTCTGCTGGTTTGGGAAGAAGGAAGACCAGCTCTCCTTCTCGGCGGCGCTCGAGGACGACGACGAAGAGATTTTTCGTGCGCGCTTGAAAGGCGAGATGGCATCTTCCGTCATGCGCCTCTTGGGTGGCGGGGCAGCAGAGATGGGGACGAGGTCGGACACGTCGGAGAAGGCGGCGCTGCTGCCTGAGAAGGAGCGGGGGGTGCTGGAGCGGAGAGGGTCGTTGGTGAGGAGAGAGGAGGTGAGGGAGATGCCAGAGATGGATTGGGCTCGTTGCTTGGTGGACACGGTGGACGCGTCAGTCTCGGTGGCGGTGGCCTTGGCAATCTATGACAATGTTAGTATAGCCCGATATCGAAAGCACAGCACGCTCACCTCATTGACCCAGTCTCCAACCCTCTTTGTCTCCTTCTCCGTCAAATAATCCTCGCACTTTTCCACAGCCTTAAGAACCTCCTGCCTCTTCTCCTCCCCACTCGCCACCCTCTCCATCAACCTCCTCATCTTCTCCCTATTCCCATCCGCCCACTTGTTCAAGATATTCGTCCACCCCGCGCGGCGGCGGAAATTGGTGAGGTCAGAGTCGACCTTGCTGCGGGCGATACCGGCGGCGGCGGCGAGAGTCTCTTTTTGGGAGGAGGTGGGGTAGGGGTAGGAGAGGTTGTTGAGGAACCAGAGGCGGACGACGGAGTGGTCGCCGGGTGGGGGAGGGGGTCTGGAGGATTTGGGGGGCTTTGGGGCGGGGAGGGGGTCGCATTCGAGGGGAGTGGCGGGGCGTTCAGAGGAGCGTCGGCAGTAGCGTTTGGGGCGGGGGTCGTGGTCGTCGTGGCGACGTTTGCGGGAGTGTTCTGCTCGCGTCGGTTAGCGGGCTCGACGAGAGTCTTGTGAAGTACTTACCGCTGACCATCAGGGCCTCGATTTTATCCACGACCTTCGCGACTTCTGAGTCTACAACGTCCGATATCTTCAGACGCTCGCAAAGCATAGTTATATTGCGTGCCACAACATAGGCCAGATTTCTCGTAGCATCGTCCAGCAAGCCCTGCTTTGAGAGGCTGTAGAGATCGGCTACAATCTCCTTCCAGTCGCTCTGGTGATCGCGGCGAGAGTCATCATCGCCCATCATCTGAGTTGGGAACCGAGTCTGCCATTCTACTAGACGGCGGCGTATAGCCTGTGCGGATTGCAGATGTTGCTGGGGCATAGTGAGTGACGGAGCAGTGGTCTGAGGCGAGATATAGATGTAGAAGTATGCATCGAAGAAGAAAATAGATTATATCCGCCTTCACCCGCTCATCCACTCGACGAACAATAAGAAAGGTGGTGATGGTAACTGAGGGGTGCAGTCCCTGAGTACATGAAACCGACCATACCGCCATTTTCTTATTGTTCGGTGCACGGGCCATACTGCCACTCCCCCTTTACCATCGGGGTTATACATATCGCTTTTGTTCTCATTTCCATTAGTGTTGACATAGCATTCTCTTCGACTTCACTTTCCCACAACAAGACAATGGACCTCTCCACCCACCTCAATCGCGTGGACGCCACAGCCAGCCAGATCATGGCAAATTGCTCGCCATTGGTATCTGCACCGGGCAGACCCATCCGAAAGTCTGGCACAAAGCCAAGCTGTACCATATCATCTTTGGGACCTCTCGACACTGAAGCTAACCTGTGTTGGCTTTCACCTCAAATTCGGCATTCAGTCCATCAACGGATATGCGATATGCTGAGATCTCTCGGTGAAAACACCCTTCGGGCGTTCAGCTCCGCTATCTCTGGGGTGCGGTCCCAGGAGCTTGTGGGGGGATGGAGTGATGAAGAGCTGGAATCATCACTGCTCCGGATATTTGAGGAAGCTTATCGTAGACGATCCAAGGAACTTCTCGGCAGAGTGGCGGACATGATGACTAGACTCGAGAATCAGTCAGCTGGCTCTTCGTCAGGCGCGAGCAAAAAAACTTCCACATTCACCTCTGTAAGTGGTATAACCCCTGCTCTTTCGCAATTGCAGCTCGCTGACACTCAAGCTCCACAGGAAGCGCTCAACACCCTTGAAACTGCCTACGCCCGCTGCCCAGTCTTGTCCCCCGCCGAAAACAACCTCGTCGCGTCGGCCGCCGGCATTACTCCTCAGCAGGTACGCGTTCTTTCATTTCGCGTTGCATTGTGGTCTCAAGCTAACGTTTGGGATAGGTCCGAACATGGGTATGTCTCATTTTTCCGTCACGCTGTTCTAGGAAGACTCGTTTGGGAGTACCCCGAGGGTGCACGTGTGGGGAGGACGAGGGTCTGTCCCCGACGCGTCTTTGTGTATCTCGACGCGACTTTCCTTCTCTTGAATACCCTCCCAATAATTCAGTACTAACGATTCATTGTAGTTCCAGAACAAACGAAATCGAGGCAAGAAGCTCCACGGCGGCAAGCCCGCCACGCCCACCCCAGGCCCTCGCCCCGTCGCCTCCCTTCCCAAACGCGTCCCTCGTAAGCCACCTTCCAACTACTCCCCCTCCCCATCCGCTTCCCCCGAGCCCACCCGTGTCCCTCGCCGTCCAGTCCGAGACCTCCCCCGCCGCGCCCAAACCCAGCGCCGAACATCCTTCGACCCGTCTTCCGAGATCACCCCCGAACCCTCCCTCGTGGATGGCGACTACAACTCGGTCTTTTCTCCGTTCATCCTCTCCCCCGGCTCTTCTTGTGACTCTATCGCGCCGAATGGGGGTTTTATCTCCCCTTTCAACATGCATTTGGCACAGCAACAGGGCCAGGAGGGAGAGGGAGCGAGGCACGAGACGCAGATCAATATATGCTGGGATCAGGGGGTGCTGAATGTGCCCTTCGAGGCGCTGAAGAGTAGTGGGGAGGGCATACCGAGCTTTGAGTTTGTCCCCCCTACCCCTTGTCAGAACAGCTGGGGCTCCCTCGACGCTTTCGCCCCCGACGCCTTCACCGGCTTCCCGGGTAGCTTTGGCATGGACGACCTCAGCCAAATGGCTTACGGCCAATTCGACGACGCGTCTCACGGACTCGACAGTATCGAATCCATCCTTAACGAAGCCCTCTCCAACCCCGCCGCTTTTGGCGGCTTGACCCTCTCGGGCTCGCCCCAATTCTCAGACTCTTGTGCTCTGACACCAGGCTCGGAAGCGAGCGCGTTGGAGGCGTCGTCCTCGACTTCAGTGTCGAATGGGATTAGGGGGATGGATAGTCTTGAGGGGGACTTCTTTACGGTGTTGGATGGGATTATTGGGGAAGGTTCGCCCTCGCCGGCTGGGGAACAGATTCATCCTATCTTTTCTTCGGCTTCTCCGCAGAGCAGGTCTGTCTCGCTGGCATCGTCGTCGTCTGCCGTCTCTGCCACTCTCTCGCCTGCCTTCTCCGTCTCATCTGCGCCCACGTCGATCTCGTCCTTTTCTGGGCACCATCACCAACACGAGAAAGAGTTTGGTAAGTCTGACTCTGTATTCCGCCGTCTACACGATGCTGACATCAATGTTGCAGACTACTTTACGCCTCACCAGCAGCAGGAGCAGCAACGTCAGGGCCCGGGCAGCTTTGAGGTGGGGTCAGTGGCGAGCGAGATTGGACATGCTTGGCAGGGTCAAGAGCAGCTGAAGGGTGACGCCGACGAGGATATGGAGCAAGACGAGAGTATCTGGGGCTGGACCTCGGGTATCCTCCCATTCGACCCTTCTCCTTCCCCGCCTGCCATCCCCAAAGTTTCCCAGCTTCCCCAACTACCCCAACTCCAACCTCTCTCCCAGAACACCCACAACCCATCGCAATCACATTCGACAGACTCCAAATCCACGCTCTTTGAGCCGATGCACCAAGCAGCTGCGCATGGGTTCAACCCCACCATGCCTGTGGGGCAGTCTTACGGCGCGCCGACCCAGGGATGAGGTGTACGGTCTTTGAGAGACGGATGGTAGACCGGGGTTCAAACTCTGACGGGCGCAGTGTGTATGAGAGGTGAATCTTTTGGTTTGGAGAGGTCATGAGCAGGATGTAATCAAGGTGTACGAGTCGGTACAGGGCACCGTTATTATATCTAGTTGTCTTGCGTTCTTCAGGATACCCTCATTCTTTGCTTTTGTCGCTTTTTGCTTTTCAGAATGTATTTGCTTCTTTCTCTATTACGAAAGCCACTTTTTCCATTTCCCCTTTTCATCTTCAATCATATAGACAACGGGTCAATACGTGTTTACAATGCTTCTCTCCATTACTTGGCTTTATACTCGAGATGATACACGTGCTTTGCTATACGTGACGGGATATGACGAGAGTTGAATGACTTGACGCGTGGACGCGTACAAGATGCCACACTCCACATTCGACCTCGTGCCTCTCGTGGGCGGCTATGTCGCAAAATATTTTTTTGAAGCTTGAAGCTGGTGATTGGTGGCTGGTGATTGTCGGGCTGTACCTCCAAGATACCCAGGTGCTACACAAGTGGTACGCGGATGGAATGTACTACAGTGCATATGGCTCTATTATATTTAGACGACGACGACGACGAGGACAGACGACCACCATGCCAGTGGCCCCATTGGCCGCAAACTTAGTCCTTGCATTTATCTGTCTCCCTAGTTCTCTTATCTAGACATACTGGAGGCATTGGGTGCTGGTGCTAGACACTCCGAATTCTCAGCTCCCGACTCGGCTTGTAGCCACGGACACTAACTGCCTCTTGCAAGCCACGTCAAAACGTCAGCCAAATGGGCATCGGATTCGTCTTACTTTTTTCCCCTTCGGCGGATCCTTCGCCAATGTAGTCAATAATGTGTCCACCTCTGAGACACGAGTACGATATGCATGGGTGCTATAGGGCAGCCGCAAGTCTAGTGGCAGCACTACCCTCGTATTGAAGGCTTCAAATGCTGGGACCTGTGATTTCCTCGCTTTACTCAAGTACTCGTACTCTACAAGGTGGACACCACTGCAGAACATACATCGCAAAAGAATAACACACTTTATACATCCCAAAAACCTAACAAAAGCAGAGACCCGAACAGACTGATAGCACAAACCTAGGAACCATGTTACCTACAAACTCCCACGCTATATCCAGCAGCGATCACGCTGCCACCCCCTTCTGCTGCTCCAACCCCCGCATATGTTCTGGCACAAAATGCACCTTGCTAGCTACCTGCTCGGCATCCTCCATCGCGGCCTGTTTGGCGAGTTCGGCAGAGGCCATACGGTTGCGCTCCATGGCTTCAGATATGAATTTGCCCCCGGTCTTGTTCGAAATGTCAGCTTGGGATTACAGGGCAGGGCAAGAGGACGAGGGGGAGAGGGGACTGACGATGGGTGGGTATTTCTTTTGGGGACCTTGGATGATGGTGTTCATTCGGGCTTGGTTGAAGAATGCGATCGAATACCTTCTCCCCATCAGATTCTCCCTTCTTTCATTCAAGCCTTGCCCACGACTCACCTCGGACCGCGACTCTCATCCCCCTCCGGCAACCTCACCCGATGAAAGGTCGATTTGAGTCGATCATCGCTCCACCTCATCAACTGGTCCCCGATATTGCACACAATCAGGTCTTGCTTCGCCTCGACGGGAAGCCAGGTTTGACCGAGGCCGAAATCGCCGACGACTTTGCGGCCGGGGCAGACTTCGAGGCCGCCTTCGCCTGAGCGTTGGAAGAGCTTCAAGCTGATGTCAGCTTGGCTTTCTAGTGTGTGGGAGAGAGGAGATGGGGACGTACGAGTGTGAGGATATCAAAGTCGGCATGAGCGCCAGCTCGCCAAAAGTTGGGACCAAAGTTCTTGCCTTCGGTGGAGTGGTAGTGCAAAAGACGCAAGACGTTCTGGCAGTCGCCTTGCCCGCATTCGACTGTCCCTTCCGTAAAGACGTTGGGTGGGAGCCCGAGGCCTTCGGCGAAACATTCCATGACCTTGATTGATAACCTTATCTTTCTCATCAGCCCCACTTTCTATCTCAACGAACATTGAATGAAAGTCTCACGCTTGAATTTGCCCCATAAACCCCTCCGCCCTCTCCCTAAACCCCTCCAAATCCTCATCCGACGGCCAAAGCCCGTCCATCCTCGCAAACTGCAACTGCATACTCTCCTTCTGATCCGCCGTCCCCGTACTCGGCCTTACCTGCGTATTCTTCTCCCAACCCGCGTTTTTGCCGTTGAGCGCTGTTTTGGCTTTGGTGGCATCGGGGAGGGCAAAGAATTGCTCGGAGAGGGCGAATGCGGAGGAGATGGAGGCGGGGGAGATTCCGTGGTTTTGGAGAGTGCTATCGGGGGTCAGTCTTGGATGATAGTGGTGGGAAAGAGCGTACAAGAAGCCGACGTTTGTGGAGGCGTCCATGAGCTCTTTGATGATCTCTGGTCGGCGAGCGTCAAAGTCGTGGAGGCTGATACAGGGGACGGACATCTTGGGTGATGCTGTGAATGCAAAGTGAGAATTGTCCACATTCAGCGTTGAGCTGAGCCCAACTGCATCTTTCTTATTTGACGCCCGATGAAGACGGAGGCCCACAAGAGCATGGTTGTGCCGAAAGATAAGAGATTTCGGACTTCGGCCTCGGGCGGCGTCCATCCGCGTGCGCCCATCTGCTCCATCTTTGACCCATCGACACTTTATTCCTCCTACGACTCTTCTACAACAGCCCACCATGCTCCCCTCCATCACCTCGGCCCTCCTCATCCTCTCCCTCCCCTTCTCAGCCGCCTCCAACACCCACCTCCACCCCGAATTCCAACAAGGTCTCGCCATCAATGACGTCCCAGCCCACCGGCGCCTGCACTGGATGCGCGTCGCCAACGAAGCAGTCTATGCGGACGGTCATCCGTGTCCGCAAGCACCGTTTGGTACGGCGATAGTGAATACGACGGCGGATGAGTTGGTTTGTGTCACGTCAAACAAGGTGGGGGTTACTGGGAGTGAGTCTCTTCCTTCTTCCTTGAGAGGGAGTGGATGGGGACTGATAGGGGACAGATCCTGCGATGCATGGGGAGATATCGGCTATCGCGCACTGCACCGACGTCCTCACTCAGAAAGGCTTGACACCGCAAGAAATCTTGGCTGCGTGGAAAGAGTTCAGCTTGTATACTAATGGCGAACCGTATGTCTCCTTTCTCCCCATCTTTCCTTGCAAGTAAGCTGATGGCTGTATGGGGTAGATGCCCTATGTGTGCGTCTGCCATACGGTGGGCGGGGTTCAAGGAGGTGATTTATGGAAGTAGTATACAGACTATTGCGGAGCGTGAGTACAATTCTCTTCGGCCTGGTTTTGTGCAACAACTGATTCGTGACTAGACGGCAGGAACCAGATATACATCCCCTCTTCCGAGATCTGGGAAAAGAGCTACTCTCTGGGCCACGCTACGCTCATGCAAGTCTCCCTTTCAATAACATCGAGATCAAGGCGCTGACAGACAAATAGGCTGGGAAATGTATTGACGAACGAGACGGATGTATTCTTTGCTCATCAATTCAACGAATCCGCTCCTTGTCGTACGTCCATTCTTTTCCTTTGAGCCCTGGATATGCAGGGACTGACACCTACCATAGCCGTAGGATGCGAACGACAGCCGGTCCCGGGTAAACGCGTAAGAGCGTGTACACCGGTAGATGATTGGGAAGAGGTAGTAGCCAAGGCGGGAGCGGGCTTGGCGGTCAAGCAGAGTAATGTTCAGGGGCAGGGGGCGGGACATGATGAGCTTTGAGTGCATAAAGTCCGAAGGGGCAAAGACCAAGGATAGCACTGCTGAGAGATTGGGAAGAAGGTGGTGTTTTATCATTCCGAATGACGACTATGGATTATGCATCCTCCTGCCCGAATGACCAGATTACTTGGAGCGCTTTAGATCGAGACCATGGGCTGTGCTGTGGGCGTGGGCAGTAGGGCAGGGAGGAGAGGCGAGAAGCTCGAGAACAGATGTCATTCAACGTAAGAGGCGATTCTTCCCTTATCGCTGCGTTATCTGCGGCCAATGAGAATGCGCGCTGGTGAACGCTACTGCTCCCGTTTTTATGATGGCAGGGTTCAATGGAGAGTCAATTTTGGGCATGCAGATGAGAAAGAGACCCAAGGACGGATGCTTACCAGCTACAAAAGGACGGTGGGGTCGAGCACATGCATAGAGACACACACTGGGCCTCGAGGCGACTCCGGTCAGCGCGCGCGAGGGATGTTATCTACGCGATCTCACGCTCCAATCAAGCTTGTTCACTGGATTATTCCGTGCCGTAATGCTGCTGAACCTGGTACCGGGCTGTCATTGGAGCATGCACTTATCGTCTCCCCCGATCCGGACGGTACTCGGTGTGCGGCAGACAGATAACAGATTTTCATTACCTCATCGCCCAGAATATATATGTAGAGCCCCGCCCTTCTTGCATCTCCCCCCACACGGAAATCATGTCGAGCAATATCGAATCGGAAACGTCGTTCGACAAGAGCAAAAGCACCACTGCCGGGGTGCAGGTCCTGCCTTCGCTCGAGGATGAGCCCGTCCTCGGGCCTTTGCCTACGTCGAGGAAGAGCAAGATGAAGAAGGTCATGAAGTCGCTAGTCACCAAGGAGGGATGGCTGGGTGATTATGTAGGTCCTGTCTGCTTTCGAAATGGAATAATACTGACGGATGACAGGACTATGGAGCGCTCATGATCCCCTATATCCCATATGTGACAAAGAAGCAGAACAAGGAGCTGCCGTTCTATACCGTCAACGAACAGCTGCCGCATCTTCTTCTCTTTATCCTCGGTCTGCAGCAGTAAGTTCTCCGCCTGTCCAAATGTCCAACGCTGATGAAGAGCAGCGCGCTGGCCATGGTCGGCGGTCTTGTCACTCCTCCGCTCCTTCTCGCCGGTCCCGCAGGTGCCAACCTCGGTACCGAGTCTCAGCTGTATCTTGTCTCTGCCTGTCTTATTTGGTGCGGTATTGGTACTGCGATCCAAGTCAGCAGGGCCAAAATCTGGAAGACGAATTATTACTTTGGTACGGGTCTGATTAGTGTCACTGTAAGTCTTCCTCGGTCATGATTTTGGGTGGAGCTGATCCAATCGTCAGGGTACTTCTTTTGCTTTTGCCAATATCGCCCTGGCATGGCTCTCCCAAGCCGTATGTCCCTCCTCTACTTGCCTACCCCCGCTAACCTGGTTCTAGTATGCGGACGGTACATGTTCCTACGACACTGACGGCGTCACCAAGCTCCCCTGTCCCGAGGAGTTCGGCGCCATCCTCGGTACAGCCACCCTCACCGGTCTCTTCGCCATCGCCCTCGCTTTCGTTCCTCCCCGCGCTATCCGCAAAGCTTTCCCCCCACTCATCACCGGTACCATGCTCATGTTTATCGGTGCCGCCCTGATCACGAGCGGTGTGAGCAACTGGGCCGGCGGGTCGGGTGTGACGTGCGCCACAGACCACACTGTCAAGTGCACTGCTGGTACCCGCGAAGAGTACTGGGGCTCAGCGAGCTTTATCGGCCTTGGGTTCTCGTGCTTTGCCGTCATTGTCATCTGCGAGCTGTTTGGTTCCGCATTCATGAAGTCTGCCTCCGTCTTTTTCGGGCTGATTGTAGGCATGATCATTGCTGCTGCGACGGGCTACTTTGACAAGGAGACCATCTCCTCGGCGCCGTCTGGAAACTTTTTGTGGGTGCAGACGTGGCATCTTCAGCTTCGCGGTCAGCTTGTGCTGCCGATGATAGCTGCATGGGCCGTCATCGTCGCCGAGACCATTGGTAATGTCACCGCCAGGTAAGCCCCTCCCTCTCACCCTCTAGGTGGTTAACTAACACTCGACCAGTTCCGATGTCTCCCGCCTGCCCATCACCGGCGGCGAATTCGAATCCCGTATCCAAGGCGGTGTCCTCGCCGACGCCGTCATGGCCACCCTCGCCGGCCTCGCCACCGTCCCCCCACTCACCACCTTCTCCCAAAACTCGGGCGTCATCGCCCTCACCCGCAACGCCTCCCGTTCTTCCGGCTACATGTGCGCTTTCATCCTCTTCCTCATGGGTATCATCGGCAAATTCGGAGCCATCTTTTGTGCGGCGCCGTCTAGTGTTATTGGCGGCTTCACGACGTTCTTGTTTGGGGCGGTGGCGACGAGTGGAGTGAGGGTGTTGGCCTATGCGAAATGGACGAGAAGGGATAGGTTCATTGCGACGGTGGGGATGGCGTTGGGGATGGCGAGTCTTTGTGTGCCCGAGTGGTTTTCGTACTTTTTCACATACACCGGTACCTCTGGTATGTCCCGTCTCCCCTCTTCTCCTCCTGAACCCACACTAACCCCCACTGTCAGCGGGAAAGAAAGGTCTCATTCAAGCAGTCGTCCTCATCGTCGAAGAACCCTACCTCATCTCCGCCCTCGTCATGATCATCCTCAATCTGTGCATCGCTGATGAGCTGGCCGAAGCCGAGGTTGGGGAAGGAACGACGAGCACAGAGGAGGAGAAGAGGGAGTGGAATCAGCCGAATGTGGTGAGGGGTGAGCATGAGGCTGGGCCTTCGGGTTCTGGGTCAGGGTCGAGATCGGGGATGAGTGGGGAAGAGGGAGAGGCTATAGAGTTGCGGTAGAGTGGAAAGGTTGGCAGATGCTTGGGTGCTCTTTGTTTTCATGCTTTTGCCCGTATGTTTCGTTTGACGGCTTAGTCTTGTTCGGTGTTATAGTTGTTATAGTAATTTTACATTTGTTATGAAGATGATTTAGGCCTCCTACTAAGAGCTGCTGGATAACCGCAGACTGGAGTAGAGTCATCCCTCGTTGACTTGGTATTATGAACTCAAGGATGATGATGAAGCTTAGCAGTCAGTACAGTTTACCACCAACTATAGCAACGAGAAGTCTTCACACGACGAGAGGAAAAATGTAATGTACTTGATGATGAGAAGTCTTCTAAACACAAACAATGCCCGTTTATATGATGATCAATGGAAGTGTTCATTGTCTGTCGGTCATTGAGCTACTTGTATAAGGTCCGAGCCGTCGCGTTGTCGACGCCGTCGATCAATAATTGAAAAGCCCGAAACTTCTCTTGCCAAGTGGTGTCTTTTTGAGAAGCAATGGCTAACACCGGTAGAAGGCCAACAATCATGTCAAGCCAAGGTGTACCCCTTTCTTGCATACTGAATCATAATAGCACAAGATCAACTGTTTACTCCGCTGATCGCACTGAGTTCTTCATGATCAAAATCGTACAAACGCTACAACAGCCTCCATCAACGGCAAACCCGCTCTCTCGTCATCTCTCGTCATCATCATCTCTACTCGCTACTCGATTAACTTGTTTTTCCAGACAGCGATCCAAATAACGGAATCGGACCAGTCGCAATGGGGCACGCAGCCACCACCAACATTGTTGGAAGAATACTATGACTTCAAGAACGACGAGGATTGGCTACAAGATGCATCTGCGGATTTGGACCCGACTGCTGCAAATGCCTCGGCTTACGAAGAATCGCACTTGGCTGTACCAGACGGTTACAACAATATGAGCGCTCTTGTATACTCTCCAAGCAGTGCCGCGGCTGGCTCGTCGCACCACAACTTCTTCTCAGAGACGGCGAGCCAGATGTCGCCCACAGACGTGGAGCACCCTGCTGTAGACGACGAGACACGGGAGGGCGATTCCATTGAAGTAGCCGAAGGGGCGGATCAGAGAAGGAGAGGCTCGTCGTCAAGTAAACAAATGAACAGTGCTGTTAGTGATCGAAGACGGGAACAAAGTAAGTGGCTCCCCCCGCGATCGCAGGCTCATCATCATCCCCTTCTGAATCGAGGTGGCTGATGTGCAATTCTACTTAGACCGAGTGGCACAATCCAAATATAGGAGTAAGAACAAGCAGGCAGTACATGTCTTGGAACAAGAGAACACTCAACTCACACATGACATCTCTGAGGTCAGAGCTCAACTCAGTCAAGTCACTCAGGAGAGGGATATGGCCTGGGCAGAGAACCACACCCTGAGACAGACATTGTCAACCCTGAGCGGTACCCAAAGTGTCATCCCTTACGATGAAGACGAAGATGCCGAAGGAGAGGAAGTCGATGAAAACTAGCAGCCTAAAATCACGTGCTCATGCATCATTCAGATGATACGTCCGGTCATGGCAGCAGGTGATGATGAATACCTTTCATATGTGGTTATCGTTGGTATCGCCTTGAAGAGCACGGGCAAGGAAACGATATGGCGAAATCGGACGTTGCATCTACATAGTAAAGCTACGCAAGGAGGTACATTGGAAAATGATCAAAAAAAGGGAACAAGTGACAATCAATGCAAAGTTGGTACTCATAGAATCGCTGTGGCGGCGTATTACTTGTGATAGAGTAGTCAGGCGATGGTTTGACGAGGATCCATCCATTGGATGCAAGAAGAAAGGACGCATGAGCCGCTCTATTTGCGTAATCCTTTTCAGTTGAGTGATGAGTACTCGTACTTGTACCAAGAAAGGTAACTTCGGTCAGGCTCAGTAGAGCGATATGCTGACGAGGGTGGTCCTTTATCGTCATAGAATATGTCTTCCTTTTCAAACCTTCTGGCATAGGGGAAGGTTGAGCATCCGCACTCCGCATTCAAAACATATCATCTGGGGCTAGGGGCGGTCATACGTATGTATAACGCCTGCACAGATTTGAAACCCGCGCCATCGCTGGATCCCCCACCATCGCCCCACCTCCTACCTCATTCAACACCGCCCTTTCAACACAGAAATGCTGCAAGCGCATAAGTCGTCCATCCCTCCTCTCTCTTCAGCCAGCACCCGCGACTCTTTCTCATCTGCCCTTACCCATCAAAGTGTCAATGCCCAGAGCCAAGCGGAAAGTTACGAAATCACCCCCCCGCGACGTCAATCGATCCCGCTCGATACTCAACCTAGTCCAGCTTCTTCTCGAGTGGATGGAGCTCCATCCGGTGGTGAAAATCAGATTTTTGTGGGTCGAGGTCGTCCAAAAGGGGCCGATGGGGTTTCCATAAGGACAACCTCCGCGGCTTCAACGATTACACTCTCTACCCCATACTACTGTCGCTCTCATCCGAACGAAGAAGTTGCTATGCGTACGCCACCTAGTACTACAGGTGATGATGAAGGTTCTTCCATCGATTTTAATGATGAACCTGTTTATCATGCCTACGTTGGTGAATCTAATAACAGTCATAATGAGGAGGAGGAGGAGCAGGGCAGGCAAACGAAGAGGAGTAAGGTGAAAAAGTACTTGGGTAGTTGCTTCAATGGCGGGGACTGATTTTGAGCCGTCCGTCATGCCTCCTGAGCATCAATAAGAGGGCCAGGGGAAACAGCAAGAAGTTTCAGGCTTGCCCAATTTATAACACTGGGTAGGTAGTACTTTTATCCAATGCACCTCTGGTCTTGCACCAACGTTGTTTGCAAGTGACAATTTTCTTTTCGTAGACCGTGGCAGATTCTCTCACTGTGCAAAGTCGAATCACCCCGTCATCCTATGATATACGGCCGTGGTGTCAGACTCAGATGACAAAACCAACTCCTCCTCCTCTGAAGGTTTCAATCAGAGTCTCTTTCCCTGTTACCAAAATAGGTCTAGCGCCACTATATGTCTATTGGCCGCTCTTTCGCTGCCAGATCTAGTTTCATGTATCTGGTCCTTTGTTATTGCTATACAAGACTACTACGCTGATGACGAGATCTCCAGAAGAAAAGATGTAGCTGTCTGTTCTCCAACGAGTCGACGTAACTGCCGCATTTAGACATTTCGAGACACATTAGCTCCAAACATGAGGCAAAAAGAGGGCAAGCTGACTGTTGATAAAAGACGGAGGGCTGAAAGTGCAAAGTGATTATCCCAACTCCAACAAATCAACCACCACCCAACCAACAATAGCAACAAAAAAACATGTCGGCCCCCTACAACGAACCCGCACCCACCGAACTCATGTCCATGTCCAGCACGGGATCCACAGACGCTCATACGGCGCAATACCAAGAAACCCAACCCCCTACCGAAAGTGACGGAGAAGGCGGTGGAGAAGGTTGTGGAGAAGGTTGTGGAGGAGGCTGCGGAGGAGGCTGCGGCAGCGATCCCTGCTGTTGTACAGTCCCTGAGTCGGGTGGTGGTTGTGATGGTTGTGATGGTTGTGATGGTTGTGATGGTTGTGACTGCAACTGCTAAGTAGGCAAGGTGCCAGAGCACAGGCGGCAACATGAGGCATGAGTGATGCATATGGAGTAACTCTCAAAAAGTCTTGTGATCGACCTAAACGTCCATGATAGGCCCAGCTCGTACTAGATATAAAGACCTCCCCAAGTCTCTCCCAGTCCCACATCCTCCAGATATATACGACTCAACGCGTAGGAGAGTTCAAAACCATCTTCTTCCTCTTTACCTTTTCCCCATTCTCCTTCCCCTTTACCCCGCCCATAGCAGTCTTATCCTTTCCCATCTTCTCGCTCCTCTCAAATAACGCCCCATGATCCGGCGTCTCCACCCCAATAATCCCCCTCATCATCCCCGGCGTCGCGGGCGCCAAATGTGTAGGTACAAGTCCCAACGACGCTGCTGCATCGTCGTTCCTGCTAGGCGACGACATGAGCCAGTTCTTGGTGAGCGAGTAGGGGACGTGTGGGGTGACAGCTGAGCGGATGGGGGTGGCAGCGAGGGTTGTGAAGCCGCGGTTGGAAAAGGAGGTGGAGAGTGGGCGGAGAGCGGGGCGAGAGATGGAGGCGGGCGCTGGGGCGGCGAACGGGGAGGAAGGGGGAGCTTTACGCTTTCTGGTCGAAGAGGAGAGAGGTGACGGGCTTGGGACATGCTTGCGACTCGTTCGAAACGAAGTGATGGATTTGGAGGAACCAGCAGCAGCAGATATGGGCCTATCGGGCATCTCGCCAAAGCCGAACGGATCATCATCCATGCTGGGCGTCTGCTCAAAGCTGAGGCTTCGAGTGACCTCTGGTCGGGGGTCACGGAAAGGCTTGACGGATGACTTGCTTCGCGTTGGTCTTGCCTTGGCAGGAGGGCCGATAGAGGGTGCGTCCAGCAGCTTCCAAGCTGGCGGAGCGGGGCGAGGAGCGAAATCGACTTTGGCAGGAGCATCGTCTTCCTCGGGAGCACGGATAGGAGTGCTAAGGTTTAGAAGGTTCTTGGCAGCGACCTCGGCCTCGTTATCCATACTGTCTTTGCTTGCCTCTCTCTGGGACCTTTCGGTCTGGTTGGCCTCAATCTCGAGAGCTGGGTCAATAGACTGGGGCAGACAGGCTTGTTGCTCAGGAGGGGAATTGTCGGGCTGTGGGATCTGGGGCTCGCTTCGAACGGGCATATCCTTCGACACCTCAGCAGCACGCGCCATTACCCCCATATCCGGCGGCCTCTGGTATACCGGCATATCGGTCCGTCCCGTCATCACAGGCGGAGGAGGAGGCGCAGCATAACCGCCCGATGCATGTTTGTCAGTCATAGGCACATCCGCAAACGCGAAAGGCTTTGCAGCATGCTGACGTCGCAGATGATCAAGCTGATGTTGATAGATCTCGTGATGGGTCGACTGGGGAGGTGGCGGGAATCGCTTGGGGCTCTTGGGGGAGACGGTGAGGGCTGACATGGGGCCGTGGGGAGGCGTAAGAGGTCGGGTTGGCTGCGTGGTGCTAGACTCGGCATCCTCGACGGTCCCGTTTTTGAGCTTCTTTTCGTTGGCACGTAAGAGGGTGACGGCCGTGAGTATCTCTTCGGGAATGACAATGTTGCCATTGATGCCATCGATGAAGGGCGTGTCGCCAGCTTCTACAGCACCGTTCGAACCACGGTAGCGAGGGGCGATGAGAAGCACGCCGTTGGAAGTAGCGAGGCCTCGGGGGCCGAATTGTTCGAGAAAGTCGGCGTGGAGCTTTTCAATCTTGCTCTGTTGGCTAGAAAGGGGTCAGCTTTAAACCAAGACTGGAGGGACAGACTTGCCGATGCTTGACAGCCCATTCGCGCTTGCTTTTAAGGGCATTCTCTCGAAGCTCTACAGTATTCTTCTCCTTGGGCTCGGCTATACCAACGTCAGCCTTGGTCAATCCCCGAAAGACTTGACACACCATAATCCCATCGACTCCTCCTCGCCTGCACACTCAACGGCACCCCATGCTTATCCTGCAAATGCCTCCTTGCCACACTCCTCGCATTCTTTCCATCGTACGTCTTGGAACACACTCTGCAAGTGTACATTTCCCACTTGCTGATATGCCCGTCAAACGACTGGTGGGCATTGGCTTGGGGAGGACGAAGGATGAGGAGCTGGTTGACTTCGAGGACAGAGCCGGGAGGTGCGGAGAGGAGACCGGATTTGCGGGCGTTTTTGAGCTGGATAGGGGGTTGGGAAGGGTTGGGGAAGAACGTCAGGGTGGTACTGCCACTCTCTTCTTCTCTGGCCGAGGCGACTGACTGAGACCGGCCTCTCGCCTGGGTATACGCCATGGGCACGACCTCCATAGCCGTCGCAGGCGGTGTATTATACAGAGCCGGGTCGAACGCTTCGATACCCATCAACTCGTCCTCTGCCTCTCCCCCAGGAGCGGGAAAGGCGTCGACAGACATGCCCATGGGAAAGTCGTGTGACGGGTGCGGGAGAGGGATCGGTTTGTCGGAAGGATGGTGGGGTGGTGGGTGCATCTTGCGAGGGGGAGGGGCGGGGTGCCATCGGGCAGCAGGGCGAGGGTAGATGGCGTAAGGATGAGGCTGGGGGTGGAAGTGGGGATGGACTCTTGGGGCTTGGGCTGCCCAAGGAGGCGCGTTCATTATAGTGTGCAGCTACATAGGCTGTCAGTGTTGACTGCAAACTGATGGGCGCTGGCGCCAAGGCCACTCACAGGGTAAATAGTGTGATGGTCAAGGCGGAGAGAGCGTGTTGGAGGGTATACCTGCGAGAAACGGGTGGGAAGTTGAGTGATAGATCGAAAGAAGAGATGCAAAAGAGAAAAGAGTTGTGAATGTTTGCGGGTGTTTGGTGAATTCATCCTTCCTTCCAGGCGAAACGACGCGTGTGATTTCTGTAGGGACAGCGCACGGGCCATGCACACAGATCCTAGGGGGCGGCGGTGCGCAATCAGTGTGGCACTTTTGCTCCCGCCGTCGAATGCGTGTGTATGCATACCAGGGCCGTCGTTCTTTCCTCTTCGGACCCTTGAGGCGATCCTCATTCAACGGGGGATACACCAAAACAGGGAGGGGGAGAAGGATGCAAGACCGAGGCAATGATGATCCGGCTCCCGTCGTAAAGAGGCCTGCGCGCACGCCCTGCCAATCTTTCCAGCACAATCCCCTGGCGCGTAGGCGCGTCAAAACACTCAAACTTACTATACAATTCATAGTAAACCCATCGATACACCTTTTGACCCAAAACATTAGAAAATAAACTTATGATAGATGCTTTTATGCCCCCAACGTCTCTTCAAAGAAATCAATCGTCGCCAGCCCATCCCGCGTAGCACCCATCGTCGACACTTCCCTCACTGCCTTTTTCGCCGCTTGCAGTAATTGTACAGGCCCACATACTGTTTCGCGTCAGCCCCAGCCAAGTCATGAGCGCGGGGGGACGTACCAGAAACGTTCATAGCCCCCTCACAAGCCCTCGCATCCTCCTCCACGATCCCCTTCAAATTCGCTCTACCCCGCCTCCATCTGACCAACCCCGCCGCCTCCTCTGTCAACCCAAATCTTCCTACCCTCCCTGGTACCAAACTGCTCCCCATCCTGGACGGCAACGGCCTCGGCAACATGATCGTCTCATCCCGACTCTCCCCTCCCCCAGGCGTACCAGGCTCATTACCAAAAGGCGTAAGCGGTATCCGCCCCTCATCAAACCGCTCTCTCAAATAATCCGGCGCCATGGCCGCTAGGCGCTCGCTTATCCCGTTCGGAGGGAGTGGTTCGTCGGACGCATGGCTTTTGGTGACATACACGTCGAGCAAGAGGTCGACCGCGGATTTGGCGGCGTCCTCTGCGGCGAGGTTGAGCAAGGGTGCGATCCATTCGACGTCCTCGGCGTGGCGGATGTGCCAGACGAGGTGGACGTGCCGGACTGCAGATGCCCCGGCTTTGGCGTTTTGCAGTATCTGCAAAAGATGCCCGGATGTGAATGTCACGCCGGTACCACCCGCTAGGAGCAAGACGGTATTATAAGCGTCGAGTGAATGGGGGTAGCCGTACGGCCCTTCGAGGTGGAGTGGAATGTCGGTGGTGGTATCGGACGAAAGCGCCAGGCGGAGGCGTTTAGTGAAACCCGAGTGGACACGAATGAGAAAGATGGCGTCGTTGGACGAGTCGGTGGGGACGTTGGCGATGGAGAATGGGTGGCTCTCGTGTGGCGACCCGGATATGCTCGGAGCAGATATAAACCTACCCTCCCATCAGCCCCCATCCATTCTGAAAGCTGTGGAGACTCACGCATGCTGCCCGGCTTTCCACCCCCACTTTTCCCTCCCCACCGTTATCCGCATCACATCATGATCCATCAACTCCACCTTGCACCCTCCTTCCCTCTTATGCCGGAAGCTGACAAAATTGTTGATATACAAGAACCTGCCGAACCGGATCAGGCGATCGAGGCCCCAGATGAGGAGGGCGGGCCAGACCCAGTAGTGGAGCCATTGCCAGTGAAAGAGCGCGCCGATGAGGTACATTCTGCCTTCCGTCAGTGACTACTACGAGTGAGTGAAGGCGGGGCGTACAGGGAGAAGATGATATGGGCGACGAGGAAGAATTCGTACGCCACGCGCCTGATGATTCTGAAGCTCGTAATCCAGAGCATCGTGAAACCCGTCAACGCCGTTATGCCCTACACCCCAGTCAGCTTCCTTCCCCTTCCTCTCGATCAGCGGGAGACTTGCAAACAACAAATACGGCCTGAAATCCCTAGCTTGCCATACCCTAGGCGTCCACAATAACGCATGCACCCAGCTCGTCAACAGACACAAGCGCGAACTCGCGCGATGGAGATAATTCAGTTTTTGGTAGGTTATCCCCGTAAGCGAGGAGATGGGGTTGTTTTTAGAGACGAGGAGGAGGATGATGGGGAGTTGGGAGAAGGACATGACGCCGAATTGGTTGGCGACGTTGTCGTTTCGCATTGGGAACCAGGCTACTTCAAATCAGCTCTACCCCAAAAGCTTTAGAGGTGGTACTCACTGGCCGTCTTGTTGAAGCCGAGGAACAAATATACCCCCATATAAAGCAGCGTCCAAACGGCATCCGCCACTGTTTCCGGCATATACAGCCATGCTGGGAACCTCTGCAAGTACATGACATTCCTCCATCCCGCTCCCAGCGCTCTCATTTGCCTTGTCAACCATCCCGCCGGCTGTTTCGGTATCGGCGATGCCAGCGGCGAAGAGGTGAGGTGCTGATCATCTTCGTCCCCCGAAATGGCCTTGTACCCCACAACCTCTTCCCTCCGTAAATGCTGTTTCTGCCGGCTTTTATGCCGCACGATACGGAAAAGGTGGAGCATCGCCAAGATCGTGATGGCGCTGACTATCCAGGCCCAAGAGTAGCGGGAGGCGTAGTAGTGGTACCGCGGGGTGGTGAGGTTGTGGCCGTGGTTGTGGACCGGGGTAGTGCTGTTGGGGCTGGTATTGTTGGTGGGGAAAGACGAGTTGAATGGGGAGGTCGTGTTCATGGTGAATGGTATCTGGAGAACCATAATGAGCGGCGGGTCTTGCTACGCTCTAAAACAAGGTAGTCTCCAGCGATACGAGAACGCCGATGAGTCCCCCATGGGTAGGAGAATAAAGAAAGACCAGGGTCAAAGCAAAAAGGTTGTAAACGAAAAAGAAGATGCTCACTGCTCAGCACATGGCGCCTGCTGTTTATCTCGTGCTAATCGTGAAATCGTCTAATCAGATCGCGCCTCTTTGCGTATACCCTGCCCTGTGATTTGTAGATGCTCTTCCTCAGATTTCGGCCGGAAGGATGGTGCTCGAGCCTTTGCCCCTCGAATACTTGTTTTTTATCAGATAAGCGTCGGTAGACTCGGTAACGACGTAAGTAAAGGACGGGGAATAGCGGCAACAAATGGGAGGGCGCCCATGTGGCATCGTTCGCGGCGCCTATTCATTTTTTGCGACCGCGCTTGGGCAAGTCGATGCATGGCTTGACGCAAGACGCGCTCCTAGAGAAGTCTGGGATAACACTTTAGGAGCTCAGGGGCTAGCTTAACTGGCGTTTTCGTGGCGAAAGAAGAGCGGGATCTATTACCTCTGCGCGGTTGGCATCTCCATCTACACTGTATGTCCTCCTCCACCCAGCGCGATGTTCCATCACTGACTCTTATTCCACAGTCATCTCATCGAAACACCACCATGTCTACCAAAACAGACTTCTGGTCCCCCTCCTACTGGTCCACCCGGTTCACCACCGAGTCCAACTTCGAATGGCTCGTCCCTTCTTCCACACTTGTGCCGATCGTTTGCGATATCGTCAGCACGCTTCCTCCGCCTCCCGAGATTGTCGACTGTAACGAGGGCCCGGAGAAAGATGGAGAATGTTCTGCGAATGCGAATGAGGAGAAAGAGGGAGAGGTGCTGAACATCCTGCATCTCGGGAGCGGCACTTCCATCCTCGGTACCCAACTTCAAACATTCCTCGATTCTTCGGACAGCACTCCCAAATGCCAAGTCTATGACGCCGACTACGTCCCGCTACCCTCATCTACCGAGTCTGAACAAGGCAGAGTCCCATTTAAACTTGTCGACGCCCTCTCTCCAATCTCCTTATTCGACAGTCTTCCTTCTTGCTCCTTCTCGTCGGTAACTTGCAAAGGAGGAAGAGGAGGCAGGGGAGGGAGGCTGTGGGATATGGTGCTAGACAAGTCTACCATCGACGCTATATCCACCGGCCCCCTTTTCCCTCCTTCTCAATATGGCGGTGAACAAGGGGAAGAGGAGTTACCGTTAGATCCGGCGGAGAGGACATTGTTGAACGTCGGGAGGGTAGTGAGGCGAGGTGGGAAATGGGTGAGCGTATCTTACTCTTCCTCGCGGTATGATTTCCTTGCCTCCTCTTCCTCCCGCTCTCTGTCGGATGGCAAAGATGTTGAGCAAGAAGGAAAGTTTGGGTGGAGAGTGGTGAGGAAGGAGATTGTGGCTATGACGTCTCTTCCCGAGGGCCGGTTGGTGAGAGATGGGCGAGGGGAGAGAATCGTCTATGAGCCAGAGACGGGGATATGGCTGTACGTCCTTGAGAGAGTGTGATCTGGTACTATCTATGCAACTATCCTGTATTGTCATCAGTTTAATCGCTCAATGACCAGCAGGACAACGAGGTGGAAGGACACGCATAAGCATTGATTGGCAGTGAGCGGGCTTGGATACATGGACCGTATCATCGCGTTACAGGCTGTGCGCATCGATGTTATCAAGATTCGACACACGCAGCTCTAAGATACCCTTTGAAGACGAGAATAAGCCTGAAGAGTAGTCGTCATTTTCGCCATCCTGTCCAACACCGCAGAAATCCGGTCCCTGAACCGAGTGTCAGTGTGGAGGCAGGCACACGCGTTTCCGACGTCGCTTTTCCTGCTGAGCCAAGTGGCTGAAAAGCGCAGATGTGGGAATGACCCGGAACAGTGGGATTCATGCATGGTGTCCTTGTTGAGTCAATTTCCTCCTCAAATTCAATGCTCGCAAGGAGTCTCACCTATCCTCCCTGGCAATACCGTCTTTAATGAGTTGAAAGGCAGCAATACCACTTTACATTCCCCCGAAGCGTTGGCCCATTATTGCAATTTGGGCCGTGATCTGGGTGAGGGCCAGCCCGATTCTGTAGGACATCTTTGAAACGGAAGAAGAAGAGTGGCACTGCCAGCGAGCCCACGAGACGAGAGCCAACCAGCCAGAGCACGGCACCAACCCACCGCCTATCAGGGGAGCCCCTTTCTCCACAATTCATTTCATCTTCCGTTCTTCTTTCCCACTGAAGTCCCCCTTCTTGCATTCTTCCAACATACTACCCTGCCCCTCCAACAAACCCACCCACCCACTTCGGCCCCCATCACCGCCCCCTCCCCACCCTTTTTCCCGCGAAAACGCCCCCCGCAAGCATGGCCGACCGCCGTGGCTCCAGGGGCTACTACGACCCCGTCCGCGGCGACAGCGCGAGCACCAGCCCCAGGACATCTATCAACCCTGCACCCGTGGCCGTGGCCGAGGCAAGTAATCGTTGTGCAAAGTGTGGGCTGCATGCTGACAAGACATACGTATAATAGCCTTCGCCGCCGTCACGTTCGTCGCGCATCTCCATGTCGGCGTTGATAAATGACGAGCCGGCCGCCAGCCGGGCAGTATCTCCTCCAGCATTGTCGAGCTCGGGGCGGAATGGGTATGCTGCAGCGTACCCTCCTGTCGAACCACGGTATGCGGGAGAGAGAAGGTACTCTCATGGACACTCTCAGCCGCTCGATTCGCCCGGCGTGGGCCATAGTGGCTACCGGTACCCCTCGCCCAGCTACATCCCACAACAATCTCCATCCTTCCCGGGTGTCTCTCGACCGTCAGACAGGCATCATTACGACCCTTCCCCGCAGCCTCTCCCGCCTCCTTTGGCGAGACAGCGCTCCCACTCTATCGCGCGTTCCGACGACAGGACGCCGGCTATACTGCGTATGCAGGAAGAGTCGCTGGCTTTCGAGCAGGCGAAACAGGCCGAGGAGGAAGAAAAGTATAGGCGAAAGAGGGAGAGAGAGTATGCTGAGCGCGAGCACCAGCCGAGGACGACATATGACAGGCAGTACCCCGACGCTCCCCGGCGGACGAGTGATCCTTACGCGGCCCCGCCGCCCGATATGAGGGAGCGGTACACGAGCCAAGGCGTCGATGTTGCGAGAGGTGATGTGCGTCCTCGTGCTACTGCCTCCCAGCCCCGATCAGCCCCTCGCGCCGACCATCATCCCTACCCCCCACCCCAACGCCCTCAACAAGCGTACGCCAAAGTCGTCCGCCCGAACGACCTGCTCATGGGGAACGAAGATATCTGGGAGAACACACTCATCCATTACCAAACCCGCCGCGAGACGGAGGTCCGTGCCCTTGCCGACTGGGCAGACGCTTACGAGCCGCCAGCACCCCCTATGTTGGATGAGCATGCTCTTCCACAGTGGCAGGGGCATGCGCCGAAACCGCGTAAAGCTGAGACGTCACCAAAGAAGAAACGCAAGGGGAAAGCGAATATCGATGACGAGATTCTCGGGCTCGCTTCTAGTCCTCCTGGCTCCCCGGCGCAGGATGAAAAACCTTTCAACGCACCCGTCGACCCTGGCAACCCGCCGTCCCCATCGACCCTCGTGTGGCCCTCCGGCCTCACCCGCGCAGAAGTCATTGCCAAGTGCCTCGCCAACGACGTTTCTGGCTTGTCGGAAGACGATGTCAAAGCCGTTCAAGATGAGATTTGGATGCGGGAAAAGATTGCAAAAGCCGCTGAAGCTGGGGAAGCGTTGCCTACCAACAAGGATGGTACGATCCGCAAGAAGCCTGGGCCGGCAAAGGGGTGGAAGAAGATTAGGGGGATCGAGAAGAAACCTGATCCTCCCAAGGCTCGGTCCAGGACTGCTGGGAGCGTGGCGGGCAGTTTGGTGGATGATGAGCGGGAGGATATGGCTAGTTTGGACGAAGGTAAGAAGGGCAAGAAGATCAAGCGGCGAAAGCTTGATGACCGTGCCGAGTCGCCTCACTTTGGAGATACGGATGGCGAGCACCCCGCCTCGGAGGCGATGGCAGTGGACGAGCTGGAAGACATTAGCAGAGGCGGGAGCGTCGGGGCGAGCAGCGCCATGGACGGGTCGGAAGTCCATGCTCCCGCGCCTGTCAAGAAGAAGCCTGGCAAGACGAAAGAGCCCGGAGTCGGTAAAGGTCGTTGGACACGCCCGTCCAAACCTGAAAAAGACCTCGTCAAGAAGGCTGAGGCACTCGCTACCAAAACCAGCAAGACGCCTGTTTTCCACCCGGACGAGTCGCTGCCCCCGCTTGCGTTTCCGTTTGAGGGAGAAGATATGGAGGATGTTTTCCAGCATGGTGTACCGCAGCATCCGGCCCCGAATACGCATGATCCGAGGGGTGTGTCGGAGGATGAGGCTAGGATCAGGTATGAGCTAGTGGAGGATTTGCAGAGAATGTCGTGGGCGGCGATTGTGAGGGATGTGCCCAGAGTAAGTGCCCTGTTTAAGTGTGTAAAATTGAGCTCATAGCGTGCAGGTCTACCGGGTTTATCAAGGCTACGACCAGACTATGAAGCAGATCGCCCAGCGACGGGCTCAGGCGTGTGTGCGGAATGGCTTTGGGCAGAAGAATCAGAAGACGGCTCAGCGGGTTGGAGGTAAGGCGAGTAAGGAAGGGGCGGCCAAGGCGAAGAAGGTGGTCAAGGAGGTACGTTTTGTTACTCTAGCGGTCAATACATAAGCTAACCCTTTCAGCTCGCGGCGTTCTGGCGAAAGAACGAAAAAGACGAGATCTTGTCCAAGAAAAAGGCCGATAAAGAAGCCCTCGAGCGCGCCAAAGCAGAGGAAGAAGCCAGAGAGTCGAAGCGTGCTTCGCGTAAACTCAACTTTTTGCTCACGCAGACCGAGCTGTACTCGCACTTCATTGGCAAAAAGATCAAGACGCAAGAGGCAGAGGCGGCGGAGGGCATGGAGGTTCCGGAGGATGGGAGGCAGGGATTGGAGGATATCGCTATCGGGAGTGATGGGGAGCCCCTGCCGGATATCGACTATGACAATGGTGCGTCAGGATTAGCTCGGAACCTATACGAGATACTTATGAGGATTCGCAGATGACGAGGAGAATCTTCGAAGACACGCGGCTCGAGGTGCCCAAGCCGCCATTCAGGCAGCCAAAGACAGGGCCAGCGCATTCGACACCTCCAGAGGTGGCGTGCCTCCTCCTGAAGATGATACGAGTGAGTGGCTTGTCATACATGGTGAAAGATGCTGACGGTACAATAGTGGATGGCGAGGAGCTCAACTTTCAAAATCCCTCGCTGGGCGAGAATAGCGTCACCATCACACAGCCCAAGATGCTTATGGCCCAACTCAAGGAGTATCAGCTCAAAGGTCTCACGTGGCTGGGTAACCTCTATGAACAGGGTATCAATGGTATCTTGGCCGATGAGATGGGTCTGGGAAAGGTATGATACTCCCACCGCTTGAGAAATATTTCACTGATCGTTTCGCAGACTATCCAATCCATCTCTCTTCTTGCTTATCTTGCCGAGCACCATAATATTTGGGGTCCCTTCTTGGTCATCGCGCCTGCTTCTACACTTCATAATTGGCAACAAGAACTGGCTCGGTTCGTTCCCCGACTCAAGGCCATCCCGTACTGGGGTTCGCCAAAGGACCGAGAGACGTTGCGAAAGCTTTGGAGCAAGAAGAATCAGACCTTCAGCGAAGAGTCGCCCTTCCACATCTTGGTCACTTCTTATCAGCTTGTACGTGCCATCACGAATTCTTTAATGCGATAGCTGATCATCTATGGTTAGGCTGTACAAGACGAAAAGTACCTACAAGGTCAGAAGTGGCAGTACATGATTCTTGACGAAGCGCAAGCTATCAAGTCATCCTCTTCGGCTAGATGGAAATCGCTCCTCAGTTTGCACTGCCGAAACCGGCTGTTGCTTACTGGTACTCCCATCCAAAATTCCATGCACGGTAAGCCTCCCCTTTGTCAACCAAATTGGAGACTGACGCGTCGCAGAACTCTGGGCTCTGCTACACTTTATCATGCCTCAGCTTTTCGACTCTCACGAAGAGTTTACAGAGTGGTTCTCGAAAGATATCGAGAGCTCGTCTGGGGGTGTTACTGGCACGCTCAAACCGGAACAGCTGAAGAGGTTGCATATGATCTTGAAACCGTTCATGCTGCGAAGGGTCAAAAAACATGTGCAGAAGGAACTCGGAGACAAGGTAAGTTGTTTCTACAGTGAACAAGAATCCTGGCTGACCGCGTACAGATCGAGATCGATCTCCTCGTCGATCTGAGTCAACGTCAACGGGAAATTTACAGAGCTCTGCGACAAAGAGTGTCCATAACTGATCTTCTGGCCACCGCTGACAACGGCTCCGACCCTGCTGCTGCCAACACGAAGAACATGCGCTCCTTGGTCAACTTGGTCATGCAGTTCCGGAAAGTCTGTAACCATCCCGACCTTTTCGAGCGAGCCGACGTCGTTTCACCTTATGTCTTTGGCACGTTTTCGCAATCCGGAAACTTGGCTCGAGAGACCGACCAGCTATATCTTCCCGACTCTGGAAGGAATGCCATCGAAGCCCGTATACCCAAGATCTTCTGGACGGACGGCGGCAAGCTTGATGTCCCAGGGGAAGAGAATCTGGCGGGCAGTGACACTCGAGTGTTGCACAACCTCATGAACATTTGGACGCCCGAGTGGATCAACGAGCGCGTCAAGGCATCCCATAGCGGGTTCGGTTGGATCAAGCTTTTGGGAGAGAGCGCCTGGGGTGTTTCAAGAAGAGCCAAATCTCCTCTCTTGGCTCAGCTGATTGAAGGTGCTGCTGAGCAAGGGAGATGGCTTCATGAGAGCAGATTGGTAGACGATGCCGACTTTGCAGCCTCGGCAAAGAAAGGCTTCAAGGTGCCATCCACACTTCCCAGCTTAAATCTGCCTGGCAGCCCCTCGTTGCACGAGATTGGGCCCGCAGCTTGGGATGCGTCTTACCTTTCTCGCGATGACGCCCGACTCGGAGACCGAGTCATCACCACCCCCATCATCCCCGTTGTCTCCAATCGTTCGTTTATGAACACCCAAGAACGGCTTTTGAATCAACCCCTCATGAACTCTGCGTTGTACGGACTTGCGCCTTCCGAACTGCACGATCCCGTTGCTGCTCAAAGGTTCTCAAGACTTCTACCTGGTGGTCCTATTGCAGGTCTGATACGACACTCATCACCCTCACAAATCCCCGCCTCTCCTTTGCGTATCCCTCCCACCAAACGCCTTATCGTCGACTCTGCCAAGCTGGCCCGTCTTGACTCTCTCCTCCGAGAACTCAAAGCCGGAGGTCATCGTGTACTCTTGTACTTCCAGATGACCAAGATGATGGATCTGGTGGAAGAGTACCTGATCTTTAGGCAATACAAGTACCTGCGTTTGGACGGATCTTCGCCAATCGCGGAAAGGAGAGATATGGTGACGAGCTGGCAGACGAACCCGGATATCTTTGTGTTCTGTCTGAGTACGAGGGCTGGTGGCTTGGGTATCAATTTGACGGCTGCGGATACTGTGGTCTTTTGTGAGTCAAATTTTACGATTGTCGATGCATGCTGACAGCCTGTGTAGATGATCACGATTGGAACCCTTCGAGTGATGCTCAGGCTATGGACCGAGCACATCGAGTCGGTCAAACCAAGCAAGTCACAGTCTATCGACTCGTCGCGTATGTCATTTCAAGAATGTTTGGCCATTGGTACTGACCGCATCGCAGTCGGGGTACAATCGAAGAACGTATTCTCAAGATGGCTCGCGGCAAGAAGGACGTTCAGGACGTCGTCGTCGGCACCAAATCCGTTTCCGACGTCGCCAAAGCTTCCGAGATTGCATCTCTCTTCATGGACGACGAGGAACTGGCCGAATCAGTTGCAAAGCGTAAACAAGCCGAAGCCCATGGTTACGTACAGCCTTCTCTCATCTCCACTGGTGGAGGGAAAGGTAATGGCTTTGGGGATGGGCTGGGTCTGGATGATGGAGACGCGGATGATGGGTTCTTCAATGCTGCTGCGGCCGCGAGGGCGAACGGGGAGGAAGAGGATGGGCTGGGAGGAGAGGAAGAAGGGAAACCCAAAGGAAAAGGAAAAGCCAAGACTGGGAAGACGTTAGGACCAGTGGACGGAAGTGGAAAGAGGAGTCACAAGAGAGGGATGGGGAAAAAGGCGCAAGCTGCTGCTGCTGCTTCTTCATTGGATAAAGCACTCAGCAAGACAGGTGGGTGCCATAAACTTGGAGTCTCTTCTTGACATTGCTGACAAAGCCGCGCAGCTCCGTCTTCATCCTCCAAGCCGCCACCCCAAAAGAAGGTCAAGATTGCTCTTGGTCCTGACGGCCTTCCAATGTAACGATTAAACGATGATGTGTATCTAGAGTTTTTGAAACAACGAAACGGGTATCTGTAAACGATAGCATAATTTCCAATGCTTCTCCTTTCTTTCGCATTCTTGCATATGTGTGTGGCATATAGAGAATCCTTCTTCGTGCAGCTTGTGTTGGTAGTGAAGGGTATGCATTGCATGATATAGGATTGATTGGAAGGGTGCGAATTTTGTGCAGTTCTAGAATTATAAATACGTGAAGTGTGATGCCCATGCCATGCTGTTACAGATTACAAATACAAATCAGCAATGCTGCTATCGTCTAAATACCACAACCAGAGATCCCTTCTCCTATCTCCCAGTATCCAATCTCTTCTTGATACCCTCCTCTTCGTCAAGGAGCGCCACATTCTTCCAGATCCTCGCCCTCTTCGTCTTTTGATGATCCGCCCCACTGACCCACTCGACCTTCTTCCCCTCCTCTTCCTGCCTCTGCCGCTGCCTCTCTTCTTCCGCCTTCTTCTCCCACGCTTTACCAGCCACATCCACAGCTCCCTTCTTGACCTTGAGACCCGGCAGACGCTGCAAGCACTCTTCGAGAGCCGCTTCACATTTCGTCTTCAGGTCTTGGGCGATGAGCCGGTCGGGGAAAGAGACTTCGAGTCTGAGACTGAGCCAGATATAAAGCACGAGGGATTTGTGCAGGCTTTCGAGCTTGGGGAGGCCGTTGATGATGAGTGAAGGGACCTTGGCTCGTTTGAGCCCCGGGATGACGGTCTCGGAGAGCGGAGGAAGCGTCTTGAGGACGTCAAGTACCTCATCAAGCGTTGAAAGCAGGTCGGTGGTAGAGTAAATGGACTCGACAGTGACACAACCCATCGTGACATAGTCGTCTACGAGGTTTCTAAACACTTCTTTCGCCTTTTCATCCCTAGAACTAAGGGGCGCAAAGGAGAACAAGTCGATTTCAGTGATGGAGAGGAATTGTCGATAAGGCTCAATGACGTCGGCGATAGCGAGCTTGTTGAACGGGTCTGTGACGACGGTAGAGGGAGGGAGCTTGGCGAGTACAGAAAAGTGCTTGACCAAGTCACCATAAGTCAAACTGGCAGGCAAGAGCCCGGCAAGCTCAATAAGACTACTGGTGGGAATATCCATCTTGGCTCGTGCGATGGAAGGCAGCTTCCAGTCGAGCACCTCGCGCAGGACAGGCAAGTCGTCTGGCTTCAGGGTAGTAGCATAACCGCCCGAGGCGGGCGCTTCATCGGGGGCAGCAATGTTCTTGTCGGCGCCTGTCTTGAAACGACCGGCACGGCCGGCGATTTGCTTGACCTGCATGAGGGAGAGCGGGACTTCTTCTTTGCCGTTAAACTTAGAGAGAGCTTCAAAGATGATCCGCTTGATCTTTCTATAAGGTCGTTAGCAACGGCCGGAAATCATGGAGATGGACTTGCAAATTGAGCCCCATTCCTACAGCATCACTCGCCACCAACACCTTGCACAACCCATTTTCGTCGTTAAAATCCTTTGCCTGCTCCGCCCTCGTCTCAGGCGGCAAAGCGCCATACACTACCGCGCACTTCTTTCCCTGGCTCTCAATCTCCCTCTTCAGGTTGAAAATGTTCGTTCTTGAAAAGGTGACGACACAGTCGCCTTCTTCGATCTTGCTATAGTCGTTCTCGATAGAAGTGTCACCGACGCGGAGGGGCGTGAGACGGTTGTACTCGTGGATGGTGAGGGTGTCGCCGAGGGAAGTGATCATGCCTCGGAGCAACTCAACAGTGGTCTCGTCGCCACAGAGATGGATCTCCTTGGCAGCGGTACCAAGTACAGCTTTTGCCCACGACCCTCCACGATTGGCATCGCCGAGCATTTGAATCTCGTCGATGACCACGACGTCGAAAGGGTTTCCGTCCACACCATCGAGAGGCAGCATCTCCACGGTACAACTCAGCAACCCAGCCTCTGGATCTACGATCCTCCTCTCCTCGCCAGTGATGAGGTTGCAGCTCCGCCCTTTACCATCCAGCCCTCCTACACTGCCCAGGTTCATTCTCTCCCAGACTTCATGCGCCAGCAGCCTCAGCGGTCCGGCATAAGCGCCAGCCTTGGCTTTGCTTAGGGCTTTCAAAGCATTGTAGGTTTTGCCCGAGTTTGTGGGACCGATATGGAGGTGAAAATGACGTTTGACGGCACGAGCGACGGTGTACTCGGTATAGGCTATACGAGAGATGTCGGTGGTGTCGAGAATGAGTGAGATGTGGGATTTTTGGACGTCGGTCAGATGCGGAGTGGTGATGGCGTACGTGAGGTAATGCCGAACTGCAGAGGACTCGAGAGCCTGCGCAAAGACGTCTTCGTGCAAAGCAGCGATGAGGCCTTGAGCATCCCAGCCACCAGCGGCCAGCGCGGTAAGAGCTTCTTCTTCAGTTTTAGCCGTCCCCAGTCCCTTCTTGGCCAATTTGAACCATGTTATGGCAATTTTCTTGGCTACATCAGGCTGTATGCCATACACTGCAAGCGTCTCGAGAGCTCGAGAAGAATGAGCCCATTCGGGAAGCCTTTCGATAAGGATTCTGGCTACCTGGGCAGCTTTTGGAGGTGGTTTTGGTCGAAAGTGCTCGGCAGTCATCTGGACCGGTTCCCTGGGTTTCCAGGTCCGAAATGGCGGACGCCTATCCCCTGATTTACCGTCGTTGCGAAAGTGATTGGGACCTTTTCTCTGCGAGAAGGAGGGACCGTCCCAAGACCTGCCGCCTTTGACGATGCTTTGCCTAGCGAGTAGGGGGGATGTGGTAAGAGAGCGAGTGGTCTGCCGATGCAGACAGCGAGGACATGCTGACTGGGTGCTGGCCAGCGCTTTTCGTGCAAGCATGGGGCTGTTTTATGGTGAAGAGAGGGCAAGATCATGATGATAGCTGAGCGTTCAAAAGACCATCGAAATATTGGTTCCGGACGGAATCAAATGCACGCGCACGGTGGACACAAACAACGACGCATCGCGCTGGCCATCTTGTTCTTTCGCCCCCATCTCGTCATCTTCCTATCTCGTCATCGCTATACATCGCCATGGACAAGCTCCAAGCCATCCAGCTCCCCCCCTGGGCACCCGGGGCCGACCTCCTCCATCCCGTCTACAGATACACCACCGCCGTCCTTCCCGCCTCCATCGACGAGGCTCTCAAGCTCGTGGAAGTCGAGAAGAAGACCCTCTGGGCGTTTGTCGCCATGACTGCTTTCAACCCCATTTTCTGGAATACTGTCGCGAGGAATGGTGCGTGCTATGGACGGACGCCGAGACGCATCGTTGTCTGGGCCCGGTCTCCCGAGAAGAGGCACTGATAATGGCGCAGAGTACCGCAACAAGACCATCACCAGGCTGGTGGGATCACCCTTGGTCGGCACATACCTTTTGGCCTTGACAATCTTTTCCATCTCTGCTTTCAGGGACCACCTGTGCGTCGCCTTCTGACGTGTTGAGCTTTGTTGAGGGATCCCGCTGATTCACATCACAGCTTCCTCAACGCCGTCAAGGACCAGCCCGCCCTCGCTTTCTTGGGCCACCCGGTCCTCCAAGCTCTCGGCCTCGTCTTTTTCGCCTCTGGTCAAACCTTTGTCATCAGCTCCATGTGGGCGTTGGGCGTCACCGGTACGCTCGTATGACTGTCATCTCAAACTCGTCTGACCCCTGTCCAGGTACTTACCTCGGCGACTACTTTGGTATTCTCATGAGTCACCGAGTCACTTCCTTCCCCTTCAATGTCCTCTCCGACCCTATGTACGTCGGATCGTTCTTGTCCCACCTCGGTACCGCCTTGTGGTTCCAGTCTCCCGTCGGTCTTGCGCTCGGTTTCTGGGTCTGGATCGTGTATGCTATTGCGCTCAAATATGAGGGGTAAGTACATCTCACTCGCACCATCGAGTCACAACTGACTTGGTGTTCAGTCCCTTCACCGACAAGATCTATGCTGCCCAGAACAAGAAGGCCACCTCCTCTCCTTCCCCCACTTCCGCTTCTTTCCCTGCCACCCCTTCCCGACGATCCGGCCGTATCGCCGCCAGATCCTCTGCGCCCAACTCTGACGCCGACAGCGACAATGACCGTGCTACCACCACTGCTACCCCCGGCAAGCGAGTGTCGAGGAGAAAGTCGGGTCTCAAGTCGGAGATTGGGGCTGCTACGCCTCAGAGGGTCACGAGGAGCAGGAGCAGGGGGCCTGTCACCAGCGGCGAGGAATAGGTGTGGGATTGTGTGACGAGGGTGTTTTACTGGATGAGGAGTTGGAGCTGAGCTATCAGTTGGAGACGTGATTATAATGTTTGGGAATAGTATGGTTATACCACTGGTGTCTCAACAACGCCGTTTCTTCCTTGATACCCATAGAACGTCTTCGAAGTCATTCATCTGGATGTAGACGCTTCAACCAACTTACATATTGCAACGTCCAGCGGAACGAGTCTTCCAAACGTGTTGCAAACGCCACTGAAGACGAAACATTGTCAGAATGCCACCTGTACAAAGAAGCAGAACCCAGCTGGAACAGCGCGTGGTGCGCTCGCTATACCAGCTGTCTGGGTGTCCCGATCTATGTGGGTTCACCGGCACCGCTGACCGCACGAAGATATCTCGCTGGCGCAACACAACCCACTCAATCCTGGCGGAGGTATTTCGGGCGTGGTTGTTGGCAACAAAAGAGCTAGAGCAAACATCTCTTCAAGCCTTGGAAACATGAAGAAATGGCCAGTTCTACATGATGATACATACCAGTGTCAACGGTCATTTTGATCATGGACAATTTATACACAACACTGCTACTTTTGAAACACCGATCGCTTTCCTGTATTCTTTCAAATTGATCTTCTCCACCCCCAACTCAACGCTTCCCGCTCACGCCTACTCTGCCCTCTCCCTTTCTGGGTGGAATCTCCGCACCACGTCTGCCACCGCACTCTTCGCAGTATACGTCGCGCTTCTCGTCCTCTGTGATGTAGCCGTGGGAGCAGGCATCATAGCAGGCACTGCCGCTTCTGGGTGTGCCGAGAAAGGCGCCGAAGCGGGTGGACCTGCAGAGGTACTGGCAGAAGGTGTCTCCGCCGTAGGCGAAGCAGGGGCGGTGGACACGACCGACGGACTCAGGGAAAGCGGTGATGGACCAGCAGGCGTAGGTGGCTGTTGCGTGATGAACGGCACGCTCAGCTTGCGCTGTGGCACACCAGTTCCTGCTGTCGGACTACTTATCCCAAGCCCACTGAGCGACGCCCGCTCCTGCCTCTGCCTTTCCAACAACGCTTTGACCGCCGCCAGCCACTTGATTTCATCCTCCTCTGACGGCGCACACAAATGATACGTCCGTTTAGCGGTGATGACCCGGAAGATGTGTTCTTCCGGGCTACGGTGGTGGGATGGCTTTTTGTGGACTTCTTGGGAGACGGTGGAAGAGCCGAGACGGCCGCGCATGAATGGCCGGGAGGCAGGCGATTGTGGGTGGTGCGAGGGGTGGGTGTGGCCGTGCGCGGAGAGACGGTCAGAGTCGTTGCCATCGGAGGCGGAAGAGTCATCGATCACTTCCAAGGCGTCAAGAATGGATGTAAGAGGAATGATATTCTGAGTTTGTTTATCCTGTAGCAGTGTCAGAAATGCCACTGCAGTACCGAATACGCACCATATGACTCTTGGCGTAGGCCAGACCACCCGAGGTCAATGTGAAATACCTCTTTCTCCATACATCCTTTCTTCTCCGGCTCTGCTTCATCAAGTATGTTTGCAGAATGACCTTGGTAGGGTCAATCACCGCCAGCGTCATCTCGGGGCTCTCGACTTCATCCTCGTCTTCAGAGCTGACTGGAGGAGCGGCCATGACTGCTGACAGATTTCCAGCGCGCCCAGCAGAGGAGACGCTACTAGCCGATGGTTCGCGATTAGTCGACCCGCTAGCCCCGCGAGCGGAAGAGCTGATACCCGAAGGCACCCTCGACTGACCCAAAGCCGACTGAGCACTAGGCGACCGACCCGTGGAAAGTTTCGCAAACTGCGTTGTCAGATTGTGGTCGATAGGGCTGGAAGGCGAAAAGACGCTGCTGGCCGTTTGGTTGGTCGACGACATGGGTTGCGGTGAGGCGACTGTGCGATCGCCAAAGTAGCTGCCGCTGGTGTTGGTGGGGGAGATGGTATCGATGGCATGGAGACCGGATGGAGTAATACGGGGGGCAGGGATGGGCATGGAAGCGACCTTTGGAGGGTGGGTTTGAGATTCGCTCTTTTCCCTTTTCCCGCGCTCCTCCTCCTCCTTTTCCGACAATCGCCGGCGCATCTCATTGATATCATGCACCCACTCTTCCACCTCGCCGATCGTCGAGGCCTTGACAAAGTACGTACGCTTCGGGACAACAATGCCGAAAGCGTGATCGTGCTTCTTCATATCCACGAGGGCGACGGTGTGGATCGCTGTCAGATCCACCACCTTTTTGAGAGAGTACTCTTTGTTGTCCTTGTAGTATGCGAGCTTGCCTGTCCGGAGGACAAACCATCTCTTCTTCCATGTCTATCAAGGCATTAGCGATACCCAGTCAAAAGTGGCAAGACGCACTCTTCTCTTCTCCTGCTTCTTCCAGAGATAGCCACTCCTGATCACCCGCTCACCCTCCATACGCCGCTCCAACTCTGCCTGGCCCTCTCCATCCTCACTCCCGCTCTCCGCCCCTTCTTCCTCTTCCTCCTCCACATCCTCCAGATCCATCATGGAGTCAATCTCCTCATCGCCAAACTTGCGCTCGGCAATGGCAGACAGTCCGCCAACAGACGTTGTTGCGGGGGTCAGAAGCGGTGATGTGGGATGGACCGAGAGGTTTGGGGATGCGAGGCCCGCGGCGGGGACAGAGGAGGCGATGGAAGAGTCGGATTCGTTCCCCGAGAGGACAGGGTGGGGGTGTTGTGACAGAGTATGAGATAATTTCTGAGACAAGTCAGCACTGGGTGACTAGCGAACGAGGCAGCTCTACGCACTCTGGGCTTCTTGGGAGAATCCACGCTCCGACTAGGCGGCGCGATGGATCGTATTGACAGCTTTCTCTCGATTTCCGCTGGGTTGGGAGGCGGAGCAGCCTCGTCGGATACTGCATGGGCTGGCACTGTGTTGGGCATTGTGCTGTGGAGGTTGTTGACTGTCGACGTGCTGGCAGTCATGCAGTGGCAAAGAGCTGCCTCGTCGACCGTTTATATATGTCTGAGGTGTGGAACAGCGGGTGGCAAGGGGGCAGCAGCAGGGTGGGAAAGAGGAAATGGGCAGAAAGATGGGACAGATGACAACCACCCGCAACACCGCAGTCACAACACTGGGGGCAAGGCAGATTACGTATGCAGAGTTATAACTCCGCTGGCGGCGATGACCGCCTTTCATATGTAGCGTCATCACTTCTGAAGGGAAGCTGATTGGAAGAGGAATGGTTCTATGTTCGTGAATGCACAGCTCATGTATGGCTGTATGCCAGAAAGGAGTGAGGAATACAACTTGGGTCCACCCATATCACTGGCAAAATGGTATTGTTTTCTTAATGACGCATTTTTGTCCAATGACATGAGACCTACAGATGACCATCAACTGACCATCATAGCAGGCAGCCGCAGCTACTATAGGTTATGGCTGCCCCCTTAATCTCTCACCCACTTCCAGGGGTATAGAAGGAAGCTACAGGGGAAACAATGAGTGCCGACAAGCAGTAGATTCTTTCATGAGATGATTATGAGATAGGAGAACAGAGGATAATTATCCTTCTTGTTCTTCTGGTCACAAGCATCGTATGGGGGCAGACTACCATGCTTGTACGTCACAGCCGCTATGAACAGATGGACGTTGATCTTTAGTTTGGAAGTGGTCAAGCGCATGTTGAACCAAAAGTGGCACGCCACAAACCGCCGAACCCAAAAACCCGAAATCACCTGCCTCTTCGGAGTCGGCCCCTTCGGCCCGCCGAAGCCGACCTTCAAGTCCATTCGTTGTCGTTTTCCCTTGGCTGCAATCTTTGAACCGGGGCAATGTACTCCCGAAACGAGTATATATATGTACATGCTCATGAAAGGCGTCTTCAACTCAACGTGATTGATTCGACGGTCGATGATGACAGAAGCAAGTGGGAAACTTACGGGCAGGGTTGGGATTGTCGGTACAGGCCATCGAGCGAGGGTGACTCTCCTTCCGTGGAACTGAAGAGTTCCAATGCTGATGTAGTGGAAATAGCTTTATACTCAAGCAGTGGCGGACCGACCGAATGTCACTGTCGTTGCTCTATGCGATACCAATCCCGCCAGGATGGACTGGCACAACAAAATCCTCCGCGATGCTGGGGAACCCGAGGCCAAGAAGTATCCTGCTGTACGCTTCAATCTTCTCCTGTTGGTAATCATGGCTGATGACGGTAACAGGAAGACTTTGATAAGATGTTGAAAGAGGAGAAGCTTGATGTGTTGGTCGTGACGACGATAGACTATACGCATGATCAGTATATCATCCCGGCTATTAAGGCTGGTATCAAAGTCCTTACCGAGAAGCCTATGACTACGTGCGCGCCCCCACCTCTTTCTTCTCCCTAGCTGACATTTCTGGCAGGACTGTGGAAAAAGCCAAATCTATCATCACCGCCACCCGCCTCCCCGGCGCCGGAACACTCACCGTGCTGTTCAACTACCGCTACAATCCCGTCCACTGGAAGGTCGCCGAGACGCTGTCAAAAGGCGCCCAGGGAGGAATTGGAGAGATCAAGTCGGTGCATTTTGAGTGGCTTTTGGATTCTGTGCATGGGGCGGATTATTTCAGGAGGTGGCATCGGTATAAGGACAAGTCGGGTGGGTTGATGGTGCATAAGGCTTCGCATCATGTAAGTGTCCTCTCTCTCTTTGTCGTGTTTTGGCGGAAAGTAGGCTGATGGTGATTGTGGGGGCAGTTTGATCTGGTCAATTTCTGGATCCAATCCACCCCCGCCTCAGTATTCGGTCTCGGCACTCTCGCATTCTACGGTAAAGAAAACGGCAATAAGAGTGGCTGGGCACGCGATTACGACCGAGCGAGAGACGCGAAAGAAGCCGAGGATGACCCGTTTGCGATTCACCTGGAGGATGAAGAGGGTTTGAAGGGGCTCTATATCGATGCTGAACATCTCGGTGAGTGTCTGCGTCTCTTGTGGGTGACATGAAGCTGATGTGAGGTCAGATGGGTATCATCGGGATATGAATGTTTTCGCAGAGGACATTACTATTGAGGATGATATGTCTGTACTGGTGCATTATGACTCGGGGGTCAACATGACTTATCATCTCACCGCCTACTCCGTATGTCACGAAATGATCTCGTCTTGCGCAAGCTGACATCTACCAGCCCTGGGAAGGCTACCGCGTCATGTTCAACGGCACCCACGGCCGCCTCGAACTCGAAGTCGTGGAAAACGCCTTCCGTCTACCCATCCCCAAAGGCTCCAACGCCTCGGAACACGTCCACGGCACCGCCGCCCTCCCGAACGAAGGCCACTCCAAAATCACGCTGCATCCGCTATGGGAGCAGAGCAGGGATGTGCCTTATGAAGTGGCACAAGGTGGACATGGGGGAGGGGATGAAGCGATGTTGGATGAGGTGTTTGGACCGAGGGAGGGGGAGAGGGAGAGGAGGTGCCCTGTAAATGGGTTGGGGGCGGATGAGAGGGATGGGGCGTTGGCGATGGCGGTGGGGCTCGCGGCGAATGAGAGTTTCAAAAGTGGGAAGCAGGTATTCATCAAGGATATGCTTGGGGATGCGTTGTAACGTTCAAATGCAGATAATCTATACCTGTAGAGATCATATGCAAAGGACAAAGTGGCTTTCACCAGGAAGACAAAAGAACAACAGGTACAACAGTCGATGGTTACAGCCAGTCGATCGTGCATATGCGGGGCCAACTCGCGGGAGGGGCCCGTTGCTGCGGCAAGCTCCGGATTACCTTGATTTTACGGCACCCAGGGAAGCTTGTCTTATCTCTCCTCGCCCAGAAGCCCAGGAGCAAAAATGTTTTATAAATAAGTTGGTCCATCGCTGCACTACTCGTCATCAGCGTCATCCTCCTCAGCCATCTGCCGCAAAGCGGGCGCAAAGCAGTGAAGAACGAGGCAGAAATACATAGGATCCAGGGGGCTCCTAGATCCAGGAAAGCAGATTTCGGGTTCGGTGGCGAGTCACGGGGGGTGTGATGTCGGGCTGTTGACAGGCGGCGGGCATGCGTTTACTGTGCGGCGATATCAGCGGATGTGGTGATCAGTGGCATGCCATGGGAAAGAATCTTCTCTTGCATCCATTCTGGTGATACATTCAGTACATACCCTTGGCTCGAATAAAGGCAACAAGGGAAGGGACCTTTGCTGAACCATCTCGGTCATCGTTCGCCATCATCTTTTCTTGATCAAGCCACATCTTGCCACATCCCCAACAGCCCCCACGCGGAACACTTGCAAAACACGACGTCCGACACTGAGGCAATGATGCGAGGAGCAGGAGAGCGATACAACTCGCTATCTTCAGCGGAGAGCCAGTCAATTGTAAGCCTTCTTCCCATTCACAGGTGAAAAGCCGCGAAGAATCGAAATCGTCAGCCAAACCGCCTCTGGCCTCTGGCTGTTGGTGGGGGCCGTGCGCAGGAACGCATGAGGTGTGTCATGTTGGGCAGTCACACAAAATAGCCATGCCATTTTCTATCTCGTTCTCATCTTCTCTTTCATCTCTATCCTATACCCCAGAGGATACCCCTTTGCCGCCATGTCCTACCAGCAGGTACCCCTCAATGACCCCTCCCTCCCGCCCGCACCGCCGCCCCTTCCGCCCAAACACTCTCCTTTCCCATCCACTCCATCTCTCCAGTCCGCCCCCCAAGGCCCTAGACCCACCTACGGCCCCACCTCTTCATCCTCCTCCTCCATCCCTAGAGTCCCCGTCCCCGTCGTACATCCCTTTCCTTTTCTTCCTTTCTCCCACCTTGCCTTTAATCACGAACAGCGCTGACTTTTTCCTTGTCCTCTTTCTGCACAGCCTTCAACACGACGATACGGTCCTTCCGCCAGCAGCCAAGGATCCAGCAGGGAGGCGTTCCTTCCCGGTCCGAGGGGGGCGAGTATGCCGCAGGGTACGAGGGATCCGAGGAGAGATAGTCTGGCGAGCGCGAGTACGCTGGCGGCGGCGCAAGGGGTGTCAAAGGGCGGCGCGGGGGCGGGCGTGGCGGACCCTTCGGGCTGGGGGGCGATGACGGGTGGGCCAGAGGACGACGACTGGATGCACAATAACGATCCCAAATACGATAAATATGTGAGTCATCCTTGTCCACCTGGGGAGAGAGCTGACGTTGAGGGTTAGCATCGCTTTGACGTCTTCTCGACACGAGGTATCGCCAATGTCGGCTGCCTCTTTCTCGGGGCGCTCGCTCTCCTCGCACTCTTTGCCGGATACCCCATCATCACCTACTATACCCAAAAGCACCAGACGACGAATGGGGCGTACAATCTCGGCGGGATCAACAGTACCGGCCAGATCCCGCTCATATCCAACTTTCCCACCCCCATCGACAAGGACACGCCGTCGAGCGTGTACACACGAACAGGATTTGACGGGGAAGACTATACGTTGGTGTTTTCGGACGAGTTTAATAAGGATGGGAGGACCTTTTTCCCGGGGGACGATCCGTACTGGACTGCAGTGTAAGTCATCACCCACAGAACAAGTTCTTTCACTGACTCGACGTAGTGATATCCACTACTGGCCGACAGGCGACTTTGAGTGGTACGACCCCGCCCAAATAACGACCCGCGACGGCAACCTCGTCATCACCAACAACCAAGAGCCCATCCACGACCTCAACTACAAGTCCGGCATGCTCCAGTCCTGGAACCAAATGTGTTTCCAGTACTCGGTCTATATCGAAGTGTCGGTCTCGCTGCCCGGTACCCCCAAGGTGGGCGGGTTCTGGCCGGGTGTGTGGATGATGGGGAATCTGGGGAGACCGGGGTATGGCGCGACGACGGAGGGGACGTGGCCGTATACGTATGATTCGTGTGATAGCGGGACGCTGCCCAACCAGACAAACGCGGCCGGGACGGGCCCCGAGCTCGCTCTGACTTCTGGCGCCGACGACGGGCCTATTTCCTTGTACGTCTTCTTGCCTATGTCGTGGGTCTGGCTGATACATGAGTCAGCTTGCCGGGTCAACGCGTGTCGGCGTGTACTTGCCAAGGCGAAGACCACCCCGGCCCCGACGTCTCGTACGGCCGCGGCGTGCCCGAAATCGATATCCTCGAAGGCCAGATCGATCTCGAAATCCCGCAAGGCCAAGTCTCCCAATCGTGCCAGGTCGCGCCTTTCGATCCCTCGTACGAGTATGTCAACACGTCCAAGGGGACGGTGCAGTACGACACGGATATTACAAAGTTCAACTCGTACAAGGGAGGAACGTATCAGGAGGCGGTGTCGAGTTTGACGTATATTGATAATGCGAATTATGTCAAGACCAGTGGCGGGTTTGGGATTTACGGTAAGTGCTTGGAGCGTATAAAGGATGGGCATGGCTAATGGGGCGTTAGGTTTCGAGTATTATTCCAACCCCAATGATCGCGATAGCGGGTTCATCACCTGGGTGGCTAATGGCAAAAAGAGCTGGACCATGTACCCACCGTCTGTCGGGCCTGTGGAGGACATGGATATCGGCCAGCGCCTCATCAGCGAGGAACCCATGGCCATGGTACGTCCCCTCCTCTCTCTTCTTGCAGACAACAGCTGATAGCGAGGGAAGATTATCAACTTTGGCATGTCAAACAACTTCCAAGCGGTCGACTTTGCAAACCTCGTCACCCCTGCGGAGATGTTGGTCGATTATGTGAGGGTGTACCAAAGGTCGGATGGGTATATGGGGTGTGATCCGGCGGATAGGCCTACGTCGGCTTATATTGAGAATCATCTGGAGGCTTATAGTAACCCGAATTACACGACGTGGGCGGAGGCGGGGTACACATGGCCCGTGAGTTTTTGCTCTTCCTTGATGGGTGCTGCTGTGCTGATGGGGATGGGCGTGCTAGAAAAACTCGTTAGTCGATGGTTGTACTTGAGCAACGAAAATTATCACCTTGCCGTTCAACGTTTTCTTCTTTTGATGACCTTTGACGCGACCTTTGTTTCTGTAATGTTAGAGATGAAAGCGAGAAGGTGGGGTTTAGAACCAAAGAATGTAAGAGGTGTAGACACGTATACTGTACTCGATAGTGATAGGACTCGATTGGATACTCGGACTTGGGACGGCACATTTGGTGTCTAGTTCTTGTGGTATGATATGGCTTTGGACATTTGCCTCTTTGTGGACACGTGAGCTGAAAAGGTGTGGCATCAATTTAAGAATGGTCTTGGGACTATACAACGAGTAGTCAGAGCGCGTCGTTGGAGGTTTGAAGAGAACTCACGATGGTGCGCGCGAGAAGATTCAGGTAGCACTTTGAATTTCCTTACATTTGTTCTCCCCGTAGCCTTGAGAAGGGTACCTGTGAGCATCTGAAGTGATCTGTACAAACCCGCAATGCATAGGCCATTGACAGACGACTTTTCGTCCAAAGAAGTCAACGGCGGCGCCCTCCACCCCTTGAGGCTGTGACGACGTGTCGAACTGCGCGACGCGCTGCTGCAAAGTCGATTTTACTGGCATTCTTCCTTTCACGTTCTGTTTCGTTCTATCCCTTTGTCAACCCCCAGAACATCGGGCAGCCCCTCAAAAAGCCCAGGGATCGCAGAGAACACCCTCGCCTCTCTTCTAAAACTGGAAGAGCATCTCGACAGTCATGTCGCAACCACTCACCCGCCGCACGCCTCTCCACCCTCAACCATCACAACCATCAACCTACACTTCCAAAGTCACTGTCGAATCCGATGCCGACGCCCGTCTGAGGGATCACCAGTTTGGGCCGCAGAGCCAGCCTTTGACGAGTGCGAAGGGTGTCGCGTTTGGGGGTCGGAAGGGCGCTGGAGGGCTTGGGTCGGGCAAGATTACGAAACGGGAGTGGATCATGATAGGGGGATTGGTGGTTATTGGAATGTATGCGAGATTGTGGAAGATCTCGACGCCTAGTAGTGTTGTGTAAGTCGCCTCGAAATGACAGCTGAATGAGCTGACAGACAACAGCTTTGATGAGGTGCACTTTGGAGGGTTCGGCATGAAGTATATCCGGCGCAAGTTCTTTATGGATGTGCACCCTCCATTGGCCAAGCTCTTGATCACTCTGAGTGCGTGGATTGGCGGCTTTGATGGCAAGTTTGATTTCAAGGATATCGGAAAGTAAGTAATCAGAACCGACTGTGGACTGAGCTGACCTGTGCCAGGGACTATATCGAACCTGGAGTTCCTTATATCACTATGCGACTGTTCCCGGCGCTTCTCGGTATCGCCCTCATACCCCTCACATTCCTCACCCTCCTCGCTCTCCGTCTTTCCCACACAACAGCTCTTCTCGGCGCCCTCCTCGTCACATTCGAGAACGCCCTCATCACCCAATCCCGGCTGATCCTCCTCGACTCTTACCTCGTCTTCTTCACCGGTCTTACTACGCTCTTCTGGGTCCGTTTCGCCAATGAAGATTCCGAAGGTCGTGCCTTTACCAAGAACTGGTGGATCAACCTTTTCTGTACCGGCCTCAGTCTCGGTGCGGTCGTCTCGTGCAAATGGGTTGGGCTGTTTACGATCGCCATGGTCGGTGTTGGAACACTGAGGCAGCTGTGGCTCTTGCTGGGCAACCTCAAGGTCACGCCGAGAATGTATATTCGACACTTTTCCGCGAGGGTGCTCTGTTTAATCGTTGTGCCGGCCGTCTTCTACATGGCCATGTTCCAGATCCATTTCTGGATCCTGGACATGAGCGGTGATGGAGATGGTTTCATGAGCTCCGAGTTCCAGCACACTCTGCAGGGACACGGAATGGAGGATACCTATGCCGGTGAGTTGAGCATGGGTCAAGTGATCGTTGTTGACATTCCCTAGATGTTGGATTCGGTTCCAAGGTCAGCATCCGACACGTCAACACTCAGGGCGGTTATCTCCACTCTCACCCCCATGCATACCCCGCTGGTTCCAAGCGTAAGTCCTACCCACTTGGGATGATCAGTGTTGACTTTTGCAGAACAACAAATCACCCTCTATCCCCACCGAGACGACAACAACATTTGGCGAATCGTCAACGCCTCCTCTCCCGACGGCCCCGCTTCTTTCCCTTGGGACGATCTTCCTTTCGAGGAAGTCATCACCGGTACCAAGATCCGTCTGGAGCACGTCTCAACCGAGAAGCGACTCCACTCGCACGACATTCGACCTCCAGTCAGCGAGGTCGACTTTCAGAATGAAGTTTCCGGTTACGGTTTCCCGGGATTCGCTGGTGATGCCAACGACGACTTTATCGTCGAAATCACCAGGAAGACGAGGGGAACGAGCGACAGACAGGCCAAGCATAGGCTGAGGACTTTGAGGAGCGAGTTTAGGCTGAGGCATGCGTTAAGCGGGTGTTATCTGTTCTCACACAAGGTCAAGCTCCCCGAATGGGGCTATGAGCAACAGGAAGTTACTTGTAACAGGAACCCCACTTGGGAAAACTCTTTGTGGTATATCGAGACCAACCAGCACGCTCAACGTGAGCCGTATATCTCTTGATGGGACTCGACTAACGAATTACAGTGCCCATCGATGCCGAAAAGATCAACTATCAAAGGCCCAGCTTTTTCGAAAAGTTTTTCGAACTCAACGCCGTCATGTGGCGCACCAATGCCGGTCTGACCGAGCGACATGCTTACGACTCTCGGCCTCAGCACTGGCCCTGGCTTAGGCGAGGAATCAACTTTTGGGTCCAGGACCACAAGCAGGTGTATTTGATCGGTAACCCTGTTGTGTGGTGGTTCAGCAGTGCGGCTATTGCTGCTTATATTGTTGTTCGAGGATTCTTGGTGCTGAGAGCTCAGCGAGGCTACAGGGATTTACATCAACGTGAGTACGTTGTGATCCATCACACCAGCGCTGACAGTCTTGCAGCCAAGACCGCGTTCTACGACGAGATTTGCGCGTTCTGCATCATCGGCTGGGGTCTCCACTATTTCCCCTTCTTCCTCATGCAGCGTCAACTCTTCCTGCACCACTACCTCCCCTCCCTCTACTTTGCCGTCCTCCTCCTCTGTACCGTATTCGACTATGCCACCTCGGCGCTCAAGCCCAAGGTGAGGCTGAATGTGGCTGCCGTCTTTTTGCTGCTCGCGTTGTGGGCGTGGAACCACTGGAGCAGTTTGGCGTATGCTTCAGAGTGGACCAAGCAAGGGTGTGAGAATGGAAAGTGGTTGAAGACTTGGGACTTTTCTTGGTACGTTGTCTGTTTATCCCGGAGCGTGACTGACGGACATTAGTGCCGACTTCCACGACAATCTCGCCATGTACCACTCCGAGCCTGCCATGTCTTCTGTCAAGGTTGGCGGCAACCTCGGTCCCGACTCTGCCACCACCACCCTCGTGGAAGAAGTCCCCGAGCCCATCAAGAATGCCTTTGAGAAGGAGCCCGAGCCCGTAGACGAAAAGACCCATGCCCCCGTTGGTCCCGTGCCAGAAGTACAGATGGAAGAGTCTTCAGCAGTCTTTATCGCCGAGGGCGAAGAAGCGCCCAAGCAGGAAGATCTGAGGGCGCCGGTGGGCAATGATGCTGGAGACCCGGCGGTGACAGAGAAGGATGAAGCGGGGGGGTGGCACGGAGGCGCGGAAGATGAAGAAAAGGGGCAGGAAGAGGCAGAGAAGGTCAAGGTGAAGGAAGGGGAGGCCCCGGTGGGTGCCAAGGTGGAAGTGCAAGAGATGGAGATGGATGCCGAGCAACAAAAGTTGGTGGACCAGATCCTGGAGCAAGAGTAGAATAATGTCTGCAATGTAATCATGATGCACATTGATCTAGAAATGCCATATTCCACTACTGATTATACTCTACTTGTTCAATTCGGCCAACCTGACTCGGACAGCGTTCGCGTGCGCCTCCAGACCCTCCCTCTCCGCCAACCTCACCACCGTGGGACCCAAAACTCTCAAACCATCAGCAGTGACAAACTGCGAAGTGATGTGCTTTTGGAATGACAGCGTGTTGACGCCAGAGAATTGACGGGCAAAGCCGTTGGTGGGGAGGGTGTGATTTGTGCCAGAGGCGTAATCACCGCATCTGTTCAAACGTCAGGAGCTGCCCAAACAGAGATTGAGGACGTACGATTCAGGCGAGAAGCCACCGACAAAGACACTTCCAGCATTCTCAATAAACTCGACAGCCCCCGGCGCATCCTCCAAGTGCAAGATCAAGTGCTCTGGCGCATACTCGTTGCTAAACTCGATAGCCTTCTCCTGGCTGTCCACCAAGACGATCAAGGACTTTTTGATCGCTTCTCGGGCAATGGCGACTCGCGGGAGGGCGTTGGCCTGGATGTCGATTTGTTCTTCGATAGCCTTGAGAAGAGCGGGGGAAAGGTTGATACCGACGAGGACGACTTGTGAGTCGACGCCGTGCTCGGCTTGGGAGAGGAGGTCAGAGGCGACAAAGATGGGGTTGGCAGTGTGGTCGGCAATCACCTATTTCCATTAGCTCCATTCTCGGAAGAACGAAAGGGCTCACCAAAACCTCTGACGGCCCAGCGGGCATGTCGATAGCCACCAACGCCTCCGTATCATTCTGTACCAACATCTTGGCCGCCGTCACCCACTGGTTCCCAGGACCAAAGATCTTGTCCACCTTGGGCACCTCGTCAGTCCCATACGCCATCGCGCCCACAGCCTGCGCACCACCAGCCTTCAAGATGCAAGTCACACCAACCAGCTTGGCAGCGTACAGCACTTCCGGCGAGATGGAGCCGTCCGGTCGGGGAGGGGTGGCCATGACGATGGTCTTGCAGCCGGCGACTTGGGCTGGGACACCGAGCATGATGGCGGTGGAGGGAAGGATGGCGGTACCGCCCGGAACGTAGAGACCGACTCGGGCGATGGGACGGGCAAACCTAGAGCAGGTGACGCCGGGCATGGTCTCGACGACCAGAGGAGCCTTTTCGTTCTGGGCAACGTGGAAGGTCTTGACGTTTTGGTAAGCGACGTCGATGGCTTCCCGCACGTCGGCGGGGAGGACGTCTTCTCCAGGAGTGGCAAAGGGAGGAAGCTGGACGTTGGAGGAGAGGTCGGCCTTGTCGAATTGCGCTGTCAGGGCATGCAAGCCGGCATCGCCTTCCTTCCTGACCCGCTCGACGATTGGCTTGACTTTGTCGATCATGGCCAAAGAGTTGAGAACGGGACGGAGCAAGAGCTTCTTTTGCTCTTCGGTAGACAGCTCGGAGAGCGTAGCAGTGCGCATGCGGATAGGCTCGTCGGCAGCGGGAAGCTTGGTAGGCTCTGGGACAGTCGACTTGACCTCCTTGTTCTCGACCACCTTTTCCCCCGCAATCTTTTCCTCCCACTTGGGCTTTGCGTCGCCCTTTCTTCTCGTCACCTTCAAGCTCTTCTTGTCCAGAGCCTTCTCAACGTCGGTGAATGACACGCCCTTGCTGATGCAGCGGGTGAGGGCAAAGTAGATGAGATCGGCAGCTTCGAAAGCAACCTCGTCTTTGGTCTCGGCGTCACAGAGCTCCTCGGCCTCTTCCATGATCTTGCTCCTCAAGAGCTTTTCGTCGGTAAACAGTCTCTTGGTGTAGCTTCCCTCGGGGGCACTTTCAAGACGAGCTTGGAGAGTGTCCTGGAGCTTGGCCACGCCGTCGAGCCCACCGAAACAGGTTGTCTGGGGCAAGTGGCAGAATCCACTTCCGTGCTGGACCACCTCAAACACCAGCGCATCCGAATCGCAATCCACCTTCAGCCCCACCAGCTGCTGCACAGCTCCACTAGTCTCGCCTTTTCGCCACAGACCGTGTTTCCTAGACTGGTAGACACCCTTCTGGGTCATGATGGCTTCAGCGACGCTCTCCTTGGAAGAGTAGACGAGGCCGAGGGGCTTGGTCGAGTGGTTAGCAGAGGCCACGATGGAGGGGAAGAGACCATCGGGTCTGTCGGAAGTGATGGGAGCGAGGAAAGCGGCGGGGATGGAGAGGTGGGTAGCGGTGGTCGTACCGTGGTTGGCGAGAATCTCGGTGGGGAGGACGTATGATGACGGGCGGGACGAGCGGATAAGCTCTTCGAGCTCGGACACGTTGGGGTTGGGGAGCTGAAGGAAGACATCGGCCCCTGGAAGACCCAGAGACTTGGCGGTGTGGGCGGTGGAGGAAACAATGTAGATACCCGCTGCTTGTTGAGCCAGGGACTTGCTCGAAGCGAGCTCTTCTTCAGACACCTTCAAGATAAGCCTCTCTTTGAAGATAGCCCCATTGAGCGCTTCTATTTGTTTGGGAGAGACAACGATTCGTTGAGCACCATTGTCGAGGAGGGTGATCAGATCGCCATCGTATTTTTCAGCCTGGACATAGTAAGTGGCAGTCGCAGGAAGGTCGTTCAAGACGGCATTGAGGAGGGTGGCGGGGATGAGGACGGGGGCGATGAGGGCGAGGGAGGGGAGGAGGGCGGCGGCGGTGGGGTCGACGAGGGGGAGGAATGGGGGGGTGCTCATTTTGGCGTGGAAAAGAAAAGTCAGAGGAGATGCGCGCATAGGAAAATGGACGAATCTTGGTTCAGTCATGACTCGGATATGGATTACGTAAACATGCCCTGCCCTTCTTCTCGACAAGCAGCAACGCGAGTCCTCTTGCAACTGCTCTTCAGCCATCCCATCCATACATCCGCTCTTCACCCGCCCACCCTCATTGAGGCCTCACACTGCAGGTCACAGAGCTGTCGAGAATGCAGCCCATTCCATCCTCTCACGATCAGCTCTCCGCTACCTCATTCAAGGAGCACAACCGCCCCACAGACCCCAAACCTTCCTATAGGACCTCAGGCCTCTCACACGATCCTGTCCAGGCGGCTTCAATCAAAACAGATCTCCGAGGACCTGCCTCTCGAGTGTGACTCGGCTCTGCTCGAACGCGATCTCGCGAAGTTTCTGCCACCAGGTTGCAACCTCCCCAATAGTCTTGAACGGCCGCAGAAGGGTGCCAACAAGAAAGATTATTATGTGCCCCTCGTCAAGCTGCTAAACTCGGTCTTGGGTATAGCCCGAGAAGCTCATAGCAAGTCAGCTGCGAAAAGCGAGATTTACGCGCTCGACGTCTTGTTCACGGAGCAATTCATATGGATCGGTTGCAAACTCGAAGACCTCTCACTCTTCGATGAGAGCACTCAGAGCTTGAAAACCCACCCGAAGCCGAGGACATCTCACCGCGTCAAAGAATCGCATCTCGTCACCTTTGCCAAAGGTCAAAAAGCGCGCGCTATACGACATGGTCGCCCAAGCTTCTACCTATGGCCGAGTCACCCTTGCCTCTCAGCCCAATCGACTTGGTGCACGCTTTATCTTCGTATCATTCTATCAAGGTATGGTGCAAGCGGGCATTGGGGAGATGGATTTCGCAGGCATGCACTGCACGCACCTTCAAAATGTGAAGGACGACAATGGGTATAGGCACTTCTGCCTTCTTCTCGCGGGGATGTACTGCTCTCCTGTCGAAGACATGACTGCAACCAGCGCATCCGTTTCTATTCCGACAAAAACGTGGACATGGTGCTTGCAAATTATTCTCGTGGAGAGTGGAGAGGCGTGGCTAAACGGTTGTGTGAACGGAAGAACCTTTGGTCCCGTGGCACTACTCTCCATCCCGTTGGGTCTTCACAGGTCACAAAGTATCAAGATGCCCGGCAAGCTCTGAGGACCAACAAGCGAAAGAATACGGAGGATGACGTCTTTCAGCCCTTGAAATTCCCCAGGTCTGGGGAAAGCTCGGTATCTCGTGAAGAGGCGGTGAGCAAGTCGGCTTTGCAGTCAAAAGGAACAGTAAGTTCTTCTCACGAATGAAACCTGATTGATAGCTGATCTTTGACGTCAGGCATCTACTGCCAGTGGAGCTTCCGATATTGCGTCGTCTCCCCTTTTCAACTATGAAAACATCAATCAATTTCTCGCCCCAACATACATGGCTCCTCTGGTTCCATCTTCGAGGCCGGTTGAGCACGATGTGGAAACTACCATCTTCAATCCCCTCGTTCGCCGAAACGATCCTGAATGAGGGATCTACCAATCTCTCGAGGCAATGTTTGGCCCCGACGATCTCTCTCTGCTTGGCACTGCTGTTTTTCGTTCACGCGATGAAGGTCGTGTAGCCAGAGCTGGGAGCCGGGTGGGAGACGGCATCGAAAGACGCTATTACATCGGTGTCGAAGAAGATACATTTGTCAGCTGGGATTGCCTCGTACGTCATTCGCATATCAGTAGCATCTGCATCGTACTGACACCTGGACAAGGGTGTTGTGAAGAGTCTTAAACTTGGGAAGACCATTGATGATGATTGAAGGGACTTTTGGTTCTTGCGGTCCCCCGGGATGACGGTCTCGGAGGAGCTATCTCTTCTTCCATGTCTTTGATATGTCAGCATAACTCGATCGATATAGGGGAGACTCACCCTTCTCTTTTCCTGCTTTTTCCAAGACAGCCAACTTGATCACCCGCTCCCCCTTCAAACGCCGCTCCAACTCTGCCTGGCCCTCTCCATCCTCACCCCCGCTCTCCGCAGCCTCTTCCTCTTCCTCCTCCATATCCCCCAAGTCCATCATAGAGTCAATACCCTCGTCGCCAGACCCGCGCTCGGCAGTGGCAGACAATCCGCCGACAGACGTCGTTGCGGGAGTCAAGAGTGGTGGGTGGACCGAGAGGTGGGGGATCCGAGACCCGGGGCGGGGAAGGATGTGGAAGAGTCAGACTCGTTCTCCGATAGGACAGGATGGGGGAATTGTTGCAGAGTATGGAATAATCTCTGGGAAAAGTTAACAATGGTTGATGAACGGGCGGCTCTACGCACTCTGGGCTTCTTGGAAGAGTCTAAGCTCCGACTAGGCGGCACGATGGTTCGTATTCGTATCGATAGCTTTCCCTCAATTTCCGCTGGGTTGCAGGGCGGAGCAGCCTCGTCGGATACTGCATGGAGTAGGACTGGATACGACATTGCATACTTGCCACAACACCTACAAAGGGGATCATCCCGTAGGCTGTACCTACGACCCAATGTAGACTATTGTTTCTTGGAACAAGAGATTGTCGATCCTGAAGCCAACGTTGTCAGCCCCGAGGACAGTGCTTACGTAACATCCTTGTCGTTGTTACTTGTTCGGCGGTTGTCGTCGCGCATCTATGCACTGGACACCCATAATCATGAGCGAGTACGAGACGATCACGACGGGAAGGGCAAAGAGGAGCACGGCGGGTAACCGGTGAGTGCGGTGGAGTGTACTGAAGCGTTGCTGACCCACGTAGCATGCGCGAGCTTCTCGAGAAGGCGCACCAAGAAGATGACGATGAGATGTTTAAAGAGGTCGAAGATGATGAAGACTTTGTTGCTCCAGGTGCGTCTCAATGAGTATTGGCAACGCTGACTCTATGCAGCCGAGCAACGCGACGTCTATCTCGACGAATTTGCCGATACCGACGATGAGGGCTCTGGCGACGACGAAGAACGCGCCGTCCAGCGCGAAGAGCGCCACGCAAAGAACAAGGAAAAGGGCAAAGCCAAAGCTATCTACGACCCCCTCGCCAAGCAGCCCAAAAAGAAGAAAAAGGTCACGATAGAAGGCGCCGGCGAGTTTAAAGAGTCTGATCTTGATCTACTCCGCGCAGAGGGGATTGACCCGGCTACGATGGCGCCCTCGACATTGACGTTGGAGATTAGAAAGAGACGGAGAGCGATGAAGAGGGAGGGGAGGTCGGAAGTGAGGCGGTCGAATTTGAGAGCGTCGACTATCAAGAATGAAGCGGAAATCATCGAACGCGAAAAGCTCTCGCTTCTTGCCCTCGAGCAGCCCGGTCGTAAAGGTCGAAAAGCCCAACACACTACGGGCTTGCCCCAGCCTCATAAACGCAAGTTTACGCAAGACGAGTTGATCGAAGAAGCGCTCGAAGAGGAAGAGAGGAATAAGGAGGCGCTGCGGGATTGGTTGAAGAAGGAAGAGGAAAAGCGGATGCTGAGAAAGGTGGGGAGAAAGAGGGTCAAGGGGCCAAGGTGGACTTGGGTATCGAGGACTGTGGGTAAGCTGGTGGATGAGGTGCCAGAGGCGGCCAAGGATGTGGAGGATGACCCGCCAGAGGGTGAGCCTCCAAAAGAAGCCCCGAAAGAAGCCCAAGAAGATCCTGTCGATAAACCTCCTGTTCCCATCCTTCCTCCATCTGAAAACGCACCATCCCAGTATACCCGAAACTACATTATTCTCTCTCAAATACCCGGAGGCCTGCCTGCCGAGTTTGGGCTGGTCTTGGGCGACCATGTAGCGTGGAATGAGCTCAAGGTTATCCCGGCAAGAAACAGACCTATCAGTGGGTCTCATCCTTGCACTTTAATACATGCTGATGATAGCAGACCGTATACCGCCCTTATGCCCATTTACCGGCCTCCCAGCCCGATACCGTCATCCCCTAACCCATACCCCGTATGCCAACGCCCAAGGCTACGCCGCGATCCAAGATCTCCTTGCGGAACGCTACGTGTGGAATGCAGAAGGGATGTGTTGGATGGGAGGGGAAGAGGAGCAGTGTGCGGATGGGATGGAAGAGGTCGAAGGGTGGGCGGAGGCTGTGGGTTTGGGGTGGAGAGGAGGCGAGCAGCTGGTGAAGCCGGAAAGTGAGGTTGGCGGGAAGAAGAGAGGGAGGGGCGCGGGGGGGCAACCAGCTGCAAAGAGGGGCAGAGGGAGGGGCAGGAGATAGCATAGCATTCTGTTGTAGCATCGTTGTATTATGACATTACTTTGACGTTCTTTGACGCGACGCGCTCGAGGTGGTCCCACCATCGCATCCTCGCATCCTCATCCGCCCGACTACTCTGCCCGGGAGCACCCATGGGCCATGGCAAGCGAGCCCCCACCATGCATACCATCTGCATCGGGTGTTTGCGGATTGGCTCTCGCGGAACGAAACGACTGCTCGCCCATGGGACGACTGTTTTCCTCGGAACGCGTGCCTGGCAGCGTCTCTCACAAAAGATCGCGTCCATCTTTCTCTTTCCCATCTTTTACATCACCCAACATGTCCCCAGAGCCAGAAATCATCATCATCGGTGCCGGCGTCATCGGCACCGCCCTCGCCTACTCGCTCTCCCACACCGGCCGCAAGATCCTCCTCATCGAGCGCGATCTCGCCGAACCCGATCGTATCGTCGGCGAGCTGCTCCAACCCGGGGGTGTCGCTGCCCTCGTCAAGCTTGGGATGGCGGACGTCTTGGAAGGGATCGACGCCAGCCCGGTGGAAGGGTACTGCGTGTGCAATGGCAAGGAGCGGGTGGGCATTCCTTATCCCGTCTTGGAGGAGATGGCCAAGGCGGACGCCTCCAAGGGGCCAGAGCTCAGCGAGGTCAAGGAGAAGGGGGTGACGACGAGAAAGTGGCATGTCGAGAGCGTATCGGGCTTGAAAGAAGGGCGCTCGTTCCACCACGGCCGTCTCATCTCTGCCCTCCGCCGAAAATGCCTGCACGACGCTCCGAACATTACCGTCCTCGAAGCTACCGTCCGCGACCTCCTCTTCTGCGAACACACCAACAAGGTCATCGGTGTCTCTGCCGCCGCCAAGGGTGCCGACCCCAATAAGTACTATGCCCCTCTTACGATCGTCGCCGATGGGTGTTTCTCGAAATTCCGATTGACCCCTGGGACACGGACGCGGGTGCCAGACACCAGGTCGCACTTTGTAGGCTTGATCTTGAACGACTGTGAGCTGCCGATGAAGCATTACGGGACGGTATGCTTGACGCCAAGTGGGCCGGTGTTGCTATACCAGATCGGAGACAAGGCGGGGGATATCAGGATGCTCGTCGATGTCAAAGGCAAGCTGCCCAGTGTTGCCGATGGTTCTCTCAGAGTAAGACTCTTGTCTCTGCTTGGACTTGGTTGACGCTTTACAGAACCATCTTATCGAAAATTACCTCCCTTACATCCCCCTCGAGCTCCGCGATCCCCTCCTCAAAGCCCTCTCCTCCCAACGCATCCGATCCATGCCCAACTCGTACCTCCCACCATCGATCCAAGGTCTCGAGAACTCTCTCCAAGGCGCCGTCCTGGTCGGAGACGCGTACAACATGCGCCATCCCCTCACCGGCGGCGGTATGACAGTCGCTTTTAACGACGCTATCCTCTTGACAGAGTACCTCCGCCCCGGCGGTGTCCTCCGCGGCAGACCGGCAGAGGAAGGGTTGGCAGCAGGCAGAGAGGGGTTGGAAGATTGGGAACAAGTGGCAGAGAGGTTGAGAGAGTGGTTCTGGGAGAGAAAGCAGGTTAGCAGTGTGGTGAATGTGTTGAGTATGGCCTTGTACTCGCTCTTTGGAGGGTCTGATAGTGAGTATTCTTTCCGAGGATGGGGGATGAAGCTGACGTGTGATAGAATCCGACTTGGCGATCTTGAGGGAGGGATGTTTCAGTTACTTTGAGCTGGGCGGTGAATGCGTTGCTGGTCCCGTCGGTCTTCTCTCTGCGTACGTCCCCCGCTTGCTCTTGATCCTTACTGACGCATGTCACAGCCTTACACCCCGCCCGATGGTCCTCTTTTACCACTTTTTCAACGTCGCCTTCTACTCTATATATCTCCTCCTCAAGAAAGGACCGCCCAACAGGAGGAATGGGAATGTCTTTGCCGCCATCATCATGCTGCCACTCAACTTGCTTCTGTCTCTTCGGGTCGTACGTCCATATCCCAGTGCTGCTGAGAGTGAAAGCTGATCAAATTGTAGTTCTGGTCGGCGTGCGTGGTGCTGCTGCCATTCATGATCACCGAGTTCAGAGCATAGACTGTTTTCTTGTCGCTTTCTTGGGTTTAATGGACTTTTGCTTTACCATCATGTTCCCTCCTGTAACTTACAAGGTTATTCGTCTTGATGTCTTATTGGCTCATAATTATCATCACAATGCTCCCCATCTTGTACGGAAGAGAGACAGGTTGATTTGGATTGAAGGATGCATCGACTAGACAAAGCGCGCATGTGCCGTCACCAAGGCCTTGAATTCCTTGTACAAGCGCCGCCACTGCCTGGCCTGATACGGCAAAATGGGCTGTGCACAATCAGCAGAGGAGACAAGAGGATATAGAAAATCACGTCGGTGGCGAGATCCTTGATAATTCGGATTCCATCAAGCCCGAGCTGTTCCCTCTCGAGTTTCCCAGAGACGCTCGCGCGACTCGAGGATGGCGTGGATCTGGTCCTCACCGAGCAGGCGTGGGCGCCCAGTAGAAGAGGCGGAATCGGTGGAAGATGCGGGGGAGGTGGCCGTCGATCATGGAGAGAATCGACCATGGCCATTGCAGAAGTAGCAGTGGGAAAGAATCCAGATCCTTCAGCCGTAGTGGCCGATCTGCATCAAAGGTTAGCTTGGCTGCATGAGACGCAAGACAAAGAACGTACGACCTGTTGGAACTCGGATTAATTTCTTCCGGCGCCCACCTCTCCCACCTGACCTTGTTGGCGGTGAAAAGGCGAACAGGAGTCTTTGCCGGTGACTCCTCCCATAGGCATGTCGGCGACTTGAATGCGGGGATGGTTGGGTGGCGCTGGCGGAGGAGTCGGAGAGGAGGGTCTAGGGGCTTCGAGACGAGTTGTTTGGGTTGTAGAGTTGTGATGGAAGGGAGATAAGTCGAGTTTTGGTATGGCACAGAAGCGGTGATGATGAGAGTAGTCGTGAGGATGGTGCCATTCTGGCAAGGCATGCCGCGAGACGAAAGAGCCAGAGGAAGAGCACATGTCAACGAGAGATGATGGGGACAGCCTGGATTCGCCGGTGATGATGTTTCTCCTTTCCTCTCGTACACTCATTCCTTCTGACCCTCAAAGACCCTCTACTCCTTCTTCACCCTCTTTGACTCCTCTATAGCCTTCCCCTTCCTTTTTCCCTTCGCCTGTGCTTCATTGAGCTCTTCACGAGCGATGGGAGTCATCTCGTCGTCACTACTGTCAACACTCTCTTTCGTGTGTTGTCGAGGGTGGAAGAAGAGGTAGCCTGGACAAAGGAAGAATCAGCCTTTTGCGGTGATACAACCTTGATGGAAGTAAATCCGGCGCTGCCCTAAATCCCACCCATCCGGCTCGGCCCGGCAACAGCGTTGGAAGAGGCCGTAGCTTTGGGTATCTTGTGCTTTGCGAGAGGGGTAGACGAAGGGCGACTACGAGACGTCACCTTATAGAAGTCCATAGCGGGAGATGCGAGATTGACGGGGCAGGGGCAGAGAGTCGCGGGGTAGGCTTCCTCGGCCGGGGAGCAGGCGTTTCCACTCTTGACGGGCTTTTCCACCTCAGCCGCACCCTCAACCTTCGCACCCTCTTTGGCCTCTGACGAAACCTGCTTGCCCGGCGCCTTTTTCGCCACCTTTGCAGCCTTCTCCATCTGCCTCTCCGAAACAGCTGTACAAAGACCGTCTGTCCCTTCAGCGCGTTCTTATACTCGTTCGCCAAGCTACCCCGACGTACACCTTCTTCGTCTTCCATCATAAGACGGACTGAGACCGCCAGTGTGCTCTCGAGTGGTTGATAATGCCGCATGAGAGCATGCTCGGAAGCGTCAAACGAGGAGGCGATGACGTATAGCTTGTCGTCGTCCGAGACGTCCCAGAAAGAATGGTTTAGCCAGGCGTGAGAGTAGAGCAGATGGACGGGCATGAAGGTGGACGTGAGGGAGCATCGAGGATTGGGGCAGCAATACTTGACCATTGGGTCGCTTTTGACGGGGTGAAGATCGGCTACCCGACTTTGGTCCATCCGCCGGAGAACCAACTGTTGGGAGTATGGGAGGGATAAGGGGTTGGTAGAGCCGTGAAGGCGAGCCCATTGCAGTGCGGGATCCATAGACCTGCGAGGGCGAGAATGAGACTTACGAGAGGGCCGAGATTGAAGCCATGTCGTCCCCACAGCTGGCCCGAACGTAGTACAGTCGATGGTGTAGGCGACGGTGGATCAATTTGATTGGAAGGTAGCACTAGGTAGGAAAGTCACAATAATAACAGTTGCAAGAGATGTGGACGCTCACCAAATAAAAAATCTCACCAATGCTCGTCCTTCTTTTACCTCGTTAGATAGAAGTAGATTTTGAAAGACTTGTTCAGTCTTGATTTGAGAGAAGTGTGAACGTAAAATACAAGGATTGAAGGCTGGATGGGAATGCAGGAGAAACGATGGCAGAACGATATATATTTCGAACAGCCAAGTGATTGATGGGGCAATATTCTGCAGCAGCGTGCTCGTCGCCATGGGACTGATTTGTTGATCATCAATATAGCGGGAGATCCATCAACACTACTTGAGGTCCACCACTGAAGATCATCCCCGCCCCCGTCCAGTAGAGGAACCAGATATCCCACCGCCGTCCACAATCCTCCTTGCCAATTGTCTTCTTCAAGCAGTCTTCAAGTCCCAGGGTGGTCACAGTCGACGGCGGCGCGCCGAGCTCAGAGATTCGGGTTACGTAAATGTATTTGATGCCGCTCAAATTTCCTCCAAATCGCCGACGGTGGCAGCCAATCGCTCTGTAGGCCCAGCCACTATACATGATGCAGTACCAGCCATGCATCGAGCGTCGCACTGCCCGCCTGCATGTGTTGGAATGGACCCCGCCGAGCAGCTGCATACCCCCCATGCAACACTTTCCGGATCCGGGATGCCACAACTCGGTGCCGCAGATTTGCTCCCGCCGGGAGAAAATGGGAAAATAGAGGTGCAAAATTGTGGCAAAAAAATGCTCTGCGGAGGTGGGAGGGGTGCGGTATCCGTGTCTGCCATCGTCTTTCTCTTCTCCCACCCACTCTTCTCACAGCTAGCAAGTGAAAGAGCGCCCCTCTCCTCTACACCCCTACCCTCCCCCCCGAACCCCCAAAAAATCATCCAAAATGGTCAGTCTGGAGCCATTCGCCGCCCATCTCTTATCACTTCCCTTGGAGCTTCTGCTGACCACTTTTCTCATGTATAGGTTAAGTGAGTTCTTCGCATCTATCTAGGACTACCCGGAGCATCCCAGGGGGCACGTGTGTGTCGGGACCGAAGCAGGAAGGCACAAGAAGACCGGCGACATCACCATCCCGGGTCCTTTGGCCGCCTTTTGACCTCCTGGGTTGCTCTGCGTCCCCCCTATCTTCTCTTTCATCTGCTAACCATTCTTTTCACCCTATAAAGCTTCACGGTAGACGAAATTGTTGGTTACGGCCCCGGCCTCCGTTTTTGTCCCATCCACAGTAAAGCTGACTTGAAATTGTAGAGGGCCTTGATGGGTACGCCAGACTCTAGACGCAAGATTCTGGTAGGCGGAAACTGATTCTCTTGCAGACAAGCCCAGCAACATCCGAAACATGTCGGTTATTGCCCACGTCGACCACGGTAAATCCACCCTTACCGACTCCTTGATCTCCAAGGCTGGTATCATCGCCAACGCCAAGGCTGGTGAGATGCGATTCACCGACACTCGGCAAGTCGACTTTGGGGTAGATGGTGATTCTGCTGACGTTTTCACAGTCAGGACGAGATTGACCGAGGAATTACCATCAAGTCTACTGCCATCACCATGTACTTCCCCCTCGACCCCGAGGATGTCAAGGACATCAAGCAGAAGAGTGACGGTGAGTAGTCTCCATGCTACGAAATTTGTGCTGACATTTCCCAGGTAACGAGTTCTTGATCAACTTGATCGACTCTCCCGGTCACGTCGACTTCTCTTCCGAAGTCACCGCCGCTCTCCGTGTCACTGACGGGTAAGTCTCACAGAATCATCTCTCTACTCTGCTAACTCTCTCTAGTGCCCTTGTCGTTGTCGACTGTGTTGAGGGTGTCTGTGTCCAGACCGAGACCGTTCTCCGACAGTCTTTGACCGAGCGAGTCAAGCCCGTCCTTATCATCAACAAGGTCGACCGAGCGCTCCTCGAGTTGCAGGTTTCCAAGGAGGACCTTTACCAGTCCTTCTGCCGAACCATCGAGTCCGTCAACGTCATCATCTCCACCTACACTGACGAGGCTCTCGGAGACTCCCAGGTCTACCCCGAGCAGGGTACCGTCGCCTTTGGTTCCGGTCTCCACGGTTGGGCCTTCTCCCTCCGACAGTTTGCCGGCCGATACGCCAAGAAGTTTGGTGTCGACAAGTCCAAGCTCATGCCCAAGCTTTGGGGTGACAACTTCTTCAACGCCAAGACCAAGAAGTGGTCCAAGTCTGCCGACAACGGTGGTGAGCGTGCTTTCAACATGTTTGTCCTCGACCCCATCTTCCGTCTTTTCGACGCCATCATGAACTTTAAGAAGGACGAGATCCCCACTCTCCTCGAGAAGCTCGAGATCAAGCTCAACAACGACGAGAAGGAGCTCGAGGGCAAGCAGCTCTTGAAGGTTGTGATGAAGAAGTTCCTTCCCGCCGGTGACTCTCTTCTCGAGATGATTGTCATCAACCTCCCCTCCCCCGTCACCGCTCAGCGATACCGAGTCGAGACCCTTTACGAGGGTCCCATGGACGACGAGTCCGCCATCGGTATCCGAGACTGTGACCCCAAGGGTCCCTTGATGGTCTACGTCTCCAAGATGGTTCCCACCTCCGACAAGGGTCGATTCTACGCTTTCGGTCGAGTGTTCTCTGGTACCGTCTCTTCCGGCCCCAAGGTCCGTATCCAGGGCCCCAACTTTGTCCCCGGTAAGAAGGAGGACTCTGTCATCAAGTCTATCCAGCGAACCGTCCTCATGATGGGTCGATCTACCGAGGCTATCGAGGACTGCCCTGCCGGTAACATTATCGGTTTGGTCGGTGTTGACCAGTTCTTGCTCAAGTCTGGTACCCTCACCACCTCCGACACTGCCCACAACATGAAGGTCATGAAGTTCTCCGTCTCCCCCGTCGTGCAAGTCGCCGTCGAGTGTAAGAACGCCGCCGACCTTCCCAAGCTTGTCGAGGGTCTTAAGCGTCTCTCCAAGTCTGACCCTTGTGTCAAGGTCATGATGGGTGACTCTGGTGAGATTATCGTCGCCGGTGCTGGTGAGCTCCACTTGGAGATCTGTATCAACGACCTCGAGAACGACCACGCCGGTATCCCCCTCCGAAAGTCTGACCCCGTTGTCGGCTACCGAGAGACCGTTACCGCCGAGTCTTCCATGATTGCTCTTTCCAAGTCTCAGAACAAGCACAACAGGCTCTACGTCAAGGCCGAGCCCCTCGGTGAGGAGCTTACCAGGGACATTGAGGAGGGTAAGGTTGCCCCCCGAGACGACCCCAAGACCCGTGCCCGATACCTCGCCGACACCTACGGCTGGGACGTTACCGACGCCAGGAAGATCTGGTGTTTCGGTCCCGACACCACTGGTCCCAACGTCTTTGCCGATGGTTCCAAGGCTGTTCAGTACATGAACGAAATCAAGGACTCTTGTGTTGCCGCCTTCCAGTGGGCCACCAAGGAGGGTGGTATTGCTGAGGAGCCCATGCGAGGTATCCGATACAACATCCTCGACTGTACTGTAAGTTTGTTCTTGCGTCATCGGGATGAAGCTGATTGGAGTAGCTCCACGCCGATGCCATCCACCGAGGTGGTGGTCAGATCATCCCCACTGCCCGACGAGTGTGTTACGCTGCCCAGCTCCTCGCCTCTCCCGCTTTCCAGGAGCCCATGTTCTTGGTCGAGATTGCCGTTCCCGAGTCTGCCCAGGGTGGTGTCTACGTACGTTCCTCTTCATCCTTTGTATGGACTTTGCTGACCTCTTTTCACAGTCTTGTTTGAACGTCCGACGAGGTCACGTCTTCTCCGCTGAGCAGAGGCCCGGTACCCCCATGTACACCCTCAAGGCCTACTTGCCCGTCTCCGAGTCTTTCGGTTTCAACGCCGACCTCCGTGCCGCTACCGGTGGTCAGGCCTTCCCTCAGGCTGTGAGTATACGTTTCTCGTACTTGTGGTGTGGTTTTGGGTTTTTGGGCGGGTCTTGTACCGATGTTGTAACACCAGCGTCTCGCCGTGGACGGAGGCCTTTTTTGCGCCATGCTTCTCTTTCCGCGACTTGCGTATATGCTTTTTTGGCCTTTTTCTCGACAACTATTGCGCAGATTTGGTCCATACAACATGCTGACGCCTCTTCTCTACAGGTATTCGATCACTGGGAAGAGCTCAGCGCCGACCCGACCGAAGTCGGATCCAAGACCAACTTGCTCGCCGTCCAGATCCGAACCCGAAAGGGTCTCAAGCCCGACGTGCCCCCTCTCGACTACTACTACGACAAGCTCTAATCGGTTTGTTGTTGAACAAGTTGAAAAGGTGGTGCGAAGGATGGTGGAATGGAGTTGTACAGGCAGGCTCAGATTGGAGATGCATTGTTGATATATTGGATTCACTTCTTTTTGGGCTATGCTACTCTGCGATTTGCGCTTTTGTTGGGCAGTTATGAGTACAGTGCATGTCAACGGCTGACCCGTAGATGACTTGAGCGCACAAAATCTTTGATTATCTGTCTTCGGCTTCATTCCCCGCATATATCTGCCCCGACGGCAGCAAAACCTTTGGTAGGGTCGGCGGTACATGCAATATCCCATGTCAAGTGCTTATCGTGTCATGTCTGGCAAAATGCAGGGTTGATCAAATATACACATGCTCTCACTACGGTCAGAAGAAGTTTTTCTCCATGTCTGACTTTGCCAGTTATTCGTCTATCGACTACAATACAGGCAAAGGCGGACGTAGATGACCTGACATGTAGACATTCTCACGTTGTCTTTTCTTGGTTGTGTGTTGTTGTACGTAGATATACCCTTTCGCTGTCATCAAGAATGCATAAAGATCACATGAACATAAACATCCAGAATGTCACAACACGGCATCAGACTTGTCTATCAACCTTGACTTTTCTCCATCTATTGCCCAGTTCTCTAAGCTTGCTCCTTCTCATCCTTCTTGCCAGCAACGCTCGAAGCCGCGGCCGTTGTGGCGCTTGCCGAGGAAGCTACGACAGCTGCGGGAGGTGCTGTGGGGAGAGAGGTGGATGTCGTTGATGAAGAGCCTTGGGGCTGGGCGGGGGTAGCAGCGGATGAAGAGGCGGGAGCTGGGGATGGGGAGGATGCTAATCTCGCATCGAGGGCCTTCAAAGCCATCGCCCTGTTCTACATTAGTCAAGTGGAGGGGACGGGAGAAGGGGTGACGTACCTGCGTCGCTCAGCCTCGGCGCGGGCGTTACCTGGCCCGCCGGGGCCTGGCAAGAGACCGTAACTGCCAGCGGGCTCTTCCCAAGCTTGTACGAGGCCGACCTTGACGGCTATTCCAAATACCTTGTTTGCAGCAATAGAGATGTATGGTCTGATTTTGGTCAGGTGTCGTTCAAGAAAGATCCCAGAAGACTAACCGGACGGGTGGAGGGAACCAATACTGGAAAGCAAACGTCTCGCTCCTGTCTCCCCTAAACTCGCCTCCCTCCGCCAGCTTGAAAAACCTGAGGTACACCCATCCGACAAAGAAGCCGAATTGGATGAGCATGTAGGGGGACGGGTCGAGGATGATGACGAGGACGTTGGAGATGAGGAGATGGATGCCGGGGAGGGTCTTGACGCGGACTTTGAAAGTGCCCAGCAGTTGGACTTGATGTTCCGGGATAAGCTGGGTGAAGGCGACGAGGAAGGCGACTTGGAGACCGGAAAGGCCGTGGTATGGTGTACCGTAGCTGAGACGTATGAGTGTGTGTGAAAAAGTATGGGCGACGAAGGGCTTACATGGTGTCTTGTTCCTTGCCCGTAACAAAATACATCAACCAGCTAAAGCCGAATGCGATAATGTTGGAGCCGACGATGACGAGGATACAGAAACGGATGAGTTCACGAGGACCCCATACGCGCTCGAGATATCTGCACGCCAAGGGAAGAGCGATGGCAGAGATCACGGCCTGCGATTGTGTCAGCTCTGCACCCTTGCCGCGGCTCTTGACTCACATTGATGAAATTGAATTCAACAAGACCAGCAGTGAGCAACGTCCATGGGTACTTCCAGCTTGTCTCTGGCACCATCACGAGCCAATCCAGGGCGTGCAGGGTGGACTCGCCAAACTGGTCCCGGGGATAGATGGCATGGTAGATGAGGGCGGGGACGGTGACGGCGAGGTAGAGGGCGGTGATGGCCCTCGTGGCCAGCGGGACGGACTGCAAGAACGGGAGGATCGTCAGCGGGGGCATCGTGGGCGGCGGGGAGAGTCGATGGATGGGCAGAAGAGACAATTCGCGTCGAGTTCGCGTCGTGGTCGAAATTGAGAGTGTGTAATTACGTTTATTTACGCTGCTTTTCTTTCTTTTCGCTCTCGACGTACAACTCTCTCATGTAGAGCTGTACAGATCGACCTGGCTTGTATGATTACTCATGGCCATCATATCGTCGAATGAGCAGACCGGATATCAAGGACCAGGGGCGCCAGAGGTATGTACATCTTGACGCTTTCCGGCGCGGCGGACTGGACGAGTAGTAAAGCACGATTGTCAATGAAATCTCGCCTTTCCATTCCGCTCACACCACTGGTCCCCGTCTATGAAACTCATTACTGAAGCTGGAGCCTGAGATGATAATGCAGCTTGACAATGATACATGCTCTGGACCTTTGCACAGCCGTTACAACAATCACCTCTTTCCTATCGCTTCTATCGCTAGTTTCAACGCCAAATGTACTGTACTCGCTCTCGGCCTAGTCCCTCCAAGCCATTGGTCAGAAAGTGTCGCCATGGGACAAAGGGGTTGACTCACAGATGCAGATGTGGTTGACGCCGCTTTGCAAAGCCTCGACAAGCGACGCCTTGCTTAAAGCTATACGCGCCTCTGTGGCCCACTTGATCTCCTCCCTCATCTTTTATTTACCGGGGCGACTGTAGAACTTGTGCATCCGCTCCTGATCCAAATGTTTGGTCTCGTCGATAATAGGCCTGTAATTTCTGGGTTTGTTCATGGGTGAGTGTGGGGGCGTCGGCGGATGGTTGGCCAATAGTGTCTTTGAGGCTCATCCGGGCGAGGAATTGGAATACGGTGCCGTTATACATGATGAATGAAGTGTGGGCGATGCAGACGAGAGGAATGATAGAACGGAATCATGAGCGGGAAGCAACAACAAGAACGCAATCGGCGATACATACGTAAGTCCGGGGGCTGTATCTGTATTGGGGAGCTGAGCACGACGCGACGCACCTCCACAGCCTCAAGAACAACGACGAGTATGGGCGATTCTAATCTCTCCTTGCTGGAATATACTCCTGCTCAGTCGATGATCTGGGTACGGGTACAGAGACTTGAAATGAGGAGTGTAATTACGCTGTTTGGCATCAACGGCGCCTGCCGCTTCGAGTAATTACTAGATCTATCTTCTCTTTCTTTTCGTCCTTGACTCTGCAAATCACCATGCTCCCCCCAGACCCCCCCAAACTCTCCCACCGCGACATCGACCCCACAGAAGACGTCTACGACGATGATGTCGACATCAACTCGGACACTGAACACACGGTTGAACTATCCTCGACGGAAATAAACATCCTCATCTATCTCGTACGTGTGCTCTCGTATGGAAGCATCCATCCTGACCTTTCGCAGTACCTGCTGGAAAGCAACTTTACACATACAGCATTCACGCTTCTTTCCGAGTCCAATCTCCCCTCGACCACCCTCTTTCAGCACTTTAACCCTTCCTACCCAACACCCTCGTCCTCTTCTTCCGCAGCCACCTCAAAAGCCAACAGAGTCAACGGCAGAGCCAAAGACAAGGACCGCCCTGACGGGTCTCCGTCTGCGCCTACATTCGGCCGTGCGGGTGGCCGGATTGAGAGGGGAGAGCTGGTGAGGAAGCTTTGGAAAGCCGTAAGGTGGGAGGAGGTGGAGAGGCATGTGGGTCCTGGAGGGGAGGTGATGGAGCCGCAGTGCCCGAATCCATTTCATCTCTTGATACCGCATGTGTGCCCGCAAGGGTACCAGTCGGCGTCGGGGAATCCGGGGCCGCTGCCGCCGGCGTTGCAGGTGAGCGGGGTGGGGGAGGCGCCGCCGCCCAAGCGGCCAGAGGTTTTCCCGGCGCCGGATGAGAGAGAGAAGGAGCGGGAGAGGACGGAAGAAAGGGAAAGAGATAGAAGAGAAGAGAGGGAGAGGAAGGAGGAGCGGGAAAAGAGGCAAGAAGAAAAGGAGAGAGAGTTGGAAAAGCCCAAGCCAAAGAAGAAGGCCCGCCGTCCTAGCTCATCGCCACCACCCCGCGACCGTTCCATATCCCCTCCCCCATCCAAGAAGACTTCAGCTCAAGAGTCCAAGAAGGAAAAGTCTCGTAAACGCGCTCGATTGAGTGACGGCGAAGACTCTGAGCCCGCCTCCCAGAAGACAAAGAAGAAGGAGAAGGAGAGCGGGCTGAAAGTGCCTGCTGCGAGTGCCCAAGGGTCCAGGGCTACCACCCCCGGGGAAAGCAGAGCAAGCTCAAAGGGGAAGGAGAAGGAGCCGAAAAAGTTGGAAGCGGGCGAAGAAGTGGGTATCTGGACGGAACATCGTGATGCTGTGAGTTTGTTTATGAACTGAGCCCGCGAAAGCTGACAAGTGGCAGGTCTCGAGCGTCGCTTGGAACCCCAAAAACGTCGACCTTCTTGCCAGCGGCTCGAATGACGGCTTTGTGCGTCTTTGGGAGTTCCTGCCCCCTCCTTCATCATCGACACCCAATCCCAATCCCTCCTTGACACTCCCTTCCCGCCCCACAGGCATCTCCCACAAAGGCATCGAGTCCAATAAAAAGACTATCACTGCCGTTGCTTGGCATCCGGATGGCACTATACTCGCGACGGGCTCTCAAGATGGCGTTGGGAGGTTGTTTACGCCGAGTGGACAGTTGCAGGCCATCATGAGCTATGGGAGAGGAGCTGTCAATGCTATGAAGTGGTCGCCGTCAGGTATGGCAATTTTGGTGGGCAAGGACGACTTTACGGTCTGCAAGTGGGTGGATAGAGGAGGCAGTATGGCTATGAAGATGTGCTTTGATGCCCACACGAGTAAGTCGACACTTTGCAAGAGGGGACAGAGCTGATGTAAAGCAGAGGAAGTAAACGATGTAGACTGGCTCGATGACGATGTGTTTGCCTCGGCAGGCAACGACCATACCATCCTCGTCCACTATGGCGACGACAAACGCCCGAGATTCACGTTCAAAGGTCATACCGACGACGTGACCAAGATCAAATGGTCGCCACTCGTACCTGGCAAGCCCGTTTCCGAGAGGCTGTTGGCGTCAGTGTCGGACGACGGGAGTTGTATGATCTGGAAGTTGCCGCATTACCCTTCCAATCGCGGGCCTAGCGTCTCTGGTGCCACCTCGTTTGGCCCTACAGGCAGGTCCATCTCGCCCGTCAAGAAACATGACCCCCTCAGCGACGAAGACGACTATTTCCACCAGTCCCAGAACAATACGCCCTTACCGGGCAGCGGAACTGGGAAAGGAAGGGGGACCGGGGTGGATAACTGCCTGCACAAGCTGAGTGTGGTAAGCGGGAGTGAAAACAAGCGGATGGACCAGCTGGAGTGGATGCCGGCGAACGAAAGTGGGCGGATGATCCTAGCAGCTGGAGGGCAGGATGCGACTGTCAAGTTGTTTGACGCTCTGTCTGGAGAGACGTTGCACGTCCTGTCTGGGTTGGAAACGGGTACTGGAAGTCTGTCTTTCTCGCCTTCTGGGTTCCTTGGACTCAAGGGATTGTCGCCAAAGGTCGGCAAACTGGGTGTTTTGGCAGGAGGCGGATGGGACGGTGTTGCCAGATTATGGGACGTCGAAAGCGGCAAAGTCTTGTGGGGCATGGAAGTAGAGGAGGATGAGAAGAAGAGGGATATTCGAGAGAGGCCCATGATGGTGAGTACCTTTCTCCTCTGCGGTAGGAGCGGAAGCTGACGCGTTAACAGCTGTCGATGGGATGGAGAGAAGATGGCAAGCACCTGGCGTGTGGGTTGTACAACAAGACGTTGTACATGGTAAACGTGATGAAGGCAATAGGAGGGAGTAAAGAGAAGGAAAACAAGTAGATGGTTTATATTTCGTATATGGTAGTTTTTCTTTCACTGGGACTATGGCAGGATTATGCAGACAGCAAGAGCACATGTCAGGGGTATGGCAAAGCCCCCCGCCGCCGCGGATCGACGGCCTCTACCGCAAGCGCAAGCGCCGGGAAGGGGATCGGGGATCTCGATGCATGGCGTGACCACAGCCTATGCATGGATGAAAGAATAACGAGGAGGATGGATATGCATAGACCTTGCAACTCCAAGCTCTGTTGAATCAAATCAATACGTCGACAGTTGTGTTGAAAGGGAGTCGCTGAAGGATTCGTGATATCATCGCCTTTCAATTCGTTCTTTCTTTTGCCTCTACATCTATACTCCACTTCCGCCATGGCGCCCTCGGAATCCCGTCCTCGCTCCAGCAGCATCACCCCCGCCCCCTCGAGCACCAACACGCCCCCCATCCCCAACATCCCGCCCCGCCAGTCGCTGTCCACCTCCCAAGGCGCGCCCAGGTCGCTCGGCGCGTCTTTCAAGGGACCTTCCCCGCTTTCGGCCCAAGGGCTTGGACAGCCCGAGAGGAGTTCCAGCTCTGGCATGGGGGGGAAGGGCAAAGCGAAAGAAGCGTCTCCTCGCGAGTCGAACGAGAACCTGATTGGGGCCAAGACGGAACCTCGAGCCCAACATGGGGCGTCGGCTCTGACAGCTGCTCTCGGTGCATCCCAGCCTTCTTCGCCCGCTGTTCCCGCCTCGGAGACGCTCGCACCGACGCCGAGCATGTCCAGACAGGGGTCGTCCAACTTTGGAAGGCCATCAATCTCTCGAGGCGAGTCGGGCGTGTCAACGCCGAGACTTGGAGTCAGCGTTTCAAAGACGCCCCAAGGTGGGCCTGGGGACTCGAGTATCTCCAACCTTGTCGATGTGACCGATGAAGAGAAGGCGCGGGTCTTGAGGAGACACTTGGTTAGCGCGGAAGAAAGACAGGTGAACCCTTCTCCCTCGCCGAGCGGATCCGTCACTGCCGCGACGCCCACGAGGGTAGACTCTGATGAGCCAGCCTTCGCTGGGGAGAGCGGGGTCGCGGCATACGGCAGTACAGAAGTCACCGGGGATGATACGGATCGATTCCCTATCCCATACGATGCCCCCGGCGGAGATGTCACGTTCGTCCTTTTCTCTCTATGACTTTTTTTTTGCTGACATTACGGCAGACACGATATCTACAAATGGCAGCACGACCACCGAACCCGTCCCGTCCGTTCCGCTTCCTTCTCTCACGTGCCTGTGGACAGGTCGGATATGGATCCTTCTTTGGCGCACATTAAAGAGCCGGGAGGATTTAGAAGGAACTTTGTGGTCAACAGGGCACAGGAGCAAGGGTTGGAAGCGCCGGATATGGTCAGGAATGTGATCGACTTTTTGTTCCTCTATGGGCACTTTGTGAGTACCTTTTCATTCTCCTTGGGCGGAAGCTGATACGGAGCAGGCTGGAGAAGACCTGAACGAAGACGAAGATGTGCTGGAGGAGGAGGATGAAGAGTCCTTCCCCGCCGGTCCCGGCTCATCTACCTATGCCCGCCGACCTTTCCCCGCCGACGACCTAGAGAACACTGGGAACCAGCAAGTGGGTGAGAGAAGGCCGCTGTTGGGATCTACAAAGAGGACTATGAGTAGGCGAAGGAGAGCCAAGAGTGGGCCCGGGCAGGGAACCGCGAGTGTCACTCAGGCTGTTCTTATGGTAAGCCTCTCTGACTCCCGAGGGGTTGCGCTGACTTTGGTGTAGCTGTTGAAAGGCTTCGTCGGTACCGGTATCCTGTTCATGGGCAAAGCCTTTTTCAACGGCGGAATCCTCTTCTCGGCCGTCGTTATGGTAGCCATCGCCATGATCTCGCTTTGGTCCTTCTTGCTCCTTGTTGAAGCTTACATGGCTGTTCCCGGGTCATTTGGTGATATCGGTGGAGCGTTGTATGGGAACAACATGAGGTCCATCATCTTGTTCTCCATTACGGTTTCCCAAATCGGTTTCGTAGCTGGTGAGTCTACCCAATGCGTTCTGAGATGAAGCTCATTCGTATAGCCTACACTATTTTCATTGCCGAGAACCTCCAGGCGTTCATCATGGCAGTCACAAAATGCGCCACCTTTATTCCCATCAAATACCTTATTTTCGCCCAACTCATCATCTTCATGCCTCTTTCCATGATCCGAAACCTGGCCAAGTTGTCTGGTACCGCCCTGGTCGCTGATGCCTTCATCCTCATCGGCAGTAGGTCTATCCACTACATCTGGTGCTAAGCTGATATGTCTAGTCTTGTACATTGGCGGCAACGAAATTTCTGTCCTCTCCAAACATGGCGTCGCCGACATCCAACTATTCAACTCTGAATCGTTCCCCCTCCTCATCGGCACAGCCGTATTTGCATTTGAGGGTATCGGCCTCGTCATCCCCATAACCGAATCCATGAAGGAGCCTAAAAAGTTCCCCAAGCTCTTGTCGGGTATCATGGTGCTTGTGGCGGTATTGTTTGCGGGCGCGGGAATCATGAGCTATGCGGCGTACGGGAGTGATATACAGACTGTCGTCATTGTGAACTTGCCGCAAGACGACAAGTTTGTGCAGGCTGTTCAATTTTTGTGTAAGCTCTCTCCCTTGATAAAACTTGATCAAACTGACCAGGGCTGTAGATTCTGTCGCCATCTTGCTTTCCTCCCCGCTCCAACTCTTCCCCGCTGTTCGTATCATGGAGAACGGTCTCTTCTCCAAGTCTGGTAAACACAACCCTTCGGTCAAATGGCAGAAGAATGTGTTTAGGGCGTGTACGGTATTCTTCTGTTCGCTGTTGAGTTGGGCAGGGTCGAGCGAGTTGGACAAGTTTGTCTCCTTGATTGGAAGTTTTGCTTGGTATGTCCTTCCTTTCGGTTCCAACCATGATAACTGACGTCATGAAGCATTCCGCTCTGTTTCATCTACCCTCCCATGCTCCACCTCCGGGCCTGCGCCGACACGCGCCGAGCGAGGATTCTGGACTGGACATTGATCGTGTTTGGAACCCTCGTGGGGGCGTATACGACGGTGCAGACGTTAAGGAGTTTGTTTGTGCCTACGCCGGCGGGACCGAAGTTTGGGGGATGTGAGGCTCCGGGGCACTAGAAGCGCATCGGAGGTCGGGAGGATGAGGTGGCGGAGGGGGTAGAGCTTGGAGTGAGGAAGGTGGAAGGAATATATCTGTTGACATTAAACGTCTCTAGATCTTACGCATCTGTCTAGCATGTTGTTTTTGAGCATCACTATTATACATCTATGTGCTCTTTGTAAATATACAAGATGCAAAGCATATTCATACGAGTGCATGTCATGCTCATGACGTTGAACAATCGAGAGCCATAGCTTCAATTGAACCTCCTGCGCTATGGTGGATACATAGAGCCGAACAAAATAAAGTCTACAACCGATCTGTCAACGATGGTCCGAGATGCGACACTCACCAATTAACATTCGGCCGGCTCGTTGTTCGTCCTGCATTTGGCTCGCAATACTGTCACGTCTCCTTGAGTCGCTAGTAGTTTGTTGAGCACAAGAGTCTTCTCGTGCAACATCATGAGAGGAAGATGACGACGACTGGGTCAGCTCCTCCAAGTTGGTGATAGGCTGTTGCTGTTGCGAGTCAATCTCTTCATTGGAGGGTAGCTGAGAAACAGTCTCGGTTGTGTTGTCGTTATTCTTGAGAATGCTGGAGGTATCCGTCATGATTGATGATTGATGCAACAGGGCCGAGTTGTGAATGAGTAATATTTACGCCGCAGATTTGTCGACGGATGACTAAGAACTGCACTCAAAGAGAGGCGAAAGAGACTCTGTGAACTGATGGCGATGATGAGTAGAGATCAACAATATACTCTAGTTGCCTTTGCCGTGGGTGCCCCCCAGCTTTTGAACACGGATTTCATATTAATGCGTAGCTGATGATGATGATGACGCGATGAACAAAGTTTAGATCAGCGAGGTGACAAGGAAGAGAATCATCACATCCGGCCTTCCAATTGCATCTGTGGGGCCTCTTCTCGGCACTCTACTACCAAAAAGAACGTAGCACAGCTGAGTCTGAGTTTGTACCGGAGTTGAAGACGATGAGCTAATCGAGTACAAATGTGTTTGACCACACCAAATGCTTCAATCAGGTTATTGCAAATGATCCGGTAAACAAAGTATAAGCCCCTTCAAGAGACTCCACACATCCACCATGCATGCCAGCCCCAATCAAGGGCAAAGCTGAAGGTTGAGTGACGGACGCTGCAGGCCGACGGGCGGATTATGTAATCTCGGCTGCCGAGGCTCTGTACTAAGCTACCGGCTGGCTTTACTTGAAACTATCATGATTTCTTTCATTCATTCATCGTAATTCATTGTTGGGCTCACGATTTATCCCCAGCGATGGTCAGGAAGGCAGCTGTGAAATACCGCTCACTGCGCTCAAACCTGGTCCACCTCCCCCTCTCCCTCTATGTCCAGTTGGGCCAGCAACATGCTGTGAGTTCTCTGCCCATTGTCGATGAGCATGCTAAGCAACGGACGACAGAGGCCCCAGGGGCTTATCCTACACCTCTCACCACTATCAGCGCCCTCCTCCTCTGCCTCGAGGCTGCCCAAAGCAGCGTACTTGGGATGGTCCGGCTTGAATGCGGCGGTGACTGGTTCGCAACTTGGAGATGGGCTGGAGAGTGTAGAGGTAGATCCTGAGGTCGCAATGTCTTATGGATGGAGCGAGGGGACCATAGTGAGTAACCTTCAGAGTGCGAGAGGCCAAAGAGCTGACAAAAGAAAGCTTGAAATCTCAGTGATACATAATCCTACTGTGGCCAGGTCGGTCGCCGTCACACCTCTGACTTCGGACGACTGGGAAATATTAGTAGGTATATTGCTCAAGGGAGGGGCCATAATTAATATAGCTCTCATAGGAACAACACGCGTCTTTTTTGGAAAACAATCTGCTTTCACAGCTTCGAGCTGCGGTCAAAGGTCAAGAGATAGACGTCTGGGTCATGGGGAGAACAAAGATACGGATACGAGTCGGTGCGTCTCTCTCTGAGTCCCTTCAGCTTTGTCCGATCATACTGACATTGAGCAGATGATACAGATCCTGGCGCGAGTAATGGTGCTGTCTTGATCAAAGCCGACACTGAGATCCACGTCGCGCCCCGTCCTCGCACTTTACAGCCCACACCATCACCTACTTCGATTTTACCGCAGCCAGCAATGCGGAAGCCCTCTCTACCCAATGGTACAACAAAGTCGCCTCGAGGTGTGGCTCGTACAGTCCGTCTGAAACTAGTACCTCCTAGAATAGCTGGCAATTGGGGAACCTTTGTGCCGATACCACAGGCGCTCGCAGAAGCTGGGGACGGAAGACTTGCAGTGTGCTCACCCTCATCATTCTTACAGGTCTGCCAAAGACTCTGCCTCCCAAACCCAGATCACCCGACTCTTAATGTGACCATCTGCCTGCAAGAACCTCCCCTCGAAACGTCTCCCGGTCCGATATTGGCAGATGAAGAAGAAAAGCCGAAAAAGGAGGTTGGGGTGGTGTTGACAGAATGGGACGAGATGCCAGATGGGTGTATTGCCTTTGCTGGGAAGGTATTTGATTGGATGGATGGGTGGGGAGAGGTTTTGGTGTCTGAGGCAGAGAAGATGAAAAAGACGAAAGCAGGCAAGGGCAGGAAGATACCTAGCATCTCTTTGTCAGTCACCGTCTCGTTCATTCTATCTATCATAAAGCTGACTTAGCATAGCCCGGAAGACATTACCACGCCAAATATTGGTTTCGACAAAGCCACACAGACAGCCCTCAGTTATCTCCAACGCTCATCCATCTCGAGAATTTCAAAGCCTCTCCTACTCTTGGGCTCAAAAGGATCCGGAAAGACTCGACTCGCGAGAACGGTTGCAGACTTGCTCGCCAAAGACATTACCATCGTCGCTCGTACGTCCCCCTCACCTCTGCAGAGATCACCGTTAACAATGGGTGTAGGTCCGGTATATACAGATGTCGGTAAACTCGATCCGGAGGAGCGGATTGCAAATCTCAGAGAGAATATGGACAAGTGGTTGGAAGATGCTTCAGCTTGTTCTCCCAGCTGTCTTGTGCTAGACGACTTGGACAGTCTGATTACCCCCGAAACAGAGGTGAGTCTTTCCTTCTTTCGGTTCGTTCGCATGCTCATGCTTGGGTCAGTTGCAAACGTCGAGCAATTCACCAATCTTGGCAGACTACTTTACCCGCCTCTTCTCTCCATCCTCCATCTCTCCGGGCGTATTGGTGATCGTCACCGCACTCGACATTTCCACATTACACCCGCTCATGAACACGCGACACATTTTTGGTGAGACGGTCAAGATCCCGGCTTTGACAAAAGAAGTGAGGGAGGACGTTTTGAGGGGGCTTGTGGAGCAGTCTCGGGGGAGTCCAGGGAGTGGAGGTGGGCTGGTCGATGGGGTGGAAGGTGGACGCGAGGGAGAGGACGAAGAGATGGATTGTGTGGTGTTGGGCGGTATGACTGAGGGGTATACGATGTCTGATTTGAATGACCTCTTGAGTGGGGCGACTCAACAGGCTGTCATGCGTGCCACCAAGAGCGGTGAGGTAGATGTGAGTGTATCCCTTGAGGTGTGGAATAGCATGTGCTGATGAAGGAATAGGTGGCCTTGAAGATGGCGGACTTTAGGCTGGCGATGGAAGAGTTTACCCCGGTGGGGCTGAGGGGTGTGAAAGTGCAGGGATCGGAAGTGGAATGGAAAGATATTGGAGGTTGGTCATCCTTATCGTCGTCTCCAGGGTTTCGGCTGACAGGGTGGGGCCTACAGGCCTCGAAGAACCTCGCCGCATTCTCCGATCAACCCTCGAACACCCCACCAAATACGCCCCCATCTTCTCCCAATCACCCCTCCGCCTTCCATCCGGCTTGCTGCTGTACGGATACCCCGGCTGCGGCAAGACTCTCCTAGCATCGGCCGTCGCAAAAGAGTGTGGTCTCAATTTTGTGAGCGTCAAAGGGCCGGAGGTGTTGAACAAGTATATAGGGGCGAGTGAGAAGGGGATTAGGGACTTGTTTGAGAGGGCGCAGGGGGCGAGGCCTTGTGTCTTGTTTTTCGACGAGTTTGATAGTGTTGCGCCGAAGCGGTGAGTAGAGCTTGCCCGGAGAAAAAGTCACAAGGCTGACGAGGTCAAAGAGGGCACGATAGTACAGGCGTAACCGACCGCGTAGTGAACCAGCTTTTGACGGAAATGGACGGCGCCCAAGGTCTTTCCGGAGTATACGTCCTCGCAGCCACGTCCCGCCCCGACCTCCTTGACCCAGCTCTCCTCCGTCCTGGCCGTCTAGACAAATCCATCCTCTGCGACATGCCTTCCCCGAAAGACAGGCTGAGCATCTTGGAGGCGGTGATGAAGAAGGGCGGGGTGAATTCGGGGGGAGGGGTAGATTTGGAGGAGATTGTGAGGAGGACGGAGGGTTACTCGGGGGCGGATTTGCAGGCGTTGGTATATAATGCTCATTTGGATGTTGTTCATGCGTCTTTCGAACGCGGTGCGGAGAAGGAGGAGGGAGGGAAGGAGTTGGTGAATGGGGCGAGGCATGGGGAGGAGGGTGGATATAGGCAGGTCATGCCGAAGGACGGGGGAGATTTCGGATCGGCTGCTGCCAGGGCGGAACTCAAGACTCGAGTGAGTAGTGTCAGAGCGTCACTGAGGAGTGTGCTGATACTTGGGGCTACCAGATCGAGACGATCGTTAGCAATGCGCAAGGTTCGGCTCGAGATAGAGACGAGACTAAGCCCAAGGAGTTTAAGGAGGTATGCAAACGTTTATTTGCTTATGTATCTAATACTGACGGTCTATAAGCCTGTGATACTTCAGCATCACCTGCTCAAATCCCTGTCCGAGACTGGACCATCGGTATCGCCTGCCGATAGAAGACGGTTGGAGTTGATGTACGTCTCTCTTCTACCTTCTTGTTTGCGCCACGCTGACAGTTGAATACAGATACAGAGGATTTGTGAACGGGAGGGATGGAAAGATGAGCGATGGCGATGCGGGGCATGAGACGGGGACGAGGGTGTCGTTGATGTGAAAGAAAGGGGCCTGGGACAAGTTGCCGAGGGGCGGACTGTTGCAGTTGCCATGGTCTCGTGCAGCCTTCATTATTGGTCTGTCATTCCAACCCGTAGGTCTGCAAATACAGCACCGTAATGCATACCTAAGAAATTATCTTGCGTAAGTACAAATGCAGAGCGTAGAGCATACAGTAATCACGCGCGATACGACCTCGGCAAAATCGGGTGGAGAGATCCCGCGCGGCTTTTAAATTCCTTATCTCTACTTTCACCGCGAGTCTTGGCTGCCACATGATTGGAGTCGGGGGGATACGAAAAACGTACTGCTGCAGTCAGTAGGTATCATCTCTTGCATTGCATTCTCACTTTCAATCTTATCCCCATCACCCGCCATGGCCCATACACCCGATCTTGAAGAAAAGAAGGGGGCGTACGCGGATGACCCAGTCATCGCGGTCATGGACGTAGAGCACGACTCGAACGACCTCGCCGTCGCAGAGGATGTCATCCTCGCGGAGTCTCAATACACCCAGGATGACTACGACAAGCTCAAGAGAAAGTTTGACTTGATCCTGCTACCTTGTATGATGCTTGCCTATGGCTTGCAGTACTCGTAAGTGCCAGTCACCGCGATAAGGGTTCAGTGGCTGATACTGCGACAGAGACAAAGTCTCGTTATCTTCAGGTGTGGTCTTTGGCCTCAAGACTGATACCAACCTCACCAGCCAACAATACTCGAACCTCACTGTCTTCTTCTGTGAGTACTTGGACGACATTCATGATAACGAGACGCACGCTCATTACCGATAGATGTGGCTTATCTCGCGGGTCAAATACCGATGGGCTTTTGCATGCAAAAGCTTCCCCTGGGACGGTAAGCACTTTTAGCGCAATCACCGTGTAGACGCTGACGGACCACAGCACCCTTGGCGCGATTGTAATACTATGGGGCATCGTCGTTATCGGCTTGGGTCTTTGTCAGAACTATGCCCAACTCTCGGCCCTTCGTGTACTTCTTGGCTGGTTCGAGTGTGCAGTCACTCCCGGATTCCTTCTCAGTACGCACTGTCTTCCACTCGTAGATCCCGGCTAATAGTCGGTAGTCGTCTCTTCGTGGTACAAGAGGTCTGAATCCACTCTTCGAAGCTGCTTCTTCTTTGCTATGAACAACTTCATCGGTGAGCAATCCGTCAAACCCATGGCTAAGAGCTGACCTTTGGGTCAGGCGGCATATTCAACCTTGTCATCTACGCCATTGCCAAAAAGTCCGAGACCGACGGCCACATTGCCGGTTGGCGCGCTATCAACTTTTTCCTCGGCGCCATGACTGTCCTCTCTGGTATCCTTCTGTTCATCTTTGTCGGTGTGCCGAAGGATGTGTGGTGGCTCAACAAGGAGGAGAAGAAGATGGCGCACGCGAGGATCGTCGCTAATGGAAGTGAGTACCTTCGTCTTCTTGGCGAGTCTCACTGACAAAGATTGTAGATGGCGATGGTGCCCAAAAACCATGGGACTGGGCCCAAGTCCGTGAATGTTTCCGCGACCCCCAATTCTACTTTACAATCCTCTTCAACCTCACCGCTACCATCCCCAACGGCATGCTCGGGACCTTCTCCAACCTCGTCTACGTCGGCTTTGGGTTTACGGCGTTGGAGAGCGTCTTGTATGGGCTGCCGAGTAATGCCGTGGGGTTTTTGGTGGTGGTCTCTTCGGCGTTTTTGGTGCATTATTTCCCGAGGATGAGGTTTCCGATTGCTATTCTGTGGATTATCATAGAGATGATCGTGTTTCTCTATGTCGGCTTGGCGGTGGACGCTGATAGTACGCTTCAAAAGTTTCCCTTTCTCGTCCCTTGGACATTCGGCTGATGATATCACAGAATGGCAACTCTGGTCTTGTTTCTTGTTCTCTGGCGTCTTTGGTGAGTACATAATTGCACTTTCTGCAATGTAGGATCTCTTCGCACGTGCTAATATGCATACTCTAGCTTGCACGACATTCATGCTCTGGCCCATCATGTCTATCAATACCGCCGGTCGAACCAAAAAGACTTTCATCTCCGCTACCGGCCTTATCGTACGTCTCTCCCCCTATCCCCTCCAATACAGCAGGCAGAATTGACTCTATCCCCAAGGCATACTGTGTCGGCAATATGGTCGGTTCTCAAACCATGCGAGCTTCCGACGCCCCGCGCTACCTCACCGGCTTGACTGCCAACGCTATAGTCCTCGCCGTTGAGATCGTTGTCCTGCTGTGTTGGTATGGGTATTATATCTGGGAGAACAAGAAGAGGGAGAGGGCGTTTGAAGACTCTGGGGTTAGCTGGGAAGAAAGAGAGTATCAGAATAAGATGGCTGGGGAGACGGATGTGACGGATCTTGGTGAGTTATGTTTATTTTGAGTGTTAGGGGGTGCTGGTGGGAGTCGACATCGGATTGAGTTGACATTGGGCGAACAGAGAACCCTCATTTCCGATACAGCTGCTAGATCAAGGCTGGTCCGTGTTCATATCTCGTTTCTTGGAGTTACTCGAGGCTTTCATATTTGGTTGTGTCGTTGATGTGTTGTCTTTAGTTCAAAGTCTGATTGGTTGTAATGCTTTCGATCCTGTTTGATTGCTTGTTGGTCCGGTGCTTTTGGTTTGTTCAATTTCACATCGTTGGTTCTACGTTGTCTGGTCTCTATGTGAAAGGTCTACATGATTGAAGGAGAACATGACTCGCAAGTATTTGATCACGTGCTGGGCGAGCTCTCCGTGACACCATCGGAGAGCCGAAATGTCGCAATATCACCTCCATTCCTCAGATCCCAGGCGTCTCCCGCTCCGCCCTCCCAGGTGATACTGACCAAGACCGGGCCAGCGAGTCCCAGGGTGAGATGTACTTATACGCAGCTGCAATCTGAGGGATTTGGATTCCCATTCGCCATCTTCGACTCCGGCCACCTCCCGTTCTAGTACCGCAATGGGCCAACAGATCGAAGACAGAGATGTCGAGACCACAGCTGACATTGTGGCCGATAGCCCCAACGCCGCTCCGGCAGTGCTGCCAGCTTTGGAAGAGTACGTACCTCCAGAGAGGACGTGGAAGACGTATCTGTGGTCAAGTGGGTACCTTTTTACTTTACACGCAGTGATATGCTACTAATGTTGAGCAGCTTTGGATGTGTCAAGGGAGGAAGCGGTGTTTCTAACCAAGCTTGATGTGACTTTGATCACTTCTGCGGCTCTGGGAGTTATGATCCGGTATCTTGATCAGTAGGTGGGTCGGGCCAGTGACCTGTAATAGCAGCGACTGATACCCTCTTCAGAGTCAATATCACGAACGCTTTCAGTGAGCTGCTACTCCTTATACGTTAGGTCAAGCTAATTGTGATGTCAGACAGCGGCATGAAAGAAGATCTCAGCCTGTACGGTAACGAGCTCAACTACGCCAATGCTTTCTGGTCTGCAGCCTACGTGATTGGCCAAATCCCAAGCAATCTCATTCTCACCAGAGTCAGCGCACCGAGGTATATCGCTGTTCTTGAGCTTGCGTGGACGGCATTTACTTTTGGGACTGCTGGGGTCAAGGATGTGAAGACGCTCTACGCTTTGAGATTCTTGTGAGTCATCTCTCTTTCGATAGACTTCTCCAGCTCATTTGCAATCTACAGTGTTGGATTGTTCGAAGCAGGACATTTCCCAGCTGTCATGTATGTCTGCTCAAGCTACTACAAACCCCACGAGCTGGCTCGCCGAAACACGCTCATCCAAATCTTCGTCTCTGTGGGGCCGCTCTTCTCGGGTTTCCTGATGGCTGCCGTCTATGCCGGGCTGGATGGGACGAGAGGTTGGGCCGGGTGGAGGTGGATGTATATGTGAGCTATATCTCAAGAGAGGCTTGGACCAAGGCGGCTGATCAAATGTAGTATCTGTGGGGTCATTTCCCTGCCTTGCGCGCTTTGGACTTTCTTCGCTATGCCACAGCTCCCTGGTCGAGCCAAGCCCAATTGGTCCGTTTTCTACTTCTCCGATGTGGCGCCCACTCTAACGTACTTGTATAGGATCTTTTCTCAACGCGAAATTGACATTGCCAGAGCCCGCATGCCGACCGAAGCGAAGATGTACACGGGTCTCTTCAGATGGAAGGATATCAAGCGATGGCACAAGTCTTGGCATGTGTACCTTTGTGAGTTGCTTTATCGGTCACAAAACATGATATCTGACGTCTCGTAGTCCCGTTTTTCTTCTTGTGCGCTGGGCAGATTGGGCAGGCTGGAAGTTCGAGTAAGTACTGTCGTAAGAACCGTGACTGTCGAAATGTTGATGTCGAATAGTGATCTTCTGGGTCAAGAGCTACAATGTCACCGGCCAACCGAAGGTCTTCTCTGTCGCCGAAATCAATATTATCCCTCTCGGCGTACGTGTTGTTCACCCTCTACTCTTCACATACTGACTCACATCTAGATCAACGTCATAACCATATGCGGCTCACTCGCAGCCTCGTGGATATCCGATGCCCTTCCGGGCTCCGCTCGATGGCCCATCATGGTCTTTTCCACACTTGTCGGCATTGTGATACCCGCAGCTCTAGGGGCTACTCCGGTAAATCCTGCTAATCGAGGGACGCGATGGGCTTTATTTTGTGAGTCCAGGCAGTCAATGAGAGCAGTAGTAGTGTTGATGCTCAAGCTCACTGTAGATTTGACTTCTTTGTCTGGCGTATCGGCTGGTGTCACATGGACATTCGTAAATGAGACAAGCCGAGACGACCCCGAGAAACGCGCATACGTCGGAGCTATGGTACGTCCTTCTCCACCATTCCGTTTCCTTAAAGTGACTCCAAACCCCAGATGAACGCCTTCGCCTACATCTTCACAGCTTGGATCCCTATCTTCACCTTCCCAACGTCGAAACAGCCATACGTCTCAAGCGGGATGTTTGCGACCTCGGGCTTTGCGGCGGTCGCGCTTTTGACGGCGCTGGCGATTGGATGGATGCATCATAGGGACCAAAGGAGGGCTCTTGGGGAACCTGAGATTAATGAGGAGAGAGTAGTAGATCGCGCTGGGCAAGAGAAGCTTGAGGATTGGGATGTCAACGAGAAATGGCTAGGGGCTACGAAGATACCAATATTGGAAAAGATTCAGCAGGGGCAAGGTTGTCGCTGATTCGAGCAATTGTGCTTGATTTGTGGTAGTCTGAAGCATGCTTAGATACGCATAAATACCTTTTCGAGATACATGGATAGTGATAAGACATAATCCACGCTAAATGTGGCATTTGCACTATACACATACACTTCACCGCAGACGAGCGGAACCAGATGTCAGGCCGACGGCCCCGACGGAACCAAATTGGTGCATCACGCGGGTCATGGCAGATAAGCAAATGGCTGGCAAATGGCGCTTCTATCCATATTTTTATATTCTTTATCTTCTCTATTCTCGTCTTCTCAAGCAATAATGCCCCCTAGAAAAAGAAACGCTGCGCAACGAACAGCCAAAGATGAAGACGAGCCACAGCTTGCCCCAGGTGTGTCCGGCCCTTGCCATACTCTGTCCACGTGCTGACAGTTCGCCAAGCCGAGATAATCGATGAGCAGGGTAAGCTGCAATCCTGTTCAAGAGAATATGCTCACCATCATCAGAGCAAGAGAATGAGATCGCAGCTCTGAGAAAGAAGAACAAGGAAGAGAACAGGCAAGCTCAGAATGCTCTGGATGTCGGCGTCTTGATCTCCATCTTCATGTAAGAGACCTCCGTGTTTTTCCACCTCTCACTCACTGTTTGTCTAGCACTTGTATCCAGGTATACAACTTCAGAAACCATGCCAACCCCATATTCCTCCTTTTGAACGTCTTCCAGTTGTTCACGCTCCCACTCTCACTCACGCCCGAATGGCTCCCCACCTCATGGAAGCCGTACCTCCTCTCTCCCTCAAATCATCTTTTACTACTATCAGTACACCTCACAACTACCCTCTGTGCTCTGTTCTTGAGGTACCAGCAAACGCCGACGTTTGGGCAGGTGGGAGGATTGGAGTTTGGAGAGGTTGCGAGGTGGGCGCTGCCGACGCTCGTGGTGGGTGCGGTGGAGATGCAGAGGCGAGCAGAGAGGGAGACGGATGAGAAGATCAAGCTGCTTGAGGGACTGAGGTATGATGTGAAAGGGGCGTAAGCAGGGCGTGAATGCAAGGTATGCATTACAGAAACACTCGCTTGAAAGGCGTTCTTGGTTGCGGCGAGGTTCGTTTTGGTTTGCATTTCAAGCTCACCAAGCTGATATTTTGTCACCGTCAACTCACTCTCGCGCAGTCCCTGCGCCCTCTCGAAAGACTGATTCACGTCTTCTTGCTTCTCGTCATGTCCATTATTCGCTATCTCAATCAGCCTGTAACCACGCTGAGAACCTTGGACCATCTCTATAGCTGAATGCTTCCCGGTCATTGCGCTATATGTAGTCTCAACCCCTTCAATGTAGCGATCATAAGTCGCTGAAATATTTTCATAGACCCAAGTACAAATGTCTCATTGCACTTCTCATGTAGCACCATCAATAAAATCACAAAAATAACCGAATGGAGAAGACTGGGAAACATAAGGAATCACGGCAACCCGCACAGGCACACAGTACGAGTTCCACCCATAACCTCGTATATACATCTATTCCCAAGACTTGAGATCTCTTTCTAGGCGCTTATACCATGGCTAGATCGATATGCTTGGAGGGAAGCCTTGAGAGCGCCGTAACGCTGCTTCTTGTCGTAAGGGTCGGGCACTGAAAGGATGCATTTTGTCAGCGCCTGCACCGCTCGTCGAGTATGTTGATTAGGATACGCACGATGAATACCGTTGTTGATAATCAAGACCTTCATCTTGGGATGGTACTCGAGACCGTTAAGGAGCTTGGGAGTGATCAAGAAGTATCTGGGAATGAGTGTCAGTGTCGAGTAATGTGGATCGGTCAGAGAAACAGGAGAGACGTACTGCCCGGCTGCAGCACCACAAGTGACATCGACGAGCTGGTTGTGAACAGCTCGCTCGGCACGCTGGTCCATACCCTTGGGAGCATTATCAGTACACGGCCCGAGCTAATTGTGGAAGGACTCACCTGGTTGATCTCATCAACGAGCGAGAAGGGTGTACGTGACATCTCTGACAAACTCATGAGATACGTGACCGTAGCAAGTGAGCGTTCCTATAAACATGTGAGTATTCAGATCAACCTTGAGATGACACGACTTACACCTCCTGATTGATGACTACCACTCAATACCGCCAGATCATCCGAGTCTCGGTAAGCGACCATGATCTTGATACCCCATCGCCCGTAGTCGGATCCAGCTGATCTATCCACCGCCACTTCGCCCCTGCATTTCACTCGCTCGAAGGACTCAGAGAACTTGTTGCTGACAGCCTCGACAAGTTTGTTGAGAGCGGGATTGAATTTGGCCTGAGACAAGAATGAGCTTTCGAGCCTTTCTCGATGAAGGCGCTCACCAAAGTATCATCAATATCATCCTTCAGCTCGTTGAGCTCTTCCTGTTCTTGATCCACAATCTTTTGCGCCGCTTCAAGCTCCTTTGTACGCTTCTCCCATTGCTTGATGACAGCATTGGGGATATTGACGGACATTTCGAGCTGGGCTCGGACAGTGTTCAGGTCGTTGGTGATGTCCTCGATAGACGGAAGAGCCGAAGCATCCTAAAGAGATGTCAGAATGAATATCGAGACCAGCACACTTATACGGACCTTTGCACGTTTGGTTACTTCCTCTCTCACGTGTCGTTCCGTGGGCTTAAGCCTAGCCTTGATCTCGTTCCACTTGTTGTTGACCAACGCCTTGGCGTGGTTGAACTCTCTTTGAGCTGTTTACTATGTTAGCTTGACCGCTGTAGAGTTGCCAATTGTGAATGTCGTTACCAGTTTCATATCGATTGCGCAACTCCGTGCCCCGGGCACTACCAGACTTTACCTTTTCGTCAATCATCTTCTTGTTGGTAGACGCTTGGGCTTGGCGGAAACCGGTAGCGATCAAGTCGGCGCAGTTGTCCATGAGAGAGTCGCAGTAATTCTACACTATGAGAGAGGATCAACATGACGAAAGAAGGGCGTACCGTCAAATTTGCAAGGGGACGAAGTCGATCTTTGGCGTTTTTGATCTTCATGTTCTGCAACTTGGTGCGCTCCGCTTCATAGGTAGGCAGAGCCTCGAGCCTAGCAAGCGTCTCTCTGAAGATTTCTGGGCTCAAAACGTCAATCCTCGGGTCAAGGTCAATAGGGAAAAACTGACCGATATCATGTGCTGCTTTTGTATAACGCTTGGAACTACTCATGAGTTGTTTGATTTTTTCGTCTATGCCGCGCTAAAGTCGAAGCGTCAGTAAAAGTGACGGCAGACGCAAGGGTCAGACTCACGCCCTCAGCTGCTATCTCTTTTCGTTGAGCGGTGAGAGTCTTGATCTTGTCTCTCAACGCCCCGTGAGGCTGTTCTGCTTCTTCCTTCTTCCTCCTTAGTCTAGCAATTTCGTCCACCTTCTTCGCCACAGCCTCGGTGTCAACTAGTAGGTGGCTGTCAGTAAAACGGAACAGAGAGGATGAGATCAGATATTCGTACCAACGATATTGAAACTTCTGCCTTCCTTCTTCGCGGTGATGACCTGATTATACGCCCTGCTGCCGTATGACGACTGGTTGACTACGGTCCAATCTTTGGCAGTACCCCATCGTCTGAGACCCAACCGGGGAAGAGGGTCCGTCTGAACTCTCTCGGGAGGCTTCTGAGTGACGGCCTACAGGTCGGTCAGCGCTAGCAACCCACAAGCTGGAAAAACTCACGGTTTGGTGCATCTTACCACTACCGCAGAGGAATGCAATCACTCCCGGCTCGGCATCTACAAAGTCGATAGCGAATCCATCGAAGCCATGCTGATTCAACTGTACGAGCGAAGGGTCAGTCGCAAGACTCCCTCGCCTCGTGGTAGTGTCGAGATTAGTGAACGTACCTGCTCCACTGTACAAGGTCTGGCGGGGTTGACCGTATCATTCGTAACCTCTTGCAACGCCAAGTAGAGTTGGACTTTTTGTTGGGCGTTGTTCCGGTTCGGGTTCCATCGGTTATTGTTGTTGATGTACTTTGGCGGAAGGGGCCTGCCGTTGAGCGAGATAAGGTGGTCATAGTCGGCCTTCTTTTCGCAGATGAACGTCTATCATCCTCTCGTCAGTATCCTCACAATCGAGCATCTTTCGATACGTACTTGACGTTGGGGCCAGTTGGTGCACGCCTCAATCTGCCAAGCGTACTGACGGTTGGGAACATTGACAGAAATGATGGCGGGTTTGTGCACTTTGCCTTGGAAGCTATCCGGGTTTTCTTTGAGGTAGTCTAGAAGGAATCCGATGGAGGGGCTCGCTTGTCGAGCTTCCAATTCTTTACGCTTCTCAACACTTTCAAGACTCGTCTTCCTAAACAAGTTTTAGTTAGACGAACGGGTGCCGTGAACGCAAGCGGACGTACTCTTGGTGAAGTCGATTGATATCGTTGTCATACTCTCTCAACTCGTTGTTTTGCCGCTCATACTCGCGTGAAAGGTCTTGCTCGTCCCTCTCCTTCTCCCGATATCGTTGACCGACTTCAATCTAATCGGGCGTGAGCGTGACTTGTATGTCACAACAAATACTAACCTTCTCTTCCTTTGCCTTCCTGATCTCCCCTTCATGATCCTCCCGCGGTTCGGCAAGGATAGTCTCACACTGCGTGATGTTGGTCTTGCACGACTCTTTCTGCTGTCTCTCCCTGTCCATCTTCTTTTTCAGCTTGTTGAGTTGTTCCTCGATGTCTTCCCTTTGGGCTGACTGTAAGACTATTAGCTCGAAACTTTTTCATGATGTGAAGACTTCGCACGAGCTGGTCAAGAGTCTGCTTGGTATCTCGGAGGTTTGCGAAAGTATGCTTCTGTCGATCTTCCATGACTCTGACTTTGCCAGTCGCCTTGGTGAGTGCGTCGCTCCAGGTCCTACATTATCGTGAGCAGACTTGACATGTACTTTGAGCAGGACGACGTACTCTTGAAGATCTCGCAAAGGCTGACGACCATTCTCGTGCTTTTCAAGTTGGGCCTTGACCTTGTCTCGAGCTTGTCTGGCGCGGGCAGATTGTTCCCTCAGCTTGGCGTGTTCAGCAATACCGAGGACGTGCTGGAGGACCTCTTGCTGTAATTGAAACGTCAATAAGAGGCTTGACTGTATACAGAGCGCGTACCTCGAATTCGCGCTGCTCTCGCTCGCGGACATGTTCCACATCGGGTGCAAGCGTGTCAACCTGACCCTGGGACTTGTCTCGAGAAGCAATGTGTTGCTCCAGATCCTATAAAAGCCATCAGCCATGATTGGTGCTCTTTTCAATAGTCACAAAATATACCTTCTCCAAAGCGCTGGCCTTTGTGCCCTTTTCAATCAATTTTTCATGCCATTTGGTAAGACGAGGATCTCCGGCAGCTCGCATGGTTTCTTTCAGGACGGTGACAGCGTCCATTTTAGCGAATTCGGCAACCTTGTCTTGGGGCAGGAAGGAACTGGAAGACGATCAGCCATTGTTTGAGCGTCCTGTAATAGACTTACCAGAGGTTATTGGCCTGTACTCCGTACGACTGAACAACCTCCATGACTTTGGCACGAGTAGCCGGCTCGCCATCGAGAAGCCACTCTGACTGTTCGTTCATACGATTAAACTTTCGGCAGATGATAGCGTTGGCCTTGTTGTGGCGGCCTTTGATCTCGATTTCGAGTTGTGCCTCGTCGTGACCTTGCTTGACGTAGGAACGAATCTCGTTGGCCCTGCCCATGACCTGGATAACATCAGTGATCGCTCAACATGAAAGACTGACGACTGACTGACCTTGGGCGGGAAGCCGAGGCCGATAGCAATGGAGGCGGCGATGGAACTCTTACCGGTACCATTGGGACCGAGGATCATGTTGAGATGGGGGCCAGGGCAGAACTCGACATGGTCATAAGTCATAAAGTTGGTTGCCTTGATCCTTACGACAGATCCTGCGACATAGCTACGAACGCATCAGTCGTCCATTCTATCAGACGCGTCCATGGAGACCACTTACCCGTCGTCGCCCCTGTCGTACTTGGGCGTGAAATCGTCACCCTTCTCAGCATACGACTCCCCTTCCGCCTCCACATCCTGCTCCTCCATCCTGCGGTAATACTCGTCCTCCTCATTCTCGCCCTGCGTTTCCTCGTCCTCCTCTTCGACGCGTTGGGTTTGCCGACGCTTGCGAGCGGCGCTGCCGGGCTCGTCGTCAGAGCTGGGGGCTCTCTGTCGCTTGCTTCCACTGAAAGAGACCGCCGCGCTGGTACCAGCCATGGCGGATGCTTTGTGGATAGAAGAACAGTGGGAAAAGCGACAGTCATGTTGTCAACGCGTCGAGGAGCGCGTTTCTGGACGGAAGAGTGTATTACGTAAGGGTGCTCAATCAGTGGCGGCTGCACTGTGACTTGTGCGTTTGCTGCCTTGGAATGCGATCAACTTGTTTCCTCCGTTATCCCCCCACAAGCAGACTGTTCTTTCCATCCCGCCTTCCACAAAACTCAATCACCAGCACCGTTATCCCCCCGACCGATGTCGGGTCCTGCCTCCAGCATGGCCACCTCTCTCGCCCAGATGTCGCCCGCGAAACTCGTCCAGTTGCAACAACAGCTTCCCGACATCCTTACCGACGCCGAGAAGCTTCTCCCGGATGACAAACGAAACGAAGTATTCCGCGAGAAGATGCTTGCCAAAGTCCTGGCTCAGGGGCAGCATAAATTGCAGCAGCAACAACAGCAGCAGGGAGCGCAGATGGGCATGGGGATGCCGATGCAGGGGAGCCCGATGATGGGGATGCCGCAGGGAATGCAGAATGGAAAGATACCCGTGAACCAGGGGCAACTCGTGAGTCTATCATTTCTGTGCATACGACGAGCTCGATGCTAACACACGGACAGGCGTATCAAGAGCAACTCCGCCATCAACTTCAACAGCAACAGCAGCAGCAGCACTTGGCCATGCAATCCCGCCTCCAGCAACAGGCCGCTGCTCAGCAAGGGCGGCAAGGTACACCTCGGCCTCCGCAGCCCATGACGCCCATGCCGCAAGGACCAATCCCTACCGCCTCTCCTCAATCGCACGGCGGGATCGGCTCACCGCAGGTCATACGCCAGTCCCCCAGCAATGCACCTGGTCGACCAGTGGGGATGCCCATGCAGGGTATCAAGACGTTGATCGAGAACTTTCCAAAGCTGCTGGAATTGAAGCGGCAGGGAAAGTTGAAACCGGAACAAGAGAGGCTGGTACGTCCCTTTGTCCGAGGCTTTCGATATTGTCCGCTGACCGTCCTGTAGTTTGACCAGTTCATGCAAAGCCCGGATGGTCAAAACCACCTTCGAGAGTTTAGGGCTCACCAAGCGCGCATCCTTGTCGAACGAGGCTTGACCAACCCCGTCACCCATCCCGCCGGCCTACAGCCCCAACAAACTCCCACAATGAACAACATGCAGCTCCCCCTCGCTGCTCAACAGCAGCTCGCCGCTCTCCAACAGCAACAGCAGCAGCAGCAACAGAATCAACAAAACTTTTCCCTCGGTCCGCAATCTCTTCCGGGTCAGCTGCCCCCACAATTTCCCCAAGGTCTCGCTGGCCAGCACCAAAGTCAACTCACGCCGCAGCAAATGCAGGCGCTGCAACTGCAACGATTGGCTGCTGCCCAGATGCAGGCTGCTCAGAACGGCGGTCGAGCGAATTTGGCTGGCCAAAACCTTGCGCCAAATCAGGCAATGATCAACCAGGCTGCCCTCGCACGCGCCGCCCAGCAGGCACAATCGCAGCCACAGCAAAACGGGATGATGAATATGTCTCCGCATATTGGTGCTCAACCCCAGGTCCAGTCCCCGATGAATTTTGGGAGCCCGAGGCCGGGGGCGAGGCCGCCGCTTTCGTTGCAGCAGATGCTGATCAACATCCAGCCTTCAATGTCGAGGGTGGCGCCCGATAAAGTGGAGAGTGTCAAGGCAATGTTGATGAGGTTGGCAAACATGAGTGAGGAGGAGAGAGATGGGGCTTTCAAGGCTGTACGTGCACCTTGCGTTTCGTGAAGAGAGCTGACCATTGCCACAGAGCCCGCAATGGATACCTCTTTGGAACAGGGCGACTGGGAATGTAAATCAGAATCAACTCGCTCAACAAGCCCAGGCCCAGGCGCAAGCTCAGGCTGCCCAAGCGCACGCTGCTGCTCAAGCTCAAGCTCAGGCTCAAGCTGCTGCCCAAGCGCAGATGGCGGGTTCCCCTCACGTCGGTATTCAGACCGGCACGCCCGTCATACAGCCACACCGCCCTGGATCTACCCCCGCTCCACCATTCAATGCCTCCATGAACGGCATTTCCAACCTCCACATCCCTGCCGGCAAAGCGAGAGGCCTTCAGGGGCCGAATGTCGCCGCCAGCTCGCCCAATATGAGGCCTCTGCAGCCCGCTCCGGGGGATCAACAAATCCCGCCGGGTTTGCAGGCAGATCCTAGTTTAGTCCAACGACTTCTTGAGCAGGGTATTCCCGTGCAACAAGCTGCTCAAGTGTTTGCGCGCCATCAGCAACAGCTAGCTGCCGCGGCGGCAGTTGCTGGAGGGAACTCTACGTACCCTGGTCTGCCTACCCAGCTGCCCCCTGGCGCGGCTCCTCAGCCACAGCGCAACATCACTCCCGCTATGCTCCTCGCTCAATACTCCCACGACATGCCGTCCCGTCCTCCCCCTTCACGACCAGAGCAAATCGTCCCCGATGCTCCCGCACCCAGCGACCAGTCCCTCTCCATCCTCTCTCGCGCTTCTTGGACTCCAAACTATGCCGACGACGTTCGTATCGAATCCATGTTCCGTCCTCAGTCTGCGGCAGAAACGGGGACAAAGACGGTTGGGAGGGGTACGTTGGGGTGGAGGAGAGTGGATCGGGAGATGATTGATGATTGGCCGGAGGGACTGAGGGAAGCGGTCGATGAGGAGGCGGAGGATGAAGAGGGAGATGAGGGAGAGCTCAAGGGGAGGGCGAGTGGGATGCCTGGGCAGAAGAGAAGAAAAGTGCAAGAGCTGGCGGAAGAGGTGGATAAAGCGTTGAGGATACCGGAAGATTCAGAGACTGTAAGTCAAAGGCGTTTTAGATGCTGTGTGTGTCCTAACGGAAACGTAGTTGCTGCTTGAGCTGTTTGACGAACATATTGATGTAGTCTCGGAGGCTAGCTGCATGCTCGCCAAGCATCGGAAGGCGGCGACGTTGGACAGAAAAGATATACAACTCTCGTGGGGTTAGTTTTCTTCACATCAAACCCTTCCGCTCTCACTGACCAAACTTCAGAACTCCTCTACGGTCGTATAATACCCGGGTTCTCGTCCGAATCTATAAGACAGGACCAAACAAAATCCGCCATTCGACATCGACAGCCAGACCCCGCGCATACCGCAAAACTCAAAGCGATCAACGAAGGGAAGGCGGCGTGGAGGAGGGAAAGAAAGAGAGCGGCAGTCGAGGCTTCGGCTCTTGCGACGGGTCCGACTGCTATTGAGGAGGTTGCATGAGTAAGGGACAAAGAAGGTCCGCGAGGCACATGGGGAGAGCGTCTCGCAAGGTGTATAGTCTGCTTACCCATAAATGTTGTTGTCTTTGAGACCCATATACAAAGTCATATCGACCGATCGTATTGATATGACTCTGTCATGTATAATATCAGCCAGACATATCCATCCAACGCCTGAAAGGCGAACCTCTACTTTTTCCACTCAATCAGCAACCATTTACTCGGCGCGAACCGGGAAAAAGACCTTATTTCGCATCTGTGTGGCTGCACCTCTTTCGTTCTAAATTCACTTATCCAGCGCTTTACTTCTTTCTTCTTTTCACTTTGCGTCACACCTCGCTGACCTTCAAGGGTCACCAAATAATGTCGCCGCACTCAATTCCTCCACCACCACCAATGGTGGGTCGGAACTCAAGAAGAGCTCTAGTGTGTACTCTGCTTGATGTACATGCGCCTCGCGGTGGCCTCGTGTATGTGAAAGCCATCGTGGGTGCTTTGTATGGTGAGCAGATGTTTTGAGATACTCCGATCAAGTGAAGGATAGACCAACGGTAATTGCTTTGTAGGGTATCGTACTATCACTTCGAATGGAAGGGAAGAGAGCGGGGATGCCAGGCTGCTAAAGACGACCACGAAGCGTTTCTCAGAGTTCGTTCCAATGCTTCTCCGGCCTTTCTGAATTGGCTGACACAGTCATCTACAGGGAACGCTCAATTTCATGGCCACCCCTTTTCTTCGAGCCCGTGAGAGGACCAAAGGAATCGAAATCTGCCGCTCGACAACGTCATTATCGTCAGCCGAACCCCGCGCATACCGCAAAACACAAAGCATTCAACGAAGGGAAGGCAGAGTGGAGGAGGACAGGAAGAGGGCGGCGGTCAAATTTCCGGTTTCTGGGATGAAACTCACTGCTATTGAAGAGGTTGCTTGGACGATAAGGTGCCGCGAGGCACAGCCGAGATACTTTTCGGAAATGTATCACCTTACTCGATTCTATTCTCCTCAGACACATATACATAGTCGCCTAGAATCATTAATATGAGCACTTTATGTATGATATCGCTTGTAACAAACAACCACTATTCGAAAGGGCGAGCGAAAAGAAGGAGTTGAATGATTGTGACGGCGGCCACCAAAAGTGGAGGTACGACGCGGAGCGGGAGACCTTTGTTCCCTTTCGCAACTTGAAAGAATCATTCATCAACGCCTCCTCTCGCCGCCAACCCGCCCCCCACGCAGCATCCCCCCCGACAATCCCAGTCCCAAGCGCGTGATGCCCCCCCTCCAAAAGCAAGCGTAGCTCAAGACCGCCCACTACCCGAGATCAACCGCTTTTCCATCCACGCCGCTGCCACACCTCCACCCTGCACCATCACCATCTTGATCGATGGCATCCACCCCATCCGCCCTCCCGGGGCCATCTAGGATACCCCTACAACCCACTCCTGCTAATATATCACACCCCCAAGTGGTAAACTCTACTACCCAACAGCCGAACGGGCACCAAAATGCACGCCCCCTCACTGGCCGGCTCGACATCCATCAAATCAAGCAAGAGTTGCACGATGCCCTAGGCGAAGAGGGCCTTCCATATTGGAAGAGCTTGAATGCGTACCTGCTGGGGCAGCTGGGAAGGGGCGAGCTGGAGGGGATGGTCCGGGGATGGCTGAAAGGTGATGGCTGTGGGTATCTGTCTCGATGAAAGGAAGACGGCTGATTCGAGGTGACAGTGCATCTGCATAACAAGCTACTGTCGTCACTACTATCCAACGCTGCTATATCGAATGATCCTCACGCAGCGCTATCCGCTTCGCGCAAACGCAAAGGTCTGTCTGTCGACCATGCAGACTATGATACGGACGAAACGACGGTCGAACCCAAGAGAAGAGTGGAAGGATGGGTCATGGGTCTGGGGAAGAAGGAAAGGGTGCGAGTGAAGAAGGCGCTGGCTTCTGGGGATGCAGAGAAGGGGCCGGATGGGAAGGATGCGTGGGAGAGCATGGAGCAGAAGAGATGGAGCCCGTATTCGCAGAGTGAGTCTTTGTCTATGACGGCATGATACAAATCTGACAGGTTATAGACTCGTTAATAGCTCCGCTGGCTGTTCCCAAACGCCAACTACCCTCTTCGCATCAATTGTCCCTTCGTCTCTCGCAATACGCCAAGATGCACGACGTCGCTGTGCCCCCGAGCTCTACCGACGACGTTGGCGAGTTTCTCGCAGTCGGGATGGACGCCCACATGGCCGATATCCTCCACTCCACTGTCCACCTCACCGCCCGTGATCGACCAGGGGACGCGAGCATCCGTGTCCCAAAGGGCGTTGGGAATAGAAGAGAAGGAGAACTGTCAGACGCTGGTGAAGTGCCAGTGCCGGACCTGGATACGTTCCGGACATTGTTCGACATTCATCCCCATCTTCACTCCAACCTCTCCCCGGCGCTGCATCGTCTTCAAACATCACATACGCTGGCAGAGCTGGAAGGCGCCAACCCTCTGCTGCAACCCACCACCCGCGTCCCGCAGTGGGTACCCGTACTCAATGCTGCGCCCACTGCCAAGCTTGTGCCTATCGCAGAGGAGAGCAAGGCGGTGGGCCGTCCGCCTGCGAGGTCTGTGGCTGTGCAGAATGAGCTCTTGGAGAAGGGGCTGTTGAAGCTGGATAAGGGACGAGAAGGAGAGGCGGGAGCCGAGGGTGGGAAAAAGGAAAAGAGGCATACGTTGCATTGGAGATACGAGGATCCGGCGCTCATCCTGGGGGATATATTGGGGTAAGCGGAAAGGTGGCGAGAGCGAAAGCGAAAAAGTAGAAGAGAGAGCATGGGCAACATTGTATCATTCAAGCATTATCTACGTACATCTGTACTTGCATGGCATATAGGCTGCGTTTAAATCACGTCTACAACGGCTCTGTAAACCCGGAAGTGTGCTTGTCGTCCTGAGTACTGACAGATCTGACTCTCCCGACCTCTACGTCTGGGCCAGTCCTTCACGTTCATGTCAAGTACTTTGCGATATTTGTCTGACGACGTGACTCTTATCACTGCAATGTCCTGGTCAAACTCCATAAGATAGCACCCCCATGCCTGTCAATCCTCCAGACCTACTGACGGTACTTCGGATACACGAGGCAATACGCATTGCATTGTACCTTGGCTGACGCGGGACCAAATAACGACGCGCGAAGGCATCGGACATAAGGAAACGCCGCGGGAGAATAAAAAATGCCGTCTGAATTTGATTCCGTCCGCTGCAGCGTCGCCCGCGTCCGTTGCGTTTGAGGAAAAGCACGAAATCAGTGAACCACCCTCTCTCACCCCCCAAATCTCTCAAAATGGTGCGTGCAGCTCGGCCAGACAGCGCGGAGAGTAGCTGACACCCAGCGCAGGAAGTCGCCGCCAACAAGCAGCCCGTCAAGCTCGCCCGTGTCCTCAAGGTGCGTTTCGCCGTCAAACAATCAGTCTGGGCGTGGTGGAATGGATGGTGGAATCTGGCAATGGAGGGAGGGAACAATGGGGTATTGCGGACAGGGAGGGTGGATGGGAGGAAGGCAGGAATGACGAATGGCCGAGGAGGACTCGTGGAGGACCAGTTGTGCTGGAGACAAGGTGGCGCGGGACAATGCGCACTCGTGGTGTGCGGCGCCTCAGTGCCTGTAGCACGATGAGATTGCAGGATTCTGGGGGCGCTGGGGGTAGTGGAAGTGCAGAAGAGCAGGAGATTGCCAAATTCCCCATCCAGACGACGCGCGGACTGTAATAATTGTTGGAGAATTATGCTGACCTTCGTCTCTTATTCAATCTCGTCCTATCATCCATCCGACGCCTCCGCCCTCTCATTTCTCCCTCGCCCGTCATCCATTTCACGAATCTCAACAGGTCCTTGGCCGAACCGGCTCCCGAGGTGGTGTTACCCAAGTCCGAGTCGAGTTTATGGACGAGTCCAACCGATCCATCATCCGAAACGTCAAGGGCCCCGTCAGGGTCAACGACATCCTCGCTTTGTTGGAGTCTGAGCGTGAGGCTCGGTACGTCTATCTTTCTGAGGCTGATGGAATGGCTGCTGACCGAGTTCTAGTCGTCTCCGTTAAGCGGTGGTTGTTGGGATTGAGCGGTGGTAGCTTGGTTTTGTGATGACATACCTTCGGCATACAACTTGCAGTTTCGTGTCGCAGTGTTGCAGGATTGAGGTCGGGCTTTTGCAGACGATAGAGGTGGCATTTCGAGGTGGGAGGCAATAGTCGTGTGGAAAGAGGGTTATGGGAAGCTGGTCGAGGAAGTCGGGCGTCTCCTCTGGGGTGTCGTGGTGTGGATCGTGGAGTGGGCGGTATGATCGGGATCCGGTTGGGAGTTGCCGTGGGATTGTTTCGTTCATCGTCACTGACAGAGTTTCAGATTCTCTGGCTGATCTGTTTCAATCGCTTACCCTATTACTGATTCTTGACTTACTGACTGGTATCACAGCTGACTTGTTTATACGCACTTACGAAATGTAGGCGATCGACACTCTTGTTCCTTCATCATCGACACCTCTCCTACTCGCTTCTTGGCACCTGTATGCTGTATCACGTATCTTGCAGCCCTGTCATTTTGGAGATGTTGTACGGCTGCTCTCGCTGGGCGTTGGGGGATAGCGAGATAAGAGAGTTGTGGAAGCTCGCGAGACGGACTGGTCGATAGAACTCGAATTCTTGGGATCTCTTAGATGACTGGAGTGGCTGCTCCGTTTCTAGCGATGCATGCCTCATTGCCTCGAACTTTTATGCTTGCTGCCATTCTACTGAGAATGTCGTAACCGTCGTCGGCGTATGGTAAGGACTTGTCCTTACGTACTCGTGCCCCGCTCACTGAGCATTTACGGGACACCACTACATTCGCGTTCACGCGCCTTGATGTTTTGCGCAATGTTCCGTTCTTTTACAGTCTTTTCTGTCATATCGTCAGCATGGAGTCCACAGCGCTCCAGAGCAAGATCTCGTCCATACTCGACGGACTGGACTTGTCGGACTTACTGAATCCTCCTCGTCGCACCAGCAGGACCTCCGCCGACATCGACAGATTCCAGTTCAGCCCTGATGCTACCTCCATGGGGAATCTGCAAGGAAGGGCTGTTCACCCAAGTAAGCTTTCGCGCAAAACAGGGGTGTACCTGACAAGGATGTAGTTATTCAACTCTGCCTGTATCCAAGGCTCGGACGACCGAGGACAAGGCAGGTCGTTCGTCGCTTTCAACTTCTCGACTTCAAGCGGGAACGACTCGTGATCAAGGCGACCACCAACGGGCATAATCTCTGTATGCCGGGCTATCTTTTAGGGAAATTGCTCATCATGGTATTGACATCAACAAGAAGCCGCTTTCGGAGGCCATCCTCGGAATCAACAACACAGATCTGTTCGATGTCACGCTAACGGTCAAGTGTCGGCGACCTCTCAAGTTTATACGACATTGGACTCGGATGACGAAGATTTGCAAAAAAGGAGAGCGACTGCTATGGACTTTGTGCCCTCTGGCGTGGTGCGTAGCTTTACTTTGAGGTTGATCATGCGGCTGATAGCGAACAGGATGAACGCGATGCTGGCTCTATACCCGCCATCCCGAAAGGACATCCTGCCTACGCGAGTTCGCCCGGATACTTTGACGTTGGCTGACCTAGTACATAGCCTACATTCTAGAGCGCTTATCGATTCTTCTTCCGCATGAACCCAAAACAGTATGGCAAGATCACAGCTTGCGCCAACAAGATTCGAGCCCTCGCACAAGCCGACCCCGAATTGGAGCTCATGTCTCTCACCAGCGACCGCGCACGATGGCCTGTCCGTGTGGTGAATGACGATCATTCAAACGGCTCTATCCTCCTCCTGACATGTCGAAACTCCCCTTCTCGACGCGGACAATGCTGGAGGGTTTGGTAGGACTTGGGGTGCTTCAACCGGCAGATACATCAGAGATGATCGCAATGCTGAGAAAGGCTTCGCCTGCGACTCCCTTCCATGATCGTATATTGGAAGCTCTGTTCAGTCAGGAAATGGTTAGGGATGTCAAAAGGCTCTTGCTCCGAGTGAGTGGTATCATTACGAGGCGCTGGTCTGCTGACAAACGTCTAGAACTTGCTGCTTTTCTGCGAAGGCGACCAGTCTGTACTCAGCCTCATCAGGTCCTCATACGTACCGTCCTCGTCACTCCCACTCGTGTCTTGGTTGAACCTCCTCAACATGAAACCTCCAACAGCGTCACTCGAAAGTACTCTGACAAACTCGACGGTCTCATTCGAGTCCAATTCACCGACGAGGACGATCGTCTATACGTGCGTCTTTTCAAATGCAGAGTGTGGACTGGTCCGTGAACTGACCTGAGCGTAAGTTTCCGGTCAGTTGAAAGAAGCCGACAATATCGATCCTGCTGTGGGTCTCATGGCTCGGGTCCGTCGTGCGCTACAGTATGGTCTCGTCATCTGTGGAGAAACGTTCTATCCCGTCGCGTCGTCATCCTCACAACAGAGGTACGCTCAAGCATTCTTAGAGGTATGGAGTGCTGAATAGGTGTCCAGAGACCATTCCATGTGGTTCATCAACACGCGGGTGATTGACGGGCGGAGTCTGCGTAATTGGATGGGGACTGTTCATGAAACGGTCGTCGCCAAGCACGCTGCAAGGATGGGTCTAGTGAGTCTATCTCCATATAGTTGTTCTATCGCTGAAGCATCTCAGCCCTTCTTCACAAGCCGCGTCGTGGGCATGAGAATCAACATCGGCGAGGAGCTTTGCGATACAAGGAGGAACGGGAGCATCTTTACGGACGGCGTGGGGATTGCAGGCAGGCAAGTGCTGCACAAAGCGGTGCTAACGCTGGGTGAAAAGCAGGAGATCAACTCCCACCCCTCCGTCATTCAGTCCCACCTTGGTTACGTCTACTCTGCAATTCATGCCCTCTCGTACTTAAATCTAGTAGCGGTGCCAAAGGCGTTTTGGCTGATTGGCCCCACCTTATCGGCAACGAAGAGATCCGCCCCCGCCCCTCCCTTATCAAGTTCACCTCTGACCTCGCCGACCTCAACGTCATCCGAATTGCAAAGTATCAGGTCGCTTTCCTCAGTCGGCAATTCATTAACATCAGGTGCACTTTGGGCGTGCCACAAGACCTGATCATCAAGATATTTGAAGACGCCGTGGCAGACATCAGGGGGTCCAGAGATAGAGTGAAGGAGGGCAAAATCAGGCAGGCTGATGAACAGCTCGCTCGACAGTGTGGCGATGTAAGTACGAGCCTACCTTGATCTTAACAAGCTGACGATCCAACCTGTAGTTCCCCTTCATGCAACTTGTCTGATCTGGTCTCATTGCCAACCCTTTCATCCTCGATGTCGTCGCTGTCCTAGAATGCAGAGCTCTTAAAGACCTCAAATGGCGCGCTCGGGTAGAATTGCCGGACGAAGTATATCTAGTCGGGATCTCGAACGAGACGGGCATCTTGAAAGAAGGAGAGGTATCTTGCCAATACCAGGAGAATGACGAGAAGCCGCCCAAAATCGTTGTCGATGAGGTTCTGGTTTGTCGGACGCCTGCTCGTGCGTGTCTTCTCTCAGCCCGAGCTCTGTTCTGATTTCAAGCAGTGCATCCCGGTGATATCAGACGTGCGAGGGCCGTGGACGTACCGGAGCTGCGACACCTCAAGAATGTCATTGTCTTCAGCACAAGGCGAACGTGATCTCCCATCAATGTAGGCGTCAACTGCTGTCTCAGAAGGCTACTCAAATCGTACTGCAGGCTTGGAGGTGGTGACCTTGATGGCGACGATTACACTCTCATATGGGGCCAACGTTCCGTTCAGTCGCTCGAAGTCTACAACCCTATGGACTATACGGCACCAGAACCAGTCAGCGTTAGAGAAGTGACCCAAAGGCATTTGAAAGAGAATTTTGTACAGTATATTCTTGCAAGCCGTCCTTACGTCGTGCTAAACAACGCACGCTGACTACAGTCGGTCCACAGAACGACGTACCGGGACAAGTCGATAATTGTCAGCTTGCGTTGTCCGACAAGTACACCCCATTCGATCAATGGTACCTAGAGCTGTCTGAAATTCACTCTGTAAGTTGTCAAGGCAGCCCGTGCGTACGCTGACATTCTGGGATGATAGACGGCGTATGTTGCTCGGATGGATGATTCTGTATTGAATCCGGCGCTGACCCATTCGAAGTGTTGACTTTGCCAAGACGGGACAACCTGCTCTACTCGACCCATACCTCCGTCCCAAGGAACGGCCAGACTTTAAGGGGAAAGGTGCGTGAAGGCAAAGTTCTCAAGCAGCACCATTTACTGACGTTCTCAAGGGTGGTGCAGCAGAGACCTATGAGAGCAAGAATATTCTCGGCAAGATCTTCGATTGGTAAGAATCTCCCTTTACCTTGCGGCGTCTGTCCACTGAGAACATGTCATAGGTTCACTCCGACCCTCACTTCTCTCTCAGCGATCTCGAGCGCAGGGCTACCCGCTAGACTCCCGTATCTCGAAGCACTCCTTGCATCATGAGCTCTTGGAGAGGTTGAAACTGCTCAAAGCGTGCTATGAAAGGGATTTGCAGTACAATGTGAGAAGGTGAGCTGTGCTCTGACGCTACCATTCAAATGAATGCTGATTGTAGAAGATATCGTGTCTTCGAACCTGAACTTTCCACCGGTGTCGTAATTCGTAATCAACACAGGAAAAGAGCCCATGATCAGAGGATGAACATAAGTTAGATCTAGCTGTCTTCATGTTGCGTCACTGACAAGCGATGCAGAAGCCTCTTCAAGGAGCCGATTCCATCCTGGTCAATAACGTGCAGTGCGCGAGGCCGCCGCCAACATTGCTCGAGACTTTTCATTCAAGGCATTTTTTACGCCCATGACAGTGATCGCTCATCACTGCTATGCCTTGACATTCGAGAAGAGATATGTGACGGATTGGGAGCAGCAACAGCAGCAGGGTTATTGGAGGATAGAAATTGTGGATGACGACGAGGAGAAGGATATGTTGAGATCCAAGTGAGTCGGCATCAGTATCTACTCTGACTTGAACGCTAATGAGGCTGTAGACCCCTTATGTCTTTTGCCTGGTGTTTCTGGCAAGAGCTCATGCAGATAGTGAGCGAGGAGGAGCCCAGCCCCGACGTTTGACGGCCCGGCTTGGCCCCTGGTACAGCCTCGAGTCTCTATCTCCTGATCATGTAAGCTCGACAGCATGTCCATGTAATATGGAGAATATGATGCAGGACGGATGATGCGCCCTTGTTTGACGTCAGCGAGGTAGAAGGGCGTTCGAAACATCCCGAAAAGACTTGATAGGCATCTAGGAATCACCGGACCCCCGAGCTCGATTTGATCCCGTACTTCTTGCACGCGACGCGTCGATTACGTACTCGTGATTCGAACTTGATCGTCTGGTGATGGATGGATTGACATTTATTCAGCTTTGATTTCCTTTTCGAGTTCCATCTTATACCCCCAGACCAGTGGAGAATTGCTCAGCAGTGGGACGAAAGAGGAGACACCGCCCAGTCGCCCCTGCCCCCGCCCAGCGCCGCACAGATCACCCCGACGACCTCTTTACGACGACCATGGCCACCCTCTCCAACTACCAGCTGGGCGACCTCCTGGGACGGGGTGCATCAGGAAATGTCTACCGGGCCCTCAACTTCCTCACCGGCGAGACTGTCGCCATCAAGTCCATCTCCTTGCTCTCCCTTACCCCGTCACTCCTTCCCGACATCATGTCCGAAATCGACCTGCTGAAGAACCTGAATCACCCCAATATCGTCAAATACAAGGGCTTCGCAAGGGACAAGGAGAACCTGTTTATCGTGCTCGAGTACTGCGAGAATGGTTCTCTGCAGACTATCCTCAAAAAGTTCGGCAAATTTCCCGAGTCCCTCGTCGCCGTCTACATCAGCCAAGTCCTCCAGGGGCTCATATATCTTCACGAACAAGGTGTCATTCACCGCGATATCAAAGGCGCCAATATCCTGACCAACAAAGATGGCTCGGTAAAGCTTGCCGACTTTGGCGTATCCTCTCGTGCCACCGCGCCGCTCGCCGACTCTGGCGACGCCGAGGTGGTCGGAAGCCCGTACTGGATGGCGCCGGAGGTGATTGAGCAGAGTGGAGCGAGTACGGCGAGTGATATATGGAGCGTGGGATGCGTTGTAGTGGAATTAATGGAGGGAAAGCCACCGTATGGAGATTTGGCGCCGATGCAAGCGTTGTGGAGAATCGTGCAAGACGAGGGCATGAGGGTGCCGGAGGGTGCTAGTCCGGTAAGTGACTTCGGTCAAGATTGTGGTCGATACTGACACGCCTCAGATTGTCAAAGATTTCCTCTATCATTGCTTCCAGAAAGACCCCAATCTCCGAGTCTCTGCCAAAAAGCTCCTCCGTCACCCATGGATGTTGTCCGTCAAGAAATCCGCCGAATCATCCCCTTCTTCGCCGCTGTCACTCAAGAATGAGCCCGAGTTGAAGGAGAAGGCTAATCCGAACGAGAAGGAGGAGAAAGAGAATAACAGCAAGGCTGAAGGGCTGAAGGTGCCGGAGAGGAAGAAGAATAGTGGTACTGAAACTGTACGAGCGAAGAAGCCTATGACTGTCTACGACCAGGCCGTTCAGCGGGTCCAGGAATGGAATGAAGCTCTGAACGGTGAGCTTCCCTTCTCTGCCATAAATCCTGTACTGATGTCTCGTCTCGTAGCCGTCCCAAAAGCAGGCTCGACTCGCCTCCCTCTGCCCGCCCCGCGCAAACAGTCCATCTCATCGCGACCTCAGCGTCAACGCGGCGAGTCCAACCCTCCCCTCGCCCTTTTCACACTTCCCTCCATCCCCCAAACATCACCCGCCTCTGCACATCCCTCAAGCCACCCCGCAGGCTATGCCCACGGCCTCGCTCATGGTATCACTTCACCGGCACAAGCACAAGCGCCAGGCTTGTTGACAAAGAATTTCATGGTCAGTGATGTGCTGAATAGGGCAAAGGAGGATGAGAGTGGGGAGAAGTGGGATGACGATTTTGCGGAGGACATTACGCTTTCAAAACTGCCCAGTGAGTCGTCGCCACCAGCCTGTACGAGCTACGCTGATGCGCTGATGCGTAAAAGACAGGAAGGAAGAACCCCAGACGGTGGATGAAGTCAACCAAAAGACAGTCCGTCCTCTACGTCAGGAGGCTGTACCTTCGAAAGACGCACCAAAACCTCTGGAACCGTTATCCGAAAAACCTTTGACATCTGAACCTTCAAGAGCGAAATTTATTTCCAGCGATGACGACTATTCCGATATGGCATTCGGTGATAACGGAAAGGCCCTCGAAACCAAGTTTGCTCAGCTCAAAGTATGTCTTTCATTGCCTGAGACGTTCGTGTCGTCAGAACTAAATGTACGGATAGCTCAAAGCAAAGACGAGACGAGGAATCATGCACCCAGACGACATTCACAAAGTTCCTCTCTCCCCCGTCACCAAACACACCCCCAACAAACCTCCTGTACGCTCTGCTTCAAACCCCACCCCTCCGTCAACCCTCCCCGTACCGCCCTCTCCGCGTCCCGGTATTCCAGGCCGGTCGTCTCCTTCTTCGAGACAAAACTCCTTGAGAGGCAAAGCCAAGGTTGGAGAGGAGGTGGAGGAGCAAATGAAAAAGTATACGGAGAACGAGGAAGAAGAATGGGAAGATGTCTTTGTTGGTAACAATTCGCACCTCTCTCAGCATTCAAAAACCCTTCCCCGCTCCCTGCATCTCACCGCCCCAACATCCTCTACCTTTTTGCTCTCGACGACCACCCCTTCCACCCCCGGATACCCCCAATGGGGAGTGTATGAAGAAGAAGACTCGGAGCAAGATCCATTTGCAGAGATCGACGACGATTTCGAGAATGCTGGGGAGGATGATATGGAGGCGAATGTAGTAAGAGACAAGAGGGCGACGCTGATGGCGGCGGTGGGGAGGTTGATCGACGGGTTGGATCCGCACAAGTCGTCGTCGGAATTGAGGGAGGTTTGTGATGAATTGGTGAGTGCTCGCATAGAACGAGGTCGAGGACAGTGCTGATGGGCCACAGCTCAATTTGATAGAGAATACGACGCCGGAAATGGGGCTGGAGAGTCATTTCGTAACGCAACATGGTATGATGGCCGTGCTGGAGGTGCTGGAGTCGAGACTGAGCAGGGAGGTGGCGGTGAGGCTATTGAAACTTGTCAATTTGGTGCGTTCTTTCAATTTTCGAGCCGAAAGGTGCTGATGTCGGCTAGATTGTTGGGAGTGATGTAGAGATGCTCGAAAGCTTCTGCCTGATTGGTGGCATTCCGGTTATCATCGTACGTCTTTGACTATATACGAGCGAAACGTGACTGACAAGGGTGTAGCCATACACCTCCAAGAAACACTCCCTCGAAAGTCGGCTCGAAGCTTCTACCTTCATCCAACACCTCACTGCCTCTCCTCTTACTCTCCAGATGTTCATCTCTTGCCGCGGCCTTCGTATCCTCGTCGAGCTCTTGGACGAAGACTATGTGGCCAACTCGAGCCTTGTGGGAAGTGCGCTGGAGGGTATCAAAGAGGTGTTTGAGCTGCAGAGTCCGACGCCGAGAAATGACTTTGTCAGGATGTTTGTCAGAGAGGGCGTCATCGATCCCCTTTCTACGGCGTTGCTGGCAATTCTGAAGGATTTGAAGGGGTCAAAAGTAGAAGATGAAAAGGACAAGGATGCAGAGGGGATGGCTGTCTACGAGCTGGCGAATAGAGCGGTTGGTGTGCTACTGTTGTTCTGTCAGGTAGCGCAGGCGGATAGCAGAGTACAAGAAGCCTTTGCAGTGAGGACAATCATGATTCGTAAGCCATAAGATTGGTGTGAGCGCGCAGCTGCTGATATTGAATACAGGATTGTTGAAGGCATGCGGACTTCTTCCTCGAAAGCTGTTGATCATCGCCATCAAAGCCATCAAGCACCTCTCCACGTCTCCTCAGCTGATTGAGGTTCTACAGAATTCGAACGCTATGGAGATCCTAGTCGAGCTCCTCGGCAAGAGTATCAAGGGCTCACATAGCAACGTTAGTGTCTTCGTTTCACCTTCCCATAGCTTAAAGCTTACGATGTCGTAGGAAATCTGCTCACACCTCTTCCAAACTATCTACTCCATGACCCGCCTTTCCAAATCCCGTCAAGAGGAGGCCGCTTCGAGTGGTATCATCCCTCTCCTTAAACGAGTCATCCAGAACAAGAGTCCCCTCAAGCAATTTGCTCTGCCTATATTGTGTGATTTGGCAAATGCCGGCAAGGGGAGCAGGCGGCTGTTATGGCAGAACGATGGGCTCAGATGTACGTGCAGATATATCTTCGGCCATGCAGCGCTGATTGAGTCATAGTGTACTTGGACTTGTTGCAAGATCCATATTGGCGTGTCAGCGCGCTAGACTCTATTCTTGCATGGTACGCTGGCTCTCTGTCATCCGTTTCCTAGGCTAATATTCGCGTAGGATGCAAGACGAGACAGCTAGAGTAGAAGATGTTTTGTTGGAACAAGACTCTTGCGACTCTCTTGTCATGTGCTTTGTCCAAGCATCTGGCGTCTCTTTCGAAGGCATCCTCGATCCGTATGTGATTCTGGCAAATGACAGGATGATATTGACCATCGGGCAGTTTCCTCAAGATCCTCCGCCTCTCCACTTCCCTCACATCTTCTCTATCCCACCCGCCCTTTTTCTCCCGCCTGTCAGAGTCTCTCGAACGCTCTCTCAAAGCCGTCACCAAGCTCAACCTCCTTCGTCTCACCAAAGCCATCTGCGAGTCCCACCCCGACCGTCAAAACCTTGTCGAGCGCTTTGGCCTCGCTGATATCGTCGAGAGGCTTAGTCGACAGGACGGGGCCGTGCTTGTCAGGGAGCTGGCGAAGGAGGTTCTTCCGGGCTTGTTGTTTGGGGGAGATGTCGCCGATCCGGCGGCGGAGATGGTCAGGGAGCTAGTGGAAGCGAGGGATGGCAGGTATAGGGACAGCTCTCGAGAGAGGAGCGACGGCAGAAGGGAGGAGGTGAGAAAGTCGTCTCAGCTCCGACGGGCGTTATCCGAGAATGTCGTCAGCGATTCTCTTAACCCTCATCCGCCTGTGCCTCCTTTGCCGAGCACAATTTCGAGAGCCACAGGGAGTGTGAGGCATGGGACGTCGAGTATTTCGACGTTTTCGAGCTCTTCTTCGGGTTCGACGAGAAGTGATTTGAGGGAGAAGGCACATCGCTTATCGCTGCGGCCAGTCTCGCATAACAGCAACGCCTCTCTCTCTTCCTCCCTTTCCAGCCGCCAAGGTCGTGTTTCTCCTGTACCCTCACTCACCTCTCCTCGCCCTTACGCCCAACCATCCTTCTCCAACTCCCAACCTGTCCTCGTGCCGCTCGCCAGCGAGAAAGCGCCAGAGCGACCAAAGCATAAACGGAGGATATCAAGAAGCCAGTTGAAAGACATGCAGTGGCAGACGGATGAGAACGGGAATGTGCAGAAGAATATGGGCCAGACAAGGAGCAGATTGTCGGGTTTTACGATTGAATGAGTACGACATGTCTATAGAACCTTTCTTGTACGCTTGTCACGATTAGGATACCCACAATGTCTATAATGCAATATTACGATTATCCAACAGCGATTGCATGCCGATGAAAACTTCTATGTACACTCCTTCGCTTAAGGAGCCAATCGCTTGGGGTCCCTGGGGAACAAGCTCGCCCTTCTGATGTTGCCCAACTTCAAGAACAACATGACCACTCGCTCCAGACCGATACCACCACCCGCATGAGGGGGCGCTCCCAGCTTGAACGCGTCCAAATAGCTGCTCATGGAAGCGGGGTCGATTCCGACCTCCTTCATCCTCTCGGCCAAGAAGGCCGGGTCGTGCACTCGTTGAGCACCAGACAAGATCTCTTCACCGCGCATGAAGAAGTCGTAAGAGTTGGAGAGGGTGGGGTCGACGGGGTCGGGCATGGTGTAGAAGGGACGGATGGCGAGGGGGAATTTGTCGAGGATAAAGTAGTCGGTGTGATACTTTTCGCGGATAATACGTCCGAGGAGCTTTTCGTTCTCGGTACTGTCTCATGTCAGCGCCGTTAAAGCAAAGAAAGAAGGTACTCACGACATGTCGTCCATCTCGCCAATGGGGGTACCATCAGAGTTGGTCGCACCGGCCTCCTTCAACAACTTCATACCCTCCTTGAAGGGCAACCTCAAGGTCTCGTCCAAGAACAAAAAGTCATCATGGGGGTGCTGCTTCTTGACAACCTCGATCTCGTGCTTGAACTTGCTCTGCAAGCCCTTGAAGATGTGCTTGAGCATGTTGTCGAGAACGTCGACGGCCTCGTGGTAGTGCTCCTCGATAGCCATCTCGAGGTCAAGACCCATAAACTCGGTCATGTGTCGGTGGGTGTTGGAGTCCTCGGCACGGAAGACGGGTCCGATCTCGTAGACACGCTCGAGGTCACCGGCGATAGCCATCTGCTTGGCGAGCTGGGGAGACTGGGCGAGGAAAGCGCCGCCGTTAAAGTACTGGACCTTGAAGACGGAAGCACCGGACTCGGTGGCGGCACCTTGGAGCTTGGGAGTGTGAATCTCGACAAAGTCTTCAGAGTTGAGGTAGTCTCGGAAGAATTGGCCGACAGCAGACTGGATTCGGAAGATGGCTTGGTTGGTGGGGGTCTGGATGGTGTCAGCGCAGGTCTATAAACGATGGGAGGTAGCTCACTCGGAGGTCGAGGGTTCGGTTGTCGAGACGAGTGGGCAAAGCGACTCGAGAGAACTGGACGTCCTCGGTCTCCATTCGTGCAAAGTCGGACTCGGGCCTGGAAGCATCGTCGATAGAGAAGGGGAGGTCTCCGACTTCAACAGAGGTAAAGATCTGCAAAACGTCAGCACGATACACGGGACGAAAGGAGTGCTCACCTTGTGGATCTTGACCTCGTAGTTGTTGACGGTGCAGCTCTTCACATCGGCCTTGGCGATGATACCCTCAACGAGGACAAGAGACTCGGAGGGGATGAGAGTAGAGAACTTGACCATCTGTCGAGAGACCTGGTTGGGGTCGTCGTCCTTGGAGACAGCGACAAGACCTTGAAGGGTATGGGTCTGCTGGCGAAGGGTGACAAAGGCCAACTTGGCGCTCTGGGATCGAGAGTTGTGGAGACGGGCGCGGAAGACGACTCGCTGGTTGACGAGGTCGTCGGTGATCTCGTTGAACTTGATTCGCTTCTGGCCTAGGGTAGAGTCAGCACGGGTCACACCAACGACACTCTTTCCCCGACTTTACTCGTCACTCCCACCCGCCCGCCCACCCTCACTATACTGCTCGCTTCGCTCGCAGGTCGCTCCGCTCGTAGCCGACTCTTCACTTACCATCCCTGCTTTGACTCTGGTGAAGCGGCAGCTTGCCGTAGTTTTGCTTGGCGTGGTCTTCGGCCTCCTTGGCCTCCCTGGCCTTCTTCTCCTCCTCGGCCCTCAGCCTGACAGCTTCAGCCTTCTTGGCCTTCTCGGCCTCCTTTGCTCTCTTTTTCAGCTCGGACTTGGAAGGGCCGGCAGGGGCGTCGCCAGCAGCGGCTTCGGCGCCCGCGGGGGTGGCGGCTGTCTCGGTAGTGCCGGCAGGGGGGATCTTTGCGTCGTCAGTGGCGGGGGCAGACATGGTGTGTAGTGGAAAAGAATGAAAAGAATGAATGAAAGAATGAAAGACCCGAGAACGAAGGCAGCCGACTCAAATTCCACATCATTGCTTTGGCCCAATCCCGGTTTCCCAGTTTCCCAAACCCCAATTCTGCAAGCTAGCTTTGCTTTATACTCGGGCCAGTAAGCCCTGTCCAAATTACAAACTGGGCATCTCGGGCCTTCCGTCGAGTCGTCTGAAAAGTGGATATAACTCAGACATTCTTATCTCTTTCTTTATTTCTTTCTTCATCTTTCAAATAATACAACACAATGGCCGCCACCGCCCCTCAATCCGCCGGCACCTCTGCCGAGACCACCCCCCGCCAGCCCCTCTGGCTCCGATGCGAGAAGAAGCCCTTTGAGCACCGTTCGGCCCTCACCCCCACCACCGCCAAGAAGCTCCTCGACAGCAACTTTGACATCTACGTCGAGAGGGACCCCCAGCGAATCTTTGACGACAAGGAGTTTGAAGAGTAGGCCTGATTCAAGTGACTGTTTGGGCCTTTGTTGACTGCTTTACAGCGTGGGATGCAAGCTCGTCGCTCACAACACCTGGCCCAGCGCCCCCGTGGACATTCCTATCATTGGCTTGAAGGAGCTTCCCGAGTCTACGTGAGTGCGCCTTCTGTGTTCTGCAGCCTCGTTTCATGATCCGCCTTATCTTGCGACTTCCCCCACGCCTTCTTGCAATCATCTCCTTTCTTCTCCTTATCTCTCGGATCGTCGATGCTGATGATACACGCAGCGACCCCCTTCCCCACACCCACATCCAGTTTGCTCACTGCTACAAGCAGCAAGGCGGATGGAACGACGTCCTCCGCCGATTCGCCCAGGGCAAGGGTACCCTCTACGACCTCGAGTTCCTCGAGGATCCCGTCTCCCACCGCCGGGTCGCTGCTTTCGGCTTCCACGCTGGTTTCGCCGGTGCCGCTGCCGGTGCTTTGGCGTTTGCCGAGCAGCAGAAGGAGGGTGGTAAGGGTGTGTTGAAGGGGTTGGAGCCTTATCCCAACGAGCAGGCTATGGTCAAGCAGGTTGCTGAAGCGCTCGAGGGTACCAAGGAGGGCAAGAAGAATGTCAAGGTGCTTGTGATTGGTGCTCTCGGACGATGTGGTTCCGGTGCTGTTGACCTTTTCCGAAAGGCCGGTGTTGCCGAGTAAGTCCCCATCCCCTTTTACGCTTGGCGGCTACTAATATGTGAGCAGGGAGAACATTGTCAAGTGGGATATGGCCGAGACTGCCAAGGGCGGACCCTTCCAGGAAATCCTCGACGTCGACATCTTTGTCAACTGCATCTACCTCTCGCAGCCCATCCCCAAGTTTATCACCTCTGACTTTATCGCCCAGGCCGGTGAGGACCGACGACTGGCCGTTGTCGTCGACGTCTCTTGCGAGTAAGTCTCCTTTCTTCTTTTCATGGGTACGCAAAGCTAATGATGTCTAGCACCACCAACCCCCACAACCCTATCCCCATCTACTCTATCAACACCACTTTCCCCGAACCCACCGTCGAGGTCGACACCAAGGGCGTCGGCAAGCGCATGACCGTCATCTCCATCGACCACCTCCCCACCCTTCTCCCTCGAGAAGCTTCCGAGCAATTCTCTACCGACTTGCTGCCTTCGCTGTTGCAGCTCCCCCAGAGGAAGGAGGCCGAGGTGTGGACGAATGCGGAGAAGCTGTTCGAAAAGAAGCTTGGAGAGGCCAAGGCGTATGATGCCGAGCAGGGGATCAAGGCTTGAGTGTAGGAGAATCTTGTATAGAAAGCGCATAATCATGCATGATGTTGGATCGTTCTGCGGGTACTCTACAAAGGGACGGTTTGAGACATTGCTGTCAGGCGTCGGCATAAGGGTGAGAGTCGGATGTTCTTTGCGGCTCATCGCAGGAGTTGCCGTGCTATCTCCTCTCCCAACGAAACTTAGTCAAAGGTACATGGGGTCGCATGATAATTTGTAACCTGTAGAAGGCTCATGATGACCCATCTCTCGATGTAGTTTCGTAATGGTAGCGTAGCGTATGCACAATTTTGAAGACTCGAGCGGCCTGGTATAGAATACTGCAACGATAGATTAAGTCAATAATTGCTATCTCGCGTGTTTCGCGACGCGAAACGATATATAAGGGACTGAGAATAGAGGAGGGAAGAAGTGAAGGATATGTGATAAAGGCTGCAGCATGGCTGGTTAGCAAATCGCCCATGAGTTCTTCGGCGAGGAGGAAGCCCGCTCGTGTATCTCACTCACTATCCGTTTAGCAGAGACGAATGACGATCGAAGGGAGAGACATAGAAGAAAGCGAGGAGAAAGCGAGGAGAAAGTGAGGAGATAGCGGAGACAAAGTGAGGAGGAGGGCAAAGCGAGAAGGTATTGTCGAGAGTAGCTGCAATGCGGTCAGCGACCAAGACTTCAGCAACACTTGGACTGACATAGGACCGACTATCAATTACTCCGCCTGCTTCCCGCTCCCCGCGTGCTGCTTGACAAAGGCTTTGAAGATGCCAATGAATTCATTGACAGCTTTCTCCTCATCGGCCGTGGTCCATGTGCACATATACGGCCCGTACTTGGTGATTCCCTCGAGATACCACGCTTGTCGATGTCGGACGAATGTCAGGACCGGCGTCAAGAGATCCTTAAGCGGGGCCAGGCAGCGTCCTTCTTCAAGCATGTCGCCCGAGACCTCTTTTTGCGACATGAAAGCGGCTCGTTCGGAAATGGAAGTGGACGATGAGCCAAACAAAGAGCGGTAGAGGTGTCCATCAGGCGTATCGGAGGTACCGCCCTGAGTGTGGTAGTAGAGAGGGGCGTATATGAGAATCCAAAAGAACGACTCGAGCTCGAAGATGGTGGAACGGGCATCTGGGATATCTTCTTCGCTCTCATTCGTCTGATTCGCGATAAAATCCAACGTTTGCTGCAAGCACCAGCGTCAGTCGATTTGAAACGGTGAAAGCGAAAAAACCAACTGTAAAGAAAGCTAGGTCATCCTTGGTAGCTCTGTCCGCCCGCTCGCCCGAGTCAAGAGCTCGATAAACAGTTATCGTACCGCAGAGGTTATCATCCGTATCGCCGATGAAACAATCAATCTCGTAGTCGATAAGGATAAGACTTTCGATATACTTATCGTAGTCATAGAGCTTGAAGTTCTTCGTGGGACTGACGACAACGTTGTTGGCGCTGAGCTCTCCATGGACCCACCCCGTCTGGATGAGGTTACGGTATCCTGCGAAGCAGATTATGAACCCGTACTCAAAGGCGCTAGAGAACATGCACTCACCATACAAGGCGCCCAGGATGGCTTTCACAAGACCGAAAGAGCCGTACGCGGCATAGGTATCGATCAGAGTGAGGGGACTGTTGGGAGAATAAGATGTGCCCCCATCGTCGTTCTTGGTATCAGCTGCGACCTTTTGCGTCTAAGGCAAGTGTCAGCTCAATTCGCTGATATACGGACTACTTACCTCGTCCTCACGCCAGATGCCAAGTAGAGCCTGGTCGGCAAGAAGCAAATACTGCAAATGATGGTAGGCTCCTCTGGCAATAGCGATCTCCAAACCGAAAGACGGTTTCTTGTTGACGTCTGTCATGATTGGAGGGCGGAATTGACGAATGGTCTCATAGTTGAAGAGAGCAGACGACGCAACCAAGCCCGAATTTTCGTCCTCAATAGATATCTGCCCTCAAAGATCAGCTACTGAATAATCTATGTCCTCAGAAGAGACGCACCGTATGATCGGATTGACCTCGCCGAGCAACTCTGTACTTGGTGCCCTTTTTCGCTCCGGGAACATCGAGCGCATCAACTCGAGTGTGGTGGTCGAAGAAGCCCGGTCGCTCATAGAGCCTCTCCCGAACATATCGCCACGCCTTGTCCGATTGAGACCAGTTCGAAAGCACCATATCTCCATCCTCATCAGAATAGAAACGGTGGCGCCTGTTGATTCCTTGATCGTCAATGGGGGCACAGTACATTGCAGCGAGAAGAAGCCAAAAGCGATGATATTCGTGGTCGTCTGTCAGGTCGTGGAAATGTGTGAGGTGGAAGCCGCCAAGATCCAATTCTGCAATGGCCGCGATGACTTGATCATCAGAGATGGATATAATGATGGACCGTACAGCTTTTCGATTGGGTTGGGAGTCGTAGATGAACTGACTGTAACGAGAAGCCTGGACGATGGCATCTTTGATATTGCGCTTGTTGACTTCGGCAAAGGTGAGAAGGTGTTCTTCGCTGATACGATGGGGATGCTTCAATTCTGAAGTACTGTCGCGGAAGAGGGAAAGATCCTTGACTTTGCACCCCAGAAGGGTCGCTTTGAACACCTCGTCGGAACGGGACACCAGAGGCACCCAAGGCCTGTCGTACACCATCCAACGAAACTCCTCTGTGAATAAGGTGTCGAGCGCACAGTATTCAACCTTCCGATCCGACTTCCCGTAAGCCTCTCGGGCTACGTCCAAGACCGAGTTGAGAAATTCGGCGAGAGGCTGATAGTACTGAATTGCGGGGGATCCATTCTCTGGCCATACAGGACGGAGCGGGGGGCTGCAGACGCCTGGAAAGAACTTTGCTATATCGTGCTCGAGCAAGATCGAGTCGGTGTCGAGAGGCAGGGACTTGTAAGCCTCTGGCACGCCATCTGAGTCTGAGCTACTGTCTGAGGTATCTGATCCACTGGTCGAGGACGTGTCGTAGTCAGAGCAGTGACCGAGGTCAGTTATGTACGAGTATAGTGCAGGGTTGGCGACGCTGGGAAATTGAGGGGGTGGGTCTGTGGACATGTTTCGAAGACTTTGAGAGCTGAGTGTGAGATGCCGAGGGGAGAATGAGCGATGGGCAGCTGGATGAGTGGATGGATGAACGAGTGGATGGCGGATGGATAGAAGAACAGAAGAATGGATGCGGATGATGGACAGATGATGGATGATTATTGTGGGACGAATGACGACTACTGACTAACACTAACCCGGTTATTAACACCCAAAAGCAGCTTATCTATCCCGTAAAGTGTTCCCATTATTATGTAGGACCAGTGACTGGACGAACATGCATGGAAGCTGGCGTCTTATATACAGCAACAGTGCAGAGATGCAATCCTGCTCCAGGAAGAGCGCTATGCCAGGGGCAGGAATGACTTGCGCCGCGCCTCTTGTTCCTCTGTATGCCGCCAGCAGAACCATTCCTCCTTCTGCATTCCCACCAACATCGCCTTCAATTCATCTGGCATGACACCTGCTTCTAAGTCTGCTTCTCCTCCCATGCTCAAATCTCCGCCTTCACCCACTCTGGTCGACGAGGCAGAAGAGGGAAGAGCCGACTGTATTTGGGGTACGGGCAAGTCGGTGTTCGGCGCGGGGGGAAGGGGAATAGAGTGCGAGGCTAGGCGGTGTTTGTGCAGTGCTGGAAGAGATGGGTATAGGTGGGGCCGGTCTGTCCGCTATCATCAGCATGGTTCGTGTTTCTGGGTACAGAGTAGGGTGCGCACCATCTAGCAGGCACACCCAGATACCCATTCGACCTGGATCGCTCGCCAATCCTGCTTGGGATGAGAGCTGTTCTCTTGTCGTACAGTCTGGTCAACGCCTATCAGCTTACAGCCATATGATGCCATAGAAGCAAGAGAAGGAAGCGGAAGGAAACGTACAATCTGGATAGACGTGACGGCCGGGGGTTTTCGGAGGGAGACTCCAGGGAATAGACGCGGACATGAGGTCAGCGCAGGGAGAGGGTGGACAGGCGACGGTACGTGCAAGTGGAGAGCTCGAAAAAGACAACGAAAGAGAGATCCAGGCAGGATCCAGGCAAGATGCACCAGGCAAGAAGAGGTCAGTGGGCGGGCAGCCCCGCTGGCATTCTGGCCGTCGGCGTTCCGGGGTTGATAAAGAGCGTGCCGCATTTCTTGCCTCAATCTCAAGTAGTCCTAAAAGTCCAAGTTTATTCATGACAAGATCATCATACGACGTTGAGATGCAGTATGGGCGACAGCCAAATCTTTTTTCCGCTCTCAAATGCTCCAACGCTCTCTTCCCCAGCTTTTCCCAGATCTATACGCTCTACAGCAGCCCTAAACCCGTAGACACCCGCTGCCAAAAATGTCGCACCAACGACAAACACCCCTTTCCCACCCGCTTCTAGCTTTGGGAGCGCCGTAGAAGATAAGCCGTCTAGAAGGACATTCTTGTGAGGGTGGGAGAGTTGACCCGGCGGAGGAACTCTGGTGGAAGAGGAAGGAGACGTCCAGGAGTAGTCGAGAGGAGAAGACGGTAGAGGTTCAAGATGAATATACGGGTGGAAATGTGATCCTTATAGCAAGTTAGCAAATTCGACCAGCAATTCGACCAAGTCACTGTTGAGAGGCTTACCAGTGCCGTTGACTACTTCCACCTCGAGCTCGACAAAGTCCATAGCCGATAGCTGATCCTTTGCATCATTTCCCTTGACCTTCATTCGCACGTCGATCGTATCAGATCGAAGAACCTGCAAAAGGCTCGGCGATAGAGAATGTTGACGAAGGCTCAAAGAACCATGGCGCAGTGACCCGGGCTAAGAAGAGGTTTAGTCTTTGGTCATACAAGCTACACGACACCCACCTCCGTCCACGTGGCCTCCAGCATTCCCAATAATTCCTCTCTATACCAAAACAGTTCTCTTTCTGTCGCTATCCGGCCCGACGTTTTCTTCTCCTTCTCGACGATGTATTGTCGGCTGGAAAGCGAGGGAACGGGTTGTGATGATGCGGTCTGATCGAGAAGCTTACGGGGTAGGGGAAGAATCAATCTACTAGATATCAGCGCCGAAAGTGAGAAATTCGAGAATCACGCACCTCTCAGTAGCACCTGGAGGTATCAGCCTCGTACATTTCGCCTCCACTTTCTCGCCCTTTCTCGCCAAAGTCACTTCGAATGGCACTCCGTAAACATTGCTGAAACTCAAGCCGAGCAAGCAATGATCCGTATCATTCTCAGCAGATATGGCGTCATACAGAGGCGTGTCTTTCAAAGCCTGCGACGCATGTGCCGACCCGCCGAGATAGGTAAGATCGAGAGAGTGACACTCGATAGCGTGGTAAATGGTGAACATGACGGGGAACGAGATCCTTCGAGTGTAGAATGAGTTGGAAACTGTTGAGTCGCCATTCTTTTCGGGTGATGTGGCCCTGTTTTGGGTGTTCACATTTCCGTAATCAATGTTGATCAGGCCGTCAGAGCTACCACAGCGTCAGCGGATGACGACAAGAGGCAGATATACGCTTACCATCCAACCTTGCCCAAGCATTTGACAGTCAAGGTCGCGCGTCCTCTCGCGGGTATGAAGACCTCTCCAGGAGCCTGGGTGTTAATCCAAACGAACACGGGTCTCTTTTGTTGATCCCAGTCAAGTTCGTACGCTTGTTCGGGAGTCAACTCGCCCTCGGCAATGATCTCTTGAGCTTCTCGGGCGGTAGAGTCCTCCATTGAGAGCTTGACAAAGTCGATAGGGACAGAAGAGGAGTTTTCCAGCACTATTTGGATCTCCGACCTAGATAAAGTCAGGAATGAACAATCACCAGACGGATCGACTTACCGCTCACCGTCGTACAGCATCATCATTCCATGAATCAAACTAGTGCTCTTCACCCAAGCCAGAGGTAACTCCTCGACCACCGTGCACTCCAAGTACTTCTCCTGCCCCTCAACCTCCATGAAGCTCGTCCTATTGCCGATCGACAACCTGGCGCCCATTCCCGTCCTTTTCACTTTCTGAGATTCTCGTGTGAGGCGAGAGTGCCGCTTTTGGCGGCGTTCTCTGTCTTTGTCGTCAATGACGGGCAATAACACCTCCGTGGAGGAGCCGTCGACGAGGCGGACAAACACGCCTTGGATGCGGAGGAGACCAGCGGAAGGAGCAATCCCAGAGAGGCGGATGGTGTGGACGGACAGGGCGGGGATTGTGATAGGGACGGAAGAGGTGTTGAAGGGGACACCCGAAGTTCTAGATCATCGTGAGATCGAGTCACAGAAGGTCATCGGGATCACTCACATAATGGAGAGTTCGTTGATTTCCAAATTGAATGCAAACGGGTTTCGTAAAGTGACAAACACGTCGACTGCCTCGTTGGCAACCAGCGTAATCTACAGATGGCATCCATTAGTAACAGTACTCTTTGTGATCACCAGACATGGATTACCTTGCCACTGATCGATGTCCTCGTCCTAGGATTGTAAAAGAAGGGGTCCTTCTTCCCATTATCCACTTGTATCTCATCTCTCGAATGTTGCATTGGCGTCTTGTCATGTGACAGTCTGCTTTTTCATCAGCTTTCCATAGTCAGTTCCACAGAATGAAGCTTACCCAGCAATCTCAAGACTCATCACAATCTTTCCCGGTACCCACCACGGCAGCGCTCCCGTCTCCAAGCCTCTTCTCCTCACGATAGCCAACGCCGACGGGTACATTTTGGAGAGGATCGCCTGACTCTGCGAGTTGAGGCTCTCGGAGAGATCATTCAACGCCGTCAAGCACAACTTCACTATGGCCGGATGACTCGGTAGCGATTCCATCACGGCAATCCCTTCCTTGATCATCTCCACCTGTAACTCAGGCCACCCGAAACGTCTTTTAAGATGTTCTTCGTCATCGGCATCTTGGACACCTATGATTGAGCGATGAGGAAGGGCTGAAGAAGGGGACGAGGGTAGGAGGTTGATGCCCATGATGCCTGCGGCGCGTTCGAAAAGGGCGACGATTCCCAAGTTTCCTTCTGTCGATTCTTTCCTTCGGACGGCAACGGCTTGTGATTTGACAGGTATGCCTAGACCCAGTCCCAAGCTCGCTGGCTCTTCCCCATTAGGAACCATAGACGTCCGGGGACTAGGAGCCAATGTTCTCGAATTCATTTCCTGCCTGTTCTCCACCACCACCCCCGCCAACAATCTCACAACCTCCCGGGTGACCCCTGCCTCTTTCCGCTCCAGCCCCAGCCACCTCGCCAGCCACACTGCTTCCTCGTTCACCGCCAGTCTCTCCAATTTTGTCATTGCTTTGTGATATGGCGCTAGAGCAGTCTCGGCGTGGGCAAAGATAGACTCGCGGGAGATTTGAGATTGTGCGGACAGGAGAAGGAGGTCTCGGGCGTGTTTGCGACGAGAGGCGGAGGTAATGATGGGTTGTTGAGTTAGGGGGGGAGGGAAGGAGCGAGGGAGAGTGTGGGTGACGAGATATGAAAGGGCGATGGATCCCCAACCGCCGGATGCCCAGATGAGAAGTGCAAAATGGCTCATCTTCAATGACAGTCCAGCATATAATAGCGCCAGCAATCCTTCTCCTGTTCCCACATTTGAAGAATCTGTCGGCGCCGCCGTTGGCAAAGTCAGCGAGCCAGATACAGCTTGCGGAGACGGCGAGGCGATTGTCGGAGGGTAAGGAATAGGTACTCGGGCGATACACGCGAGGGCCGACAAGAAGTGCGACTGTATCTCGACAGGGATAGGGGATGTAGGAAAAGGTTGTGTCAAGTTCTATCAACATAAATCAGTACAGTGACGTATTGACTCGGAAGTAACTCACAGAACCGTCCCTCCCCTCCCACGCTTCTCCTATACCAGCCACCGCCCTACCCTCTCTCGCAGTTCCCTCCCACAGAACATCTCCCACAGCTCTACACCTTTCCGCCCCATCATCATAGCACTGAATCGCGTCACCATACATCCCCGACAGGAGATAAAAGTCTCCTAGCAGCTTCAAAAGACGCCCCCCGGCAATACCCGTCAGGTCGGCAGAGGTGTGTTTGAGTATGCCTATACCATTCACAGGCGTAGGGGAAGCTGATGGCAAGGAGCTGGTTGATGCGGCCGAGGATGTGCGCGAAAAGGGTGAGGGGACAGCAGAAGACCTCCGGAAAGGATTGGAAGATGCCGACACCGGCTGAGGAGCCGCAGGTGCGAGGTTCGTTTGGATAGGCGGAAGCGAGGGCGCTTGTATAGATGTAGGTCTCCCTCCCGGAGTCACAGCGCGAGTGAGAGAGATACCCAAGCCTCCAGGTGCACCATCCATAGACGACTTTGAAGGTTCGAGGGTGGGAGTGGATGTACTTGCTCGGGATGGATAATCACCTGGGCCAGAAGCAAAGCCGCTGTGTCCGGTCAAAGGGTTGGAGGCGGTCAGGTTCGGGAGCAAGGTGGAGGAAAGGGTCTTCATCCCGGCTGGCGTTTCAAGAGCAGTGGCCTACTCTTCATCAGCGACGTCCCATCTGCGTCGACGGCTCAACTCACAATGACACCAAGCTCCCCCAACAGATCTCCAATAACTTCTCCCAGTAGTCTAGTCATCCAGTTCTCGACACCTTCCAACGGCGCGTACTTGACTTCGCCATGATCCTTCTCCGTCGCCCCTCCGCTACTCGATTTGGCTGGACTCGCTTGCTTCCTCGGGGACGAAGGCGTCTTCGGCAGCTGATCCGGCACAACCAACAGACGCTTCACAATGGGGAAGGGGGAGGTAGAGGGGAGTATGGACGCGAGGGTGTCCTCGAACGCTTGCTCTGGGGAGAGGGGAGGGAAGGATGGGATACCGCGCTCCTGGAAAGTCGGCGCCGTAGGAGTTGAAGTCTCCATATCCTCGTCTCCCAGGCTATACCCTTCCATTCCTTCGGCATCTACCGCAACACCAAGCACTATTAGAGGGAATGCGGCCATCCGCACCAAGCTCAGAGGGTAGGTATGTTTCGCCGGCAGAGAGCGAGTGAATCCGAGGTGCACTTGATGCGAGACGGCAGCTCTGGAAACTGACGAGCTCCCCCCACCGATTTGTGGAAAGAACCGCATTCTCGGATTACCCTCCCCCGTAAATTGCCCTCCTACCGCCGGCGAGCTGACTCTTGAGCGCGCTGAGACTAGGGGCCTCGCCAGCTCATCACCTCGAAGGGTCTGGTGTTTCTGGATGATCGACAAGTAGGCGTCAAAGAGAGCGGTCGAGATGGGAGCATTTGGGCGGTGGATTGGCACGACGAGGACCTGGAGGCGGGCGAGGGAGAATGGGTCGGTGAGGTTGGAAAGTGGGGCTGGGGAGGTCATCGTGCGTGTCGTGTCGTGCAAGCTGAGCGGCGAATGTAGCGTGAAGAAGGGAGAGGCAGCGTGCGGGAATAGACAGGTTCACTCCGTACCCCCCAGCAGTGGGCCCAAGGCGGTTTTGAACAAGAGAACAGTAATTGAACAATGAACGATGGATAATCACCCGTCAATCGCGAACAACTCGTCGCGACCGCGACTGTCCACGTGTTTTTGATCCCGCCCATCGTTCAACCCTTGTACATCCTCTTTCTCGGGGTCCTGCTTCTGGCTATGCAATGCAATACATGCTACAGAAGATCTACGCCAAGCCTGCTACACCACCCGAGCTCTCCGAGCGAAACACCACTTTTGATAATCTCTCCGCCTCTTGCTGCTGTTTACTTTCCAACGACCACCTCGCTTCCTCCATGATCCTCTGCTCCTCCATCTGTTTCGCCCTCACTTTCCTTGCCAAGAAGGCCCGATTGCGTTTCTGTAGCACAACCCCAGCATGGTTCAGGATCTGCTCGCGGACGATAGTCAGCTCATGGAGAGTCTGGTCGATCTCGTCGAGGTAGGCGGCCGTGTCGTCGGAAGTCAGAGGGGACTTGCCCTCCTTCTCTGTCGCTTGTTCAATGGCAGAGCGTATGATGTGAAGCTCTTCCTTCAAGCGACTCTCCGCATCGTCAATCATCCCGTTCAGCACCCTCCATAGTCTCGTGCGATCATTCTTCCCATCTTCCGTATCTCTCCCAACCTTCCAGGCCGCTTGGAACCACCTAAAGTCGACCCTCAAGGCTGGTAGCTGCGATGGACCACCTGCTCCGGTCAGAGAGTTCAGCCATAAAGCTTGCTGGACATGCGCTTCCCGCAAGGCGATGCGCAAAATCAACAAAGCTACGTCCTCCGCGCCAGGGGCAGTGCGATAGACCCATGGGTAGTGGAGCATCGTCTTGAAGATGTAGCTGTAAGGAACAGCAGACTGTAGCCGCTGTGCGACGGAGAGGGATGGGATATCGAGGTGTGTAGACGTGGGTACGATGTCGGACGGCGTGGGTATTGGTGGGAGATAGGCATCAAAAGGGCGGCGAATAGGAGTGTGGGATGAAGAGGCGAAGTTTAGAGGAACAGATTCGTCGAGGGGGCGGCCTAACCAGTCGCGATGTGACTGCTCCTCCCTCTCCTTCGCCACCATCTGGCTCAGCGTCGGCACTTCCCCTTCGTCTTCCACCAAAACTCCCGCCTCCTCCGCCTTCCTGACCACCCGCCCTTCGCTACTCGGATACATCGCCTCAAAGACTCCCACCAAATCCCACATCTCACCAGACCGGCCAACGAGCTCGATGACGGCTAATTTGACTTGGACAGGCAATTCTGGGCGAAGGCCGACCCAGCCGAGCGGAGTCTTGCGGATACCGAAACCGCCATCGAGTACAAGGAGGGAAAGGTTCTCGAACCCCTCGACGATGGCGTCATCTTTCCTCGCTTCCACCACATATCTTGCGGCATTGATCAAGATCAACCCTGTCCCCTCATTCGCCTCCACACCTCTCTCCTTCATCTCTTCTATCAACATCCTCAGAGCCCCCACAGCCTCTTGCAGCTCTCCCTGAGCAGATAGGCGGTAGTGGTGAATGGAGAGCCACTTGTTGATACTTTGCAAGGAGAGGTTGTAGGCACGCTGCCAAGCCGAGGCGGGAAGGGAGGAAGGAGGTGCACGGGTTTTGAATTCTTGCAAGATGGTCAAGCAGCCCGCTTTCTCACCGATGAGAGAGAGCTTGGACATGTTGTTCATTAAGAAGTTGAGCAAGCGTTGGTCGGAGGGGGAAGGGCGAGGCTTTGATCGAGACTTGGGCTGGGACGGGCGCCGGGTGAGGATGTCGGCAGCGAGCACCCTCACTCGCTGTTCAAAGTCCACTGCTATCCTTTCCATCCTTCTCCTATAGGCCCTCAATGCCTTTTCGTCCCTCGTGCCCGGCCCCTTGACATACGCCTTGATAGCTCCCAAGGGAGGCAGCACCGTCTTTGCGATGAGATGCAATTTCTCCAGTGGGAGAGACCGGCGATGAACGATGCTGAGCTCGTTGTACAACTTCCAAGCTTCATCTGCCCTGGCGAAGTGATCGTGGACGGACTTGTTTGAAGAACAGATGGCGAGGAGTTTGTAGAGAGAAGCTTTTTCGTCGTCGACGGAGGTATGCCGTATGGGTTTGGGGTAGGAGGTGAAGGACAGAGAGGGAACAGAGGGAATGGCGCGGGCAGCTTTGTCCAAGGGTATTGATTGTGGCTCAGCGCTGTTTAGCGGGAGTGCAGTTGAGATGGCTCGGCTGAGAAAGATCAGCGGGGAGCGAACACAGGAATGGGAAGCTTACAGAGTAACTCTCGGCACCGACGCTCCTGCTCTGAGGGAAGCATTTCTGAGTGGGGAGTAAGGTAACCGCATGGTAGACGGTTTAGGGTCTCTGCGGTGAGGGCAGTAAGGGTTGGCGGCCCCTTTTGTATGGCTTCTGTTGAATAAAGTGAGAGGAAAGAGAAGAGTAGTAGTCTTTTCGGCCGCCTTTCTTACTTCGACGTTGAGCTGGAATATAGTTACGTAAGTGGCCATATTCGCCTCCACCTTCAGAGATTTTTGTGATGTTTTCGCTATGACAGCTTGCAATCTCTGTGCAATAACGACAGTACAGCAAAGCAACATGGGAAACAGACGGCTCACAAAGAAAGCTATCAAAGGCAAGGAGGGGCTTCACCCTGCATCCAGAAAAGGTGTGTCTTGATCAACAGTGGGGGTGATCGTACGGCTGACTCTTGGTGGTAGCTCATCAGCTCACGAGGGTCAACTTGCGTCTCGACAAGCTTCAATCCCAGGGCAAGATCCGGAAGGATATCAATACGTCCAAGAGTGGGTGTTCTTGCCACAATGACCAAAACCTAGATAGGCTCATGCTGATGTTGGGAACAGTGACCCGACCGCTCTTCTTCCTCCACTCCCTCTCTTCCCCCAATCCCCTTACACTCGAATCCTTCCGCGCGCTCGTCTCTGAAGTGTATCTGAAGCGAAACGATCCCCGGATAGATGAACTCCTGGCGGAGAGACGACCGGGGAGACCGAAACAGAAAGAATTGATAGAACTTGAAGAGTTCAGGAGAAGGGAGAGGGCAGAGTATGATTCTGGCATGGGTGCGTAACATCTCGAAACGAGTCTGAAGAGTCAAGCTGATTGCTTCTGAAGAGGTCCCGGATATGACACACGGCCCCACCACCCACTTGATGCACAAATGGATAACAGAAGATGCCTCGATCAACTCGTCCCATCTCGACCTCATGCGCCATATCCGACTCTCGCCGAAGGACGAGCCATTGGTGACGAAGAAGGGAAGTGCCGAGGCTATGGGGTTGGACAGGAAAGAGGGGGAGGCTGGGGCAGGGGATGATTGGACTACTCTGGTGGCTGGACAGAAGACGGAAGGGGAGGCTATGGAGGAAGAGCTGTGATCATGCGGTTTGATGAGGTTTTGGTCCCTATGTAATGTAACGATACGTTTGTTTGTACCTGCAAGTCGGAATGCAATTCCAATGACTATAACATCTGTACATTCAATACTCCAGCCTTGACCTCGAGACACACCAGCAGCGTATCGGCGCCGTAGACTCTCGCACGACCACTCACTCACTCGTCCACTCGCTCATTCCACCGCAAGACCCTAATAGTTCCTTCGTAATCGTAGGATCCCTGATCAGTTGGCATGACCATCCGCTTTGACTTCGTACACCCCAGGGATATCGGCGGGAACATGTTCACAGGTGCATCTCTCCGCCTCGGGCACCCCTGCGAGAGCCTGCGTAAAGTCAGACAAATGTGGTAAGGGGATGGGTCGGAAGTGATGATAATTGGATCAGATACGCACTGCTTCAATGTGGGCGCCTGCAAAGAAGGGTTGGGTGTCAGCAAAAGGGCATGGTCAAGAGTGGATGGACTCTACCGCAACCCCACCAAGTGGGCTTTCCGTCGTTCGGGCAGGTTACTCGCTTGCACATGCTGCTTTGTCTTTGAGTGTGGTGGAGGCGAGGGGGACAAACGTATAAATGGGGGAGATCGAGATGAGAAAAGTAACAACAACAGGACGCGATCGATCATCTCTACTTCGGTCGTTCAAGCGGCCATCCCCGCTCTGGGAATTGAGCTGTACGTATGGCTATCGTCGACCCTCATCCCAGAGCAGAAAATCTCAAACCAAGCACATAATACATACAAAGTACACTACTCCGCTTGTTCCCTTTTCCGCCCGCCTGCACAACCTTCATGGATGTCGCTTATGGATCATTACCTCCCCCTCGACTTCTTCCTCCGACGCCGTGGCTGCCGACTGTTCTGACAATCTCCTCTCGCGGTCAGAGAGGATAGCTTCCTTCTTCGATTTCTTCCCGCAAGAGCAGCGTTCGGATTCGGGGATGCCGGCGAGGATCTGTGCGGAGCGATGAGTGGGGACATCTTGGTGATAAGTCGGGCGATGCGGGAAGAGTGCGCGAGGGAAGGTGTTAAGAGGGAGGACGTACATCTTCCAAATATCTGTCTGCTTACAGTCAGATCAACGGATTGAGTGTGCTTTCCGGCGATAGAGAGGACATACCACATGAGGAGAGCTCGAGTTTGGCGTCGCTGGGGCAAGAAGAAGTGGTCGAATCAACGGAAGACATGGTGCAGTTTATGAGGGCTTAGGGGGGGGGATAGGCGGTGCCGTTGAATGAGCGTGCAGAGATGGGGATGGATGGAGATGTGGATGGACGTATGGATGCATCCCGATTGACAGCGAGGCAGCACTGCCCGACTGTTCCGACTGGACGAATGACAGTCTCGTTGTCTCGGGCAAACACGCGCCCGCATTTACAAATAACAAGCCACCTATCGTCGTTCAATTCGGCCGCCTATCGGCACAGCGCCGAGAGTGCCTTGGGCCCCGATTGACCTCCCGAGGAGAAGATAAGGGTGGGTGGGGCTGTATGATGCATAAGAGCTTTGCAGGAGTGGGTAGAAGAGGTGAGTGGGGCATAAGGAACGAACATTTGTTGTCATTGGGCGAGCTGGCCGGGCCAGATCGAGCACGCGGCAATCACAAGTAAGTCGCCTTCGCCAAATTGTACAGCAGAATGCATTCTACAAACAGTCCCAAATTGCAAAAGGAAGAATAGAAGAAGTCAAATTATGTAGCACAGTGTCCGCCATCAACCAACAGATCCGCGCCGGTCATGAACGAGCTCGCGTCGGAGAGGAGGTATATCACAGGGCCTGTAGCATCGTCAGCACTCGCTCCGGCATTGCGTAGCAAAATCCAGGAGAAGAGGGAAGGTGATGATACCTCTGAATTCGTCGGGAGTGGAGAGACGGCCGAGGAGGGAACCTTGTAGCCAAATATCGTTCAATTCGGGCTTTTCGTCGAGTAGTGCGGCAGTGAGGGCTGTTCGGATCTATCCAGCAGGTCAGCATACGTTGAACAGTCCCAATCAAATAGAATGTGCGCACATAGCCAGGAGAGAGGGTCTACAAGGGCCATGTCAGTCAAAGCATTGATGTAAAAGAGGAATGGGACGAACGTTGACGCGGATACCTTTCTGACCCCACTCGGACGCCATGTTCTTTGCCATCTGCATCACTGCCGCTTTACTCGCATTATACGGCACACAATCTAGCCCCTTGTTTGCTATATGCGCGCTCATACTGGCCGTCATGACTATACTCGCCCCCTCTCCCTTCAAGGCGGCAGAAGAAGGGAAGCGGTCGAAACGCTCCCGAGCAAAAGCTTGCGCGCAAAGAAAAGAGCCGGTGAGGTTGATATCGACGACTTTGCGAAATTTGTCTGCTGGATAGTCGACGGCGGGGAGCATGAGCTGTATACCCGCCGCAACAAACAACCCTCTGACCGGCGCCTCTACCGGGGCTTCATCGAATATCCGTCGGAAGGCTTGCTGAACGGCAGACTGGTCGGTCACGTCGAGAGAGATATACTCGAGTGAAAGGGGTTGAGGTGCAGACGAGGCAGTCTCGAGGGCTTGGGACCACTCGGGCTGAGAGGGTGACGGAAGGAGATCGAGACAGACTACGTTGGCGCCAGATTGGAGGAGAGACTGGGCGATAGTGAGCCCAAGACCACGACCGCCGCCGGTGACGACGATGGTTCGATTGTGGAGGCCGAAAAGACGGTTTGTTGGGAGGATGGGTCGTACTGAAACTCTATCAGAATCTGATATCAGAGGGTCTAGAGAGGGACGGACCTTGGGCAGCTTCCCCGACGCCAGGACCGGGAAGGGAGTCCTGGGTGGCATGCTCTGCGACTGCTTTGCCGGAGGAGACTGGGCGGGGTTTTGTTTTCGCGAAATGGGCTGCCTGAGGTCTCCCTTTGTCGTCTTCTTGATCATAGCGCGTGGCGGAAGAGGAGAACGGTCTGGAGTGGAGGGCCGGGCGAAGGAGGACGTAACGACAGCGGGGAGAGGTGGGAGATGTGCGTGGGGCGTGGACGAAGCGGTTGAATCGGAGCATGGCGATTTGGTGCTAGGGGTCGAATGGGAGAAGTTGAGAAGCGCAGATACATGTCTGCAGCCTGCAGCAAAGCATAGCCTGGTGCATACACGACAAGCTCTCGGCGGGAGACCGGTCCGGACTGTTCCTGATTCTAATGTTCCCATTGTTTGGTTCACGCTCATACATGATGTATCTCTGGGCATGCCTCATATTCCAGTACACAAAGCAAGTGGACCGCATGTACCTATGCTCTAGGACGAACACTTTGGGCGAGTTGTGCGACCGAATGAACGACCACAAGCTCTCAGATCAGATCCACCGATCGCGAATCTGGCACCGCCGGGACTACTGTCTGAGCGAGAAACAGCACAGTAAGAGGGATAATTGAAAGCAAAGCTTTAACCCCGACCGGTGCAAAAAGAGCTAGAGAGCGGTCATCAAGAAGCGGCAACCTGGTTATGATGGTCGACGACACCGAAGCGAAAAACACTCCCCGATGGTACCTACAGGATTTGAGAACATTCCGGCTATCCAGAGCGGAAAAGTGCCGGCCCTTCCATCCTGTGACATGATCTCGGCAGCTCCTGTGGGGTCGCTGGCGAACTATTGTCCGATTTGGTGGACGATGTTGAGACCAAGTCGCGGCGGCAGTGTCCACAGCGTACGTCGGACTTCAATCGATCTCCGCGATGCTCGCATTTCAAACGTCAGGCGAATCAAATCAAAAGCATTCTCTTCGACTTTAATCCTAAACTGCCCCATTTCAAACACCATGCGCCCCTCTCAGGTCGTTCGTGCTTCCCACTACAAGTCCATGATCAAATTCTTGGGTCCCAGAAAGAATCTGCAGCACCGTGAGTCCTCTCTTCTGCCACAATCTCCAGACAACTGACACACTCTGGCAGCTCCTCACAAACCAGCTCCCCACGCATGCGCTCCCCCAGAAGTCCGCGAAGCTTTCCCTGCCTTCCTCTCGAAACTCAATTCCTCGGCTTCTTCGTCTGCGGTAAAACAAGATACCGGCTTCAAGCCTTCGGGAAAGCCGGTAGACTTTGAGAACTTTTGGGAGGCGCCAAGCTATCTGTGGAGACCAAAGGAAATTGGGGAGCTGGAACTGGATGCTATTATGGTACGTGCTCTTGCTACATAATCACCTTCCAGCATATATATCATGGGAAAGACGAGCTGTGTGCGGAGCGGCTGGACTCGCTGACCTCGAGGCCGACGATGGGCGATTGTTTTGACTGTGCAATCAGACGCTGACTGTATTTCCAGAGTGGTGGTGCTACAAGTATCCGATCGTCTCCCTGATCACGCTCCTCTTCCGGAAAACCTTTGCCCGTACGCCTCTATCGACAGCATTGCCTCTCGCTCCTTGCCCTCCAAAGTTGTACCTGTCATGCATGATATATCTCAACACTCAAGGGCGTTTGCGGGGAAAAGATAATCTACCAGTCCTTGTCGTTGGGAAGCGAAATAACATCTGAAAGTGGACGCTGTTCAAGAAAGTGATGCCAGTGAGCGAGGATACCGCCTGGAATGTGTACTCGAGTGTGGTGTCCAAGAGAACAGAAAGCGTCGGATGACGTGCATGCAGATCGTCAAGGTCGTCGGAGGTCGTGACATGGGAACAGCGTAGCAAGGGAGGAGCGATCATTGGCCCGGGTCTTGCAAAACCACAAGGACATACTTCTCGTCTAGGCAGGCGTCAGTCCATTTTCAAAATCCGATGGAATCAAACTTGCCGGGGGTAATGATGAGCTCGTGTTTCTTAGTTCTGATCCTCATAAGTCTGAGCTCATCCTAGAAGTTCTCCGTGAGCACGATATATCAAGCGTCGAATCGTACTCACGCCTTCGTCGCACTCGGCGACAGCAGCCGCCGTACTGTGCACAATTCTCTCCACAGCGCCAGCATACTTTGCTCCCCCCTCGCCTTCAAATACTGTGCCCGTAGTTTGGACTATACCGGCATCACCCCGGGAGGGTTGTGGGGTGTCGCCGACTACGTGGGATCGGGCAAGGACCATGACGCCGCGGACGTTGCGGTATTGGGAGAGACGGGAGAGAGTTGCTTCCACTTCTGGTGGGGCGCTGTTGAGATCTGGCTGGGAGGACATGCTGGAGGGGATTGTGGGAATGCAGGGCGAAATAGAGGACTGGAAGACGACTAGATGAGGACAGAATCATACAGAAAGTAATCTCGGACTGCCCGACGCGACGAGTAACGGAGTATGTAACTTTTGATCCCGCATCTTCGGATCGATTTGAGTAATTTCTGCAATCATTTTGATTTCTGGCATCGACCATCTCTTCTTCCACTTTCCAAAAATGTCAGAGTCTGACTCGAGCCACGAATCCCTCCGCAGCGAGCTCTCCAGCATCATCACGGGTGTCGAATCGTCCGTCGCTACCCCCTCCACCAGCGCCACCACAGCTCCCGAAGATGACTACACCCCTTTTCCGTCTCCTGTGCTGAGTGCTACTCGGCTCGCTGGGCTATCACGTATGTCAAAATACCCCTCAAATAGTCTCATGAAGATATGCTGACTATAATCATAGTGGGCGAAGATGGCGAACTTGAACCAGAAGTTGACGTCGACAAGGTCATCACGGAGGAAGATACGACGAAGGCATTGGAGCTGAAAGCTCAAGCGAACAAGGCTTTTGCTGGTACGTCTCGATCTCCGAAATTTGATCTACGTGCAAGGGCCTGACAGCTTTGGTAGCGAAAGACTTTAACCAGTCTATCGACTTGTACACCCAAGCGATCGCATTCAATCCGAAAGATTCGACGTTTTGGAACAATCGAGCGATGAGCAAGGCAAAGTTGGAAGAGCATGGTGCTGCTATCTCGGACGCTAGTGAGCACTCCTTTCCGTGCTCTTGCAATTTGTCACTGACATATCCCAGCCAAGGCCGTGGAGCTCAACCCAACATATACCAAGGCTTATTACCGCCGCGGTCTCTCCTACCTCGCAATCCTCCGACCCACAGACGCTGTGCCGGATCTCAAAAAAGCCCTGTCTATTGAGCCGAATAACAAAAGTATCAGGGAGCAGCTCAATACCGTCGTCAAGCTGATACGAAGAATCGAATTTGAAAAGGTAAGTCAAATATCCAACGCGATCGTGGGTTTCAAACTGACAATTTCGGAAGGCCATCTCCGTCGGGGATTCTGAGACTGCCTCGCAGAGATGTCTGGCTCTTATAGAATCTGGCGCTTGTACCCTTGATCCTGCCTCGTCATCCAACGATATGCCTCTCCCCACTATCCCATCCGACCCCATCGCCCGATACACTCCCACGAAAGAGTTTGTTGAAGGGATGATCGAGAGCTTCAAGAAGGGCGGGAAAGTGCCAAAGAGGGTTGCTTGGGAGATCATTCTGGGGTGCAAAGGAGTCGTGGAGCAGGAGAAGAGTTTGGTGGAGATTGAGATACCGGAAGGGGTGACTTGTGATATCATTGGCGATAGTGAGTGTGCTGTGACCTCTGTATCCAGTATCTGACCCTTTCTAGCCCACGGTCAATTCTTCGACGTCTGCAACCTCCTCTCTATGACATCTCCCCCAAGCGAGAACCACTATCTCGTCTTCAACGGCGATCTCGTCGACAGAGGATCGTGGTCCGTCGAGGTTGCACTGACCGCCTTCGCCTACAAGTGGCTTTATCCCAATTACGTCTTTATCAACAGAGGTAACCACGAAACAAATGGTATGTTGACAAACTTGTCTTGGCGGTGCTAATATAGCCGCAGATATGAACAAGGTATACGGTTTCGAGGGCGAGTGCAAGGCCAAGCTCGGCGAGATGACTTTCAAGCTCTTCGCCGATGTCTTTACAATGCGTATGTTTCTACGCTTATTTACCACCGCTTCAGTCGCTAATGCCTCCTCAAGTCCCCCTTGCCGTGCTTGTATCCGCCTCCCTGCCTCCATCCAATCCCAAATCCGAAGGCTCAAAGCCTGCCATCCTCAACGATGGCAAGAGACGGTTCTTTATCTGTCACGGTGGTCCCCCCGTCAGCAAGGATGGCGTTACTCTGGAAGAAGTCTCCAAGCTTGAGAGATTTGGAAGGCAGCCGGGCCAGGAAGGTGTTATCTGCGAGGTACGTATATTCCAACTGTCTATGACTATCACTGATGTAGAGGCAGATGCTCTGGACCGACCCGCAAGAACCGATAGGACGTGGGCCCTCGAAACGTGGTGTTGGTCTCGGCTTTGGCCCCGACGTCACTCGACGTTGGTGCGAATTGAACAACATCACCGCCGTCATCCGATCACACGAAGTACGAGCAGACGGGTACGCTATCGAGCACGACGGGCTGTGTATCACGGTCTTTAGCTGTCCTAATTATTGCGATTCCACGGGCAACAAGGTACGTTCAGGCTCTGCTTGGTCTATGCCAGACGCTGACCTGCTCTCATTAGGCTGCTTACATTCGCATGCAAGCCAATGGATCCCTCTCCTACCACCAATTCGACGCCGTTCCGCACCCAGATGTCAAGCCTATGGCGTACTCCTCAGGCTTCAACCAGATGGGATTCTAGAGGAAGGAGATCACTGGGAGAGATCCGCAAGTGCGGGAGGAGAGGGTGGCTTGGGTCGAGTTTTAATGCTCGATCAAGTGTAATGTCCTATTACGTCTGACATTAAGAGGTTTTGACATACTATAAGACTACGGCAGAGCATTCTATGGGGCTGATATATGTTTTAATATTATGACACTTGTGCAACATTCACTTTTAAGGAATCTGTTGGCGGATCATGCACCATCATGACTTCTATCGGTTTTTGCTCGTATACTGTCGGATGGCCTCACGTCACCAGTGACGGTCTGAGAAGGCAGTTACGGTTATCAATCGATCAGGATGGAGTTCACACAGTAGATACTGTACATGAATACACCACATGGGCGGGGAAACAGCTAGAGTATTCGTTACAAGCGGAAGGGTATCATCTCGGCGTCCTGACCATCCTCTTCACCTCTGCGCCCGCGATTCGCAGATCATGCTTCTCCATTTCGTCCTCCGTCACGACCTTCTTCTTCCCAAGCGCCCTGTTTTCATATATCAGCTTCAAGGTCCACAGTGGGATAAACAGAACGGCGTGAAACAGGAGAGAGAGGAAAGACGCACCTCTTCTTTTTTGTCGTCTTGATAGGAATCTCGTCGTCGCCCTCGTCCGAAAGATCTAGCTGACCAACTCTCTCCGCCAGTGGCTCTGGAGTAGACTCATTGTCGAGTTTCTTCAAGGCCGATGGGGTATCGGGAGCGTCTTTGGTGGCAAGGGGAGAAGAATGAGTTCGATTATTTGATGGCGGCTGTCTGGTCTTGGGAGGAGCGTTGCTCTTGCGAGGAGTTGGTCGAGGTGGGAAAAGCTCGGCGTCGCTCTCAGCGTCGGAAGCTTCGTTTGCCGACAGGCTAAGAGCGGATCCGTCGGACTCGTCCTCTTCATCGTGGTCATCTACCTCTCCCTCGCTCTCCTCCTCGCCATCACTTTCTTCCCCGTTCCCTGACTCCTCTCCGTCGTCGTTCAGCGACTCTTCATCATCATCGATCTCCCCATCACTTCCCTCAATAACGACACTCCCTTCCTGATTTCCTATGCGCTTGGCGTTTGCATTGGCTGATAGAGAGTCTCTCGAGACGGTGACGGTAGGAATAGGGAAGGACGGGGTTTGGGTAAGGAAGGGGTCGGAAGTGGAAGTAACCAGAGAATCATCGCCGGATACAAGCTACATCAGTGGGTCAACGTCGCTCTTGAACAAAAGCGGGAGGTGAACGGGAGAGAGTGAGGAACTTACCAGTGATTCGTCGATAGCCGACTCAAAGCTCTTATCCTCTTCCATCGTCTCGTCTGCCTGACCCGCTGATTCTGTTGGAGAGCGCTCGGGGATAGTGCGATAAGTGCGCGAGACGGCGGGTGTCATGGAGCGCATGACGATGTCGATTTTGCGGTCTGCCTTCAGCTCGCTAGCAAGGGCCTAAGATACGATATCAGTATAAGTGGGATAGTAGTGAAATTGGGTACTTACATGCTCATTGAAACGTTGGGTGAACCCTTCGTGCATTCTCTGCATTGACTCTTGCATCTCCCTTGCAACTTCCTCTCTCACCTCAACCTCGATAGCAGCTGATCGCATCTCGGATTCGTACAGCTACATACCTGTCAGCATCCACACACCAAGCAACGTCGACATAAGAAAGGAGGCATGTCAGACTCACTCTCGTCTTCATCTCTCGGAGTTGATCAAACAGGTATTCCACGAGAGCATCCTTCTCGTCCTCGTCGTCGCTTTCGGGATCTTGCTCCTCCACTTCCAGCTCTTCTTCGACCATGACAAAGCCCTGACTCTCCCTATCCGCCGTCATCTTCCCTCTTCCTGCCCCTTCTTTCCCAGCCTTCCCGCTACGCCTCTCCGCATCTTCCTCATCCTTTGGAAGGACCGGTACTGTCACCTTGATTTTCATGGGCGCCGATACAGCATGTCGAAGTGCGTTGAACTGGGTACTGATCTGGCGTCGAAGGAGTGGTAGTCCGACCTTGTTGTGAGCGGTGGTCTGTACTTCGCGGGCGGAGGCGGAGAAGCGCATGACATGAGAGTTTTCATCGAAACCGGTGTCGTATGGGTTGACGTTGATGACGATTACCTGCCAGGAAGATCAGCACGGTCGCACGAAGAGAGTAGGAGAAGAACGCACAGCACGACCATCGCCGACAAAGAAGTTTTGGAAGATCTCGGTGAGCTTTGAATGCCTGAACGGCACCACCGCGACCCTCTTCTTCGCCGCCGGCCCAGGCGCAGCGAGCTTTTGTTGATTCGCACGCAAAACCTCCAAGCACTGCCCCAACACCATCAAACTCTTGTTTATGTTGCCCGCCTCTTTCAACCTATCGCCCGTCGTATGCGTGTTCTTGTTTCGCTCCGAGCCGGCGAGGTCGACTATGGCGAGGCGAGATACTTGGGCAGAGTCGGGGTCAAGAGGAGCGCCGTTGTGGATGCGGACGACTTTGATGGTGAAGATGCCGTGACTGCGGCTGGACTCGCGGTTTGCAAGAGTGCCAAAAACTTGTCGTGCGTTTTGGCCGGAACGGAATACTGCCAGCGCTTCCTACTTCTTGCTTTAGCACTCTTCCCACTCGGCTCAGAGCTGCCTTTGACTCACTTCTCGCGTCCTGACTCTCACATCCTTCAACCCTGCGATATACTTCCCGCTCCCCTCCGGATCGTTCTTGAGCCCCAACGCTTGCCTCTTGAGGACGCCTCCGCCGCCGTTGGCCATAGCTGCCATGTGGAAAGACGAGTTGACGGCGGAGAAGCTTTGCATACGCGATCCGCGAGGCGCCTTGTCGTATGTTGCACGCGGTCGAGGTTGAGTAGGGGTGTGAGGAGCTACAGGGAGGACAGAGTCGAGGAGGTCAAAGATCTGGAAACAGTCAGCAATGATTGTACAGTCGAAGACGTGTGCTCACCTTTTCATTGTAAACTTCTGAATACGAGACAAAGATGGCGTATGAAAAGTTGCGATCGACCTTGATTGCTATGAAACGTTAGTCGTATGTCGTAAGAGTAAACGAGGAAGCGCACTGTCGCTGATCTTTGGTTCTTGAGTTGCGAGAGGGTCTACGATGTTGAGAAACTCGTCATTATCTCGGAATACGACATCTGCCAAGCCTTGAGTTTGGAGCTGCAGAAGATGTCAGCTATGGTCAAAGAAGCGTTCGCTGAACTCACCTTTGCTGAACTCTCTAGACCCTCGATAGAGTTGAACACCACATCAATCGCTCGTGGCAGAACTCCCCGCTGCTCCGCCTCCATGGTGCTGCCACCTTGAATGGTATACGACTTGCCACTGTTGCTTACACCGTACGTGAACATGAGCCCGTTCTCGCCCGCGAGGAGTTTATCGACGAGGGGAAGAGTGGTAGTGGTGAAGAAGTCGGACTGGGGTGTGCCGGGCGGGAAGACTTGGTCAAAAGAAAAGAGGTGAGGGGGTTTGGGGACGTGGTGGCGAGAGTTGTCCTTTAAGCTTGTAAGCGAATGGTGAGGGGAGAGGGCGCGCAAGCTTACGGATGGAGCGCGCATCAGGACGTCAGTGTTGGACTGTATCTCAAGGTATGGTCGAGCATCTGAGACTGCTGCAGGAGGGGGACGGATCCTGAGAAACGCCTACTCGAGTCAGCATTAGAAGATAGAGGCCGTGGCGATGCCATACCTTGAGAGTCTCAGCGTGGGATGGCGGTGCTTGAGAAGCATCCTGTTTGGGTCTCGGCGTAGGTGGCTACAGACTAGTCAGCAATGGCTGCTCCATGGCCACACTCGAGGACGTACAGGCTTCTCCTTTTGGCTATTCTTGCCCGAGACCTTCCTGAGGCCTTCCTTGCCGATGGCGAGAAGGCCTGGCTGCCTTGTTGCTGGGGCGGAGGCTTCTTTGGCGGCGCGCTGACGGGTCACACGCCCTGTGGTGGGGGGGAGCCGGGGCTTGGGGGTGGCGGCGGGTGCCGGTGCCATAGTAATCTGTGAGTAAAGAGTGGAGAGAGAAGAATCCACCAAAACAGTCGCGCCGTGTTTGTCTGCGCGGGATCAATTCACCACCCCACCCCGGCCGCCGCGCTTCCTCGTCCACACCCGTCACTCGTCGTTTCTCTTTCCTGGCGTCAGTCTCAGTACGCCTAAAACCACCTACCCCCTACCCCGTGGCCCCCTTTCCTGCACGTGGCCTCTTCATATGCCCCCCACTCGCAGATGGAGAGTAGCGCTGCACTCTTCATTCCCCCCTAGCCTTTCTCCCCCTTCTGCCCCGTCGGCCCAAATACCCCCCGCCGCTGTTTGGTAAGCTGACATCATTTGGTGAGATTAACAAAAATGGCGTTTGTCACAGCTTGCCGCCTACACCGTCGCTGTGCCTTCGGTGTTTTGTAGGAGTAGGTGAATTGCGTATATGACTGCATCTAGAAGAGGGAGAAGAGAGAAAGTACGAACACAGAAACTTATAGACGTGTATGGGAAGAGTCCGTGGGTGGCGAGCTCCAAGGTAACCAGAGCTTAGCGGGGTTAGCGGGGTTAGCGGGGTTAGCGGGGTTAGCGGGG